>CP139506.1:248883969-249594975 GCA_021014915.2 Artemisia tridentata subsp. tridentata | reverse complement strand
TTTTTTTGATGTACCACCCTCAATCATGGTTGCAACAACTCCAGTAAGGTTCTTTGTATTACCTTTAACTGATGCAAATATTAAAGTACATCTGTTGTTACTCATTGTCCTTGAAGTTTTACACGTATGGTCCATTAACAACATAATTTTAAACCAAATACCTTGTTTATGATTTGTTGGTGTATCACTGTCAAACATTCTCGCATCTATTGGTCTACTTTTAGGTGTTGAATATCTCACTGATGAAAAAACACAACATTATATCTGAGGAAAATTAAACATTAAATCAATTTTATCATCACTCTAAAGTAAAAACACCATACATTCTGGACGCATAATTGGTGTGTGACTTCCAGGCATGTTCCCATTAACTGTGACAGATGTATTCTTTATACCGTCTCCATCTACAAATTCAAACAAAATTCCTCATTGTAAATATAAAGTCTGTGAGTGAAAATGATTAACATAAGGCATTAATATCTAAGCTGTAAATAAAAATATAAAAACATGTAAAATCTAACAGAAAAAAATATAATATAACTATTATGAACTACTTTATATGCTTTTCAAGCGTGTATTACAAAAAAGGTTTAGCAGTACCAAGTTAAAAAGAAGATGATTAAATTGAAACTTAGTACTGATATAATGTATTTGATGAAACAGTACTAACATGCTAGTTAATACTAAATTGAAAGTTAATACTGCTATGATATTTAAGGTGCAATTGTAATTTTAATCTTATAACTGTTAAGATGCGTTTAAAGAAACAGTACTAATGTGAAAATTAGTACCGTTGTCACCCAACTGTTATAGCAACAAATACAAATTATGCATAACATGTCTTGTAAATAACAAAATCACATAATCAATGAATGACACAATATCATTGTATTAAGAATATGTTAATAGTCACGTAAACTATCAATCACACAATACCAATGTATCAAAAATCAATATTAAATTCAAAACAATATAATTCCATAAGACAAATATCGACATAATTGAAAGTTAATACTGCTATGACATTTAAGGTGCAATTGTAATTTTAAACTTAGCACTGTTAAGATGCGTTTAAAGAAACAGTACTAATGTGAAAATTAGTACCGTTGTCACCCAATTGTTATAGCAACAAATACAAATTATACACAACATGTCTTGTAAATAACAAAATCACATAATCAATGAATGACACAATATCATTGTATTAAGAATATGTTAATCGTCACGTAAACTATCAATCACACAATATCAATGTATTAAAAATCAATATTAAATTCAAAACAATATAATTCCATAACACAAATATCGACATAATACTTTTAAAACATAATACCTCTTGAATGACTTGATGTTGTATCACTTTCAAACATGATGTCATTCATGGTAGTGGTTTTCTTCATAACAACCCTTGAATCTCAAACAATTATATAAATATTGATAAGAAAGTTAACACTATGATATAGACTGTTAAACAAAGAATATTAATTTGTTTGTTTGACAAACATAAGCAATTTAATCAACTAAAATATGTCAATATCAAAGGTGTGATAAACACAATTTAAATGCAGGATACCTTCTTGATGCATGGTTGAATCCACTGTAGCAGCTTTCTTTTTCGAAGCCTTTGCCACTGCAACTTTAAATATACATTTATCTCAAATCATTGAACAAACGTAGTAACTGAATTTCAGCAAAGAACATATACAAAACTGTTTATCATTAAAGTACCTGATTCAGGACCTTTTCCATTTGTTATATGGTGTGGTGTACTTTTCACTCCTTGGACATCTACATGAAAGTTCATTGTATCATGAAACAAACACAAATTATATGCAACCAAATTATTCAAGAACACAATACCTAGAAGACAAGTCTCAGAATTTTTGTTTTGTTTAGCCTTTGAAAGCCTTTCAGAATGTCTTTGCGGCTGCATATTTAATTGAGTTGCAATAAAATACGTATATGTTTGTAGATACACACTTAATGATGTATATAGTGAAAAATTAGGGCTGCAATTTTGTGAATTTTAGATATATGCAAACTATTTTTGGAGATAAAAGATATCATAGAATCCATTCTAAACGTATCCTCATATGAATCAAACTGCAATAGCTATTTTTGGAGATAAAAGATATCACAGAATCAATTCCAAACTTACTGCAATAGGTATTGTATTCGGATTAAGCTTCCCAAATAAGTGTATATCCTTCCCTGCGTTTATAGATTTTAGTTTGCAAAACAAATACAAAACATTGTGTTAGTGCAGTGTTTAAGATGTGATTAGCACTTATTCACAAACCCATGTTCGAATCCATGATAATGAATTTTTTAACAAAAAAATTCCTGAATTCACAATGCATAACACTACTTACGTGGACTCATTGTGATGATGTGGAATAAAAATATGATTAGGTGGTATTCCATGTCATTGATGATGTCATACACAACCTGTTATATATATGTTATATATATATTACTTACGCAGTTTGCTACAAGCAAAGCACGGAAGTTCCGTCGCATGTACATTCACCGTACACTTTCACCACGAGCCATCACCAAAGAGTTATATACCATAAACCATTTTGAAATATACTTTACCACAAAGCAAGCAAGAAATACACGAGCGCTGGTCAAACGTAAACTTTTCAATAAAGTTAAGACATTTAAAATACGAATATTTTGCTAAGACTTATCATACTGATTTAGGTCGCGTGTCGGAGTGGTTGCACTGTTTTATTGATTGATTTGCAGATTTCTATTGTTTTTAAGGTAAGTTTATAGCCCCATTTTTATATGTATTGCTTTTATAAACCTTGGGGTGAGAAACATGCAAAACTGTTTTCATGGACCAAAAATGGATTTTGTTTTATACACACTTGTATGCAGAAACCTAAGTTAGCTGAATCCCATTGCGCCCACAATCATCAACCGTCAATTCTTGCTGGGAAATGCGTGTGATATAAATAGATCTATTGGGGGTGACTCCTCCGTTCGGTTGGCTCGGCATAGTCAATGCGTACGTATACCATATCAAAATCGGCCGAGTGTCTGGGGATTAACACTCGTGGGCACCCTTTATTTGCTATGCCAGTTTGGCATTTTGTTGTCTAGTTCAGTTGGATGAGCTTAGTGTTTGCATGGCAGGATAGTGTGTGATTTGCTGAATTGTTTGCTGAATATTTGCTATGGTCCATATGTGCTTATTTACTTTAAACATATGAACTCACCATCGTTAGTTGACTTTTAGCATATTGTTCTCAGGAAATTGAGAATGTGTTTACTGAAGGCAAGGCATGGCGATGGTCATAAAATTGTTGGAAATGTTTTTATTGTTGCGTTAAACTCTGAATTTGGGGCTGCTTTGTTAAATGGGCTACATTTTTATTTGATGTATGACAATATGACTCTGAATATGTAATGTATTTCAAAATGGATTTTTAATCCGTTCTCTATATCTTGTGTTGTGATTAACGATTTAGTAGCACCCAAAAGTGTATGCTTCCGCAATATCTTGATTTTGGGGGTGTTACAGATTGTTATTTAGAGCCTAGGTTATAGAGAACTTGGTTTATAAAATCCCTAAACTATAACCGATTTATGAAAAACTTTTCCTTATGACCGCCAGATGCCTGTCTGGCTAGCTTGCTATGATTTGAGCATTATTTGCTTTATATGATTAAGTGTTATACTATGCTATTTGAGTATTTTACTTAACATATATGACATAAGTATTTTCTATATACTTACACATACCATACCATAATTGTCACAGACCATGTCCCGACGTTACGTCATTATTTCACTTCGAGTTGAATACTCGCTACATACCACACGAATTCCTTTTCTATTCGACTCCAAGTTTGGACAACCATCTTATTCTTTCGAAACACTTATATTACTATCGTAAAGGAACCCACCAACTTATGTGAGCACGACCCTAACCTACCGCCTTATAATGTATCTCTTGGGACCATCTACTCTTAGGACACATCCTTGCTATGTCTCACGCTTCTTTTCTCATTAAGAAGGACCATATCACCTGAGAGGTAAGACCTAAATTCCGCCGCCAAGGAACAACTCGTAGCCCAATGAGTAGCAGAGACTATTGCTGCCTACGAGTTAGGAATTCACACGGTTTGAGACTTAATGAACCGAGGGGCAGTTCAAGAAGCTTAAAACATTAACAACAAGAGGAAACGGGATAACAACCTAGGATACAAAGGGGTTCCACAACCCCTCAGAAAGCTAAAGTTGGCCAAAACTTTCACTGCTAGACCTAGTAATAGAAAGGCTTATACTAGAAAGTTACGAATGTGTAGTCGCTGCAAACTACACCACTACGGACTTTGCACCGTGAAGTGCCACAAATGCCAGAAGGTTGGACATCTGGCTAGAGGTTGTAGGTCTAAAACAGTTGCAGTAGCACGGGCAACATCAGGGAAAAATCGGAGAGCTGAGGTAATCTGTTTTGGGTGTAGAAAGAAGGGGCACTACAAGGACAAGTTTCAGGAACCAAAGGACCAAGAAGATGTGAGAAATCAAGGAAAACTTGGAGCGGGAGAAAAACAGGACTCAGAAGTGATGACATAAGAATGACTACCCTATGTAATAGGACCTAAGTTTTGACTCTTTTAAGTTCGTTTCTGTAAGACTTCATTAGTATCTTTCTGTGAACCGCGTAGTATGGTATGGATGTGGTGAACTTTTATTATGAGATGTAAGCTTATTTGACTCCGACTATCAACGGTCCTATGCCAATGTACCAATCACCGCCCGTTGCACTGTTTATTTTTACTATCAGTTAACAAACCACTCGTCATCATTTTTCAACTACTTGGACTCGTATTATAAACCAGTTGTCTACCATATTATCTTTTCTTGAAATAATAAATTGTACGGCCACAAACACTCAAACTTTTTCAAGTATTTCACATACTATCTCGCAGTCATACTATGAATCATTTTACTACCAGATTACAGAATGAAAATTTTGACCTCACTACTTTCTTTGAAACAAGGAACTTACTGTTTTACTAATGATTTATAAGCTAAGCTATAACTTGGATACTATTTTGCCACTAATGAATTGTTTTCCTATTACTCTATAAATTGTTTGCAAACCATTTTACAAACTATTTTGTTACCGCCCGGCGAATTATTTACTTTTTGAAAGGTAGTTTATGCTGTAAGGTCGCAAGCAGAAAAACCGATATGTTTTCTTGTAACTAAACCTAGCATCGCATCGTTGGACCCCAATTATACAAAGCCTGATCACCTATGTATAATTCGGGTAGGACCATACTATGCTAGGAATGGCTGCCTTAAATTTTTGTGAAAGTCGAATCTTTTATTTCCTTTTTCGAGAAATCAGAAACTTGCGTGTGTGAGCACATAAAAGTAGTGCAAGTCATGGGCATCCGTACTAGGAAACACCGTAACCAAATAGGCTTTAACGCCAAGATACCACCTAGAACTAGCCTTACTTCATACCACTTCCAAAGCCGAAAGGGTAACTTACACCACTAGCCAACATCAGATGACCCCACCGATTAACATCTCACGGTACACTACCCTTTTCGATTCCGAGATACTGCATCATCTTTCAGACAAATCTTACTAAGCCAACAAACTATCTGCTAGTAGCAATCAACACCATCTTTCAAGGTCGTACACTAGACCTGTAAAACTCATCAACCAATAGCGACCCTAGGTCCACAAAACCTGGAGACTCCAACGTCATCCCCAGTATAGACTAGATGTCAAAATACTACGCTGTAATCACCCACGATGGAAAACTCATCCGCATACCTTAAGGTAATAAGATCCTAACAATACAAGAAGGACCCCTAGATGGAATTAAGCAATGAGTGAACCACCAAACATTTAAGGGTTTATAGACTTACCAAAAGTTGACTCATAACCCAAAGGAAGCCTTAAGACCATTCGGTGCAACCTGAGACATTATCTTTGGAACATTATTGATGCGTGGTTTTGCGACCTTACAACAGGTTTTACCTCTCGAGGGATCTCGAGAACCTTGCAATCCCCACCAGGCAGTGTACCTGACCGATGTAGTATAGTGTAGTGGCAAGTACCGGGGGATTGATCGTTCTCTAGGGGAATAGTGTCGTTAGGATTGAAAAACTACTCTAATAGGTCTAAGGGTGAGGGAAGATTCTTTTTTGTATTTTTATATTTTTATAAAAGCAAGTAAAATCTCGGGTTTGAAGGAGTGGGCGGAATTAGTTGCTAGTCAACTAACCCAAATAATTACAATTGCAAATAAAATAAAATAACTGAAAATAAAAAGGTTGTGGAACTTATATGGAGAGAAATATGTTTACTTAGATTTCCTTACTCCCTAACTATCTTTTACCGGTTGATTAGTGTGTATTAATTGCGTGGATGACGGGTGTATTCCTTAATACCAATCGTGGGGTGGCGTACGTACTTCCCCAACTCTATAAGCTCCTACTTCACTCCTATGTCGAGCCGGCTAAGAAGCTCCTAACATGGGATCACTAGAATTCGCTCATGCATTAAATACAACCATAAAAACCTTAGTACGCATTGGTTCATGTTTCTTAAGACGTTCAAGCAAGTTACCGTATAGGAGGTTAGCCAGTTTTCTTAAGCCTAACATCGATAAACAATCATCCAATACAATTAATAACACACCAACAACCAATAATCAATAGTTAGGTTTCATTAGATCTAAGCAAACAAAAGATAAATCTAGCCTAGCATGTTAAATAAAAGACAAGAACAAGATATAATCAAACAACACATAGACATATTGAATGATTAATTGATTACTTATCTTCAATTGAACATGGGAGATCCAAGGGTATAAAACCCTTAAAAATGGCAGAAAAATCGTCTCAGGGTTTCTCCTCACAAAGTTGCACACTAATGACTAAAAATTATGAAAATATATATAGGAAAACAGATCTGACGGCGTCACGTTATAGAGCGTGACGCCGTCACCTCGCCGCGGTTAGGGTTTCTTGATGGCCTTCTTGACGCCGTCCCCCTTTAATCTTCCAAAATCCTCTCTGGCTTATCAGGGGTTGACGGCGTCACACTGGGGCCTGACGCCGTCACAGGTACTTTTTCAGCAGATTTTTGAGACTTTGTCGTTTTCTTCACTTTTATGCTCCAAAAACGTCCAAAATGCTTCCTTTTCCAAATTTCATCTCCAAAGTACCTAAAATGACAAAAGGAACGATTTAGGGCAATATTTGATCAAATAAATACGATTTAGGGTTTAAATGACCCCCTAAAAGCGGTACACTTTTCGCTTCTTCAAATACCCTTACACTTGAGATTTGCTTGTCCTCAAGCAAATGCGCTTTTATTCTAATCAAAATACAAGTTAGGGGTCCTTTATTGCTAATATAAAAGTAATTACAACAAATAGTCGTTCCCCTTTAATCATAATAAGCACGGAGATTACACACTAGCACCTCACAAGTAGTGTTTAGATACTCACATCTCTCAGGTGTCATAAAAGTATATCTCATAAATGAAAATGAATAATATCTCTCACTACCTGTCATAGCAAATAGATTACCATAGGCTTGGGAAAGGATCGAAAACCTTCTCCACTAGGCGTAAGCACCTAAGATAAACTATCAAAGAGGGCTTTTAAACGGGTTATAACGTTAGGTGTAGGGATATGATAAACACGGTTTTGTTGGATAAAGGATATTTTACTGGTGGCGAGTTAAAGATCTTGATTAATTACATGTACAATATGGCGTTGCTAAGCCAAGACTAGACTCGAATTAAGCTAATGAAAAAAAAAATAACAAAAAGATAAAATAAACATAAAATGAAACGGGATGGTAGTCCGTATGTTTTTTTCTACTTGATTAATTACATTTTTTTTTTTTTTTTTTTTTTTTTTTTTTTTTTTTTGCATACACTCTTGCCCTACCATCCAAAATAATACATCGCAGGGGGGTTGTATCCCCCTTACACTTGAACAATTACATAACTTTACAATTAACTATTCTAATGACTCGAATTAAGATAATCGAAACACTTGGAGTACATTTAAAATATTTAGCACATATGGGGGTAATAATGTTTGTTCTTTCCCCATTACTCCATTACACTAGTTACTTTACCCATGAGTCCCAACGTCCCAAAACAATATGTACAAGGATATGACTCGACTTAGCAACCATGTAATCAATTAGATAATTAACTTGGGTTTAAACAAATGTTGTCACAATAATGCACTAAAAATGAGTGCATACAAGGTAGGCTAAGGCGATTTGGGTGTACATTTAAGTGGGGTGTAAACAAATTCTTACTTTAAGTAAAATGCTTAAAGTTAGAAACGAAAAGATAGGCTCTGAGGGTGTGTACTAGGGGTATCGTGTACTAAAAATGAGTACAACGCAAAGGGTGTGGAGAATTACTTGACCAATGTAGCCAATGTAATTAAACAAAAACACAGGTGTAAAATAATGGGTTTAATCCTAATGCCTCTTATCATGTAGTTAATCTAACTACACGAATGTAGTCTCACTTGTGGCCTCGGAATGATCCTAACGCAAGTTCTAGAATCTAAGTGCTACCGGTACACACATCATAGCATAAATGCTTTTCCTACCATTCTAGGGGCGAACCTCACATATTTGGGGTGAAAATTTTTTTAGTGGTACGGTTTTGTGTTAGTCATATAACTCCTATCCGTGAGACGCTCATTAAGACCAAAGTTTCACTCCTATATGTTGTAAAAAATTTTAAATTTGGCACTAAAATTGCCTTAACAGGTATTTCTCTCAGTTTTTACTACACATCTACCATTAAACAAACGAAAAATCAAGCGTAATAGCATTCCTAAGGTATCGTACTTTACCCCCCCCCCCCCTTACACTTAAATGAACATTGTCCCCAATGTTCAAATAACAAGATGTAAAAGTAAAATAAGGTAAAAGAATGAAATCAAATACTCCCCTGATTCGCTCGGTGGATAAAGGGGTAACATGGTTAGATCTTCTTCCAAGGTAATGTTGAAGCTTCAAGACTAAAGCAGCGCCAAAAGCTTGATTCCACATACATTTCCTTGTCCAAAATAACCTGTTAAACCTGAGAAAACAAACACGAAAACCTGCATAACATCGGTGGGATAAATCTGTATAAGGATAATAATGCTTGTGGAATGATTATTTTGCAGATTCCTGGAGTTTATAAGTTAGAGATTTAATAAAAACTTTTTATGATTCCTGGTAGAAAAATAAAACTTTCAAAAATTTCAGAAAATTAAAACCTGACGCCGTCAGGTTGTAAGGCCTGACGCCGTCAGAAATGATCTGACAGAATTCTCATGTTAAGTTTCCGGAAAATTTCTGGAAAAACTCAATCCTTATTTCCTGGAAATCCTGCAAAATATCATTATGACTCGATACAAGCATTTGACTCAAACAATTACTAATATGTATGTTAATTTATTATTGTTACGATTCATGTTCATTTGTTCTAATAAACCGATTTGGATTTCCCTTACACTTATCTTTTGCAAAATACCTTTATATGTAGTTAAGATGAAGTTAAAAACAAGATAAAGCATTTTCACAATTTAGTTTCGAACATGAATCAATAATATATAAAAATTAAACATACATACGAAGCAAATAAAATCAAACAAACAAATAAATAAACACACAAAGCAAATAAAGCTTGGGTTGCCTCCCAATAAGCGCTTTTCTTTATTAACGAGTCTTGTAGCTAGACTCAAATTCACCGTACATTACGTGACTCCATCATCTCGCATTATGACGTATCCCTGATAGATATAATCCTTGTTATCAGGATGGTAATGTTTCAATTGTTCGACATTCGCGGTCACTCCTCCTCCCTTGTTGGTCAAGCTTACTACCCCATCTTGATGTAGACTTTTAATTGTGAATGGTCCGTACCACCAGGGACTTGGTTCATCGGTAGGTGCTTTTGTTTCTGAGTGCCTTAGGAGCACTAAGTCTCCTTTTGTAAATTCAACGGGGTTATTGGTCTACTCATCAGCCTCAATATAATCGTTATTTCCACCCTTACATTCTCTAATCTCATTTTCATTGTAATTCTTAATCCTTGCCTCCCATGCAAGGATTTTCTCTCGAACATTACCACGGATTATATTGGGGTTCGCCTCCATCTTCTTTTGTAGAGCAACATCTCGTATATGACATGGATCGTTGGGAAGTTTATTGTTTTCTTTCCCTTCTTCATTTGGATGGTACCATTTTCGTAATCGATTTGTGCCCTAGTGGTAGCGAGAAAGGGTGCCCCAAGGATTATTGGCATATTCATATCATTTCTTTCAATAATCATGAAGTCGACCGGATACAGGAATCCAGCAACGTTGACCAACACATCTTCTGCAATTCCTAACGGGTACTCATAAGAATGTTTTGCAAAGGAGAGTTTAGTACGGGTGATGGATGGCAGTTCATCGGTTAACTGGACATAAACGGATAAAGGCATCAAATTTGCGTCGGAACCTTGGTCAGCTACCGCATCCAGATGCTTGAGTTTTCCAATGCTGCATGGTATTTCGAAGACCCCGTAGAATTCCTGCTTTTCCACTAACTTTTGTCTTATGAGGCTCTCATACAATTGCCCTCCGGGTAATGTGTCGGATTCATCATCCGGCTTCATTTTCTTGGACTCCTTGTTGGGTAGATGAGTACGTCGATAGTTTCTCACCCAATCATTTATGGTATCCTTGTTTATTTTGTGCCTCAAGTGATGCCTCACTTGTTGTGACCTTGGCGGTTCTATCATTTGGCGCTCCTTGGAGGGCGTCTCCTTTCCGTTGTCTGAACCGCAATTACAGGCATTGGCGTTTCCAGCATTAAGTGGGACGAGGTCGATTTTGTTGACTTCCATAGTTATCAACTTCCCCCTCTCTTCATTCTTGCCCTCTTGGACGCTGGAGATGGCTTTGACAGATTTAGTGTTGGGAACTTCAACGTCATTCCGCACCAGCACTTTTTCAGGAGCTTTTGTATTTGTGTATTCTTTTAAAAGGTCCATCATCTCCGCCATCTTCTCTTCCATCTCCTCCTTCTGTTTGTAGACGGCTTCCTCAAATTTTGCCAACCGTTCGGAGTGTTGTGACATGTATTCACCCATTCGAGCTTCGAATGTTGGACTAAGTTCCTGAGGTGGTGAGTTGGGTTGAGCAAGCTTATAGAAGGGTGTAGTATTTTCCCTAAGGGGTGATTTGGACAATGGTATTTGCTTAACGCTTGAGACCGAGTTAACTGTTGCTTTTTGTGGACTTAAGGGTCTCTTTTGTTTTTCCATAAGATATGCAACCCTCTTCTCAATTTCACTAACGCTTTCCTCGGTGATTTGGTTGGCTTTATCGGGCGATGAATGTGTGTTGACCGCCGAGTGTACGTCGTGGGAAATTTGCCACAGTTCATCATCGTCGGATGCGAGCTCATCAATGATCTCCCATGATTCCTCAGCGTTTCTATCCCGCAATCTGCCTCCGGCGGCTCGATCGATGGCGCGCTTGGTGTGGTAGTCAACATGGTCATAGAAGATTTGAATTTGAAGCCAGAGATCTATGCCATGATGAGGGACTTTTTGGAGTAAGTCCTTGAATCGAACCCATGCCCCATATAGGGTTTCGCCTCGACGTTGTTCGAACATCAAGATATCCTTCCTTAACTTGGTAGTTCTTCCTGGTGGGAAAAACTGAGCAAGGAAACGAGTGGTGAGATCATCCCAAGAGGTGATGGATCCTGCGGGTAGACGCTCTAGCCATTGACTAGCTTGGTCCCGCAGAGAGAATTGAAAGAGACGCAGTCGGGTCGTCTCTCGAGTGGCAACATCAAGGTCTATGGAATCAACGATTTTGAGAAAGTCCTTGAGATGTTGATTAGGATCTTCGGAACGAAGTCCATGGAATGCGCATCCGCTTTGCACCAACCGGATGGTGTCGGATCGCAAGGGAGTGACATTGGCTCCTTGAGTGAGCTCAATGGTGTTTCGATAGCCATGGTGGCTAGGACGGGAGTAGTCTCCTAAGGTACGGGCTCTAGGAGGTGGGTGTTGTTGTGGTGGTGGGTTGTTGGGATCGAGGATATTACCACCTTCCATGATGTCGGATGGTAATGGTTACGAACAAAGAAACGAAGAAAAAAGATAGACTAAAGAAAACCTAGAAAAAAATAATAACTATTCCCCGGCAGCGGCGCCAAAAACTTGATGCGTGGTTTTGCGACCTTACAACAGGTTTTACCTCTCGAGGGATCTCAAGAGGCTTGCAATCCCCACCAGGCAGTGTACCTGACCGATGTAGTATAGTGTAGTGGCAAGTACCGGGGGATTGATCGTTCTCTAGGGGAATAGTGTCGTTAGGATTGAAAAACTACTCTAATAGGTCTAAGGGTGAGGGAAGATTCTTTTTTGTATTTTTATATTTTTATAAAAGCAAGTAAAATCTCGGGTTTGAAGGAGTGGGCGGAATTAGTTGCTTGTCAACTAACCCAAATAACTACAATTGCAAATAAAATAAAATAACTGAAAATAAAAAGGTTGTGGAACTTATATGGAGAGAAATGTGTTTACTTAGATTTCCTTACTCCCTAACTATCTTTTACCGGTTGATTAGTGTGTATTAATTGCGTGGATAACGGGTGTATTCCTTAATACCAATCGTGGGGTGGCGTACGTACTTCCCCAACTCTATAAGCTCCTACTTCACTCCTATGTCGAGCCGGCTAAGAAGCTCCTAACATGGGATCACTAGAATTCGCTCATGCATTAAATACAACCATAATAACCTTAGTACGCATTGGTTCATGTTTCTTAAGACGTTCAAGCAAGTTACCGTATAGGAGGTTAGCCAGTTTTCTTAAGCCTAACATCGATAAACAATCATCCAATACAATTAATAACACACCAACAACCAATAATCAATAGTTAGGTTTTGTTGGTCCACAAATTGTATATGGATCACTAAGTAGTTTTGAATACCTAGTAGATGGTTAGGATAAATCCGAACCAATCTAAGTGAGAAACCCTAAGTGATTGTTAATGTTAATGCGGAATCTTAACAAGAACAATTAAGAACACAAGCAGGGATATCACTAACTTCGTATATTGATATTCACCTTTATCAATTCGTACAACTCACACACGTTTACTAACAAACTTTAGGGATCCTTTTATAACACAAGGAAACCCTAGACGACACAGAAGATATACACAAATCTTCTATAAAGATACATACACGCATTGTATCTTTTCCTAATATAACTCTAACAAACTTTCCTATCTTCACGACCAGACCAGACTTAATAAGTCAACCAGACTTAACATGTACTACCAGACTTAACTTTACATAACCAGACCTAAATCACAAACAGACCTAACTCAGTAAACGACCAGACCTAAGTAGTAAACTACCAGACCTAAGTAGTCTGTTCTTGATATGCATCATAATTCCCAACAATCCTCCCCTAACTTGATCTTCATGCTTCATGAACTTCAAGTTCTTCTGATTTAGCCTTCTGAGGATTGAATCTTGAACACTTTGAAATGTATTTAGGTCTTGTTCCTTACTAGTAGCTTGAATCTTGATAAGCTCTTCTGATATGGACTTGGCAGCAACAATGACTATATGTACATCAATTCATATTAAGTTTCATATCTATTCTCATCACTTCCAAGTGTGTGAACACCTGTGAGAGGTGAATCATTGAAATTTAATGGATTTGATGTCTCTTTACCAATAGCCATTACTACTGGAGTAGCCAAATGTTTTGGTGTGTAAGACCATGGTACACTGATAACCATATGATTTTAAGCAAATCATCAGCTTATCAACGGATTTGTTAAGTCTTTACCAAAAGCCGTTTGCTTCTGGACTAGTCAATTCTTTGATGGAAAAGCACCTCATCATGGTGAATTGATTACCATTTATGGTTTTCCACAGCCTTTACCACAAGCCATAACCTTGTGGCTAGCCAACTCTTCACTTATCTTAGATATGGTGAGTTGAATACCATACAATTTTTGGCAAATTGTCAGCCATAAACGGATTTGAGCAATCTTTACCTGTTAGCCGTTTGCTCAGGATTAGCCAGTCCTTGTGTTGATGAGACAAGGTGGACTGATAACCTTTTGAAGTGTTAGTGCAAAGCACCTTCACCAAGTGAGAAGTTCCAATAATCTCACTCAACAACTTTGTGAAAATTCTTTCAAACACCCTTAGGCTACATCCTTCAAAGACTGCTTCTTAATCAAATCCAATAACATCTCATATCCTTCATCCTTTTTACTAGCATACAACTTTTTGTTCATCATTTCCTTGCAGACACTTGATGATAAAGGATATTCCACCTCTGCAAGCATATAAATATCAGCATTCTTTAATGACACACAATGTACCTTGCAGGTATGAAAGTATCTCCAGCTGACAATGTTCTGTTCTTCAGGAAGTTTCCACACTATATCAGACTCAGTTGGAGGCTCAAACATCACCTTCAAATTTCCCCAGAAGACTCTTTCAAACTCATCTTCAGGAGGATGATCTCCATATTTAATATTCACCAACTGATAAAGTTCTTGAAGATCCTCCCTATTCACATCAATCAAAATGCCAGCAAAATTCATATAAACAATGTCAGAATTATCTTCCCTTATTATTTGATATGCAGCCCTTCCACCAGTCATGATAAGTTGATACTTGACAACCTTAGCAGGTTCCTTAGTGCTTTCAATAGTCCCCATTGTGGCTCCTTCAGATGAAGGTTCTTCATCTAATTCCTCTTCAACAACTACTTTCTTGGATTTACTCTTCCTTTCCAAACCTTTTCTTCTTTGAAACACAATAGGCTTAATCACTTCATCTTTCACTTCTTCTGTTGACTTACCAGCCTCAGGTTGTGTATTAATCACTTTATCAGGTTCAATGACTAGTTCAGTCTCTTTAGCCTTTCTACCTTGAAAGCAATATTTCTGCACATCATCATAATCAGTAGCTTTGTAACCTTGATCTCTCTCAAATGCCTTGAGATATGCTACTTGTATTTCTTCATATGACTTCTTTTTCATCTGATCCAAAGAAAGATGCATTTGATTCTTAAGATACATCTTCATATCATACTTCTTTTCTGCCATAGACATCTTCTTAGGAATCTTAGATTTCTGATGAAGCTTGAACTTTTCCAAGAATCCACCCAATGTATCATCATTACTCCTTGCATTAATGAAGTCAGCTAACTGTTTGGCTCGTTCATCAGCAGTTAAACCTTCAATAGTTAGCAGCTCTTCATACTTTGCTCTCACTTCATCATCAACATTGAGTAGTTTTGTAAAATCATCAGATTCTTCAGCCAACTGTCTTGCATAGACTGCATCTAACATCTTTTGTCTTTCTTCATCAGCAATATCTTGAGCCTTAATCCTCTCAATTTCAGCCTCAGATGCAAGTTCTTCTCTTGTTTTTCTCTTAGACTTCTTTGGCAATGAAGTTTCTTCCATGACCTGCTTTCCCTTTCTTAGTGCAGATTGTTGTTCTTCATTACCAGAACTAAGTTCATTACCAGACTTTCCACCAGACTTCTTTTCACCAGACTTTTCATCAGATATAGTCCCAAACTTTTCAACTTCTTCCTCAACAGACAAAATTAACCTTCTTCTTTTCCTATCCTGTTTGATTTTGCCCATTGATTGAGCCAAAGTCTCTGCAACTTCCAATGTCTCTGGACTAATTGTGGTGACATTATCTTGAACAAGTGGTTCTTGAACTGGTGTTTGAAGAATATTTTCTTGTTCTTCCTCCAAATTCCTCCCCTGTTTGGAAGAATTTTCAGCTTCATCTTCCTCAAAAGAGACACCCTTTTTCTTCATTGCTACTCCCATTTTCTTTACTTTCTTCACCAAAGTCACATAAGCTTTTCTGAGTGCCTCATTAGTCTTTTCCAATATGTCAATCTTCTTTTGTAGTTGAGGAACAATGACAAGGAGATCTTCCACAGTTATGGGATTATGTGCCTCCTCCATCTCAGGACTTGGAACATGTGGTTGTGGAGATGAAGATTGTTGGACGGGTGTAGATGATCTTTCAACTGATGGTGAGGGACCTGGTTGAGGTGATGGAATTGGAGAAGACCTAGGTGTAGCAGACCTAGATGAGGCTTGGTCTTGAGCTTCATCAGGGTTCACTTGTGCAGCTCCAGAAGTACCTGCATTGTTAGTACCAAGCATAGCAGCAAGCAAAGGTTTGTCTGTCCCTTGAAAACTCCTTTTTAGATTTGCAAAGAGTTTAGAAGTAAAGGCCACACTGATGTAAGGCACTTTATCCCTAGTTTCAAAATTCAAGATCATTTGCAAAAATCTTGGATACATTAAAAATTTTGGGTTCTTAGCATTTTTCACCATTCCTTCAAAAATTAATTTTGAAAAGTTAAATTTCCTTCCAGATGATAAACAGACCAATGCAGACGCAATTCTGCTCCCAAATTGATCCCATCCACCACTTTTGGGACTTAAGCTCTGAAGTAAATGATGTACTAAGAACCTCCACTGAGGTGAAAAATGACTTTTCCAAAAGGTAAAGCTTCCATCTGTGGGGTACCCAATGCTATTCAAACCCTCAAAAATATCCTCATTAGACAAATCAAATTCTCCTAAAGCATCATCCAATTTGAGACTGTCCCTAATGGATGCTTCAGAAATGGTAAAACCATTTTTGTCTATGACAACTCTTAAGCATGGTGTCCCATCATCAAGAGTCTCAGAGGTAACCGACCTCCAGAACTGCTTGACAAGGGACTGATAAATAGTAGGATTATGAGTTAAAGAATAACATATATAAGAACCTTTTAGAAAATCCACAATCTGCTCAAAACCTGCACTTTGATCAGGCTTCTTCAAGAACCCGACTTGATTATGTTTGTCCACAAACTTGAGATTAGCCATGGATGAGTTAATGAGTTAGGTCTGGTTGACAAGAGAGGTAGGGTTTTGAAAAATATTTGCGTAGAAACAGAGTCGTGAGTAATAAAGATTATTTAAATTTGGAAGCAAATAAAGAATAAAAGAAGATAAATAATATCAAATTTTAAGCTTATATACTTCATAAATATCTTGTTTTACCGAAAATAGTGCAACGGTAATATATTAGTAAAATCTTTAGTTACTCTGACCAGATCTAACGGTCATAAAATTAACACTACCCGACCTAAAAAGTCAACCAGGCCGAATCATACACTTACCAGACCTAACTAAGAGAGTGGACTTACACAATTTCTAAAGCGAAGGCAAAGCTTTGCAATACCTCATTCCATTCTTCTCTGCAAGAATTAGTTGAAACAACAAGAAAGAGGAGACTAAAACCAATTTTTGCAAGACACATGAGCTACCAGATTTAACACTTAAGATTACCCGATTTAAAAATATTTAAAAACTTGTACATTTGCCTCCCCTTAAATGTACATTACCTCCCCTTAAGTGTAAATTCCCCCTTTTTTTTTTTTTTTTTTTTTTTTTTTTTTTTTTTTTTTTTTTTTTTTTAGAAAATACTTAACCAAAATAAAAACGAAGGTCAACTTTCCAAAAACACAATTAATAACTCTTTCCCTGCAAGTATTAACTCATACACCAACCAAGCATTAAAAGACATTAAACCTTGATTTTCCCTATAAAACCACCCATAGTTTTATCACAAATACCATCACAAACCAGAAGAAAACCTTACAAGCATAATGGATCCATCCAACTTAAACACCATAGAGATTTCATCCGATTCCTGGGATCCAAATGACTCATCCTCTGATACATCCTCAGGAGGATGGGGTGGATACTTCCCACCAGGGTATTCATCCATCACAAGAAGCAAGACATTGAGAGAAGCAACTCTGAAACAATGGCTAGCTGCTTATGATCTGTCTGAAAAGGAACCAGACAATGAAACACCAAAAACTTCAAGACCAACTCCTCCTTCTGATGTAGATGATAAAAGTGCCAAAGAAGAAGACCCCTCCAAGAATGATGAAGAGACCTTTCCTTCGAAGACTGTGCCTTCCCTGAGTAGTGCTTCTGTGCCACGTCCTCCACCAAGCAGTGTGATTCTTGCACTTCCATGCCCAAAAGCATGGAATCAATTTGGTGGCAGAGGAGCCAAGAAGACCATTCCTGACTTCATGGGTAAAGGGAAGCAGAAGGTGTAGGTTGTGATGTTTAGCTGGTTTGGGTAAAATCTTTTGTCTTAAGAAGCTTTGTAATTTGCATCCTAGAATGCAATTTCTTGTTATTAAATAAAAAACTCTTTGGTTCTGATGTTTTAATTTTCCACATATGAATAACTTGCAAATAGAAAGGAGCTAACAACTGCAAAACAAAGTTAAGCACAAAATACCAAACACACATACTATAGAAGACAAAATAAGTACTGTAACCAAGAAGAATAGCAGGATAAGAAACAAACAAATATACAAACTATACAAAGTTAAGAAGGAAGATCAGTTTTTCTTAACAACCCAAGCCTGAGTGGGCTTGTGTCCATCCTGTGGAGCAACATACTTATAGGTTTTGTATGAACTTGCTCCAGTGAAACCATGTTTGGACTTATAGGTAAATTCATTTTTAAATGGATTCCAAGTCCAGCAATCAGAGAAATTATCAGTAGAACCCCCAGTTGTTTGTGTCCTTACAGGTGAATGAGCTTTGTAAAAATTATTTCTTTTAAAATTTTCATTCACCTGAGATTTTTGAAAAGGTTGCTTGGGTCTTACAAAACCAGTGTTAACATTTGGTCTCACAGAGTTGACATAACCAGTATTCACTTTAGGCCTCATAAAATTAACATTTTGCCTATTCACATTAAAGTTTCTGTAGCCAGACCCAAAATTTGGTCTACCAGAACTAACAAAAGAGTTAGGTCTGGTAGTGTTATTTAGTAGAACAGGTCTGGGGACAAACTGGTTAGCATGGTTAACTCTATTAGCATTGTTCCAAACTGGTTTATTTGAACCATTAACCTTATTAACATTCATTCTCTTTTGCTCAGCCTCTCTTTTCATTCTCTTTTCATGGAAGTCACAATCTCTTATTAAATGACTCAAACTTCCACACACAAAACATCTTTTAGGAGCATAATTGTAACTACTCCTACTCTCTCTGTGAACACTATTGCTTCTAGGTGACTCATTCAATTTAACAGATTCCCTAGGAGTTTTTATGTGGTTAACACAACTAGGTTTAACTGTCTCAGCCTTTTGTTCAGTCACTAAAGGTTTAGTAACAACAGGTTCACATTTCTTAACAACCTTAGGTTCAGGATTCTCTTTTTCCTCATTGTTTGACTCAGACTTAGAGTGATCAGAGGAACTATCAATAGATCCTTCAGAGTCATTGGATTGACAAGAAGAATATCTACTAGATTTGTCCTCTGAGGTAGTTGGTTCAGGCACTTGAGGACCTTTCTTACCATACACAAAGAGTGAATCATCTAACTCCTCTTTTTCAAGAGGAGTATAGTCATCACTCAAAGGTGGTGGTACTCCCTTAAAGTCACCAGTCTTAACAAACCTATTGTACAAAGGTTTATCAGCATAGTCCTCTTCTCTATTCTTAAATATAGCCCTGTTCTCATTATCCTCATATCCTAAGCCACATTTTTTATTTGACTTAATTTGAGAATCCCAACACTTAAACAGGTTATTGTTTGAATTGTTCCATTGATCTACCCTTTTTCTCAGCTCATCCCTCTCCTTCTGAATTTTAAGCCCTAATTGTCTATACCTTTTAAGCTTCTCATCTTGTTCATATATTTTATTAGCTTGAAAGTATAGTTTTTCATTTAAAGCAGCATGTTGATTTTGAAGGGTGACCTTTTGTGCCTCTAAAGTTTTTACAGCATTTTTATGTGCTAATAAATTTACTTCTAGATCACCTATTTGTTCTTGCTGCTCATCACATAAAGCTTTAACATGATTATATGAGTCAGTACATAATTTAGAGCATAATGATACCTCATTACCAATGGCCATGAGAGCATGATCAGACTCCTCATTTACTCTTGGATGCTCACCCCAATTGACTCCTCCAGCTTCCATTGTCAGCAGACTCATCTGATTCTTTTCCATCTTCCCATCTTCAACTCTTTTCTCATCAGCAGACTTCTTCTCTGGACAATCTCTTGAAAAATGCCCATGCTTGTGACAGTTGTAGCATTCAACAGTCCTCTTTGTGTATACCACTGGTGATTTGTTGTTGAAGTTGATAGTCCTACCATATTGCTTCTGAAATCGTTTGACCCTTAAAGCAACCATGGCAATGTGCCATTTTATATCCATCTCCTCAACTTCAGCATCATTAATTTGTTCAAGGTCTTCACTAATAAAGCTTTCATCTTCCGTTTGATTGGCAAAGAAAGAATGTATCACCTCATCAGTGAAACTTGAAGCAGACCTTTCACTTGAAGGAGTTTCATAGTTACCAGACCTAACACCAGATCTAACCTTGTAAGTACTGCTTTTGTTTTGAGATACAAAAGCAACATTTGAGGAACTGGTTGAACCCTGAGTGTTGTTACTGATGTCCCTTTCAAACATCCTAAGATTATTGTAAAGGTCATCAGGTGTCATAGAGTCTACTTCCTCCTTAATCCTCATTGCCACAGATACATTGCCCCATTCTGATGGTAAAGATCTAAGGAATTTGTGATTTGCATCCTCATTCGAGACTGCTGCACCATGAACTTCCAATTGTGTTAACAGATGTTGAAATCTGTCATAGCCCTTCTCCAAACCTTCAGTCTTTGAAACACTAAATGTTTCAAATTGTTGTTTAAGAACAGCCTTTTGCATCTTTTTGGAGTTAGCATTACCTCCAAATCGTTTCTTGATAGCTTCCCACATCTCCTTAGCATCAAGAATGCCATGAAACCTTTGTAGATGTTCCTTAGGAATAGCCATAAGAAGCAAGGTTCTGGCCTTCTTTTCCTTCTCCACAGCCCTAATCTCCTCAGCAGATACTGGTGGCATTATTCTGAGTTGCCCATCATTCCCTTGTGAAATTCTCTTCTTAGAATTTCCCTTTTGAATCACCTTCCATACATCACTATCAATGTATTCCAGATAATGTTCCATCTCCATGGCCCATATATCATACTCTTCTCTCTTCAGAAGTGGAAGTTTTATGTTTGAGATTGTGGTTGTGGAAGGGATGGGTTGTTGTTGTGTTTGGGAGTTACTGGTTTCGGTTTTTCCTTCATCTTCATGGTTTGATTGCTCATCCTCACTGTTATGGATTGAGAAAGTTTCAGGCTTATCGAGTTCAGACATTGTGAAGGGTGATTTGAGTGAGAATTAGGTTTTAGGGATTTAGTGTTCTACAAATTCAGAGTCTCTCTCCTTGCTCTGATACCACTTGTTGGTCCACAAATTGTATATGGATCACTAAGTAGTTTTGAATACCTAGTAGATGGTTAGGATAAATCCGAACCAATCTAAGTGAGAAACCCTAAGTGATTGTTAATGTTAATGCGGAATCTTAACAAGAACAATTAAGAACACAAGCAGGGATATCACTAACTTCGTATATTGATATTCACCTTTATCAATTCGTACAACTCACACACGTTTACTAACAAACTTTAGGGATCCTTTTATAACACAAGGAAACCCTAGACGACACAGAAGATATACACAAATCTTCTATAAAGATACATACACGCATTGTATCTTTTCCTAATATAACTCTAACAAACTTTCCTATCTTCACGACCAGACCAGACTTAATAAGTCAACCAGACTTAACATGTACTACCAGACTTAACTTTACATAACCAGACCTAAATCACAAACAGACCTAACTCAGTAAACGACCAGACCTAAGTAGTAAACTACCAGACCTAAGTAGTCTGTTCTTGATATGCATCATAATTCCCAACAGGTTTCATTAGATCTAAGCAAACACAAGATAAATCTAGCCTAGCATGTTAAATAAAAGACAAGAACAAGATATAATCAAACAACACATAGACATATTGAATGATTAATTGATTACTTATCTTCAATTGAACATGGGAGATCCAAGGGTATAAAACCCTTAAAAATGGCAGAAAAATCGTCTTAGGGTTTCTCCTCACAAAGTTGCACACTAATGACTAAAAATTATGAAAATATATATAGGAAAACAGATCTGACGGCGTCACGTTATAGAGCGTGACGCCGTCACCTCGCCGCGGTTAGGGTTTCTTGATGGCCTTCTTGACGCCGTCCCCCTTTAATCTTCCAAAATCCTCTCTGGCTTATTAGGGGTTGACGGCGTCACACTGGGGCTTGACGCCGTCACAGGTATTTTTCCAGCAGATTTTTGAGACTTTGTCATTTTCTTCACTTTTATGCTCCAAAAACGTCCAAAATGCTTCCTTTTTCAAATTTCATCTCCAAAGTACCTAAAATGACAAAAGGAACGATTTAGAGCAATATTTGATCAAATAAATACGATTTAGGGCTTAAATGACCCCCTAAAAGCGGTACACTTTTCGCTTCATCAATTATTTTAGGGATACTAGCTTGGCTAGGACATGGGGTTTTATAGAAACACCATTGTTCACCAAACCAAATCTTAGAAGTGAATCCAGCACCCTATCGATTAGCATCGACGGAATTGCAAGGACTGTCAAACCAGTTGGCTAAACTTTCAGAAAAAGGATTTATTAGAACGAGATCTTCACCTTGGGAAGCTGCAGTCCTGCATATTTAGAAGAAGGATGGATCCTTCAGGATGTGTATCGACTATCGGGAGCTGAATAAGCTAACCATCAAGAATCGATACCCACTCCCGAGAATCGACGACCTATTCGATCAACTACAAGGTTCATCAGTTTATTCCAAGATAGACTTGAGATCAGGTTATCACCAACTCCGAGTCCGGGAAGTGGATATCTCGAAGACCGCATTCCGAACCCGATATGGCCATTACAAATTCCAAGTTATGCAATTCGGCTTGACTAACGCACCAGCTGTATTCATGGACCTCATGAATCGGGTGTGTAAGCCGTACTTGGATAAATTCATAATAGTATTCATTGACGATATCCTGATATATTCCAAAAATGAGAAAGAGCATGAGGGACACCTCAAGCTAATTTTAGAATTATTTTAAAAGGAGGAGTTATATGCCAAGTTTTCGAAGTGTGAATTCTGGATATCGATTGTGCAGTTTCTGGGTCACGTGATCGAAAGTCAAGCCATACACGTGGATCCCGCCAAGATTGAGTCAATAAAGGATTGAGCGACGCCTACAACACCTACCGAAATATGCCAATTCTAAGGACTTTCCGGTTATTATCGAAGGTGTATTGAAGGTTTTTCCAAGATAGATAAGCCTTTGACAAAACTGACACAAAAGAATGTGAAATATGATAGGGGAGATAAGGTGGAAGAAGCTTTTCAACTCCTGAAGGAAAGTTTGTGTAGTGCACCTATTTTGGCCTTACCTGAGGGTAGTGAAGACTTCGTTGCTTATTGTAACGCTTCACACAAAGGTTTGGGAGCTGTGCTGATGCAGAAAGAAAAGGTGATAGCATACACTTCTCGACAGCTGAAAACCCATGAGAAAAACTACACAACCCATGACTTAGAGTTAGGATCAGTCGTGTTTGCTCTTAGAATTTGGAGGCACTATCTTTATGGCACTAAGTGTTTGGTGTATACCGACCACAAAAGTCTACAACACATCTTGAACCAGAAGGAGCTGAACATGAGACAGCGTCAATGGTTAAAATTGCTTAGCGACTACGATTGTGAGAGCCGTTACCACCCAGGCAAGGAAAATGTGGTTGTCGATGCCCTCAGCAGAAAAGAGCGAATCAAACCCCTCAGAGTCAGATCGTTAGGGATGACGATCAGTTCGCCGCTTCCAGTGAAAATTCTTGAGGCTCAGGTCGAGGCACTCAAGGAAGAGAACCGACCACATGAGAAGATTTATGGGATGCCAGAGAGTGAGAATGGCTTTGTAAAAAGATCCAATGGAGTTTTGTGTTATGGGGATAGGAGTTGGATCCCGCTATACGAAGGAATTCGTGATTTTATCAGGCACAAATCCCTCAAATCCAAATACTCCATCCATCCAGGATCTGACAAGATGTACTTGGATTTGAAGAAGTTATATTGGTGGCCAAACATGAAGGCCGATATAGCTGAGTACGTCTGTAAATGTTTAACGTGCGCGAAGGTCAAGGTAGAACACCAGAGACCATCCGGTCTGCTTGTTCAACCTGAAATTCCAGAATGGAAATGGGAGCGTATCACTATGGATTTTATCACCAAGCTGCCTAAGACGTCGAGTGGTTACGACACGATCTGGGTGATCGTTCACCGTCTCACTAAATCAGCTCATTTCCTCCCTATAAAGGAGAATGATAGCATGGACAAACTTACGCGACTGTATGTGAAGGAAATTGTCGCAAGGCATGGTGTGCCTATCTCTATCATCTCTGACCGAGACAGCCGGTTCACGTCTAATTTCTGGAAGTTGCTCCAAGTGGGAACCGACCTTGACATGTTTACAGCTTATCATCCTCAGACTGATGGTCAGAGTGAAAGGACCATTGAGATATTAGAGGACATGCTGAGAGCCTGTGTGATTGACTTCGGGAACGGCTAGGATAGGCATTTGCCTTTAACCGAGTTTTCCTACAACAACAGCTATCACACCAGCATTAAGGCTCCACCATATGAGGCGCTTTATGGTCATAAGTGCAGATCGTCAATATGTTGGGCGGAAGTTGGAGAAAGTCAACTTACTGGACCAGACCTAGTCCACGAGACTACTGAAAAGATTATGCAGATCAAGAGCCGAATACAAGCGGCTCGTGACCGTCAAAAGTGCTATGCCGAAAAGAGGCGAAAACCCCTTGAGTTCCAAGTGGGTGACAAAGTGATGTTAAACGTCTCGCAATGAAAAGGCGTGATATGATTTGGTAAGCGTGGAAAGCTGAAACCTCGCTATATTGGACCTTTCGAAATTCTTGCCAGGATCGGGCTGGTAGCCTACCGACTCGAACTGCCATCCGAGCTCAGCGCTGTACATGATGTTTTTCATGTCCGCAACTTGAAAAAGTGCTTATCTGATGATAACGCCGTCATTCCTTTGGATGAGATTCAGCATGACGAGAAACTGAATTTCATCGAGGAGCCGATTAAAATTATGGACTGGGAAGTTAAATGGCTAAAGCAGAGTCGTATCCCAATTTTGAAGGTCCACTGGAACTCTCGCAGAGGCCCCGAGTACACGTGGGAGCGAGAGGATGAAATCAAGCAAAAATATCCTCATATCTTTTCGAACTCATCGAGTAACGTAAATTGAAATTCGGGATGGATTTCCCGATTAGTTGGGGAGACTGTGATAAATGGTAATTTTTACATTTTAAATTAATAATAAATGGTTATTTATTATATTTAAGTTGAGCATTTCTATGCGCGATTGCATGCTTCTGGGTATTTTTGAGCATTTTTGGGAGTTGTCCTGCATATTGTAGCTTACAGTCACTGCAGAAAAAGTTTATTTTTGTCAGTAAGCATAAATAATTCCATTTCTGATAGTTACTGACAAGTTTCATAATTTACTGTGTGCTTTCTCGTAATTACTGAAAAGCAACCCCACACGCGTACCGACAGCACAGTATATATGGTGGCAGTCAAATAAATGCATTTTTGAGCAAATAATAATATTTTATTATTTTTCTGACGGAAACATCAATAAAAACTTTATTTTGCGTATATATGTCCAAAAACGTCAAATCGGGACTTTACGGTAACTTTTAAGCTTAAACCGACACACGATACACCAACGAGGATAAAAAACCCACTCATTTTCCCTCCCCTTTTTTCATGTACAACCAAGCACCAATAGAAGACAAACTATATTATATGCTAAGATACTAGTTAGTGGATTATACAAGTATAGTTTTTGTATTTAAACCCTATTAAGCATACATACACTTTCACACCTAGAAACTCATCCTAAAAAGTTACTTAGATCAAAATTTCCCTTTCTCCACCATCAAAACTCACGGCCATAATCAAGAACCAAGATCCACAAAATTTTGTTGAAGTTATAAGTAATCGGGGTGTACTTTCAAGTGTTTCGGGTTATTTAGAACGTGTCTTGGGTAAATTTGGTGCATTTTGGTATGTTCTTGAGCCTTCTACCTCTCGACATCATCATAGCATTGTAAGGATTTTCAAAAACTTGTTCAAATCTTATTCATATCATGTCGTTTTGATGTTTAAAAGTGTTAATAAGTGTTAAATGTGTAAGATTTACTAAAATGAAAAAACTGGGGTTTGATGTCTAATTTATATATGCTCGACTTTTGTGAAGCTTTTGTAAAAATTATGATGTTTCTTGCTTGTGTGGTAAATCTTGTTGCTTGTGGTACTAATTTGATGGTACAAAAGTGATTAGTGCTAATTACGCGTAATGAAGTCGAAATATACACTTTTATGTGTATATATATGGATCGGCTATTTTAAAAATAAATAATTATTGGGGTTTTGAAAAACACAAAATTTTGGCTCAAGTGGTGAAATGGTGAAGATTATGCTTATTAGCTTATTATAATTAGCTTATTGTAATAAGCACTAGTTTATTAATTTTACACTACAAAGATTGGACTAAAAATTATTTTGGCACAACTGGGCCGAGCCCATCATGTTTTTGGCCTGTGTGGGCTGTTTTGACCCAAGTGTTCATTGGAAGTGCTTATTGGCATATTTGATATTTAACGTAAAATATAACGTAACTAACATGGGTTAATTAGTTATCGGACTAAAAATGTGTTATTGGACTCAATGTAGCCTACTCGGCCCAATAAACCTCTCGGAAGGCAAAAATGAATTTTGAAACATTTTTAGACTCGCTATAATTATTTTTGTAAAATAGAACAGTTTATATCGATAAAAACCATTTTGGTCTTATTTTGGCATTTTAAGCCCAATTTGAGAAATAAAAAGAATTTCGGCCCATAAATTATGAACATTGACTTTTGAAAGAATTTTGACTAAACGTTGACTTTTGTATCAAAAACTATAATTATGAAGTAATTGTAACGATAAATATAGTTATATCGATAAATATACACTTTGGACTATTTTTGCAATTATAGTGATAAAAAAGGATTATTTGAGGAAATTTGCAACACTTGAGAAAAATGGGAAAGCTTGAATAAACGAATGGGTCATGCCTGATTTTTCTAAAATTTCGATACTTAGAATATTTTCGGACAAAAACCGACTAAAAGACGAAACGGGTGATTTTTATTATTGTAAATATTAATTTTCATAAATTAATATTTTTAAGTCTTATAAGACTTATAAATATATTTTTGGCACTTATGCCCTCACACTTACAAACTTATCGATAACTAAATACTTATAACTTCTTTATAATTATTCTTATATTATAAATAATTGTAATAATTTATAATATAATAATACATCACTATCACCATTCTCATACTAATTATTCAATACTTATTTAATTAATTAAATAATTAATCATTGAATATATATATACGATAATATATATATATATATATATATATATATATATATATATATATATATATATATATATATATATATATATATATATATATATATTACTTACGCAGTTTGCTACAAGCAAAGCACGGAAGTTCCGTCGCATGTACATTCACCGTACACTTTCACCATGAGCCATCACCAAAGAGTTATATACGATAAACCATTTTGAAATATACTTTACCACACAGCAAGCAAGAAATACACGAGCACTAGTCACATGTAAACTTTTCAATAAAGTTAAGACATTTAAAATATGAATATTTCGCTAAGACTTACCATACTGATTTTAAGGTGAGTTTATTGCCCCATTTTTATACGTATTGCTTTTATAAACCTTGGGGTGAGAAACATGCAAAACTGTTTTCATGGACCAAAAATGGATTTTGTTTTATACACACTTGTATGCAGAAACCTAAGTTAGCTGAATCACATTGCGCCCACTACCATCAATAATCAATTCCTGCTGGGAAACGCGTGTGATATAAATAGATCTATTGGGGGTGATTCCACCGTTCGGTTGGCTCGAGATAGTGAATGCGAACGTATACCATATCAAAATTGGCCGAGTGTCTGGGGATTAACACTCGTGGGCACCCTTTATTTGGTATGCCAGTTTGGCATTTTGTTGTCTAGTTCGGTTGCATGAGCTTAGTGTTTGCATGGCAGGAGAGTGTATGATTTGCTGAATTGTTTGCTGAATATTTGCTATGGTCCATATGTGCTTATTTACTTTAAACCTATGAACTCACCAGCGTTAGCTGGCTTTTAGCATGTTTTTCTCAGGAAATTGAGAATGTGTTTACTGAAGGCAAGGCATGGCAATGGTCATAAAATTTTCGGAAATGTTTTTATTGTTGCGTTAAACTCTGAATTTGGGACTGCTTTGTTAAATGGGTTACAATTTTATTTGATGTATGACAATATGACTCTGAATATGTAATTTATTTCAAAACGGATTTTTAATCCATTCTCTATATCTTGTGTTGTGATTATCGATTTAGTAGCACCCAAAAGTTTATGCTTCCGCAATATCTTAATTTTGGGGGTGTTACATTATATATCGTTTATTGTTTGCATAACTTTGAAATCACGTTAAGTATTCAAAGCAAAAGAATTTTAAAACGGTAAAACTATTCAACCCCCCTTCTTGTTTTCCACAAGCACTAAAAGAGTTAATACTGCTAGTTCAACTGTTAATGCTGCTGGCATACATGATGATGCTATTGGTGAAAAATATAGCAGTGAATATTCAGATGATCCAGACATGCCTATATTGGAAGATGTATGGGCTGAAACTGATGATGAAGATGCTGGTAAAGAGGCTGACATGGGCAATTTGGATGAAACAATTTAAGTCAGTCCTATTCCAACTACAAGAATTCACAAAGATCATCCACATGAACAAATTATTGGAGATGTACATTCTGTTGTACAAACAAGGAAGATGACCAAGAATTTGACAGATCAAGGGCTCTTTGTTATAACTATTAAACAAAGAAACAGTCATAAAGATCTTCAAAATTATTTGTTTGCTTGCTTTTTATCACAAGTGGAACCCAAAAAGATAATCCAAGCATTGACTGATTCAAGCTGGGTAGGAGCTATGCTGGAAGAACTTCTACATTTCAAGCTGCAAGATGTTTGGACTCTGGTAGATTTACCTAATGGCAAAAGAGCTATAGGTACAAAGTAGGTTTTTCGAAACAAGAATGATGAAAGAGGGATTGTGATAAGAAACAAAGCAAGATTAGTTGCTCAGGGATACACACAAGAAGAAGGGATTGACTATGATGAAGTCTTTGCCCTGTTGCAAGAATTGAACCAATTAGGTTGTTTTTAGATTATGCTTCATTTAAAGACTTTGTGGTGTGTCAGATGGATATCAAAAGTGCTTTTCTGTATGGAAAGATTGAAGAAGAAGTGTATGGTGGTCAACCACCAGGGTTTGAAGATCCTGACTTTCCTGAAAAAGTTTACAAGGTTGAAAAGGCACTTTATGGTTTACATCAAGCTCCTAGAGCATGGTATGAAACCTTGCCAACATACCTGTTAGACAATGGGTTTAACAGAGGAAAGATTGATAAGACTTTGTTCATCAGAAGACACAAGGATGATATTCTACTAGTTTAGGTTTATGTAGATGATATCATCTTTGGATCTACAAGGAGGAGCTGTGTATTAAATTTGAGAAGCTTATGCATGAAAAGTTTCAGATGAGTTCTATGGGAGAACTTACTTTCTTTCTGGGTTTACAAGTAAAGCAGAACAAGGAAGGCATATTTATCAGTCAAGATAAGTATGTTGCTGAGATTTTAAAGAAGTTTGGGTATACTGATGTCAAGACTGCAAGTACACCAATGGAAACTTCAAAGATACCAAGTCGCACCAAAAGTTTCACATCTTTATGTTGTGAAAAGGTTTTTTATATATTTAAAGGGTCAACCAAAATTGGGCCTTTGGTATCCAAAAGATTCCTCTTTTGATTTGGTAGCATACACTGATAGTGATTATGCTGGAGCAAGCTTGGATAGGAAGTCTACAACAGGAGGTTGTCATTTTTTGGGGTGTAGATTGATCTCATGGCAGTGCAAGAAACAGACGGTGGTTGTAAATTCCATAACTAAAGCTGAATATGTGGCTGCTTCAAGTTTTTGTGGACAAGTGCTCTGGATTCAGAATCAACTGCTAGATTATTGGTATAATTTTATGCATACCAAGATTTTTATTGGCAATAACAGTACTATGTGGATAATTAAAAATCCTGATTTTCATTCGAAAACAAAGCATATAGAGATCAGACATCATTTTATAAGAGATTGCAATGATAAGAAGTTAATTCGAATGGTTAAAATTTATACTGACAAGAATGTTGCAGATCTGCTTACAAAAGCTTTTGATGTAGGTAGATTTCAATATTTAACTGCCAGTATTGAAATGTTAAATCATTAAATCTTTGATCTCTTTATGTTTTTGTAGAGTTTTGTATGGATTGGTACTGTTATTCAAGTCATTTAATGTTTCTGCTGCTAAGTGTAATTAGTACTGCTAGTTATACTTAGAACTGCTAAGTTTCTGCTGTTGGTTAAAACTGTTTAGTCTAATCATGTTGTGCAAAGTGTTATGGCTTGTGTTTTTGTTTGGTGTTTGCACTAACATTTTGCAGGATAAGCAAAAAAGAGTGATGGAGTACTACTAGATAAGCTGTTTAGATTGAAAGTTGAGTTAAAACTGCTAGGCATAAGTTAATGTTGCTAGGTTTCTGCTGTTGTGTTTGAGAGTACAGGGTACTGTTTTATAAATTCAAATCGATTAAGGGTTTATATCCTTCAATCATTCACATAATCGATTTATCCGTTTAATTACTCTCTCAAACGAAACCCTAACTCAAATTTATCATCTAATTGCAAAACCCACCAAAAACCCAACACGATTTCACAAATAGCACAATGACGAAATTACACTTTGCCGATACTCATAATATGGTTGCGTTCTTGCAAAAACCAAAAGAGTCTGAAGGATTTACATAGATAATTGATTTCTTGAATGCAAATCCTATACGGTATGCATTAACTGTAAGTCCTACTATATATATTCCACATATTGAACAGTTTTGTTCTACTACTAAGGTCAAAACACTTAATAATGAAGTACAAATTCAGGCTGTTGTAGATGGCCAAGATATACTCATTACTGAAACGTCTGTTAGAAGATCTCTTCGACTAGCAGATGATAAAAATAGTATTGAGTGTCTCTCAAATTCTACAATATTTGAAAAACTTGCACTGATGGGGTATATAAGGAAAAATGATTCTCTAAAATTTTTCAAAGGATCTTTCTCCCAACAGTGGAAATTCTTAATTCATACAATCTTACAATGTATGAGTTCTAAAACAATTTCCTGGAAGGAGATTAGCAGCAATGTGGCTTCTGCCATTATCTGCTTGGCCACAGACCAAAAGTTTAATTTTTCTAAAATGATTTTTGATGGTATGGTTAAGAACTAGGATAAATTAGCAAACAAATTTTATATTTATCCAAGGTTTTTACAAGTTTTCTTGAACAAACAATTTTTTGAGAAAGTTATTCATAAAAGAATTTACCATGCACCCTCTCATACTAAAAAGATTTTTACAAATATGAGAAGGGTGGGAAAAGACTTTTCAGGAAATGTGACTCCATTGTTTCAAACGATGTTGGCAAAAACTCAAAACCAGGGTGAAGGTGAAGGTTAAGTATTCCCAACTGAAACCCATCACGCACCCACACTTTTACCATCATCATCTCAACCACAATAGACCTATACCCGTAGGATCACAAAGAAAAAGGGCACTGAGATCCCTCAGTCTAGTGCTGGTATGGTTACAGATGAGGCTACCCATAAGGAGAGGGGAGGTAGATTGGTGAGGGCAGCCACTACTGTTTTTATCTTAGAAGCAGAACATGACAGTATAACAGCAATAAGACCCAATCCAAGGCAATACCTAATGAATCAAGTTCTGATGAGTGTGTAAATACTCATCATTTTTATACCCATTTAGACTAGAAAATGACTAAAAACACCCAAATATTACTGCAGATATCCTTGTTTTGTGTTTTTATGTGTTTCAGGTACAAAGGATTGAAAACAAGGCAAAACGGACAAAAACCGAGCACAAGATTGGAAAATCATGAAAAGCCGGAGCCGGGAAAGGAATTTTAAGGTTGGATCACATTTAAAGCTCAAATTGTCAAAAGTAAACCATCATGAATGTCAAAATGTCAAGAATTGCCCTTGGAAGTATTTATGCAAAATTAACAACATTGGTCCCTGAAATTACAGCTTTGGCAGCTTTGATCCTCAAAGATTAATCTAATTCCAAATCTATTACTAACCATTTTAATCCTAAAACATAAACCCAATCCCATTCCCTAAATCCAGCCCATAACACACCCAAAACCCAAAAAGATAAACCCATACCCGATCTTATTTAGTTAAACACACCAACCAAGTCAACCCTTTCTTTTCTTCTTTCCCAAAATCCCGCCAACACACCAACTCCTATCACCATTACCATGTACCTTCGGTGGACAATTTTATCCCCTCCTCCACTTCCCAATACCTACCTAGCAACACTATTTCCCCCTCCTTGTACCATTTCACGTGACCCCAGCCACGCTGGCAATCCAAGTGAGACAAAAAGGGCGCCAAAACTGAATATAGGGCAGGGATTGTTCCAAGATTAATCCAACGGCTAGGATTTTATCCCAAGAAGCACAGAAGTGTTTGTCTCACAAAAGAAAAACAAAAAGAGTAGAAGACTTTTTAGCTTTTTAGTATAAGTAGCTATTTTGTAGCCAATTTTTTTGGCAGGTTTTATTTTAGCTTTTATTTTAGGTAATGTTTTCTTCATTGTGTTTTACTTTCAGTAATGTAATTTAATTTTAGTTAATGCAATTTTAAGTCTCTTTTATTCAAAGTTAACTTTAGTCAAACTTAGCTTATTCAGTTTAAATCAGTGCTTATTTATTGCTTTTTCTCTGCTTATTGTTGGTTGTCATGGCTTTCTATAGTCCCTTGTAGTTCGAATATAGTTAGGATTTGCCTTGCTTAGTTCAAAAAAGTCAAAACAGTTTGCTAAAGGCTTATTTGGGTCAAACTGGGTCAAATTGGTCTCCACTGTTCATGTGCATTAGTTTAAGGTTTAATCTTGAATAATTTAGCTTATAGTAATTGTTAGTAGAAGCTCTTTGCCTGTTTTTAAGGATTTCAAGGTTTTGAATGGTTTAGTGTAATTGTAGAGTGTGCACTGTTCTATTAAGCTCTCCATAGGATTAAGCAGTTTAAGCCCCTAGTCTTGGTGTTCTTAGAAGCCATTTGGTCATTTAAGTTTACCCTGAGTGCCTTGTCAAATGCCCTTTAGCCTAAGTTAGTTTTAGCTCAGTCTTGCAATTTGCAGTCTGCAAGTTTTTGTATTTTGTCATTTTCATCAATTTTCTTTGATTTTTAACTCTCTCAATATAGGTTGTTAAGAGCTGAAACTCAGCTCAGTTAATCTTTAGCTGCTGCTCTTGCTTTTTCCAATTTTTTTAGAATTTTAATGAATTTTTTAGTGCCTATTTTCATGGCTTGAAGAGCCCTATATCTGCCCTGCATCACATTGCATCAGCAGACCATTTTTTGTTGTTGGCTTATTGTGGCTTATTTTGAGCTTATTTCTGGATTTCACTGCTTATTGTGATTCAATTTAAGTCCTTAGTTAGTTCTGAGCTTATTTTTCTATGTTTCTTAGCTTATTAGTAGCTAATTAGCTTATTTGTCATTAATGAGCTTATGCCCATTTTTCTTGTTACTGATCAGTCCATCATGGCTCATTTATGAGCTTATTGTAGTTTTTAAACATAATTGTCTTTGTTAAGTTTGCTTATGGTGATGTGCTTCTTGAGTTTCAGCAAAGAAAAAAAATAAAAAAAATGTTTTCAAAAAATGCAAGACCAGGGATTCGAACCCTGGTCTGGACACTCACAAGCCAAAGCCTCCACCACTCGCCCTAGGGTCTTTTATCAGTAGTAGTTTACATTGTTTTTTATTTAACCCATTGTTTCCCTTTTAAGCTTATTTCTAGTTTTAGCTTAATAACTGCTTATCTGATTAAGCAGTTGGACCCATTTTATTTTTCTCATCTTTTAATTAGTTCAAAGTAATTTCCAAAAAATTTTCAGATTTTTGTTTCACAGTTTAGTATTTTTTAGAATTTAATTAGTTTTAAACTGTTTTTAATTCGTATTAAATAAAATATAAGTCAAAAAAATATAATTCTTTTTTTTTAAATTTTATTTTGTCATTTAGCACGTAGGAAAATTATTTTGGTATCCGTAGGGTTATTTTTCATAGATGATTACGTTTTTACTCGTTATTAGTTTTCGGTTTACGTTTTTTAATTTTCGTTTTATTAGATATTAAAACCCAAGCAAACCCTCGTCTTTTCAAGCATTTTAATTCCGAACGTCATACGATATCCTCGATTCACGCCTCGTTGGGACTATGAAACGGGTATTCACTTATCCGGTATATTACAATCGAGTATCGCGTCGAGCCGTCGCGAGTTTACCTTTCTTCGTGAGAGGTTTGACTTGTGACGCATTTCGCGCGATATCAAGTTCTCATGAAACTGATTCAGTTAATGGTCCCAGCCAACTGGAAATCATGGGGGGCACAGATGCTCAAACTAGGTTTGAGGCTGTGTCTAACATACCCAATGATTCACCTCTCGGGATAGGTAATGTAATCCGAAGTGATGAGGGTAGAATGAAACTTCAGGAATTGATGGAAACATGTACCAAATTGTCAATGGAGGTTCTTGATCTCAAGAAGACTACATCTTCTCAAAATGATGAAATCAAAAGGTTGAAGAGGAGAGTTAGATATCTTGAAGGAAGGCAGAGGTCAAGAACACATAAGCTGAAAAGGTTACTCAAAATTGGTGCTGCTGCTAGGGCTGAATCTTCCTCTGATGGTGATTAAAGTTTGGGGGAGGATGCTCCCAAACAGGGAAGGAATCAGGACAAGGTTTCAGGGGAGGATGAGGCTCAAGTGGTGATGGATGAAGGTGTTCAATTTGTTGCTGAAGATGTTATGGAAGATAATGCTGAAAATATTGAAGTTGAGTTGGTTAAAACTACTGAAGTTGAACTTAATGTTGCTCAAGTTACAGCTGTTGGTGATAATGTTAAGACTGCTAGTGTTGAGGTTAGTACTGCTGAACCAGAAGTTAATACTACTGCTACTACAACAACAGCTATTGAAGAAATCACCATAGCTCAAGCATTAAAAGAGTTAAAGGGAACAAGACCCAAGGCTAAAGGGGTAGTTACTAGTGAACCAACTCAGTCAACAACAACAACCACAATCACTTCACAATCACAGGATAAGGAAAAAGCATTTTAATTGAAGAACTTGTGGTGAAACCCTTGTCAATAAAAGCTAAAAAACAACAACTCATAGCAGATGAAGAGCTAGCAAGACAAGTGCAAGCTGAGCTTATTGCTGAAGATGAAAAGATCAAAAAAGAGCAAGCTCAGAAAGATGAAGAAGCCAACTTTGCACTTATTCAGCAATGGGATAATGAAAGGGCACAATGTGATGCTGATTGGGAGTTGGCTCAAAGATTAACTCAAGAAGAGCAAGCATCACTTACCATTCAAGAGAAGTCTAAACTGCTGGCTGAATTTGTTGAGCAGAGAAGAAAGTTCTATGTAGCACAAAGAGCAGAAGCTAAAAGAAATAAACCACCCACCAGAGCTCAAAGAAGAAAATTCATGTGCACTTATCTAAAAAATATGGATAAATGGAAACTCAAAGATTTGAACCATTTTGATGATGGAAAGATTGAAGAGTTATATGATTTAGTTTAGAGAAAAGTAGAAAAATTTGTGCCTATAGAGACTGAGGTGGTGGGAGGATCTAAGAGAGCTGGTATAGAGTTAGAGCAGGAGGTGTCTAAGAAGCAAAAGGCTGATGAGCAAGAGGAGCAACAAGAAGGTAATGATAAAGAAACAGATGAGATCAAAGATTTAAAAGTACTTGCTTCAGATAATGAAGAGGAAATTGTTGATGCTGTTCCTTTGAAGACTAAAGTACCTATTGTGGAATGGAAGAGTTACCAAGAGGGAAAGAAAATGCATTTCGAGATCATAAGGGCTGATGGCAAATCCCAGGTATTTATCAGCTTTGGTCAAATGCTCAAGAATTTTGATAGGGAAGACATTGAGACACTATGGAGATTGGTAAAGGCTAGGTTTAGATCTATAAGGCCAACTGATAGCATGGATAGAGTCTTATGGGGTGATTTAAAGATTATGATTGAACCACATTGTGAAGATGAAGTATGGAGGAATCAGTTTCAAAATTAAGTTTTGAATTGGAAGCTTTATCATTCCTATGGAGTTCATCAATTGGCATTAAATGCTATGGTAATCTACATGTTGGTTGAGAAAACATATCCTTTGAGTCTGTCTATAGTTGATCAGATGCTGAATGGAAAAATTAAACTTCAAATTGATCATTTTGATGAAATGACCTATCAACTACTCAAGAAAATTTAGAAAATACTCAATCCAAAAGATAAGAAAAAGTAGTAAGGTGTTTGGAAGCATCCTCCGATGATGGTTAATGCTTTGAATGAAACTTGATGATTTTAGGGGAAAATATCAAGTTTAGGGGAGGATTGTTGGGATTCAAAGGCTTCTTGATGCTGTTGATGATACTGCCGCTCATATGGTTAATACTGCCCTTGGGAATCAATGAAAATACTCTAAGTGTTTAATTCTGCTGGTGAGAAAGATAAGACTGCTTGTGGAAGTTAAGACTGCTAGTGTACATTATAACTGCTGAGAACTTCAAGGTAAAATACACTAAGTAGTTAATGTTGCTGGAACAAAAGTTAGTACTGCTAGTACAAAGTTACAATTGCTGAAGAGTTACTGCTGCTAAAGTAAATGTTATGACTGTTAGTTGTTTAGTTAATGATGTTTATGTGATATACAAGTATAGTCGGTTAGATAATTATAGAAAAAATTTAGAAAGATTTATCTTAGAGAAAAAGTTATTGTAAGCCGACTAGGACTCCTTAGTCTATAAAAAGAGGTCCTAGGGCATTGTGTTAAATACGAGTTATTAGAAAATCGATTAGCTTAAAGGTTGTAAACCCTAATACTTTTGAGTCTTCGTATTAGTAATAATATTGAAGCGTTGTTTGCTTGTTAATCTTTTGTTTACTGTTACATCAAAATTCTTCTTTAGATTAAAGTTTAGATTCCGCATAAACTTTAATATATTCCAAGACAGTTTCTATATTAGTTGTGTTAGATTTATCTAGCATAGCTAAATCTTTACAAGCTAAGGGAATTTGATCAAGTATATAACTGGGATCAACATACAAGCCGCAATTCACGCAATAAATACAATGAGAAAAACCAATAGTGCACTCTATGGTTGTGTTTGGTAAGACGTTCAAGCTAGAACATATAAGAGAGAAGCCAGTTTTCCTACTCCTAACGCGATGCAATCAATTAAACAAGAGACGACAAATCAATGATCAATAACTAGGTTTCATTAGATCTAAGCAAACACTAATAAATCTAGCCTAGCACGTTAAAGCGAAGAAAAGAAAAACAAATAATCAAACAACACATAGACATATTGAATGATTAAACGGATAACTTATCTTCAATTAAACATGTATGAAAAAGGCTGAAAAAGCTGAGAAAATCGTTTAGGGTTTATGTTCCTCCAAGATGTTACAATGAATGAAAAAATTCGAAAACTATATATAGATTTACAACCGTGACGGCGTCACTTGTAATCTGTGACGCCGTCAGCACGCCTCCAATTAGTGTCTCGTCTGTGATAATCGCTGTCATGACGTCATCTCGTTTGGGTTCTGACACCGTCAGGTAGGTCTTGATGTCGTCACTCTTTAAAACATTTGAGCCGTCTCGTGTTAACTTTGCACTGAAATTGGGTTTTCAAATACAAGCGACGGCATCAGGTTTTAGTTTGTGACACCGTCAGGTCATATTGACAGATTCTTGACTTGGTCGTTTTTCTTCGTTTTCTTGTTGATTTTGGTCCAAAACTTGCCGGTTTTCATAATTCTCGTCCCAAGTACCTAAAATGAAAAAAAAATGATTTAGTGCAATATTTGATCAATTACATACGACTTTTTTGGCTTAAATGACCCCTTAAAAAGGTATCAAATAAATACTTATCAAATATCCCTACACTTAGGATTTGCTTTTCCCTAAACATGGAAGATAACAATGATGATAAAACATAATATGACTCAAACAAAAATAAAAATCAAACAAACTAACAATTAAAAAGCTTGGGTTGCCTCCCAAGAAGTGCTTTTCTTTATTTACGAGTCTTGTAGCTAGACTCAAAGTCATGGCCTTATCTATTGTCATCAATGCTCACATATCCATATGTGAGCCACTTAATGGTTACATCATCCTTCTTGTATTCATTACTTAACTCTAAACATCCTCTATAATATGTCGTATTCTTTTCATGTGAATACTTAAGTCCATTCATCTTATCATTCTCACTCAAAAGAGAAATAAGAGCCAATCTATTGCATGCCTAAATTGTAAAGTCCTTAAACCTAGGGTGCGAACGGGGCATTTGATAGAAAAAATCCTCATCTCCATCTGAGAATGTGTAACACCCTAGGCAAATCCCACATCGGCTGTGGCCTGGAGAGATGCTGGGTTCATAAGATAACATTCGCCTTACAATGACACAACGCGTTTTGTGGTCTACTGCGAGTGGGGTTCTTAGGAACTGGCAGTTAAGCGTGCTCATGTGAGAGTAGTACTGGCTTGGGTGACCTGCCGGGAAGTCTTGAAATGAGGTCACAAAAGCAAAGCCGTGAGCCTGCGGGCAAAGCGGACAATATTGTGGTCTGAGTAGGCGGGATGTTACATAGTGGTATCAAAGCCACTCTTGAGCCGTTCAGGGTGGTGGGGCAAACCTCATCGAGGACGATGAGTCCCTAAGGGGGGGGGGGTGATTGTAACACCCTAGGCAAATCCCACATCGGCTGTGGCCTGGAGAGATGCTGGGTTCATAAGATAACATTCGCCTTACAATGACACAACGCGTTTTGTGGTCTACTGCGAGTGGGGTTCTTAGGAACTGGCAGTTAAGCGTGCTCATGTGAGAGTAGTACTGGCTTGGGTGACCTGCCGGGAAGTCTTGAAATGAGGTCACAAAAGCAAAGCCGTGAGCCTGCGGGCAAAGCGGACAATATTGTGGTCTGAGTAGGCGGGATGTTACAGAATGTGATTAACCTATCCATAAGTATTTCATCTAATTTAGTTAGCCTCTTAAAGGGTTTTCCAAATATGACTTGGGTCAACTTGTCATCAATAAATTCTCCTGAGTCCTCCATGACCATAAAATCTACCAAATAAACAAAGCTTCCGACAAAAAAAATACAAAGGTTCAACTCTAGCCACTATATTGTCTCCTTGATATTCTAACTCTTTTACCATGATTTTATTATAATTAGCACGAGAGATTATATTCATTGGTAAAGACGAGTTAAGGTAAGCATCAAAACTTCTAAATCCAATCTTACAAGGAAATTGCATATTAAAAAGGCCATCTTTCTCAATCCTTGTCTTAGGGTCAACATATTTAAGAGGATCTTCTTCATCCTCTTTTCTTATCTCATTAATAACTTCTCCATCACGTAAATCCTCATCAGAATCTGAAAAATAAAAAGGGCCATTTTCATGGTCAGTGTCATGATCAGATTCATCAATTTCAAAGTCATTACCAAAGTGTTGGTCGGGTGAAAGGATTGGTGGATTCACGTCCTCCATAATGGGGGGCGGAACAGGTAATTGAAATTTCTATGAACAAACACACGAAGAAAAGACATTAAGACTACGAGAAAGCTAATAAAAAGAAAATAAAAATTTCACTTGATAGGAATCTAGTGAGTAGACCTAAACGAGATAGAAATTGAAACCTATACTATTCCCCGCCAGCGGCGCCAAAAACTTGATGCGGTGGTTGTAAGATCCCCTAAAAAGTTTTACAATCCTCCTTGGCAGTGTTAACCATTGTAGTGTAGTATAAGCAAAACACGGGGGATTGATTGTTCTCTAAGGGAATAGTGTATGTGAAGGCCGAAGTGTATGTCGAGATAGGTCTAAAGGTGAGGGATGAGTCTTTTTGTATTTTTATAATTTATGAAAAGCAATTTAAAATCTCAGGGTTTGAAGAGTGGGCGGTTTAACTACTATTTAATTAAATCTAAACTAATAATTAAACTAAAAAACTAATAAACAAGAAAATAAAAGTGGTAACTCTTATAATGAGAAAAACGTGTTTATTTAGATTTATTTACTCCCTAGTTATCTCCTATTGATTTGTCGAATTGTCACGTCCTTGTTTTAATTGAAGTGTTGTATTCCTTAATATTGGTCGTGGGGAGGTGCCAAAGTCCCCAACTCTATGAACGTATAAGTCTCCCCTAATATTGGCGTTGTATTCCAGAATCTACAAGCCGTAATTCATACAATAAATACAACGAGAAAAACCAATAGTGCACTCTATGGTTGTGTTTAGTAAGACGTTCAAGCTAGCACATATAAGAGAGAAGCCAATTTTTCTACTCCTAACGCGATGCAATCACTTAAACAAGAGATGACAAATCAATGATCAATAAATAGGTTTCATTAGATCTAAGCAAACACTAACAAATCTAGCCTAGCATGTTAAAGCGAAGAAAAGAAAAAAAAATAATCAAACAACACAGACATATTGAATGATTAAAAAAATAACTTATCTTTAATTAAACATAGATGAAAAAGACTGAAAAGCCTTACAAAAGCTGAGAAAATCATCTAGGGTTTATGTTCCTCCAGGATTTTACAATGAATGAAAAAGATTCAAAACTATATATAGATTTACAACCGTGACGGCATCACTTGCAATCTGTGACGCCATCAACTCGCCGCCAATTAGGGTTTCGTCTGTGATAATCGCCGTCTCGTTTGAGTTCTGACACCGTCAGCTAGGTCTTGATGCCATCACTCTTTAAATATAAGCGACGACGTCAAGTTGTAGTTCCTGACGCCGTCAGGTCTCCATATTGACAGATTCTTGACTTGGTCATTTTTCTTCGTTTTCTTGTCGATTTTGGTCCAAAACATGCCAGTTTTCATAATTCTCGTCCCAGGTACCTAAAATGCAAAAAGAAACGATTTAGAGAAATATTTAACCAATTACATATGACTTTTAGGCTTAAATGACCCCCTAAAAAGGTATCAAATAAATCCTTATTTGTACCCTTGTAAAGAGCTCGACATCTAGCTTTGCGTCGAATGATGTCAACAAAGCTAACCATCCTTAAGAACCTTGAAGTGCAAGCACAAGTGGTCATTCTCCTCTAGTTTTAACTCTAGCCCATGTCATTAGGATTTTTCTTCCATGATTAGATCATTTTTCTTAGTTTTTAGAGAATTGACCATTGTTGTATCATTTCTCTTGTGTTTTATTAAATGAATCTACATGGTTAAATGTTTATGTGAGCATGTTGGTATGACTATAACTTGATTACATGATCTTTCATACTTTGTTTTTGCTTTTACTGTTGCTAACAAGCTGCAGGTACCCGGATCCCTTAGCTTATACCCGGCGGAACTTTTTTGAAAAGGATCCAGCGGATCCGGGCACTCAGTAAACATACAGAACATCCCTACAGCTCATTTCTCAGCAACAGACATACCATATACTTTCTTTCTAACCTTTGTTTTGTAGATTTTCAAAACACACTTGGAGAACTTGACGCCCTTAATAAATGGGAGCTTTCGTTCAAGGAAAACAATTGTAAAACTTGCAAATACTTAACGCCCTCACCAAGGGGGAGCAATCGTCAAGGGGGAGCAAATATACATTTCTTTACTTTCTTTATCTTATTACACATCTTTTTTTCATTTGTTTCTTCTAAAATCTTGCATTCAGGTTAGTTTTTTTCGACACTCATTTTGTTTCGACAAAAAGGGGGAGAAAAGAGTAAAAAATCTAATTCAAAACTTACGAATTCTATCATTTTACTTAAAATAATTTTATGTTTTGTCATCAACAAAAAGGGGGAGATTGTTAATACAATTAAACCATAAAAACATTCATTTATATTTTACGATCTCCAAATGTTTTGTCGATAACAAACGTAAAATCATTTTAATGAAATAAATAAAATACGTAAAGCTTTGAGCCAAAAGTTTAATAACTCATTTCATTAAACAATTAAACCTTTAAACATGTTTAGTTAAATAGTTTACATAAAACCAAAACCATTTTATAAAAACACTTGAGTAACTTTGGTTACTTACATTTTATAAAATACATACTAAAATGTAACTTGTAAAATAAACATGTTGGACTATCCATAAATCCAAAGTCCATATCCAAAACCCATTACCCATGGAACTTGACCCAAAACCCATGACCCATTTCATAACATCATGCATGACACCAAAAAGGGGTAAAACCCATAACCCATGACCCAAAGTCCATAACCTATGACCCAAAGTCCATGACCCATGACCCAAGATGTCTTTGACATAATGCATGACATCACATGACCCATGGACCTTAACCCATAACCCAAAACCCAGAATTGTAACCCAAAATCTGGACTGGTACTACCAGATACCTGGATCCCTGACTTTACACTGGTCGGATCCCTTTGGGAAGGGATCTATCGGATCCGGGTGAGCAGTACTCAGTTTTGCCTATAAATAGTGAGCCATTTCTGTCTGGTCTCTCACCCCACTTAGACACATCTTCTCTCTATGTTCTAAGTTCTCTAATCTCAGATATAATGATCTTCTATGTAGCTTTTCTTTTAGTGATTCTCTAGGTTCCTCTTAAAGGCGAGATAACGACCTCTAGAAGACTTGCACGCTCAAGACATGGGTTGCTAGGATTCTTTATCTACATAAGATTACATAAGTGTTTCTTGTTTCTCTTTCTTCTCTATGTATCGTAGATGTGTTGTGTAGATTGGTGTAGAAGGACGTTGGTTCCTCAACATGTGTTGTGCTAAGTAGGTGTTGATCGGGTTGTGGTTCCTCCATTAAAATGGAAATCGGTATCTAGCCTTGTATTGGATAAAGTGTAGGCGATGAAGGTTTGGTTCTACCTTGTGTGAAGAACCCCGTATTTAGCTTTGTACCAGATAAAGTGTAAGCGACGTTGTGAAGGCTTCTCCGCCGATGAAAGGAGTTTGTGTTGTGTAGTGTTTACGAAACTCTCGAGTTGGGTACTCGGGGAGTGGAGTAGGGCAAGGAAGGAGTCCTTGTACCCGAACCACTATAAATACTTGTGCTATGGTTGCGTCTCTCTAACTCTATCTCATAGATTAGTTTATATGTTTTTCTAGCTATCAATATCCAACACACCAAACTAGATTGACGTAAGTCGATCTAAAAGTTAAAAAAAGAAGAAGCTTTAATTGGTAAAACTATTCAACCCCCATTCTAGTTTTCTACAAACATCAAAACACATGATAATTCCAAGTTGTCCAATCTGCACCAGAATAGAAATTACTCATTTTGACTGACTTTTTCCTTAAACCAGCTTATTAGACCAGGTTCGTATGAAATTACACTCTTTTGCCTTTCAAAAAACTTATCGCACACCTCAAACGGAGCTATGGTTGATTTTATATGAATTTTCTAAAAACAAATTTGCTACACTTTCAGGATTCTTACATGCTGTAACAAAATTCATTTTTGACCCATTTAACATCTGAATTAGCAAATGCTTCCTTCATAACAACTGAAGTAGATACATAAAGCTTTCTAGAAACTTAGGCCATGACTCAATTCAAGCAACAATCCATTTTATATGATTTTTCTAACATGACCTAAATTCTAGAAATAATTAGCATCAAGAAACACATATATTCTATTAAGGAGTGTTTGGGTTAACTTGTAAAATCGCTTATGACCTCATAATCTGTTGGGAATGCTCCTAACATGTAAATGGAACGATATTTACGGGATTACATTAGTTATGATGTATGACACGTACACATGTACTGAAACCATCAATATTGTAAAGTAGTGTGTATGTTACCCTATATAAGCCCTCCTAGACTTCACTAGGAGGGTGAGACTTGTGTGTGTAACTTTCACCTTTCATTATCATTAATAAAACACTAGTTCTTCTTTCTCTCTCTACTCTCTCTCTAACTATGGCTTTGATGTATTTCCATCACACCCGACCTCCCGAATCATAATATCAACCAAAATATACGATCCAACAATTGGCATCAGAGCTTGGTTTTAGTTATTGGTTGATTTTTGTGGTGTTATCTTGTCAAAATTGTATTGTTTTTGTATGGTACGAATCTGTTTTGAAGCAGTTTTACAAAGTTTTTCATTTTCATCATATTTTTCTGCTTATAACAGTTTTATTACAATGTTTATTGTATCATGTGGTCAAATAGAGACTAATCTTTCATTACTGATTTCGTAAAACTGTCTTGTGGTCAGTTTTATGTAAACTAATTTATGTCATGTCTGTTTGGTACCATCCCGTGAAGATTTGAGGTCAGAAACTGGTCGGATAAGATGGTCGGAAACAATGGTCAGAAATTCATTAGAAAAAGTCAAAACACTTTTTTATCAGAATTTCTTGTAAAGTAATTCCGACAGACCCTTGTTCATCGGAATTGGATTTGATTTCTTGTAAAGAAATTCGATAAGACCCGTCGGATGTTGAACCGTCGGAATTGACCCGTCGGAATTGATCCGTCATAATTGAACCTGTCAGAATTGGATTTAATTATCGAAATTCGACAGGTCAAAAAGTCAAGGTTGTCGGAATTGGTTTTATAACCAATTTTTGGAATTGAAAGAAAAAGAATCAAGATGAAGAAGACCACGACCACAAACCATATACCAACTCATGACTTCAGTTTATATACATCATCAGTCCAACTTCAAAGAGCCATACAAGAACAAAAAGGAAATGAAAAAGAAAGACGAAGAGGAAAAGCATAACAGCCACAAGTTAGTACACATCTAAATCATAACTAATCCTAAAACTAGACACAACCAATAACTCCTCACCGTCACTCCCCAACTCTCAATCATACAAGACTCATAGGTAAATGAAAATCAATCTCAGATCGGTTCAATTTTTTTTTCTTTTAAAGATTTTTAATTGAACCTTCCTCATCATAGATCTATGTGTTGAAGACTTGGCTTCAATTAATATACGAACAATAGAGAAGAAAAATGACTAGAAAGTCACTATCTTTCTTTGGTTCGTTCAAAGACACAATACAAAACGAAACATCAATAACCACCTACCTGAGACCTCAGTTTGAGATCTTGATGCCGTGATCATCTTTCTCAGATCGTGTGTTGTTCGTAGCCGCTGCTTCAGGTAGTATGAAATCAAAGAGTTAATGATTTTCATGGTGGGACTAAAGGGATGGATGGATAAAAGGTTTTGAGTATGTGTTAGTGATAATCGATTAGTGGGTTTATAGTTTAAGTGTTCGATTAAATTGGGAGATAGGATGTGATGCGTTTGATAGGTGAGAGGAAAAGTTTGGTGTGTGGTAGGTGCTTAACAAAATTATCTGTGTTTAGAGTTATGACAAAATCAGAATACTTAGGGTTATACCCAGTTATATCATTTGTGTATATAGTGGATTGACCAGGTATTTCATTTTCATTGGATCGGTATTTCATTTTTCTTGGACTGGGCTTATTCTTTGATTAATAGATCAATTTTTGGGCTGAAAATTGATTTAATTGGGCTGGAATGGATTTAAGTGTGTTGGGCATGCAATGATACACGCTTAATGGATTATCAAAAGTGGATATCTGAATTTAATTTTTGGATGCAACTTTTGATAATATGTGGTAAAGGAGTGGTATTTCGGTTATTAATTTTCACAGGGATACAATTTTGATAAGATCGGGAAAAACCATTATCAAAGTTCACTTAAACCAAGTAACAAAGGCTAGTTTTGGGCATTTAACCGTAAGATGTGACTACGGAGTTAATTCATTATTATTTATATGAGGTTGAAGTGAGATTTCATGGGCGCGTGTACTTAGAATCTGAAGATATCGGGGTTGGTTGGATGCATGATTCTTCAAGATCCTTGTTCGAGCCTTTAATCGTTAGAATGATTAAGACTTGAATCGTCTAGTTATACCTGATGTAAGGAGTTACGTTGTTGTGCTCACAGTGTATAGCTATCACTTTAAAGGAGTTACGTTGTAGTGCTCAAGTGTCACAAAAAGCTGTGGATAATTCAAGAGATGTTCATATACAATTAAGGATGGTTGGATGGGTATATGATTCTACCTTTATTGAAATTCTCAGTATTGGTTCTTAGTCAGAGAATAGTTCAAGTTTAAGTCACAAGTTTGGGTTATTTTACTTCAGTCTTAAGTTCTTCATACTGGGTTTTCTCCATCAGTAGTCACTAAAAAAAGCCTTCAGAATGATAATGGGGTCAGTAAAGTGTTAGCAGAGAGGAGTATAAAAGAGTAGAGATTTTATCAGCAGTTGATTCTCACGGGTTATTTATGGTACTTCACGCATATTCGACTAATTGGACATACAGGGTTACGCTGCCTCCGTTTCCATCATAAACATAGTGTGTATGCTTCTGATTCCACGAAGACATCATGGGGAAGAGATAATGGATGTTCTTTGACCTTCTTTGACTTCTTTGTGAAAACACTCTTTTTCCACATATATCTGCAATCAGGGGGAAGAAATGTGCACATCGGGGATGCATAACAGATTCATGTGATCGAGCTTACAATTTTATTACTACCGGAGAGACGTCCGAAGAGATGATCAGTGGTTCAGTTTTTTGATTTTTGTGTAATCATTTCAACTTTCACAGGTTGTTTTGTGTGAAGTTACCTACATGTGATGTTTTAACCGCATTATGATGCCTCACACATGGTCATATTATTGAGTATTCGCATGTACACAGGTGATTATTATTCTGATAGACCGCAACAATCAGGGGGAAGAAGTATTATTTCGTCTTTCGTGGTTTGTTTGGTGTGAAGCATCTGGATGTGTGAGAAGATCTTGCTGATTTCTTGCATGTTACCCCCGAACGGAGTTTCCGCATTGAGTATAATTGTTATTGAGTGACTAGACAGATTTTCTTGGTGTGGTTTACGATGTTATCCAAAAATTCCGTTGCGTACTTAAAACTTCAAAAGTTAGAAGACATGTTAACTACAACAAAGTTTTGAATCTGTTGAAGACGGTTGTCAGTTTGGGGGGAAGCTGATTCAGAAACTTCACCCAAAAGATGTGTACGAAGAAGCCGCTAAAGACATGCAGCATGAATTGGGGGGAAGTTAATCCAGTTCATGCATATTACATCATTTGCCTACAAGTGAAGAAAAGTTCACAAGATGAGGTACAAGATGAAGACAAAGAGCGTAAACTGCAGTCATCCTCAGCATTTGAAGTGCTTATGAAGACTTTATTTTACTTTATTTTGTACTGGTAGGAAATTGTGTAAGTAATCCCTTATATCGTCCCATTGGGGGAAGATTGTTAGGAATGCTCCTAACATGTAAATGGAACGATATTTACGGGATTATATTAGTTATGATATATGGCACATACACAGGTACTGAAACCGTCAATATTGTAAAGTAGTGTGTATGTTGCCCCATATAAGCCCTCCTAGACTTCACTAGGAGGGTGAGACTTGTGCGTGTAACTTTCATCTTTCATTATCATTAATAAAACACTATGTTGGGAATTAAATGTTCTGAAGATTAGTACTGCTGAGAAGAATACACTAACAGTACTAACTGCTAGTGTATAATTGAAGACTGCTCAGGAAATAACTAATAGTACAAACTGCTAGGTTAGTACTACTAGTTATATAGAAGATACTGCTGAAGGATAACTGCTTTTGGAGACATTGTAGGAGATAAGTATGGTATAGATTTTGTGTATATCCTTATTAGTTAGATTTATATGGTGAATACTTACCATGTAAAAGACTCCTTAGTCTATAAAAGGAGATCTTAGGTTATACTTTTGTGTACGTACGAAGTCATAGTTTTTGTTAAGGATTCAAGGTTTTGTTACCCTAGTGATAGCTAAGATCACTCGTATTATTCTCAATAATATTGAATCATTTGTGGTTAATATTATGTGTTCATTGTCCAATAAAAAGCATTACTATTCCATTAAACAAATCAACATCCTTCTAAGTGTGATTAAGTAGATTCCGCATACTTAATCACATTCACTCAAAGTATCTTATACACGTTATACAGGAGTAACATCCTAAGTGTAATATAATCCTCACAAGTGGTATCAGAGACAGGTTTGATACTATTGATTTAGAAGAAGTAATGGACATGGAAAACACTCAATCCAACATGGCTGCCAAACTACCAATGCTCAAGCAGAATGAATTCGACATGTGGAAGTTAAGGATAGAACAATACTTCCAGGTGCAAGACTATGCACTCTGGGAAATTATTGAACAGGGAGATTCGTTCAAGCCTTCAACTTCTACTACTACAGTTGATGGTAAGGTTGAGACAGTTGTGCAGACTGTTCCACTTACTGCTGAAGAGAGGCTTCAGAAGAAGAATGACCTCAAAGCCAAAAGTTTGCTGATAATGACCATTCCAAATGATCAACTCTTGACTTTCAGCAAGTACAAAGATGCTAAGACATTGTGGGAGGCAATCGTAGCCAGATATGGTGGGAATGAAGCCACTAATAAGACACAGAAGACTCTCTTGAAGCAAAACTTTGAGAACTTCACTGCTACTAGCAATGAGTCACTGGATCATATGTTCAACAAGCTTCAAAAGATTGTAAGCCAACTAGTTGTTCTTGGTGTGGATATACCTCAAGAAGATTTAAACTCCAAGTTCTTGAGGAGTTTACCTGCAGAATGGGCTATGCATGTAGTAGTCTGGAAGAACAAACCAGATATTGATTCAATGAGCCTGATGGACTTATACAGCAATTTCAAGATTGTGGAGCAAGATGTGAAGAAAGCTGGTGGATCTAGTACAAGTACTGGGAATATAGCCTTTGTGTCATCTCCTAGTACCTCAAGTCCAGCTGAAGATGTGAAGGTTGCTGTGGGGGTTAGTACTGCTAACCTTAGTGTTAGTACTGCTGGTTCATCAAGTAGTACTGTTGGTATTCTGGATGAGAAAACATGTTGTGCCTTCCTGAATAGCCAGAATGATGGGTCAATGTTGACTCATGAAGACCTACAGGAAATCAATGATGATGATTTGGAGGAGATGGACCTCAAATGGCAAATTTCTCTTCTTAGCATGAGGGCTAAGAAGTTCTATCAAAGAATAGGAAAAAAGATCACTATCAGCAGCAATGATACTGCTGGTTTTGACAAATCAAAGCTGGAGTGCTACAATTGCCATAAGATGGGGCACTTCTCAAGGGAATGCAAGAAGCCTAGACAGCAGGATAGCAGGAACAAGGAATATGGAACCAAGACCAAGGCTGTGGAGATTACTGAGCCAACTTCAAAAGCTATGGTGGCTATTGATGGCTTAGGGTTTGATTGGAGTTTCATGGCAGAAGAGAAGGAAGAACCTACTGAGATGATACTCATGGCCTTCTCTGATTCTGAGGTACAATCTGCTAAAGTTTGTTCTAAGTCTTGCACTGCTCTTAAAGAACTAGAAACTTTAATAAAACATTATGATGAACAAAGGATAGAGCTGAAGAAAACTAATTATAATTTATCAAATCATAAAAGGGGTTTAGCTGTCCTAGAGGAGCAGATAGTACACTATAAGAATAACGAGTCTAGTTTTGCTGATGATATAGCAGTTATTAAAAGGGATTTATCTTTTAAAAATGCTGAAATTAGTCTTTTGAAAGCAGAGTTGGATAGGATTAAAAAGGCTAATGAAAACATTCAATTAAGTGTAGAAACATTAGAATATGCCTCTAAAGGTGTAAACAAAATAATTGAATGTTAATTAATCAACAAGGCTAAGTCAGGTATTGCTCAAAATTCCAAGAAAGGGCAACATGTATAGTGTTGATATGAAGAAGATTATTCCTAAAGATGCTCTTACTTGTCTTGTTGCAAAGGCCACATTGGATGAATCAATGTTATGGCATAGGAGACTTGGTCACATTAATTTCCAAAACCATTAATAAAATTGTAAAAGATGGTTTGGTAAGAGGCTTGCCTCAGAAAAGATTTGAAAATGACCAAACTTGTGTTGCCTGTCATAAGGGAAAACAACACAAAGCTTCTTGTAAGCCCAAGATTTTTAACTCTATTGATCAACCTTTGTTTATGCTACATATGGACTTATTTGGCCCCACTTCTGTGAGTATTAAGCATAAGAGGTTTTGTCTTGTAGTTACTGATGACTATAGCAGGTTTACATGGGTTTTCTTTTTAGGTTCTAAGGATGAGACACCTAGCATTCTTAAGAGATTTATCACTGAGATAGAAAACCTAGTGGATAAGAAAGTTAAAGTCATTAGTTGTGACAATGGGACAGAATTCAAAAATAGAGTTATGGATGAGTTTTGCAAAGAAAAAGGTATTAGAAAGGAATTTACTGTTGCTAGAACTCTTCAGCAGAATGGGGTTGCTGAGAGGAGAAATAGGACACTCATAGAAGTTGCTAGAACCATGTTAGCTGACTCTAAGTTGCCTATCACTTTTTTGGGCTGAAGCAGTTAATACTGCTTGCTATGTCCAGAACAGGGTTTTGGTAGTTAAGCCTCACAATAAGACACCATATGAGCTATTTAGAGGTAGAACTCCTACATTAGGATTTCTCAGACCTTTTGGGTGTCATGTGACCATTCTGAATACCTTAGACCATCTAGGCAAATTTGATGGTAAAGCTGATGAAGGATTCTTGGTTGGATATTCTCTCAATAGCAATGCCTTTAGAGTATACAACACAAGAACTAGGAGAGCTGAGGAAAACCTGCATGTAGAATTTCTAGAAAATAAAGCTAATGATGCAGGTGAAGGTCCAAAATGGTTGTTTGATCTTGAGACACTAACCCAATCCATGAACTATGTGCCAGTTGTTGCAGGAACTAATGATTTTGCAGGTTCAGAAGCTGATGATGCAACAAATGAAGCAGGTTTGGAAAAGGAGAAAGATCAAGACCATGTGTTGATGCCAATATGGACAAGTGTGGATTCAACTTCAATGAATGATGGACCTTCTACTGATGAAGCTAAGGAAGGGATTGAAGGTGAAAACAATATAGATGAAACTGAGGAACAAGAGAATCAAGTTAACAGTACTAATGATGATTGTACTGCTGAGCCCCAACTTGATACTGCTAGGCCAAATGTTGATACTGCCAGGCCAAGTGTTCATACTGCTGGCCCATCAGACTTTAATGCAGCGGATTTCTCAGAAGATGAGGTGGATATTGGCAATCTACCACCTACATATGGAGTTCTCACTACACCACACACAAGGATTCACAAGGCTCACTCCCTGGATAATGTGATTGGTGATGTGCAATCTGGAGTGAAGACAAGGAAGCAACTCTTGACTTCAGATCAACAAGGGTTTGTTAGTGCAGTATATGATGCAAAGCAGCATGAAGATGCCAATGAATGTTTATTTGTGTGTTTCCTCTCACAGTCTGAGCCCAAAAATGTTCTCAAAGCCTTAGAAGATTCAAGCTGGGTAGAAGCAATGCAGGAAGAGCTTCTCTAATTTAAGATTCAGAAGGTTTGGGTTCTAGTAGATTTACCCAAGGGTATGAGGGTAATTGGCACAAAATGGGTTTTCAGGAACAAAAGGGATGAAAGGGGCATTGTGGTTAGAAACAAGGCTAGACTTGTAGCCCAAGAGTACACACAGGAAGAGGGTATAGACTATGAAGAATTCTTTGCACCAGTAGCAAGGATTGAAGCAATTAGACTATTCTTGGCCTATGCTTCATTCATGGGATTCACAGTTTATCAAATGAATGTTAAAAGTGTCTTCTTATATGGTACTATTGAAGAGGAGGTGTATGTCTCACAACCTCTAGGTTTTATTGATCCAGAGCATCCTGATAAGGTGTACAAAGTTGTGAAGGCTCTCTATGGTCTACATCAAGCACCAAGGGCATGGTATGAAACATTGGCTTCCTATTTGCTAGAGAATGGATTCCAAAGAGGCAAGATTGATCAGACTTTATTCATCAAGAAGAACAAGAAGGATATCTTGCTAGTACAGGTGTATGTAGATGATATTATCTTTGGATCTACAAGGAAGGAAATATGTGTAGAGTTTGAGAAACTTATGCATGATAAGTTTCAGATGAGTTCCATGGGGGAACTTACTTTCTTTTTGGGTCTGCAAGTAAAGCAATCAAGTGAAGGCATATTTACCAGCCAGGATAAATATGTTGTAGAGATTCTAAGGAAGTTTCAGTTTGTTGATGCTAAAGTGGTCAGCACTCCAATTGATCCAGACAAACCATTGCTTAAGGATGCAGATGGAGAGAATGTTGATGTACACACATACAGATCAATGATAGGGTCTTTGATGTATCTTACATCATCAAGACCAGATATCATGTTTGCTGTTTGTGCTTGTGCAAGGTTCCAAGTGACTCCTAAGATTTCTCACTTAATAGCAATCAAAAGGATCTTCAGATATCTTAAAGGTCAACCTAGGTTGGGTTTGTGGTATCCTAGGGAATTACCTTTTTGACCTAGTAGCATATTCAGACAGTGATTATGCTGGTGCAAGCTTGGACAGAAAATCAACAACTGGAGGATGTCAATTCCTTGGATGCAGACTCATATCATGGCAGTGTAAGAAGCAAACAATTATGGCAACTTCAACAACTGAAGCTGAATATGTAGCTGTTTCAAGTTGCTGTGGTCAAGTGCTTTGGATTCAGAATCAGGTTCTTTATTATGGGTACAATTTCATGAACACTGTCATATATATAGACAATAGTAGTACCATTTGTATCATTAAATATCCAGTACAACACTCTAAAACAAAACACATAGAAATTAGGCATCATTTCATTAGAGACTGCAATGAGAGAAAGTTGATTCATGTGATTAAAATTGATTCTGATCAAAACTTTGCAGATCTACTTACAAAAGCCTTTGATGTAGGAAGGTTTCAATACTTGGTAGCAAGTATTGGGATACTTAATCCTTAAAGTTTTTCAAACTATGTGTTTTTATACTTAAATTGGATTTGTACTGCTAGCTTTGTCAATTGGTACTGGTAGTGTATAGTTTGTACTGTTTGTACAAAATTGGTCTGTTTTATTCATATTGTTAGTCATATGTTTATACTGTTATGAGACAAGTGCTTTGCACTTTGTTTTCTTGGTTTTGGACTAATAATTGCAGGTGATAGAATTGATAATGACAAAACCAACATATGAAAGATGTTGTCTTCCATGAAAGATCAGGACTGCCCCTTAATCCAAGAACTTACCCTGAAGTTGGAGACTTTTATCTTGATCTTGGAATTTGAGCCCTAAGGCAGTTACAAGTGCAATGTGTAAGCAAGCAAATGGTGGTTCAAGTTGCTGACATAATAGGTTAATGATGGACAGAGTTTGGGAATTCATTAACAAAGGTTTATACCTAAGTTAATCAATTCTTTAAAACTTCTTTCTTGAGACCTGATTATGATGTTTCATATTGAATTGATGGCTTAGTTGGTCAGATAGTAACTGACTCAACTCACTTTCTATCATTTTATACTTTTATTAGTATAATGAGTTAGTCTAAGGACATCTGATAGAAGGAACAGCGAGCAAACGTGAATCTAACACTTGTGTTAGAGGCAACAACTGCCACGAGCTGAAAACCCTGTCAAGAAAGCCCTTTGAATGGGTTTATCTGATCATAGGCAGTTATTTTATAACAGAAAACATTGGTTCTCACACAACCAGAGGTTGCTTTAAACTGAACTCTTGATTAGGTGTCTGTCATTACACTTAATCCCTTCAAAAAGGTTGTTAGCAGTATGGTTTTTCATTAAAATCAAGTTCATACTGCTGAGTCAAAATTTTCTTAAAAAGTTTGTACTGCCAGGCTTAAAGTTAGTACTGGTAGGTTAAGTTTGTACTGCTAAAGAGACGTTAGTACTGGTGCGAATTACCAGCTTTTTGAAAATAGCCGTTGAGGGTTAGTTAAGATTTTTACTGATGATTTCCTTGTTTTAAGGGTTTCCTTTTTGGATATTTTTACCTTTTATAATATTTAATTAACCTTATCTTCGATTAAAAGTTATCTTTTATTCAAATTCGGTCCAATTGAACCCCTAGCAAGCCACTCATCATCTCTTATCTCAATTAACTTTCTTCTTCTACTTTCTACCCTAAATTTTCACTATTCCCACCAGTCAAATCAACTTTTTACTGAAAATAAAATGGCTACTTTATCCTTTGTTGAAAGACACAATCAAGTTGCTTATTTGAAAAAAGCAGAGTATGACCAAACTTTTCATCAGATAGTGAATTTTCTAAACAGCTCCTACATAAGGTATTCTTTACTTTTAAATCCCAATATCTATGTCACTCACATCAAACAGTTTTGGCACACTGCTAGTGTCAAAACCTTTGAAAATGGTAACAAAGAGATTAAAGCTAAAGTGGATGGCTACTCCATCACTATTACTGAATCCTCACTCAGGAGGCATCTCCATCTGAGTGATGAATATGGTATTAGTGCTATGCCAAACACATAAATTTTTGAAAATTTGTCCAGGATGGGGTACAATACTGAATCTCAAAATTTAACTTTTCAAAAGAGTCATTTTGCCCCATAATGGAGATTTTTCATTCACACCATCCTTCATTGTCTTAGCCCCAAGAAAACCTCATGGGAACAGTTCAGTAGTAATATTGCTACTGCTCTCATTTGTTTGTCTACAGATAGAATTTTCAACTTTTCAAAACTAATTTTTGAAGGTATGGTGAAGAATGTTGATAGTAAATCAAAATTTTTGATGTATCCAAGATTTATTCAATCTATTTTGAACAAACATGCATTGCCTCCACACAAAACAATTTATCCAACCCCCAAGCTTACTCAAAAACTTTTTAGTAATATGAAGATTCCTTCAAGGGGTTATGGTGGGGAGGCAGTACCACTTTTTGATACAATGCTACAAAATCAGGGTGAAGGAGCAACAAGCCCAGTTGTCTCCCATCACACACCCACGACATCAGAAGCTTCAACTTCACAACCATCTTCATCAACCCATAGGACTTCATCCAGACATGACTCTGATGTTCCTCAGCACAGAGTTCCTACTCCCCAAGATGTAGCAGATGAGGCTGACAATATCAGAATGGAAAGGGCTACTTCTACTGACTCTGGCTTAGTAGCTGAGCAGGATAGAAGCAACATCAATAAGACCTAATCCATGGCAACACCAGCAGTACCTAGTACTTCTGGTGGAATCCCTTGCCACATGGAAACACAGGGTGGCTTAGAAACCCATCATATGATGGATTATGAGTCAATGCCCCATGATTCACCTCTCCCAGGAGGTAACACACCTGGAAGTGATGAGGGTAGCAAGAAACTTAAGGAATTAATGGATTTTTGTACAAGATTTTCTGATAAGGTGAACTCCTTGGAAGCTGAACTCAAGAGCCACAAAAAGAACTTTGTTGTTGTCTACACAAAATTGGTTCTAAGGGTGAAGAAATTAGAGACCATAGTCAAGAAATCCAAGAGCAAAAGATCTGTTAAGATGGTGGTTTCAAGCAGTTCTTCTTCTAGTTCATCAAAGGAGTCAAGTTTAAATGATGGTGAGGGATCTTCCAAACAGGGGAGGAAGATTTCCCAAATGGATCAAGACCCAGATGTTTCTTTGGTTCAAGAAGAGCATAAGACTCAGGGGAGGCAAAAAGATCAGTTTCATGATGATACTGTTACTTTTAATGAAGGTACTGGTAGTTTTGATGAAGGTACTGCTGGGACAGAGCAAGGTACTGCTAGTGTTGAAGGAACTGTTAGTCTTCAGGATTTGATAACTGCTGGATACCAAGGTACTGCTAGTGCATTCTACTCAAGGAAACCAAGGATATCAACAGCAGACAAAGAAAAAGCCATAATGACAGAAAAAGAACCAACTAAACAATTGTCCAAGAAGGAGAAAATTCAGTTGGCACTTAATGAAGAGCTAGCCCAAAAATTTCATGAAGATGAATTAAACAGGGTTGCTGAGGAAGAAAGGCTAGCAGAAGAAACAAGATTGGTTGCTTTTATGATTGAAAGGAAGTTTCAGACAGAAGAAGATGAAAGAGCTGCTCAGATTTTAGCAGATCAGAAAATGGTTGAAGAGTTACAAGCTGATGAAAGAGCAAAGTACACTCCAGAAGAACAAGGTTTATGAAGAACTTTCTAAAGCATCAAGATTACTGGAAGGAGAATTATTTTAAAGGGATGACTAATGAAGATATTGAAAGATCTTATATTGAAGCTTACACAAGAATAGATAAGCCATCAGATCCAAGATTTGTTATTGAGACTCAGCCAAGTCAAGGTGTGAAGAGAGGAGCAGAGTTATTGGAGTTTAATGAGGTTAAGAAATAAAGGACTGAGGAGGAACTAATTCAGGAAGAAACTGCAGAGGAAGAAGCAGAGAAAGAAAAGGAAACATTTACTGATGAACAAGTACATAGCATGATTGTGGTAGTTCCTAAATCTCTCAACATTAATCCACTCCAGGCCAAGCATCCAATTATAGATTGGGAGGTGTACTTAGATGGGAGAATAAAGGGGTGGAAGATCATCAGGGTAGGAGGAAAGACTGAGGTGCACAAATTCTTTGAAGATATGCTGAGATCTTTTGACAGAGATGACTTGAACAAGTTATGGAGTTTAGTGCAGGAAAGGTTTAGAACCTCAGATCCAACTGATGACAAAGATAAGGAATTATGGGTTCAATTGAAAAGAATATATGAACCTGATGGAGGAGAAGCTATTTGGAGGTTTCAAGCTCCAATTAAAGAGATTACATGGAGATTAGTTGATAATTGTGGTGTTCACAGGATTTCTACCAAAGATGGATTAGAAATTTATATGTTGGTAGAAAAAGATTATCCTCTTAGAGCAGTAGTTTTATTAGCTTTGGTATGTTCAACACTCCAGGTTGAAAGTGATTCACAAATGGCCGATGAGTTGGTCAAAAAAATATTCTATCTTGCAGAACAAAGGAAAGCTCAGATCAAGAGACTGACTATGTAATGTTTGGAAGATCCTCACAATCCTCATTTAATTCAGAAGAAACTTGATGATTTGGGGTAAATCACAAATTTAGGGGAGGATTGTTGGGAATTAAATGTTCTGAAGATTAGTACTACTGAGAAGAATACACTAACAATACTAACTGCTAGTGTATAATTGAAGACTGCTCAGGAAATAACTAACAGTACAAACTGCTAGGTTAGTACTGCTAGTTATACAGAAGATACTGCTGAAGGATAACTGCTTTTGGAGACATTGTAGGAGATAAGTATGGTATAGATTTTGTGTATATCCTTATTAGTTAGATTTATACGGTGAATACTTACCATGTAAAGGACTCCTTAGTCTATAAAAGGAGATCCTAGGTTATACTTTTGTGTACGTACGAAGTCATAGTTTTTGTTAAGGATTCAAGGTTTTGTAACCCTAGTGATAGCTAAGATCACTCGTATTATTCTCAATAATATTGAATCGTTTGTGGTTAACATTTTGTGTTCATTGTCCAATACAAAGCATTACTATTCCGTTAAACAAATCAACATCCTTCTAAATGTGATTAAGTAGATTATATATACTTAATCACATTCACTCAAAGTATCTTATACACGTTATACAGGAGTAACATCCTAAGTGTATTATAATCCTCACACACTAGTTCTTCTTTCTCTCTCTACTCTCTCTCTAACTATGGCTTTGATGTATTTTCATCATACCCGACCTCTCGAATCATAATATCAACCAAAATATATGATCCAACATAATCTTGACATGATTTAACCATACTTCAAACACATAAACATAAACATGAACTTGAAATGATCTTATAACATGAACCACTATATTCGCGAATTTGAACTAATGCTAACAAAATCTAACCACGTGGCTCTATATTTCCATAACATCATACCATAAACCTCAAAACCATGACGATAAATTTACACATAATATTCATGATTTTAACTTAAACATAATCTCATCATATTCATAAAATCATGAAACTAATGATGTAACATCAATCATATAATTCATTCCTTGTTCCTAATCATCATAACATAGCTAATAACATGAGTTCATGAAAATCTCTAAATCACCATTCGAATTATCATAAACTATAAACCTTGAATTCATTATATAAACTATGTAAAACACTTAATTAACATAACCCCATGTTCCACTTACCTTGAAATCATGATTAAACACATAATTAGATACTTACTTGAAATTCAGGGAGGAACACATAAAATTCTTGAAACTCCGCAAATCTTCATGCCCATGTTAAGTCCTTGATAACCATTGCTTAATCCTTGAAACATATTATAATCTTTTGTCGGATTCTTCATGATGAAGAAAGGAAGATACCTCCTACTTGTTGTTAAATGAGACGTGGCATAAGAGAAAAATTAGGGGGGGGGGGGGGTTATCCAAGGGACAATTTTATGTTATAAGCCCTAAGGAAATTTAGATAATTTTCACTAAGTTTGTCTACTTGACACATTTATCCCTTGTAGTAAAATGCCTTTGCAATGCTTGTCCGAGCAAGTTATCTCAAATTAACATAACAAGTCCCAACTAACCATGTTATTAATTTCGTCAAATTCGGCCTTTTTGTTTATTTCTCGTATATTGTTGACTTAACCAACATCATTTAAGATAATTAATCTATTATTGTCCATTTTTTTCTCTAATATGTAGCTCATAGTACATCAAACCACGAGTTTCACCCATACTGTTGCCCACCAATGCAACATGTCATTCTCTAAGAATGACGGTTCTTACCTTATTGCTACATATTGCCAATTTAGAAAATGTTGACTTTTAAAATTTACAAACCCTAATTAGGGTTTCAAAGACTCAAATTTTAAAGGTTTGTGACTTAGATAACAAGAAACTCAAATTTTATCATGGACTTTTTAATAAACATTTCATTTTCCTAAATTACTCGGTTATGCTTTAAATATTTTAAAACCCAAGTTTTCATATTAGGAATCCCATATTCCAAATAGGACAAAACTAAAAAAATATCAGTTTATAGTAGAAACTTATAGCTTGGTCACCAAGATTTGTGTCAGACTAATTTTATGTTCCCATATGGCTAGTATACATAAAATCGACCCACCTACGGTTTAGGTAATATCGGACCAGTCTTTCTTGTTCCCTATGTAATCTTGATCTATTACAAGCTATTATATGGTTACAAGGTTCATAGTAGATAAATGACAATCACTTCTTAAAGCTAACATAACTATTTCATCATATTATCATATCATAATTTCTACTAAATTGCTTTTGATCAAATTTCATACATAACATAATAATCTTTCAATCATAAAACATCTTAACTAAGGTCAGGTTATCATATTACCTAATCCACATAAAAACCCTAAAGTGACTTATAACAATAATCATGAAACTAATTATTTCATGAACTTACCTTGATAAAGAACTAGACAAGAATGCTTGAATCCTTCTTATGATTAACACAATTTCTCCAAAGCTTCACTTGCAATTCTCTTGTGATTTTGGATAAATGATATGACGAACTCATTTTCTCCTTCTAAACCTCCTCTAATTACACGTATTGAACACACGTTAATCCCTAAAATTTTATGTTATAAGCCCATAAGGGTAATTCTGTCATTTTACACCTTAACTCCTACTTTTGCACCATTAGTCCCTATTGTTAATTCTGTTACATGGATAGTCCTTTTTCAGTTAACTATTTGGATTTCAGGTGCTTATTTCCTTAAATACTAACTTTAATAACTATCTAAAATCATATAAATACTATTTATATTCGTAACTAAAATTTAAAATTTTGGGGTGTTACATTTTTTTACTTTTTGCTTTCACAATTTTGACACATGTACTTTTATGCAATTTCTTTATATGAACGAAAAAATAACAAATGTTAAACAAAAAACTCAATTTTGACTTTTTAATCGGCCAATGGAAAGTCTCGATTTTGAAATTGAGCTATATAGAGATATGCGTGTTTAAAAAATTTAGTTGTCCTATTGCTCTCCAATAGAGATATGTGAAACATCCATATTCATTTTTTATTTTTCCCTTATTGTATAGGAGATATGCAATAGGAGATATGCGTGTTTAATAGCATGTGATGACCCTTGATGAATTTAAAAGATGAGGTTTTTAAAAAATGCTTTTTCGGATATGCATATGTAAACTTTAGATAAGAATTACAAGATTCATTGCTATAAGTACAATCTCGTATATTTATTTTCATATCAGAATAAGCTGTGCTTATATTTTGATATTTATATTCCCGTTAAGAGTAATTTTAGCATATTTAATTTTCAAACTCATGTACGCACGGGTTAAAATTATAAAAGGAATAACATTAGTCGTATTGAACGCATATGGTAAACAAATATTTTTCCGGAGATCTTTCCTTAAACTCATAAAGAGGAATACCATGAATTATTCATATATGCACAGTCTTGTATATTCATTTCCATATCACAATAACTCGTGCTTTCATTTTGATTTTTATAATCTCGTGTATATACATGAGTTTAATCTATATTGATAGTTATATCTATAAATAACAACATATATGTTGTTTAAAAAAATACAGGTGTATAAAGCCTAAGCGGGTATTTGTTAATTTTGTGAAGTTATTAAAAAAACATGAAAACTGATAAAGTTACAATTAACTTCATGTAATTTATTTAGATTTGGCAACTAAAGTTTTATTAATTACCCATTTTTTCATTTTTCTTTTAAAAAAACTCAACAAATGTGTTTTTGTACATATTTATTTTCCTGAACGAAATTTATGAGTTTGACCAAATGAAAGCCAATTTTGATTTTTATTAATCAATACGAGGGCTCGATTTTGAAACTAAACTCTCATATAAGTTCAATAAAAGATTTAATTAAAACAAAACATTTTTCTCTTAATATGTTAAAGTAATATTTACGAATAACAATATATATAAATATAAGGTCCGGTTCTAGAGAAAAGTGTAATTAGATAGAAAAGTGAGAAAAAGAAAGTTATAGGGTAGAATTGGCAAACATCTCAAACTTCAGGGTAAGTTTTGAAAACCATCCCCCCCCCCCCCCCACAAAAAAATCCCCAAAAAAAAAAATTTTTTTTTGGGCCAAATTTTTTTTTCCAGCCAAAAATTTTCTAGCCAAAATTTTATAACTCTGATGCACCTTTTTATTTTGGTGCATCACAGTTATAAAATTTGGTGTATCATAGTTATAACTAATTTTTATAAATGTGATGCACCCAAAAAAAAGGTGCATCAGAGTTATAAAATTTTGGCGGGAAAATTTTTGGTTGGAAAAAAAAATTCTCACAAAGGGAATAAAGAGAGGGGAAGGAAGGGGTGATTTGTACACTTTTCTCACTTTTAAAGTAAGATGGGAAATTTTAAAGGGAGATGCAACCATTTTTATAGGTACATCTGAAATGTGTGGCTTGTATATATATATATATATATATATATATATATATATATATATATATATATATATATATATATATGTATATATATATGTATGTATATGTATATATATATGTATATATGTATGTATATGTATATATGTATGTATGTATATATGTATGTATATGTATATATGTATATATATATGTATATATGTATGTATATGTATATATGTATGTATATGTGTATATATATATATATATATATATATATATACATATATATATATATATATATATATATATATATATATATATATACACATATATATATATATATACATATACATACATATATATATATACATATACATACATATATATATATATACATATATATATATATATATATATATATATATATATATATATATATATATATATATATATATATATATATATATATATATCATATATATATGTATGTATATGTATATATATATATATATATGTATATATATATATATATATATATATATATATATATATATATATATATATGTATGTATAATACACACACACACACACACACACACACACACATATATATATATATATATATAGGGTCCCTTTCTTGCGAGAACCACCTTATCTACGAGAATTGCGAGAACCACTTATGTACTCCTAATAATGCATAGTGTGCAACATATCAATGCAAAATGACATTTTTTTAATATTAACCTTTTTTATTTAATCCGAAAGGGTAAAATAGTGTAACACCCCAACCCGACAAGGGTAGAGATATCCCAAAAATGGTTTCATACCAGATCAAAACAAAGCATACATTTACAGTAATACAAGAATCTCAAAGGTAACAAATGAAATACTGAAATTACAAAGTTACAAATGCGAATACAAACTCTAAAAGTATAATATCTTCTAATCAACTCTAATCCAGAATAACTATCAAGTCTTCTAAGTCCAAAAGTCTCTTCACTCATACCCAGCTTCCAACTAAAAAACCTGCCGCAGGGAAAGAAATTCGGCTGAGCTTAAAAAGCCCAGTGAACAGATATATATAAACGGAAACGAAAGCAAAGGGAGACGAACATATATGGTATAGTGCAATGGAAATCACAAAAGATATAGACAAAGGTACACAGTAAGAAAGGGAAAAGGGAAGGTCAGTAATCCACCACGAGCCCGAACACGAACCAAATATAGTAACCATGTCTTCATAATCATATAGAGGGGAGACCTCTCAGATAATCAGATAATATGAGGGGTGTCCTCATTCTTCAAATGGAGTAGCTAGCTCCCGAACTTGTGAAAGACGTGGATTGCACCCAGCATCAGTCACCGAACAATATATAATATCAAATCATGTTAAGTCCACGAACACGGACACGAACCTAGGATTGCAACCCATACGCCCCCCGAACAATAATATAGGCCAAAATAAATAATAAAGCGCGCATAGCAAAATGGGGACGGTGTGAGAAATCACTCACCCACACGTGAGTCATGTCAGCGGTGCATCACAGACACGGCCATGTTACCTTCATGGCTAGGAAACGAACTTGGCTCGGGTATCAAACTGAAGGGTCAAAGGTCAAAGGTCCAAATCAAAGCAAAAGTTCAAATAGTCTAAGTCATCGAATCATAGTCAAAGTCCAAATATCAAAGGTTCATGACAAAGGGTTCATATCAAAGGTTCAAAGTAAACAGGGTCATAATGAACATCAAAGTCAAAATGAATCGAACAACGAACCAAAGTGTAGGGAACATAGCAATGGCATAGGAAACCCTAATACGAATCAAATCAAAAGAGAATGAAGGCACCTTACTAAAAAGGGCAAAATATCTGTACCTTAATACGAATGCAAATACAAACAAGAAATAGAAAGCACTTACAAGGATCAAGACCTCTCCTTCTTCACACGTAAAGGAGTAGAAGAGAAATACAATTGGTTCTAATTACTTATTTAAGCTTGCCTTTCCATTTTAAGTAACTTTCTATTTTTAGCAGGTTTCCAAATTTAGCAAGTTTCCATTATTAGAAGGTTTAAGTATTTTAACTTAAGTTAAGTCATAATTAAGCATATTATGGACATAGGGTACGTTTTAACAAGTTAAGATAGTTCAGGGTTAAATATGACAAGTTTCCAAAAATTAGGGTTTTAATTGCAAATATTCCAAAGTTAAGGGTTTTAAATGAAATATCACCAGTTACTAATTTTAAATTCATCCTTTATTCAGAATCACATCTTTAGTCCATAAAGTTTCATAATTTACAATTTACACCCTTTATTTATCAAAATTACAAAATAAACCTTATAGTTACATAATTTATAATTTAACCCATATTATATCCTTAATTACACCACTAACCCTTACATTTAATAATTTACAGAATATGCCCTCAAACTTTATGTATGGTATGAATTAACCCCCAAGTTTTACATAATTACACATTTAGTCCCTTAGTTTATAAAACTTATAATTTAAATCATAATTCCATAATAATTACACATTAAACCCATAAATACCCAAAATTACATATTACCTCCCTAATAACATTATTTACACAGAAAAATCATAAGTTTCCTGAATTTACACTTTTAACCCCTCTATTTATTTAATTTGCAATTCGAACACAATATTTACAATTAAATCCATATCTTACTAATTTTACACATAAGGACCCCATGTTATAATTTTTACACATTGCTACTGACCTAACTAAGATTATAAAAATAACCCACGAGTTTAACTAAATATAAAACGCACCCTTTTAGTTTTAAAAACCCATTCGTAGACCCTTTTTATTCACAAACCCTAACCCTCAATTTTACCAATCACCAACCAATCATTAGTTCATCATTATGACAGAATTAATTAGCCAAAATCATCACCAAAACATCAAACCCTAAATCGCACGTTAGGGTTTCTTTTCTTTTCTCGTTTTATTTTAAAACCCGATATACAAATAAATTCGACATGGACAAAATAGGCTACAACAATTAGAATGAGTATTTTTCCAAAGTCATAGGGTTCATATAGATCTCAAATAAAATAAGTTCCACACCCAAAAATTTGTATTACATATTTTAGAATTTACGTACGTTTTACACATTTAAAATTAAAACGATCAATATAAGCTTCTATAAATCATGCAAGCATTTTTCCCAGGTCTTATAATTCATATAATGATCGAATAAAATAAGCACATCACCCAGAAAAATCGTATGGAGTATTTTAGATATTATACGTTTTTTAATCATCAATAATTCATTCGGCCATAAAACCTTGCATGATTCAAATCTAACATTTTATATGAGTTATATGTAGTGTAAGGATCATAGGAAAAATACCAAACAATGATTCAAACGTTTAGATGAGCCGTGATAATTTTGTACCCCTCGGATGTAATTATCAAGCAAAGAAAAAGCCTAGCGACCAAACGAACGGCTCCACAAGCCCAAAATTATTTTTTCTAGCCTCCTTGGATGATGATAAACACCAAAAAAATAATCCTAAGCTTCCATAAATTCGGATGAATGATAGAGAGTTTTGTGTGTGCTTATTTAGGGTTTTTGGTAATTAGAAAAAGGAATGATTATCAAACCGTGTATATTAGGGGAGGGGAGGCAATATTTTTGGCCCAATCAAATTATAAGAGATCAAAATACTGATTTGGAAGGATCTCCCCTTTGTTTGTGCTTATCTCTTGATTTAATTTGATTTAAAGAATTAATAATAATAATAATAATAATAATAATAATAATAATAATAATAATAATAATAATAATAATAATAATAATAATAATACATAATAATATATATAATCGGCCCAAGTAAATATTGTGTGTTTATATAATTTTTGTACTTTGCAAAATGTCAAAATGTAGAAAGAAAAATTATTTGGCTTCACATCTCGTTCATTTCCAAAGGTTCGGGATTAATTTGGTGCTTTATAAACTTATTAATCAAATTTTAAGATTATATGGGCAATTTGGTCTTTTAACATGTTTTAGATTTTTGGGTATTACAACTTCTTCCCCTCTAAAAGAAAATTTTCGTCCTCGAAATTTGAAGTCGCTAAGTTAAACGAAGTCGTAGCAAGTCGCAAAAGATTATCACAGCATTTCTCACGCCCGAGGAGGTTCTTCCAAAAGATTTTCAGGCCAAATAGTTTCTCATGACTCAAATCAGAATGAGGTGGGTTCAAATTTCTCAGAAGGAGACAAAATAAGTTGATTTCTGATCAAAAGGTCCATGCAACATAAAATGGACGATAGGTGAATCTTCAGGAAGTTCATATGGAATACGAACAAGATTTCAAGTCAAATTGACTGTGTCAACAGTAGAGAGCTCTACAAAGAGTTTTCAAGATATATAACTGAGGTCAACAAAATGCAAAACGAGAGTCCAAACTCATCCAGATATCTAATGAATGAAAGTAAAGTATACGCATAGGTAGAATGAACTTAAAGTCTCACTAATCTCGGATAATCCAATGGAGATTCAAATTCTAAACTTCTTAGGTACTCCCCAAGATATCCTATGTCTACAATGAGTGCACATTATATGGTGTAAGTATTATCACGTTGATCAGGCGTCATAATACTAGCACCACATAATCATGCCTTCATGATGATCATACTTTATCTCAAGTCGTAAACAAAACCACCTATCTTAATCCACCTAGTACTTCTACAGCCTCGGAGGTCAACCAAAATCGAATGCCAAAGTCAAAAAGGGAAACAAAACTATTCGCAAGAGTATCAAAATCCCAGATTTCCTAGCAGAAATGAGGTACGCCGTCACAAGCATCATATCTTCCACAATGCGCAAAAATCTCTCAAAACAAAGTCATCACCGAACATACGAAAAATGAACACGAACTGAAATGCTTCTAGGAAACTTAAATCATAAGAGGATCTTATTACTATTTAACAAAATTTAAGAGGGTCAACGGAAATGAAAGTTAGTCGCCAAAACCTTCGGCCTTCATAGAATCAATTCTTCCAAACATAAAGGGTCTGTTTCAAAATTCCGTTCATTCAACACATCCAATCTCTTCAAGTCCGGTTAATCTGTCTTCGTTGGTCCGTCAATCTGGAAGTGAAACAGAATCATGTACTTTTGTCTGGTTCATCAAGCCTCCTGCAGTTCTTCTTGGAATGTGATGGAGTAACGTGGATTTCTGGCACGATCTTTAAATCTCTTCATCATCCAGTCTGCTTCCGCTCTCAATTCATCTTAGTACAACCACGATGAATAGGGAAGAGGGACTGCATGTCTTCATCAGCTCCAGGTTCGCCAGCTTGACTAGAATTTCTTCTTCTGCATCGCCAACACTTCCGCCTTGTAAGGAATATCTTCTCTCATCAGGGTAGCCACCGTTGTTGTCAACTCCAGGTCAGGCAATCAAGTAATTCTTCTGATGCGCTTCTAGTTGTCTTGATGCATACGCAAAACCTTCTGTGCTGTAAGGGAGTAAAACCGAGTCTCTTACTGGAATGCCCCAAAATTCGTTTCGTTGAAGGTATGGAAACTACTTTCTATTTCAGCTTTTCCAAAATTCCATTCTCAATCAACTAAGCTGTTTCTCTCGGTTCACGAAATTTCTCAATGGTATCACAAATTGTAAACATCACCAGAGTTCTTCTGCAAAGCTCAAAAGGTTTCAGTTCTCCCTTCTGTTATCGGTCTTGACCACTTGGTGATAGTTTTCAGAACTTGCGGGATTTAAAGGGAACATCCTCAATTAAGAACATCGTTGTCTCTACAAATATCAACCTCTCAGAATGTACCAATGATCGACGAATTTCCTAACAAGGTGCAAAGATGATTTTCATGCTCTTCCTCGTCGCCGAACGTACTATTAAGTCATACAATGACCATTTGCCCAAGTACTCACGAGAAAACATTATTTATCAATTTCACGAAACAGTCAGAGCTTTAGCTAATACTATTAGCGTCACTAACTGTCATAGCAGTCGTTACGAATACGGAAGTGATTTCAAGAATAACTTCAATTCATCAGAAGGAAACTTCGCGCTCTGAAATTAAACAAATACATAGACGTTTCAGGGTAGAGAAATAATGGTTCCTAACAGTATTACGATTCAGCTTTCAGTAATCACTACATAACTCCAGTCACCGTCCTTCGTTATCGCGAACGAAACTAAAACACGCCCAGAAGATACACTTAAGCAAACTTGCTTCCTGGTCTCCGGTTGCTGCTCTTCCCGGTTTGCTCAAATCAACTGGTATGATCCCGGACACATCTGAAAGGTACCTTCGCTTAGTGACTAGACAATCTCTCGGTATCATGTCAAATCCTACTTCACGCTCTGGTGGAAAAACTTGGTGGTTCGACCAGGAATCATATTCAGAAAACGCAGGGTGTCGAATAACTCTCAAGATACGATTCATTCATTGGTGTACGAAATGGGTTCTAGGAAAACTTCATGACCGCGAAAGTAACACACGAGTCTCCAGAGTAATAGTGATAGCAAAGGGTTTAACAATCGGTAATCACAGTAGGGAGTTCAAAATTGTTTCAACGCTAAAGGTGAGACATAGAAGGGTAGTTGTCAATATTTGAGTGATCAATCAACCAATTCCTTGCATGAATAAAATCGAAGTTAACTATCCGAGGAAAGACAGATCAGCATAGCAAAACTTATCGTTCAAAAGTGAGAGGAAACATTCTTATACTCGTGGTTAAACACCACAAGACTTCTCATAGGGACAAAGATGGGTGAAACGAAATCGAATAGCGTCGGGAGATTCATAGATACTTATCAAAAGCAAAAAGGCAAATAACAAAACATATCCAGTAGGTCATCGCCATGGAGGTTCTCAGAGTGCCCGAAGAGGCGTCAAAATGATTAACGAAAGGATCAAAGATCAGAGTCAAAATCTAAAGATGAGGATCAAATAGCGTCAGGCAATTATTATGAAATTCTCAATGCCTTCAAGATTTAATCAGGTCCAAATCTTAGGTGGTGCAAAACATAAGCTTTCGCTTTCCAAAAGTGATATCAACAGGATCTAACCAAAAGCAAAGCACGAATCAGAGTGATGCGGAAACAAAGATACTTAAACGAATGCATTATAGTCTACCCATTCCTCACTGGTCAAAACTTACGTTCCTATAGGGAAATCTTAAAGAAATTTTCAAAGGTTGTCTTACGAGCGCCTACAGGGAAAACTTAGTGGTCCTAACTTACACAGGCCAAGGGTAATTGTATTACGAATCGCAGCCTGCTGCTCTGATACCATAATTGTAACACCCCAACCCGACAAGGGTAGAGATATCACAAAAATGGTTTCATACCAGATCAAAACAAAGCATACATTTATAGTAATACAAGAATCTCAAAGGTTACAAATGAAATACTGAAATTACAAGGTTACAAATGCGAATACAAACTCTAAAAATATAATATCTTCTAATCAACTCTAATCCAGAATAACTATCAAGTCTTCTAAGTCCAAAAGTCTCTTCACTCATACCCAGCTTCCAACTAAAAAACCTGCCGCAGGGAAAGAAATGCGGCTGAGCTTAAAAAGCCCAGTGAACAGATATATATAAACGGAAACGAAAGCAAAGGGAGACGAACATATATGGTATAGTGCAATGGAAATAAAATAAGATATAGACAAAGGTACACAGTAAGAAAGGGAAAAGGGAAGGTCAGTAATCCACCACGAGCCCGAACACGAACCAAATATAGTAACCATGTCTTCATAATCATATAGAGGGGAGACCTCTCAGATAATCAGATAATATGAGGGGTGTCCTCATTCTTCAAATGGAGTAGCTAGCTCCCGAACTTGTGAAAGACGTGGATTGCACCCAGCATCAGTCACCGAACAATATATAATATCAAATCATGTTAAGTCCACGAACACGGACACGAACCTAGGATTGCAACCCATACGCCCCCCGAACAATAATATAGGCCAAAATAAATAATAAAGCGCGCATAGCAAAATGGGGACGGTGTGAGAAATCACTCACCCACACGTGAGTCATGTCAGCGGTGCATCACAGACACGGCCATGTTACCTTCATGGCTAGGAAACGAACTTGGCTCGGGTATCAAACTGAAGGGTCAAAGGTCAAAGGACCAAATCAAAGCAAAAGTTCAAATAGTCTAAGTCATCGAATCATAGTCAAAGTCCAAATATCAAAGGTTCATGACAAAGGGTTCATATCAAAGGTTCAAAGTAAACAGGGTCATAATGAACATCAAAGTCAAAATGAATCGAACAACGAACCAAAGTGTAGGGAACATAGCAATGGCATAGGAAACCCTAATACGAATCAAATCAAAAGAGAATGAAGGCACCTTACTAAAAAGGGCAGAATATCTGTACCTTAATACGAATGCAAATACGAACAAGAAATAGAAAGCACTGACAAGGATCAAGACCTCTCCTTCTTCACACCTAAAGGAGTAGAAGAGAATTACAATTGGTTCTAATTACTTATTTAAGCTTGCCTTTCCATTTTAAGTAACTTTCTATTTTTAGCAGGTTTCCAAATTTAACAAGTTTCCATTATTAGAAGGTTTAAGTATTTTAACTTAAGTTAAGTCATAATTAAGCATATTATGGACATAGGGTACGTTTTAACAAGTTAAGATAGTTCAGGGTTAAATATGACAAGTTTCCATAAATTAGGGTTTTAATTGCAAATATTCCAAAGTTAAGGGTTTTAAATGAAATATCACCAGTTACTAATTTTAAATTCATCCTTTATTCAGAATCACATCTTTAGTCCATAAAGTTTCATAATTTACAATTTACACCCTTTATTTATCAAAATTACAAAATAAACCTTATAGTTACATAATTTATAATTTAACCCATATTATATCCTTAATTACACCACTAACCCTTACATTTAATAATTTACAGAATATGCCCTCAAACTTTATGTATGGTACGAATTAACCCCCAAGTTTCACATAATTACACATTTAGTCCCTTAGTTTATAAAACTTATAATTTAAATCATAATTCCATAATAATTACACATTAAACCCATAAATACCCAAAATTACATATTACCTCCCTAATAACATTATTTACACATAAAAATCATAAGTTTCCTGAATTTACACTTTTAACCCCTCTATTTATTTAATTTGCAATTCAAACACATTATTTACAATTAAATCCATATCTTACTAATTTTACACATAAGGACCCCATGTTATAATTTTTACACATTGCTACTGACCTAACTAAGATTATAAAAATAACCCACGAGTTTAACTAAATATAAAACGCACCCTTTTAGTTTTAAAAACCCATTCGTAGACCCTTTTTATTCACAAACCCTAACCCTCAATTTTACCAATCACCAACCAATCATTAGTTCATCATTATGACAGAATTAATTAGCCAAAATCATCCCCAAAACATCAAACCCTAAATCGCACGTTAGGGTTTCTTTTCTTTTCTCGTTTTATTTTAAAACCCGATATACAAATAAATTCGACATGGACAAAATAGGCTACAACAATTCGAATGAGTATTTTTCCAGAGTCATAGGGTTCATATAGATCTCAAATAAAATAAGTTCCACACCCAAAAATTCGTATTACATATTTTAGAATTTACGTACGTTTTACACATTTAAAATTAAAACGATCAATATAAGCTTCTATAAATCGTGCAAGCATTTTTTCCAGGTCTTATAATTCATATAATGATCGAATAAAATAAGCACATCACCCATAAAAATCGTATGGAGTATTTTAGATATTATACGTATTTTAATCATCAATAATTCATTCGGCCATAAAACCTTGCATGATTCAAATCTAACATTTTATATGAGTTATATGTAGTGTAAGGATCATAGGAAAAATACCAAACAATGATTCGAACATTTAGATGAGCCGTGATAATTTTGTACCCCTCGGATGTAATTATCGACCAAAGAAAAAGCCTAGCGACCAAACGAACGGCTCCACAAGCCCAAACTTATTTTTCCTAGCCTCCTTGGATGATGATAAACACCAGAAAAATAATCCTAAGCTTCCAGAAATTCGGATGAATGATAGAGAGTTTTGTGTGTGCTTATTTAGGGTTTTTGGTAATTAGAAAAAGGAATGATTATCAAACTGTGTATATTAGGGGAGGGGAGGCAATATTTTTGGCCCAATCAAAGTATAAGAGATCAAAATACTGATTTGGAAGGATCTCCCCTTTATTTATGCTTATCTCTTGATTTAATTTGATTTAAACAATAAATAATAATAATAATAATAATACATAATAATGTATATAATCGACCCAAGTAAATATTGTGTGTTTATATAATTTTTGTACTTTGCAAAATGTCAAAATGTAGAAATAAAAATTATTTGGCTTCACATCTCGTTCATTTCCAAAGGTTCGGGATTAATTTGGTGCTTTATAAACTTATTAATCAAATTTTAAGATTATATGGGCAATTTGGTCTTTTAACATGTTTTAGATTTTTGGGTATTACAAATAGTAAAAGACGTTTTTTTTTTTTTTTTTTGAAGAATTGTTATTTTCCCGATTTAGTGCATACATGTTTTTAAGCTAGAATGTTTAGTGAATATATGTTTTCTTTGAGATGCGTATTTGTAGATATAGTGCTACAATATATGATTTCAGAAATACTTTGGTGCATATGGGTTTTTTAATGTAATGAAATTTATAACAAAGCAAGAACAGAATTGTCATACACAAACTTCGATATTGATTGAAACACAATTAAAATACAAATTTCTCAAGAGCATAAATACATGAATCTAATCGATCTATACACGTGAGCACTAATAAATATTCAACACAAAATGGACATATGTGCACACGCAAATGTTATCATTTTTAGAAGTCGGACATATACGCACACGCGTAGCCATCAACATTTTTTCAAAGTTCGGACATATATGCACACCCATAGCCGTGAACATTCTTGTAATTACACCTGATACAAAGAAAAGAACAAAAATTAGCAACAATAATTTTTTTAAAACATACATGTTTTAAGCATTCTGTTTATAAGCAATCATTTTATAAAACATACATGTTTTGAATAGAACATACATGTTTAAAAACATCATGTTCTCAAACATATATGGTTTTCATTAATTAGATCCCACTAATTAAAACAATTATGTTTTGAACATACATGTTTTGCACAATTTAAATTAACCTAGAAGATTAAAAAGCATACGAACCAACCTTATGTGCATACATGTTTTGCACACTTTAAATCATACGAAGCAAAATAATTTTTTATTAGCCTTAAAACATATATGCATTTCAAAAACTAAAAAAAAAAATAGAAAGAAAACAACTGTATTGAGGACCTATATACTAAAATCATCATCATCATCATCATCATCATCATCATCATCATCGCTAAGCCTTATAATTAAAGTGCCATATTTCTCCAATTAATCAAAGTTCTTGAAAAAGAAAACAAAAAACTAAAATATTCATATAACATTAAGTTTATATAAATTGAATAAGGGATAGGTTATCCCTACACCCCCAAAAATACAAACCGCACACCCCCTAATTTTTGCATTTTTTTTTATTTATTTTTTATTTTTATAATTTTGTTTATATAAAAAAACTATAAACCTGAAAGTGCGGAACATAAAATATAAAGTTTAATAAGTCAAACGCTTAAAACTGTCAGAAATACGGAACAGAAACTGAAAATAAATTGTAAACAAAAAGGGGACAAAGGGAATAAAGGATAAAACACCCCTGATTTGACATCAAAATCATTACTAGTTCCAATACTCTGACATCGTAATATCGAAATCTGTGGTTTTCATAGTGATCTTAACACCAATTCTTTATTCTACTCCACATAATATATTAACCACATCCATGGCAATAATATTTAAATTATGTATTATTTATCATGTTAAAATACGCAAGACCTGACCGGAGGAAAAACATAAAAAAAACAAACCTCAACAGTTTTTTATCTACTAGATTCGTTGCCTTACTTGGTAAAACAATTCAACCCTGTATTCCATCTCATCTTTTCCAAAAATATACAAAACACCAAAAAACAACAACAAAATAATTGCATTATTACCTCCATCATGAGATCAATTATACCATTATTTTAAAAAAAAAGCAAAAACAAAAAAGAATAACTATCAAAAGCTTGCTCCAAACAATATATGTAATTGTTAAAATTGTCAAACCAAAACAAATGATAGATGATGAGAACGATGCTGGTGGTTGTGACAAATGGTAAATTTCCTAAATATTTATATTATTGACAATTCATTTTCTGTGACTAGGACATCTGACTAGACCGTTATGTGTTAAAACGGATAACAGACCTGCACATATTGTCACCCGAAAATCTCACCAAGGAACAGTGAAATTACCATATCTTATAATTTACTCATGTTATTGTAGTGAGAACGGGAGGTTATCCCAGTTTCGCACTGACTGACATCACACGCCAATCAGAAATAAATCTGAGGTTCAGAAAATGTTAGTGGATAATTAAGGACACAGAAATATATTCAAGTATTACATAACGACTCTAAAAATGTAAATTCTCATATTTATGTCGGTTCCGGGAAGGAACCGAATTTTACTCAGTTTAACGATACGCGGGTATAAAATACCACACTAAATAATATTTCACTCAATACACACTTAAATTAAAAACATCACTCATCCACTCACACACAATCAAAAACCTGCTAACCATATCAAAAATCATTGTAAGGTTTGAGTATTTGATTCGGGTTTAATTAGTTCTTGTTGTTTTTAAGACCCATTTGTGATAAGAAATTACTAGGTCGAATAACTTGAGTATTGATTTGTTAGTTTTATGTCGAATTGGTTCCCAGAAGCCATAATTGATTTTTGAAGAAAAACTTAAGTAGGATAATGTTTAATTTGGGTCGTGTAAGGATGAAGATTTGTAAGAAAAGTTTTTGAGTGTTGTTGCTGTTGTCATTTTAATCATGTCGACCTATAGATTGAGTCGAACCCGAACCCTTAATGCCACATAGACTTCCCATTGATTCGAAGTCGAGTAGTAGTTGAATAATGCCCACGAAATGAAGTCTAGACTGTGGTTGTTAACCCATCTCAGCCGTGAAGAAGAATTCCAGGAGGCATCACCGAGTTGCTAACTTGGTTTCCTCTATTTTCCTTAATAAAACACCAGGCCGCAAAGACCAATGGCCAGGCCCAGCTAGGACCAACGAAATAGCCCACTCGACAGCCCAGTTGCCAGCCTTTAGCACAGCCCACCATATGTATCTGTAAACACACTTCTAGGCCCACCAGAATAGGTAGTAAACCCTACCCATTAATGATTTTAGTTCCCCCTCCTCGAACCCAATGGGCCGCAGCCCAATAGGTATTAAGGATAAAATTCAAATGACAACAATGTTGCTACTTAACGCAAACAAATGAAATGAACAAGAGTGTAATTTGTAACAACTAACATATAGGCAAGTACAAACTTATATAGCCTAAAGACAAAAGAAATGATATTTCCTTTTTACATTAACTTACATAAAAACTTGTATAGCCAAAATGTAAAACTTGATGAATATGATTCAAAACAACTAGACAAGATAGATGGACATTGTTATACTAGTAATATTACATATGCTTTGGAAAATTAGAGGTATATAAATATTGACATAAACTTGTGTATTTAAAATATAGCACTCAAGCGAAAACAATGACAAATCAGATTCACGATAGGTGTAGACCGTAAAACACGACGAGATATATATATATGTTAACACTAAGATTTCTATTTTTAAAACTAAATCAAATAAAAATGGACGTCACTAAAAATATATCAACTTAACTTGAATAAATTCGTCGAAACATAAAACTTTAAACTAATATTGTATAAATGAATTATAATGAGGACTTAGTTAAATTGATCGAGTTATTAAGGATTAACATTATATTCCACCATATAATTAGTTGATAACAAACGTCACGTATGTTAAGACTTACTTTTAAAATCAACATAGGCGGACCTAACGAGCAATAAATATATTTATACATATCACAACTAGATTAATTCATTCGCACCTTAGATCGTTAGATATTTCCCAACCCCTCATTACCGTACCTTTAGGTCAATTATAGGGTATAGCTCACCATTACTTAGAAGAGACCTTAGTAACCACACTTGCTGCCACACAAGTGACAACAACATGGATACACTAAAACATTGGAATTAAAAATCTGAAAGGACTTGAAATTTAATACTTGAAACTAAGACGTGGTTATTTAATTTAGGTTGCGTGTTGGTGCCGTGCACTCCTCAATTTCACAGCATTCACTGTTCAGACCATTAAAGGTGAGTTTATAGCCCCATTTTTTACTTTTACTTGTTTTACCAGTATGGGGTGAGTAACATGCAAATCTTTTTATGGACCATAATATTATTACCTTTTTCTCAAAGCTATTACGTAGTTAGCCAAAGCCCTAGAACCCACTATTATGCCCATTTTCATGAACCATTAATTTCCTTTGGGAAGCGCGACTACTTTAGATAGATCTATTGGGGTGACTCCCCCGTTCGGTTGACTAGACGGGTCAAGGCGAACGTATAGCAAGTCGGACTTCGAGTGTATTGGGTTAAACACTCGCTAAGGGCCCCTTGACTATTATTTATGTGTTATAGATTAGCACACTGAACTATCGAGCTTCGGTTGCATGAACTAAGTGCTAGCGCGATAGATACTTTTGTATGACATTATATGCGTTATAATGATCATGCTGGTCCAAACCAATTATTTGATGACTTTATTTAAACCTATGAACTCACCAGCTTTTTGCTGACTTTTTAGCATGTTTTCTCAGGTGTGTTATTGATTTGGTATGGCATGATATGGCAAGGCAAGGGTCATGGAGCTCTTTTGACGGATTGGCAATTTTATTTGAGACTTGTTTTTTTGTTGGATCACCGTACTTAATGGGCCTAATTTATATCTAAACTATGAATTATCATTTGTAAAACTCTAATTGTTCATTTTAATTTAAAACGGAATATGTATTCCGTTCTTTGTTACCTTGTGTTGTGATTTCCAATCGTTGCACCCGCAAGTAGCACCCTCAAAGTTCTGTATGCTTCCGCGACCATTGTAAATTTTGGGGGTGTTACAGATTGGCATCAGAGCCCACGTTATAGAGAACTAGGTACATATAAACCCTGAACTATAACCATTTTTATAAAAACAAGTCCCTATGACCGCCACTTGCCTTGCTTGCCATTTTGTTTGATTAACTTGACTTGACTGCATGTTATGATTTGTGACTTGTTACTATAAGTATTATATGTATATATTTATATACACTTAACCCACACTAGTTATTATTACCGACATACTTACACACATATACCATTTTGTCACAGACTATGTTTTCCCATCCTATCCCACCGATCTTACTAAATTCAGAAGACCCGTACATGCAAGTGCTGCAAGCCTACAATGCACTGGATCCTGACCTACTTGAGCCCACACTCACAGCAGCACTGCCTACTCTTAGTCAGCCTACTGATCACATTACACAGCCTGCTTCACATACTCTTTTAGTCATACGTACAGCTCGCATGAGAGTTCCTGGTTATCGGATGAGGTACTCAGATTTTCTGTCATCCCAGAAGAGACCTCGAGTTATCTATATAGGAACCTCTACCACCATAGTTTCCATTTCACCAGCATCATCTCCAGAGCATTCACCACCTCACCAACTGCTCAGGAGGGCCGATGATTCCTACTCAGAAGAAGAAGAGGAAGATGAGGATCCTGAGGAATATCCTGAAGAAGAACCAGTGACAGATCCTATTGTTGGTCCATGTGATTGAGTAAAATAAGAACAGTTCATTGATAGTGAAAAGAATTGTTACAAGATTACTCAAAACCTATTAGATTACATGATAACATCTTCAACTTCTTAAAGGGGATACTTTCGGTATGGTATCCCCTTAGGTGAGGGTTTATCCTCTTTTGGTGACAAATAAACTCTCACTGATCCAAGCTATGCTTGTGATTCAGTGAGAGTGATGATCCTATCAACTAATACACTATGTGTATTCTTTTTGTTTGTTTAGGAATCCATACTAACTCTATTACAATACAGACATTATATACAAGGTAACTAGACAAGACATGTGGGGTAGGTATGAGTAGACTTCCACTTGTTGTGAGTTGTCATCCACTTGGTGTGAGTTGTCATCCACCAAGTGGTCCCTCTTCTTCTTCCTCTTTTGTCTTTGTCTGACTTCTATCTTTTCTTGTAGAAGTTCGCGCCCATATTTATCAGTTTGCTTGTAGAGATAGTATCTTCAAGGTCACTAAGACATTTGTCAATTCTCAGTGATACTGGAGTTGGTTCTAGCTCGTATACTTTACTCACTGACACCGTATCAGTAAGTAAAGTGTTTCTTCAATAACGAACTTTATACAACACTCATTGATTTCTTTATCAGTAAGTTAGGCTATTTTATGTTCAAATCTTGTCAGGGTACTTAGGTCAAATTCTTGACCCAACAATCACCCCCTATTTGAATATACAAATAGCCTAGGTTCAAACCTGCTTGTTCAAGGACTTGGGTTTAGTTCCTGAGGTTCAGGTTCAGGGGTTCAGGAAACTTGGTTTAGTTCCTGAAGTTCAAGGGTTCAGGAAACTTGGGTTTAGTTCCTGATATTCAGTGAGTTGAATAACTGGTTTAGTGACTGGGTTCAGGGTTCATGGGTTCCTGAGGGTTCACTTGACTTTGACAGGTTCATTGTTTGTCTCACTGAGAGGTTCAGGCTCCTGGTGGTTATGGTTCCTGAGGGTTCAGGTTCCTTGGGGTTCAGGTTCCTGGGGTTCAGGGTTTTTGGGGGTTATGGGACTGAGGGTTCAGGTACTTGGTCTGAGGTTCAGTGACTTGGGCTTTAGTCACTGATGGGGTCAGTCACCTGGTTTTGATCTAAGGTTCAGGTTTATGTTTTGGTGTATGTGTGTTCACTGACCTGATGTACACACATCCTGAATCATATTTCAGTTCCCTGATTCATAACCGATCAATACCACTTCAGTCCCAAAATTCCTATCAATCCATCTCAGCCCCCTGGTATTTTGTTTCTCAGACCCTGATAAGATTTTTTTTTTAATCTTACCACCTGAGTCACAAATGCTCAGCCAAGAATAACAACCCCTGATGTTGCAATTTCTCATCCTAAGTTTAGCAACCTCAAGGACCCTGAATTTTCAGGGTTTGTGGGTTATGGGTTTACCATGCTTCCGCTGCTCCACTGATTCTTACCACCATTTTTGAATCATCTTGGAACTCATGACATACCCACTGATGCTCACACTTCCTGAGAACTTTTCAGTCACCCTACTTTTCATTCCCTGATACTCAATACATCTCTCCCTGAGTACACTACTTTTTTCATGCTACTCCCTGATACTTATCAGGGACCCCATTTTTCACTTCCTGATTCATACTTATCTCACCACACCTTTTTCTTCACATCTTGATCTTTGTCACACCCTGAACAAATAACATTCCCTGAAAGACATTCTCTTTCATAATGTGCGATAGCTCAGTCCGAAAACCACTTTAACACATCCTGAGTCTTTGACTCAGTGACCTGTACCACCTTCGTTCAGACCCATTCTCTTAACACTCCTAATCCCACACTATATCAGTTAATAATAAGAACTGAATAAACCCAACAACAAGTCATTTTTTTAGCCCTTCAATCAACGAACCAGAAATAACAACTCCAATCCCACATTTTCTCACATTCACTCAACCACCAGAATCCAAATCATAACAATACCATCAAGCTCGTATTCATCTGAAACTAAAAATTAATCAACATCAGAACAAACAAATCCATTTACTTTTTCGATCGAGAGTTTTAAAAACTCTTGGAGATGAAATTTAATCGGATTTCATTGTTCGATCTGGGTTTTGATTTTTAGAACGAGAGTTTGTGTTTTTTGATTTATCAGATGTTAGTATTGTTGATGATAAGGTATTTTTGTTTTTTTGACCAGAGTGTTGTTTGGTGATGGTGATGGTTTTTGGTTTTGATTTTAGATCTATTTTTTTTCGATCGAGAGGTGAATATGTGATCTGTTTTTTCAAGTGATAAGATTTTTGTTGGTGGGAAATTGTGGGGATGTGTTTAGGTAATAGATCTGATTTTTAGATATGGTTTTTTTTTGTGTTAAATCTTATTTGTGTTTGGATAAGATTTTTTGTGTGGTGTGAGGTGTATTGGGTTTTGTGTGTGGATAAGATTTGGGTGGTGGGTGGGGTTTTGTGGGGTTCAGGGAGGGGATGGTGTTTGTCAGTCACCAAAATAAATGTGTTTCTCCCCCTCAAAAATTGCTATGACAGTAGCAGTTTTTGAAGATTTACATTTATTAATTTTTGAAGATTGTTATCAATAATCATGCATGGATCTGGCTCATAAGAATGAACCTTAGGCTCTGATACCACTTGTTGTTCCCTTAGCACACCGAGTAATAACAATTAAGTTAAACTAAGTGAGCTTATGACTGAGATCGATGCAAAGAATATTTCTAACAGTTATAATACGTGAATATAAAAAAACACAATATTTTTCAACGTTTAAATTCTTATTATAAATAATTCCAAGAATCTATTACCCAAGTGTTTTGCGGAACAAACACTTGGGATTGAATAGACAAGGGTTTATGGTGTCTCCTATCGAAACTCAAGTTTTGCTTGAGTGGTAACAATATACCCACTGAGCTATCTCAGTGAGTTGTATACTCTTTGTATGAGAGAAGTTACTTTGTAAAAGTTCTAAGCTTTCAATATACAAAGCACACTTTAACTTCTCTCTATCTGATCTATTTATACACAAGTAATCTAAGTATAAGTGATTAAAATATTACAAGTTGTTGAGGTAGCGTGTTTGACAATTACAAATAGTAATTGTCATTTTCAAGAACCAATAGGAATGGGCTAATAAGACTTTGGGAGTTGTTGGCTGACACTCCATGACTTTTAGCCGCAATAGGGAAGGTTAGTATCTGACAAGAGAAGAGTGTTTGTTCTGACACTTTTATCTTCTCAGATCTTTCCCTTTTGTTCCCGCCTATTCTTCAGGCATTGGTTCCTCAGTCTTCAATCACTTTAATGTTGTTGAGGAGACTGGGGTTCAGTGAGTTCTTGTCCAACACTCACTGAACCATCATCTTCTTCTTCGGCTTAAGTTCTACTCAGGGAGTACCGCCTTCCTAAGAAGTGAATCCTTCTTCTTGAATTCGCCTTAAGCATCCTGAAGATGACTCACTGAGAGACTGTTCTCTCAGTGACTTGAATTGTTCTCGGTTTAAGTTAACACTTGGTTAATTTGTGTTCAAATCTTGTTTTAAGTATTCTTGGGTACTGACGAACCCAACAATCTCCCCCTATTTGAATATAAATTATTCCAAGTGTTTTGATCAGTAATGAGTGAGCTAATGACTTCTACTCATACTGAATGTACTAGAATGTAAATAAGGACACTGAAATAATAAAAACATCATCTTATTGATATCATTACAAGTCCTATCAAAACTAAGTACAAAAAGGTGGTGGTGGTGGTAGTCAGGCAAATTCATCAGTTCAACTGGATTTTCCTTTTCAGATCTTGACAAAACCTCGTATTTTCAAAAGTTTTGAGTGGGGAGGCCATCATTAGAAAGCCAAGCATGGCTTTGATCCCTGATAGATCAATATCACTCCATCTCTGAAAGGCTTGGTCACCGAACTCATCAATGAAGAACATACCTCTCTCAGGTTGTTCAATGACCACATTGTTCCTGAATGGAACACCTTCAGGGAGAGCCCTGTTGCAGTCAAGACCAGGAACCTTGATCTCAGGCTCAGCTTCAATCTTCTTTCTCTTTCTTGAAGAAGACTGAGAATGGGCAGGCTGTTCAGCTGAAGCAGGAAGAAGAGATGGTATACCAAGTTCCTGAGGTGCTGCTGTAAATCTTTCATACCTCAGGCTCAGGGACTTCAACAGACCAGGGACCACAACATTTGATTTTTTCGCTAATATTGGACCCAACTCATCCAATTCAGTGATCCCGAAGTCGGCGAATCTGAAAGGGGTATGAACATCAAAGTTTCTCATGTCAGCACCTATGTAGACAGTTACAGTGGCAGGCTTGGTGTTTTGATGAATCTTGACATCAGTGATTGGTTCTGGTTTCAACCTGTTTGTCATGATCCACTGATATCTCTTAATCCTGTTTTGCCTGATCTCTTTAGTCATTTTCATTCTTTCTTCCCTTCTTTGCCTGAGGGCAGCCATTTCAGCATTATGAGCTTCCACAAAGCTCTTGCCACCTTTCCTTTTAGCAAGGTCTTTTGCCTCAATCCCAATCTTCTTAGCCTCTTCACTTGCAACCTGAATGAGAGCAAGCTTGTTCTGCCTTTCATCTTCAGCAGCTTTCTTTGCTGCCTCCTCTTTCTCTATGTGAGCTTGAATTTCAGCATGAGTGAGAAGTTCCATTACCCCATTGATTTCGTAAGGAACCTTGACTGGTTCATCAGGGTCTGGCCTTTTTTCCTTGGAGGCAGGCACCAAGATTGTGAGCTTAGGTTCAGTGGTAGTTAGAATGCCCTTTCCTTTTTCTTGGTGAGATGAAGATGTGGTGGCTTCAGGATTCTCCCCCTCAGTGTGAGAAGGAGGTTGTTCTTGTTCAGGTTGTGGAGGTTCTTCAGTGACATTATCCCCCTCAACTGTTGCTTGACCCATAGTGAGAGCAAGAGTTGGTTTGCTCACAGAAGTTGAGGGAGCTTGACCTTTGAAGGCCTGATAGATCTCAGTCATCATGGACTTGATGTCTGAGGTGTCCTCCTGAAGAGTTGAGACCTTAGTCTCAAGAGAAGCCTGAGAAGCTTCTAATGCAGTCATCCTGGGCCCAAAATTCCAAGCCATGGAGGAAGAAGATGATGCCAAAGAAGCCATGTGGGACTCCATAAGACCCAAGGAAGATCGGATGGAGTCCACTGAAGAGTTGAGTCCCTGAAGATTTGAGGATCTCAGCATAGTTACCAGCTCAGTCAACTGAGAAGTTTGTTGCTAGTAAGTTTCTGAAGCCTGGAGAACTTTTTTGTTTAGCTCAGGGTCATCTTTCACTGACTCTTGAATTGTTTCAACGCTCTTTTGTAAGTTGGTGAGAGCCTCGTTGAACAATTTTAAGTTGTAATCAAGATTCGTCAGGGAGAAGGAGATAGATGACATGTGCTCATTTTCATCATCATGATGGGCTTCCACTGATTCCTTCAGGTTTACATAATGAACAGCGGCTTCAGTGTGCTGGTCAAACATTTCTTCAGTCAGACCTTGGAAGAGAGCCTTGTTGGTCTTGAGCTGGAACTTGACCAATTGTCTCTCAGTAAGAGGAAGAGTGCTGTCATACTTGGTGAGGATGTTGTTAGTATCCGAAGAACCAGCAGCCTGAGGTTCTGATTCTTCACTTGGATGTGGAGATGACTGATGTGATTGTTCAGGTTGTTCAGAGTGTTCAGATTGTACATCAGTTTCCATATCCTCACCTGCCTCAAAAATTTCCTCTTCACTCTCTTCCTTGAGCTCTTCATCAGACTCAAGAAGAGCCTGAAAGTCCCCCATGGACTCAATACCCAAAAATTCAACCGGCTCCTCTTTATAAAAAGACTCGCCTTTGGTTTGGCCAGGTCTTGACCCCGTTGTCATAATAACTGAGTGGGTTTGCTCAGCCTGACTAGCCATAATAACTGGGGTAATACCAGCCTGGCTTTCGGGGGCAGTTCCTGAGTGAATGGATCTGCCTGAGGGGTTGATGGGTTCCATATCAGCGGGTTGTTTCTTTCCCTCTGAGTCTTTGTCCCCCTTAGCACCTTCAACTACTGATGGGTGCTTTCCAGTAGTATCACTAGGTACTAATTGTGATGATTCATGGACCCCCTTCCCAGCAGGATTGTACAGTCCTTTTGGGGATTTAGGATCCTTAACTCCCTGAGAACTTGAGTGTCATTGATCAGGAATGTTAGCAGGATGTGATTGTTTGTGGGTCCCCTTCCCAGTAGGATAGTGTTGTCCTACTGAGGATTTAGGACCCTTTTCTCCCTCAGGCCCTGAGTGTGATTTATCAGTTCCTTCATCGGAATGTGAGAGGTTGTGGGTCCCCTTCTCAGTGGAGTAGTGTTGGTCCATGTGATTGAGTAAAACAAGAACAGTTCATTGATAGTGAAAAGAATTGTTACAAGATTACTCAAAACCTATTAGATTACATGATAACATCTTCAACTTCTTAAAGGGGATACTTTCGGTATGGTATCCCCTTAGGTAAGGGTTTATCCTCTTTTGGTGACAAATAAACTCTCACTGATCCAAGCTATGCTTGTGATTCAGTGAGAGTGATGATCCTATCAACTAATACACTATGTGTATTCTTTTTGTTTGTTTAGGAATCCATACTAACTCTATTACAGTACAGACATTATATACAAGGTAACTAGACAAGACATGTGGGGTAGGTATGAGTAGACTTCTACTTGTTGTGAGTTGTCATCCACTTGGTGTGAGTTTTCATCCACCAAGTGGTCCTTCTTCTTCTTCCTTTTTTGTATTTGTCTGACTTCTATCTTTTCTTGTAGAAGTTCGCACCCATATTTATCAGTCTGCTTGTAGAGATAGTATCTTCAGGGTCACTGAGACATTTGTCAATTCTCAGTGATACTGGAGTTGTTTGTAGCTCGTATACTTTACTCACTGACACCGTATCAGTAAGTAAAGTGTTTCTTCATCAACGAACTTTATACAACACTCACTGATTTCTTTATCAGTGAGTTAGGATATTTTATGTTCAAATCTTGTCAGGGTACTTGGGTCAAATTCTTGACCCAACACCTATTCCTGAAAATGTTGCACTAGCTGAGCCACGACACGGAAAAGGGGTTATGGAAGAAGTGCCTAGTACATTTGAAGTAGGACAGAGCTCCAGGGTAGCTCGGATTGTGGGAGAGGACAGGGATATGCCTCTCGGTTTAGGTTTGAGAGCTGCTAGCTTGCGAGCCAGGGATGAGGCTTTGGTCACCTGCGAGATTAATGGCATAGTATGGAAGGATATTGAGTGTATTCATAACACTCCACTCCAGGCAGGTAGTCCCACTTATGAGCTATCTTCACCTACTTTTGTGCCACCATCTCCATCCATACCGATTTCCCCTCCACCTGCTGTTTCACCAATGGCAGAAGAGGTGGAAGATGATGTCACCAGATTTTTAGTTCAGTTGGGTGCTCAGGGAAACTTGTTGGATGTTTATTCCGATCAGTTGGAGAGATTAGGGAGACGCGATGAGCAGGTCGGCAGAGAACTTTCCGGAGTCCGACAGAGACTAGGGGACATAGGAGCAGACCAAGCTAGAGCTTAGGATGCCGAGAGGACGAATTGTCATCGGATGCAACACCCGGTAATTTTCCAAAACCTTTCTAGCCAATTATTTTAAAACTTTGCATTACCTGAGAACTTAAATTTTTATTGAACTTGTTTGGGCTTGAGAAATGAGAGATATTGCGAGAAACGAGAATATTGTCCCTATTAGTGAACTGGCACAACCTAGAAAGCACGAAACGAATCGTATTTGTCAAAAATATTGATTTTTGAAAGTATTGCAAATTTATACTCGTTTTTATTGGAAAAATTATTTCGTGAACAATGGCGCAAGTTTCGTTAATTTTCGAGTCCGTTTGGTATGTCAAATGGGTCCCGCGGTGTTTTTATCAAAAGTTTAGCTAACTTGGCAGATATGGTCCCTCCGCCCCCTATTTTCAATACACTCCCCTCACTTTTTAATTTTCATTTCACCCCCTCACTCAATAATATAAATACCCACTTATAATAATAAAATTCATTTACTATTCACTCCTTTCTCTCTTCCTTCTCTCTCTAGGTCGCCGGCGCCCCAAATTCCGGCCACCTTCATATTTTCCGACCACCGGAATATTTTCCGGCAACCCTTTTTCTTTGCCGAATCGTTAGATCGGCTCACCTACATCCTTTCTGGAGTTTTTGAGCTTTTGGCTCCCACCACAACGCTCTCACGCGCCACCCACCGCCGCTGTGAACACCACCGAGCCACCACCACCTTCCCCTCCATCTTTTCTCGACGGTAAAACCTCTCACGCGCCGTTTATTTTTATTTTCTTTAATTTATTTCAAAACCCTAATTCTTTTTTTTTTATCCGATAATAATAATGTTTTTATAAATAAAATGGATATAAAATTTGTAAAACCCTCGTGTGGAAACCCTCCCCCTCCCCTTCTCGTTGACTCAGTCAACACGGCAACTCGGTCAACTCACCGAGTCAACTCGGTTGACTCGGTGAGGGTTTGAGGTTTATGATGTTGTTATTGTTCTTGTGATCATCTCTTCTTGTTGTGTTGTTTTTATTTAAGTTTTGATAATATTTGAGCCCGTTTGGTTGTTGACTGCCTCAGCAGTCGAGGTATAGTCGAGCCGTGACTCACGGCGAGTCACGGCGAGTTGAGGATTATTTAGGACAAGCTTTGATACTGTGATGTTGTGTTTAGTGTTGAGTTTGGTTCGGTTTTGTGTTAAATTCGGATTGTGTGGGATAATTATGATGGCAGTTTCGAGTTTGTTTGTGTGGTTTGGATTATATATTTTTTTTTTGAGTTAGTAAAAGATTTTGATAAAATGAGAGTTAGGATTGGAGTTAGTATGTCGAAATTGTGATCGTGGCGTATTGGATTAAAATGTGGATATGATGTTGGATTGTGTTTGCGGAATTGGATAACTTTGGTTTAAAAGAGATGATATGAATTAGTTTAAGGTTATGTAAAATAAGGGTCAAGAATTAGACAAAATTTGAGAAGTTATGTTTGAAATAGTTATGTTTGTGTTTGTTGGATTTGTTTAACCGAGAGTCTCAACGACTTGTATTGAGTCGAGCCGTGACTTGTGGCGAGTCACGGCCAAGTTTAATAAATTGTCATCTTCTTGTTTATTTATTTTCGTTGTCGCGTTGTGGTTATTATTTGTCCTCAATTATTATTTATATTTAAGTCGTGTTATGATTAGTTAGTCGTTCGTTATTTATTATTTGTTTGTGATCGATATGGGAGTTTCGGATATTTATAAGCATTGTGGGATAATATTGCAACACGCATAAGATACTTGATATTTATTGATTCGATTTGTAAATTATTGTAATATTGTAATGTTGTGGACAAGAATTGGACGTATTGGATTTACGGTATTGGTTATTTGGACTATTATGGACCCTTTGGTACATGAGACGGAAGGGTACGTTAGACTCATAAGAGCTTAACCTACCTGGACCCGAACAATACAAAATGGTCGATAAAACTAAACAACTAATATTCACGCGAATGATATGTCCAATTATATATTAAAACTTGTAAAATTTGGCGAAAATTGAAATATTCAGTATGACATGGAAATGTTTTATAAACGTGCACTTCATGCCGAAATTTCGTAAAATGTTTTATAAACTTCAACTATTTATGGTTTATTAAATATTCCAAAATCTTTTCAAAGCTCTTATGTTTTAGCGATTATAACATCTATTTTGGGAAAACGGGGAAAAGCCGAAACTATCTATTGATGTCGTTTATTTGTTTCTTTATTCTTTCCTAATTTTATTCTTTCTTTATATTCTTTTCTCTCGTCCTTCGCGAGTGTTCATTCGTATTCTCCGACTTGTTACCTTTCCACCTTTCTTGTCTTCCACACGAGACTTAAACGTATTTTCTTTCAAACGCCATTGAAACTAAAAACCTTTTATACGAGTATTATTTATTAAATCATTTTGGATATTATATCTGAGTTATGTCATTAATTGATTAGGTTGTGCTGAGGTTCATTTGCTGTGCCGTACCATCTGATTGTTATCTCGTTTTCTCTGTGACTAAGGTGTGATTCATAGCCCCACTTGCGCGCTATTAAATATTTATAAATCCCGTGGGGGAGATACATGCTACTTACTGTTTTTCTGAGCACAATTGTTTATTGTATGCTATTCCTGATTGACGCTATGAATGCTAAGTACCTTCCTTGCCAAAAGCAAGTCCCTCGATCATGAACCATTAATCACCTGCGGGTGAGCGCGATTATAGTTTATAGGCCTATAGGATTTGACCATCCCACCCCTGTTGACCAGGTAGGCAACATGGGTGTGCTATAATTGAGTTAACTAGGTATTTGGCAAGATACCTGGCTTTGGGGGCAACTATTATGATTATGAAATTCCGCGGTTATTGTCGACTTACGCCAGAGTTTCTGGTGCCGGTTAACGCTTTGTGTGTCATGAGCTTAGCAATCCAGAGAATTATGTGACGCTTACTCGATATTTGCATTTGTTGCTTATATCTTCCAGACTAAAATCTTGTGCTCAACTAATTTTTATTAAACCTATGGATTACACTCAACCTTTGTGTTAACTTTTTAGCATGTTATCTTAGGTAATTGATTTCTGAAGTGTGCACGAGGAAGGGCTGGAGGTTCCGGATGGCTATCTGTGGGTTGTGTTTTGTTATTTCTATCTAAATTTTCCGCTGCAAACTACTTTATTTTTCCGCTACAAACTATTTCATTATCCGCTGCTAAATGTGTTAAGAGTCTTTTGAACTCTAATGGTTGAACTTTGTATTTGAATGTGGTATTTTATTAAAACGTCTCGTTATGAGATCGTTTATCTATGATTTTGACTCACTACCCCTCGAGTAATACCCCTAACTATGTTCCGCTGCCATATTCCGAGTTTGGGGTGTTACACGAATTGGCATCGGATGCATGAGATGGAGTCAGTTATGGCTAGAGTTACGAGAGCTGAGCATGAGGATCGTAGGGAGGTATTAGCATCAAGGAGACGTGTTGCACAGCTCGAGACTAGGGTAGGTAACTTGGAGACCATTATAGCGCGGATGGCACAAGAGCTAGAGCAGCTATACATTGGTCAGAATTGATTTTAGGAGTTGAGATGTATCTACACTAAACTGGGTAGTTGCCAGTTAGTGGCAGTAGTAGTCTTTTGATTGTAATCGAGGAACCTATGTTATTCCTTAGATATTCAAGTTCAAAATTTTGTATGCATAACCTTATTTTAATATATGACGAGCTTGATCGACTATTTTATTGTGTTATCGTTCCTAGGAAATTTACCTTACCCATATACATTACACTTGTGATGATTCTTCAAACCTTGATTATCCCTATCCTTTTTATACAGCAAGATGCCTCCAAAGAAAGTAACAAGAGAAATCCGTGCACACACAACAAACCAAGGTCCCGCTGGAGCTGCAGCAATCCCACATGTGAATCGAGCCATGCTCGATCAGCTCGTAGAGGAACGAGTGGCAGCAGCACTGGCTGCGGCAAACAACTCTACAACCGACGTTGGCAACTAGAGGCCTGCAACTAACAATGCTCGAGGTTGTACATACCAAGACTTCTAGAAAATAATGACAGGAGGTTTTGAAGGTACTGAAGGAGCCGTTGTATTGGTCCGATGGATAGAGAGATTGGAGACGGTGTTTAGGATTTGTGGATGTTTGGAGGAGGATTGAGTTAAGTTTGCATCGTTCACTTTTCTGGATGCAGCTCTAACTTGGTGGAATAACTACTTGAAATCATCCGGCTATGACGTTGCGTATGCAATGTCATGGGAGAGCTTTAAACAGATGGTTCTCAAGAAATACTGCCCTAGGAATGAAGTGAAGAAACTGGAAGTAGAATTTTGGAATCTTAAGGTGCAAGGCACTAACATGGCAGTATATAACCAACGCTTTCAGGAACTAGCTCTATTGTGTCCTGATATGGTTCAAACTGAGACTCGCTTGTTGGAGAGGTATATCGGTGGATTACCTCAGTCTATTAAGGGAACGTCACTACGTGTAAGGCTGCGGATATCCACGAGACAATGGAGGTAGCCAACAAGCTGATGGATCAGGTGATCGAAGATTTGATCCAAGTGGGTGTAAACAACAAAAGAAAATGGGATGACCATCCCCGAAACCATAATCACCCGAACAAGAGGCATGAGATTGCCAAGGTGTATGCTGCCGGACCTACAGAGAAAAAGGTCTACGCTGGAAACATGCCGTTTTGCAATCGATGCAAGTTGCATCACAAGGGTCCATGTACAGTCAAGTGCAACAAGTGTCAGAAAGTAGGACATATGACCCGCGATTGCAGAGCAAAACCTCTAGCGATAGCACAGGTTGCACCGATAAATAACCCAAAGGCCGAAATCACGTGTTTTAGCTGTGGTGAAAAGGGGCATTATCGGAGCGAATGCTGGAATTAATGACCAGGGAAACGGTGGCAACAGAGGCCAACTAGGAAATCAGGGTAATCAGAGAAACCCAGGAACTGGCATGAACCAAGTAGTTGTCTTGCCCCAAGGGAATCAAGGAAATGATGCAGGAGCCCGTGGTAGGGTTTACGCGGTGGGCAAGGTGGAAGCCCAGTAAGACCTAAATGTGGTGACGGGTACGTTCCTTTTAAATAACCGCTATGCATCTATACTATTTGATACGGGAGCAGACATGAGATTTGTCTCCACTGCCTTTAGCCCATTGCTTGGTATTTCTCCGACCACCTTAGGCAATATATATAATATAGAGTTGGCTAATGGAAAAATAGAGAAAGTAGACACCATTGTAAGAGGTTGCACTTTAAATCTATCCAACCGCCCATTCAATATTGACCTAATGCCTGTAGAACTAGGAAGTTTTGACATCATCTTCGGAATGGACTGGTTGTCAAAGTACCGTGCCAATATCCTTTGTGACGAAAATATCGTTCGACTACCTTACGGGAATGAAGTGTTAGTCATTGAGGGTGATAGGAAAGACCGACGAAGCGCCTCGAGATTAAACGTTATCTCTTACGCGAAGGTCCAGAAACATCTTGAGAAAGGATGTCTTCTCTTTTTAGCTCAGGTTTCTGGAAAGAAAGAAAAGGAGCCGGAGGGAAAGTGATTGGAAGATGTGCCGATCGTTAGAGAGTTCCCAGAAATCTTCCCTAAAGACTTACCCGGACTTCCACCAAAACGACAGGTCGAATTTTGGATTGATCTAGTACCAGGTGATGCACCTGCAGCACGAGCGCCTTATCGACTGGCCCCAACAGAACTACAAGAGTTGTCTGAACAATTGTCGGAACTCTCTGACAAAGGATTTATCAGACCAAGCTCATCGCCTTGGGGAGCTCCAGTTATGTTCGTAAAGAAGAAAGACGGATCATTCCGAATGTGCATCGACTATAGGGAACTCAATAAGCTGACCATCAAGAACCGATACCCACTTCCCATAATCGACGACTTGTTCGACCAACTCCAAGGATCGTGCATCTATTCAAAATCGACTTAAGATCCGGTTATCATCAGCTGAGAGTACGGGAAGAAGATATCTCGTAGACGGCTTTTAGGACTCGATATTGACACTATGAGTTTCAGGTTATGCCTTTTGGCTTAACCAACGCACCAGCGGTATTCATGGATCTCATGAATCGGGTGTGTAAGCCGTACTTGGACAAGTTTGTGATCGTCTTCATTGACGACATATTGATATACTCTAGGAGTAAAAAGGAGCACGAAGAACATCTTAGGCTAATCCTAGAATTATTAAAGAAAGAGGAATTATATGCCAAGTTTTCCAAGTGCGAGTTTTGGATACCAACAGTCCAATTCTTAGGCCACGTAATTGATAAACAAGGTATCCATGTAGATCCCGCAAAGATTGAGTCGATAAAGGATTGGGCAACACCTACAACTCCTACATAAATACGCCAATTCTTAGGACTCGCAGGATACTACAGAAGATTTATTGAGGGATTCTCGAAAATAGCAAAGACTTTGACGAAGTTAACCCAGAAAAATGAGAAATTTGACTGGGGAGAGAAAGCGGAGGAAGCTTTTCAACTTCTCAAGGAAAAGTTGTGTAGCGCACCTATCTTAGCCCTACCTGAAGGTAGTGAGGACTTTGTAGTCTACTGTGACGCCTCTCATAAAGGGTTAGGAGCTGTACTGATGCAGCGAGAAAAGGTGATAGCTTATGCCTCACGACAACTAAAGACTCACGAGAAAAATTACACTACCCATGACCTTGAGCTAGGTTCAGTAGTGTTTGCCCTCAGAATTTGGAGACACTACCTTTACGGCACCAAGTGAGTAGTATATACCGACCACAAAAGTTTGCAACATATGTTAGATCAGAAGGAACTCAATATGAGGCAACGTCGATGGTTAGAATTGCTCAGTGACTACGACTGTGAAATTCGATACCACCCGGGCAAAGCAAACGTGGTAGCGGATGCACTTAGCCGAAAGGAGAGACCGAAACCCCTAAGAGTAAGATCATTAGGTATGACCATTGTCTCACCACTCCCATCGAAAATTCGTGAAGCTCAGATTGAGGCTCTGAATGAAGGAAATAGACCTAATGAGAAAATTTACGGAATGCCCGAAAGCGAAAATGGGTTCGTAAGGAAAGCGGATGGAACTCTTTGCTACAAGGACAGGAGTTGGATTCCCCTATACGAAGGTATACGAGACCTCATTATGCACGAATCCCATAAGACAAAGTACTCCATCCATCCGGGAGCCGACAAGATGCATCTTGATTTAAAAAAGTTGTATTGGTGGCCTAATATGAAGGCTGATGTTGCAACTTATGTCAGTAAGTGTCTAACGTGTTCCAAGGTAAAGGCTGAACACTAGAGACCGTCAGGTTTGCACGTACAACCTGAAATTCCCAAGTGGAAATGAGAGCGTATAACTATGGACTTCATAACCAAATTGACCAAAACGTCAAGTGGTTATGACACCATTTGGGTGATTGTTGATCGTCTTACCAAATCCGCCCACTTCCTACCTATGAAGGAAAACGCCAGTATGGACAAGCTTGCACGACTGTATGTAAAAGAAATAGTTGCTCGACATGGAGTTCCACTTTCAATTATACCCGACAGAGATAGTCGTTTTACGTCAAATTTTTGGTGATCTCTGCAAGATGCCTTAGGAACCGACCTAGATATGAGCACAGCATATCATCCATAAACAGATGGTCAAAGCGAAAGAACCATCCAAACTTTAGAAGATATGCTGAGAGCATGTGTGATAGATTTTGGTAACAGCTGGGATAGACACCTACCGTTGGCCGAATTTTCGTACAACAATAGTTATCACACCAGCATCAAGGCTGCACCATATGAGGCACTATATGGCAGGAAATGCAGATCCCCAATCTGCTGGGCTGAAGTTGGAGAGAGTCAACTCACCGGTCCAGAATTAGTGCAAGAGACTACAGAAAAGATCATACAGATCAAGAGCCGGATGCAAGCGGCCCGAGACCGTCAGAAAAGCTATGCTGACAAAAGACGAAAACCACTTGAATTTCAAGTTGGAGATCGTGTTATGCTGAAAGTATCGACATGGAAAGGCGTGATCCATTTCGGGAAACTTGGAAAGCTGAACCCTCGATACATAGGTCCTTTCAAAATTCTCACGAGAATTGGACCAGTAGCTTACCGACTTGAGTTACCTCAGGAACTCAGTACCGTAACAACGTGTTCCATGTGAGCAATTTAAAGAAGTGTCTTTCCCACGAAAACCACGCCATTCCTTTAGAAGAAATTCAAGTTGACGAAAGGTTGAATTTTGTCGAAGAACCCATGGAAATAATGGATCGAGAGATCAAACGGCTAAAGCAAAGCCGTATCCCTATCATCAAAGTCCATTGAAACTCCCGTAGAGGCCCCGAGAACACATGTGAGTGGGAGGACGAGATCAAACGAAGATACCCACATCTCTTTACACACCCAGCGGGTAACCCTAAGTGAAAACCGAGGACGGTTTTCGTTCCTAAGATGGGGAGGATGTGACAAATGGTAAATTTCCTAAATATTTATATTATTGACAATTCATTTTCTGTGACTAGGACACCTGACTAGACCGTTATGTGTTAAAACGGATAACAGACCTGCACATATTGTCACCCGGAAATCTCACCAAGGAACAGTGAAATTATCACATCTTATAATTTACTCATGTTATTGTAGTGAGAACGGGAGGTTATCCCAGTTTCGCACAGACTGACACCACACACCAACCAGAAATAAATCTGAGGTTCAGAAAATGTTAGTGGATAATTAAGGACTCAGAAATATATTCAAGTATTACATAACGACTATAAAAATATAAACTCTCATATTTGTGTCGGTTCCGGAAAGGATCCGAATTTGACTCAGTTTAACGATACGCGGGTATAAAATACCACACTAACTAATATTTCACTCAATACACACTTAAATTAAAAACATCACTCATCCACTCACACACAATCCGAAACCTGCTAACCCTATTTTGTCCGCCCCTTCTCTTCCCCATGAAGACAACGACCCATCTCCATCCTTCACCACACCAAATGCAATCCCTGTTGACCCAAGAATCTTGTCCTCTTTATGAATCACAAGTCAACCAAGGATTAAACACCCATTAAATTAGAGATAGCACTCAAAGGGTAAGATTATTCTCCCCAAATCCGAAAGCCCTTATGGAGTTACTCCCCAATATTCACCATAAATCCGCGCCTCCAAGAGATTATCGAATCACAAACTATCAAAAATACACCAAAGATCTGAGAAGTTCTCAAGAAAGGATAAGGGTGAAGTGTTGTGATTCGATTTGGAGGTTCAGGGTGATCGGTATTGGAGCAGTGGGTCTCGGATTTGAAGTTCACTCAAGTGTTCATCCATCAAAAATCATTGTAAGGTTTGAGTATTAGATTCGGGTTTAATTTGTTCTTGTTGTTTTTAAGACCCATTTGTGATAAAAAATTACTAGGTCAAATAACTTCAGTATTGATTTGTTAGTTTTATGTCGAATTGGTTCCCTGAAGCTATAATTGATTTTTGAGGAAAAACTTAAGTAGGATAATGTTTAATTTGGGTCGTATAAGGATGAAGATTTGTAAGAAAAGTTGTTGCTTGTTGTTGCTATTTTCGATAGTGTGGCGTAGGAAACACCTTGGTATAAATTAAGTGGCTAGTTCATCATAGTTGTGTTGTGTTTGAAGCCACCAGGAAAAACAGGTTCAGGATGTAAACCTGGAATTATTGTTGGGTAGAGATTTAGGCTGTTAGTGTTTTCGAAAGACCATGGGAACCACAGGTTCATGGTTCGAACCTGGGGATGTTGTGGCTAGAATAGAAAGACTAGGTTGTATGTTGTGTTTCGCTAGGTGACTAAAATCAACTCAATGTGACCAACTACGGCCATAACCGAACCAATGACCGCCAAAGCTAGGTGCAATGGTGGTCAGGCTAGACTGGGAAGATCACCTCATTTTGAGGAGGTTTTGACCTTAGTTCTTTGGTGGTAATTTGATCCAATCCATGAGGATTATACCTCGGTTTGGAATAAGAGAAGACCCACTTCAATAAAAGAACCCAACCACAAAAGTTAACACAAATCGCCATCAAACGTAACCCACATAGGGTTGTGAGTACTCGGATAAAAGTGCTCACCTAAGGCGGATAAAATTATATTTCCTTGTTAAGTGAATATATGGACAATGAGACACAGGGAAACTAGACACTTTTTGAGGTCATTTTACCCATGTCGACCTATAGATTGAGTCGAACCCGAACCCTTAACGCCACATAGACTTCCCAATGATTCAAAGTCAAGTAGTACTCGAATAATGGCCACGAAACGAAGTCGAGACTGTGGTTGTTAACCCAACTCAGCCGTGAAGAAGAATTCCAGGAGGCATCACCAAGTTGCTAACTTGGTGTCCTCTGTTTTCCTTAATAAAACACCAGGCCGCAAAGCCCAACCAGGCCCAACGAAATAGCCCAGTTGACAGCCTTTAGCACAGCCCACCATATGGGTCTGTAAACACACTTCTAGGCCTACCAGAATAGGTAGTAAACCCAGCCCATTAATGATTTTAGTTCCCTCTCCTCGAACCCAATGGGCCGCAGCCCAATAGGTATTAAGGATAAAATTCGAATGACAACAATGTTGCTACTTAACGCAAACAAATGAAGTGAACAATAGTTTAATTTGTAACAACTAACATATAGGCAAGTACAAACTTATATAGCCTAAAGACAAAAGAAATGATATTTCCTTTAATTTGTAACAACTAACATATAGGCAACTAACATATAGTTGATAATAAACGTCACGTACGTTAAAACTTACTTTTAAAATCAACTTAGGCGGACCTAACGAGCAATAAATAAATTTATACATATCACAACAAGATTAATTCATTCATACTTTAGATCGTTAGATATTTACCAACCCCTAATTAGCGTACCTTTAGGTCAATTATAGGGTACTCCTCACCATTACTTAGAAGAGACCTTAGTAACCGCACTTGCCGCCACACAGGTGACAACAATATAGATACACTAAAACATTGGAATTAAACATCTGAAAGGACTTGAAATTTAATACTTGAAACTAAGACGTAGTAATTTAATTTAGGTTGCATGTTGGTGCCGTACACTCCTTAATTTCGCAGCATTCACTGTTCAGACCATTAAAGGTGAGTTTATAGCCCCATTTTTTACTTTTACTTGTTTTACCAGTATGGTGTGAAAAACATGCAAATCTTTTTATGGACCATAATATTATTACTTTTTTCTCAAAGCTATTGCGTAGTTAGCCTAAGCCCTAGAACCCACTATTATGCCCATTTTCATGAACCGTTAATTTCCTTTGGAAAGCGCGACTGCTTTAGATAGATCTATTGGGGTGACTCCCCCGTTCGGTTGGCCAGACAGGTCAAGGCAAACGTATAGCAAGTCGGACTTCGAGTGTATTGGGTTAAACACTCGCTAAGGGCCCCTTGACTATTATTTATGTGTTAGAGATTATCACACTGAACTGTAGAGCTTCGGTTGCATGAACTAAGTGCTAGCGTGATAGATACTTTTGTATGACATTATATGTGTTATAATGATCTTGCTGGTCCAAACCAATTATTTGATAACTTTATTTAAACCTATGAACTCACCAGCTTTTTGCTGACTTTTTAGCATGTTTTCTCAGGTGTGTTATTGATTTGGTATGGCATGATATGGCAAGGCAAGGGTCATGGAGCTCTTTTGACAGATTGGCAATTTTATTTGAGACTTGTTTTTTTGTTGGATCACCGTACTTAATGGGCCTAATTTCTATCTAAACTATGGATTATCATTTGTAAAACTCTAATTGTTCATTTTAATTTAAAACGGAATATGTATTCTGTTCTTTGTTACCTTGTGTTGTGATTTCCAATCGTTGCACCCGCTAGTAGCACCCTCAAAGTTCTGTATGCTTCTGCAACCGTTGTAAATTTTGGGGGTGTTACAGTGGTGCTCGTTAATGGTGAATTTTTCTAGCGAGTTTGTGATGATGAAACATACTGGTGGTGGTTAGTTCTTGTGGAAGGGAGATCATCAAAGAATTGTCGTCATATGAAAAAAAACCATCATCGATCTGCATCTTTATTCATATGACAAAAAAACAATTGTCGTCATATTCATTGATCGTCATTATTTGGACGTGGAAACCAGATTTAATTGGCGGTGGTGGCGGTTATGGAGAGAGGCGACTTTAGGTGGTAGTGGCAGTTATTAAGAGAGGCGCCTGGAAAAGTGAGAGGGAGAAAAAGATATATGTGTTTTTCTTATTTGACCTTACTCTTTTGCTTAATTACATTAACTGCACAATTCATTATAGCCATTGATCAAACAATCTATGTATATATACATATATATGTATATATATACATATATATGTATATATACATATGTATATATATATATATATATATATATATATATATATATATATATATATATATATATATATATATATAAATATGTGTGTATGTATATATATATATGTGTATGTATATATATATATATATATATATATATATATATATATATATATATATATATATATAAAGTCTAGGGTATAAAGTTTAAGGGGGTAATTTTTTATCTTTTAATTTTAAAGTTATTATAAAACATAAAAGTTCATATAATTATTTAAAATTCAATTATGCATTTTTTTTTTTACAAAATCGACACATGTATTTTTATACATATTTATTTTGCTGAATGAAATTTTGATGAGTTTGACTAAATGGAAGTCAATTTTGACTTTTATTAGCAAATAAGATGACTCCATTTTAAAATTAATCTCTTTTATCGGTCAATAATGACTAAAAAGACTGATTTTTCCAAACCATTTCCCCCCCATTATATAAAACATTTGGCCTGCATCTCTTATAGATAAAAAGAAAAAGAAAAAGAAAATTTAGGAGCAAGTGGCATGGTTGTAAATTATAGTGATAAAAAGGTCAAATGATGATGATGAAGGTAAAAGGAAATGATGAGAGTATGTTGGGCTTTATCTGGTCAATCCTGTTACTTAGCCGTGGAACAGGAATTTAATAAAAGCTGTCTACTAACGGTAACGTAAATGTCTGTCTCTCGTAACCACCGTTTTGTGAATTTTATTTTATCCTCTTACTTACTCAAAAGAAAATTATATCCATTTAAACATTTGTATGCAAATAAGAATACAATACAATCTAGAGTTTTGCTAAGGTGTGTTTTACTTTATACATGATTAAAGTAATAATATTTAAATTTAGTTAATGTTTATTAACGAGGTGGGAAACCCGCGATTCGCGGCGGGCTGTTTTGTTAAAGCAGCAGTTGACGGTGTGTTTGCTAGTGTTGCAACCATGAAATGGCAAAAAAAAAAAAAAAAAAAACCTGGAAAAAAAAAAAAAAAAAAAAAAAAAAAAAAACCTGGAACATTGTCCTCGTCTTTTGCATAGATAAGGTTTATGTGCAAGGTTAGTCATATAGGAGAGTAATATTCTTGCATACTTCAGATATTTGCAATCAATACTTGCGAAAGACTATTCAACGTTAAACCCATATACATAACACGTTTAAAAAAACAGTGAAAAAGAAGAGAAAAAATGGGTACAATGTTGATACAAAATTAATAAAGCGTCATTCCGAGAAGGACGCTCAGGTTTGACCTCATAATCAGGAAGGGTTCGGGTAGAGCCGAAGGCGTTGGTTCATTTTCAAACTTTTTAATACTCAAAAAGTTTCTGACACGTGGCATTTGAGTAATCACCTAATGATGCTATTGTTGGGTTCTTGATCGCATTTTTTCATTATTGATTTGTGGTGTTGCAGGCACTTGTATTGCTTCACAATGACCACATGAACGACAGTTTCTTTCACATGTTGTTGGTGTTGATCCTATTTGACCTCTTAATATTGTCTTCGCATCCTTCACCTTCACAAAGGCGAAAATATATTTAAGATTGGAAAGTAATATAAAACAATAACTTTTTAGGGAAGCTGAACTTGCAGTATCATTGTCTTACAATGATCACCAGACAATTTATTTCCAGGCTAACATACATGACTGCTTATCTTTTATCGAGTATAGAAAAGTGGTAAACAAAAGGCAGACATTGAAAGTATATATATGGAGAGAATACAGTATTATTAAGTATGATATAAGACTGCTAAACAAAAGGCACACATACAAAGTATATATATGGAAACTCACCAACAGTCGAGTTCGATCTGACTTGAAGCATAATGTGGTCAGGTAGGTGAATGTGAGAAGTCTGGTGTGACAAAAATATTGACAAAGTATCAAAGATGGATGCACAGACCATGCAAATTTAGTAATAGTTGCCCTTGGTCTCCGTACATCCATCATTGATAGTCCGTCTATTTTTGATATTTAACTTGTATCCATAGTATGCAATGAGGTTGTTGAATATAAAAACCCTGTTGGCAGAGAAAAAAAAATATAAGTGGAGGCGTGTACTACAGTGGATTAAGCCTGTAAATTTAAGATATCATAAGCATACATATACAAATGCAGCAGTTTCATATTGAACTATGGCATAAAAAAATTCAAGCAATACTTATCTTTTCTTTGTTCTAGTTATGTAGGAAAATGGAAAATGAACTGAAAGGCAGCGACACATAAAGTTTAGAGCTGCAAAGAGAGCAAATAAACATCTGAACTATTCTTGACATAAACTGTAAAAGAGGGTCAATAATGGATCAATGATCATGCATGATGATAATATACATAATGAGGCTCAGGTCAGCGATTATAGAAGTAGTACCCAAAACCGGCCTTGGCTGCAACCATTTGATCGCTATGCCAAGACACGGGTTATGGAAAGCTACACTTACCAAAATAGGAAATAGTAACAGCTTTCATCATTGCCTGTGATATTTATCATGCATTACATAGATACCCAACGAAAAAAAGATTGTTTTGCGGAGAACAACAGCAGAAGCAACAGTCATAAGTAAATCGAAGAACGACCATTCACCAAATCAAAAGGGCCTCATCTCTAAGAGTTTAAAAGTTCAGATTCATAAGAACCCAACATAGAAGCAATTAGAAACTCATGGGGTACGGCAGATGGAGATAGGGTAGCAGTTATTAGGCTCAGATTTTTTAACCAAATAGGGTGAAAAAGATCTACGCCTGGCCATGACTGCAAAGAAACACGGTTGCATAATGATGCCATCCGGTCCTTGCCCCACTAAGTTACGGATCCAATCTTTGACTACCCACTTCATTAGTCTCAGAAAACAGGTGTTAATCATTGTTAGAAATATAAATATTCAAATGAAGGTTCGGTCACCTCGAGCATCTATTTAGCATTCACATAGCTCGTAGGCTTATTTATATTAGTTTAGTACTATTAGTATTATCAGTATTATTAGTGTAGTTAAATATATTTGTAACACCCCGACCCGACAAGGGTAAAGATGTCACAAGTACATGGCTTCACATCAGATCATACATAACATCCATAATTAAACAGCGGAAATTCAATGTAACATGAGACAGAAAATACATGAAATACAAAACAGAATACAAATGGAGAATAATCCAAAACAAAGCTTCACTCGTGAACACTCTTCCCAAATCCATAACCCAGCTCCTAGCTTAATACCTGCCGCGGGAAAAGAAACGCGGCTGAGCTACACGAGCTCAGTGAACAGATATAACGGTAACAAATAATAATCATGAAATAGGGAAACACGAAAGAAACCATACGATATAATGATGAGATAAATAAAGGAAGAACAGATCATGATATAATAATGAAGTAGGAAAGAGCATGCAGAGATATCAGGAGTATAGAGTTGTACCATGAATACGAATGAGTAGAATAAAAGTCCCAACTAGCCCAACATAACCAACCCAGTACAGAATAAGTCCAAGGTTCCATAAAGCCCAACATGCCCAAGCCCAGTCCAGAATCCCATGAGGCCCAACATACCATGTCCATACAGAAATAAGTCCAGAAATATATCATGGGTGTCATGAGGGTAAGGGTCAGAAGTCCATGAGGTCTAGTGATACAGAAATCCTCTACGAGCCCAGAAACATGAACATGAAATCATAATCATACCGCCATGCTGAGAGATGTTCCTCTCACTAATCCCAGAAATCAGAAATATGGAGTGATCAGCTCCCAGAGTGTGAAAGACGTGTATCGCACACACCATCAGTCACCATGCATATCATAACATATCATAACATGAACATAATACAGAAATCAAATCTAGGATGCATCCATACGCCCCTGGTGGCCATAACTCCCAACACACCATAACATGATACAGAAAAGGGACGGGCCAGGTCATCACTCTCCTGACCTAGAGTCATGCCATCGGTGCATCGACTGACATGGACATGAAACCCTCATGCCTAGTGAGTGGCTCGTAGCATCAGACTGTAGGTCAATGGTCAAGTATAATTTATCCAGTATTTAATTGAGTTGCATAAGCCAATTACCATTTCATACTATCATAAATCCACCGTCATAGTTTCATAATTAGGGTTCATAATCAGAGGCTCATAATCAGAGATTCATAGTCAGAAATTCATAATCAGAAAAGTACATGTTCAGAAAGATTCATAATTAGGAAGTTCATAATCAGAGATGGTTCATAAGTAAGGTTCATAAGTAAGGTTCATGGTCAAGGTTTCATAATTGAAAGGTTCATATATCAAAGAATCATGTATAAGAAAGGTTCAGTACCAAGAGGTTCAATATTAAAAGGTCATGGCAAAGGTTCATAAACAGAAGAGTCATAACATCATGAAAGAAAAACAGACAAGGTTCACAGAATCAAAAGCATGGCAATGATATAGAAATCAGAAATGAGACGAAGGTCCTTACTAAATGAGGACAGAATATCTGTACCTTAGTGATCAAGTAAGCAAGTGAAATGGCAGACACAGATAAAACTTCTCCTCCTTGACACCTAGAGGAGTAGAGACAGAATTACTAAGGATCCCATTTTCATATTAAGTAACTTTCTATTTTTAGCAGGTTTCCATTTTTAGAAAGTTTCCATATTTAGTAAGTTGGATCAACATTCTTAGTTAAATCATTATTTCTGGAATTAGGGTATCTCTTATCACATTTACATATTAGGTCCTTAAGAATTCACAATTTACACTTTATACCCTTTAGTTTCAAAAGTTACACTTAAGACCCTTAATTTATCAAAGTTTCACAATGGTCACTCATTTTATCATATTATAAGAATGTATCCTCAATCTTATATAATTTACACAATAGGTCCCTCTAGATTTCAAAGTTGCATATTTAGTCCCTTAATTTATAATTTCAACTTTATATTATTCATAATTACATATTAGCCCATTAAATCACCAAATTAACACATAACCCCTTGAATATATTATTTTACTCAAAACAGCACCAACTTTCCAGAAATTACAAGTTTAGTCCCTCCATTTAATTATTTTATAATTCGAACCATAATAAAACCCTAAAAACATTTTAACCTTCTAAAATACAAAAATGACATTAGACCCCTTCCTTTTATATTTTTCCCAGCAAGTACATGATCTAAATTAAGTTTTAAAACTGACCCACAAGTTTTAGAAATTACAAAACACACCCTTAACTTTTAAAAAAAACCCACGATATGACTTTTATCTTTACACAAATCAAACCCTAACCTAACCAATTCATTTACTAATCATTACTCTTCATTAATGGCCAAGAATAAACCCTAATTCATATACAAAAACCCTAGCTCGATCGATTTACAATTTTCCCAAAGTTTTTCTTTTATTCTTTTTAATTTCTTAAAAATCGGTAAAACTAAATAAATCAAGAATATTTATTTTAGGCCTTAACAATTCGAAATATAATTTTTCCCAGGTTAGTATGATCATATGGAGTCCAAATAAAATAAATATGAAGCCTCAAAAATTCGAATTGAATTATTTAGGGTTTATACACGCTTTTAAGATTTAATTCACAAATAATTGTTAGATCATGCATGGATCGACTTTTACATTTTATTTGGTGTTCATAACATATATAGGGTCTGAGAAAAATACCAAATCAAGATTCGAACGTGTAGAACGAGACGCACGATTTAATATGTACGCGAATAGCCAAAATGCACTATAAATCACCACGACTTCAAAAACGATCTAAAAATCATGAAACCAATTTTCACAGGTCACATATGATGTGAGGAACACCATAAAAATAAGAAACGAATTTTCCAAGATCGAATGAATCAAAAATGAAATTATTACCTTTCGGGTTGAATTAAACAAGAATTTTCGAAAACCCTTGAATCCGGCCACCACAATTCGAAGTATTATTTTTCTAGGACTCTTGAGACCCTTAAGAACACAGGAAAAATAGTGCCTTACTTCCAGAAATTCGGATGGATGATTGGAGAATTATTTGGTGATTTAGGGTTTAATCGGTGGGAGAATTTTGGGAGAAAATGTGTGTGTGATAAAATTTTATAATTGTGGCCGATTCTTAGAGGGGATAGAGGACCTTAATTCCAGGGATTGGTCAAAGATTATTATTAGCATTCAATATAATTTTCAATGTCTTTAATTTCCTATTAATTTCCTTTTATAAAATTTCATAACTTTTGAATTTAAATGATATTAGGCGCCCAAGGGTACTTTGGTAATTTTCTTGGCTTGAATAAATGTTAAATGAAGTTGTTAAAATTATTTGGGACCATAACTTATGCATTGCCAGAAGTTGGAAATTATTTGGTGCTTTACGTATGTTTTATTTAAGTTTTAAATTCCCAAGGGCAATTTGGTCATTTTACATGTTATAGAATTTCAGGTATTACAACTTCTTCCCCACTAACAAAAAAATTTCGTCCTCGAAATTTGCAGGGACATAGAGGAGCGAACATGACAGAAATGAGACAGAACATGCCGGATCAGATAAGCGTTACTTGCAGCAGATTTGGAATAGTTTAGCAGAATGGATCTTAACGTAAGATGACGGAGATAAACGGATGGAGTAAATTCTCTTAAGGTAGGGTAAAATGAAGTACATACTTGGTGTCTTTCATCGAATCATGATTATAAAATACTCAGAATAAACAAATTAAGCCAAAACCTCAAAATTCAACTTGGAATGGAGTTATTAGATCAAAATCCAAAATATTCGTACGAAAATCAAGAGAAAGTCACTGCGTCATAAACGGAAAGGAAACATGCGTATCAAATCATTCAAACAAACAGAAGGAAACAAATCATGCAGGCGATCTCTTCAGGCTGAGGCAGGAGTCGCATCGGCAGGGTCCTTCTTGTCATCCTCGAGGTTGTCCACGTTGCGGGGCTGGATTCGTACCACTCCATTCTCCTCAATGAAGTTGGGGCACTTGCCTGCGTACCGAATGACCGCTCCATCTTTGTAGATCACCTGGGTGGAGTACTCTAGCACTTCTGCTCCATCTTTGTTCACTATGGTCAGCTCCTCCTCGATATAACACGGCCATATACTAGCAGGAATTAACTTCCTCCTTGCCGTTCTCCATATCTTCCCAATCTTCCTGCTACCGGTAGGATAAACGATGGTCCATCGTTGCTTTTTCCGTGTGGAGTACTGTCGAGCGCGCGTGGACACCATCTACACGATTAGCAGAACGATCAGAAGGGGTATATTGATGATAAAGTAGAATACGAAAGGTGTCGACATGAGCAAGTAGGATAACAGAAGCAACGGAAGAGAGTGCGCGGACGGAAACCTAATGTTTACCCAGATCCTCACAGGTCAAATGGCCTAAACCGAAGGTTTTCGGGTGCCTGTAGCTCTGATACCATAAATTGTAACACCCCGACCCGACAAGGGTAAAGATGTCACAAGTACATGGCTTCACATCAGATCATACATAACATCCATAATTAAACAGCGGAAATTCAATGTAACATGAGACAGAAAATACATGAAATACAAAACAGAATACAAATGGAGAATAATCCAAAACAAAGCTTCACTCGTGAACACTCTTCCCAAATCCATAACCCAGCTCCTAGCTTAATACCTGCCGCGGGAAAAGAAACGCGGCTGAGCTACACGAGCTCAGTGAACAGATATAACGGTAACAAATAATAATCATGAAATAGGGAAACACGAAAGAGACCATACGATATAATGATGAGATAAATAAAGGAAGAACAGATCATGATATAATAATGAAGTAGGAAAGAGCATGCAGAGATATCAGGAGTATAGAGTTGTACCATGAATACGAATGAGTAGAATAAAAGTCCCAACTAGCCCAACATAACCAACCCAGTACAGAATAAGTCCAAGGTTCCATAAAGCCCAACATGCCCAAGCCCAGTCCAGAATCCCATGAGGCCCAACATACCATGTCCATACAGAAATAAGTCCAGAAATATATCATGGGTGTCATGAGGGTAAGGGTCAGAAGTCCATGAGGTCTAGTGATACAGAAATCCTCTACGAGCCCAGAAACATGAACATGAAATCATAATCATACCGCCATGCTGAGAGATGTTCCTCTCACTAATCCCAGAAATCAGAAATATGGAGTGATCAGCTCCCAGAGTGTGAAAGACGTGTATCGCACACACCATCAGTCACCATGCATATCATAACATATCATAACATGAACATAATACAGAAATCAAATCTAGGATGCATCCATACGCCCCTGGTGGCCATAACTCCCAACACACCATAACATGATACAGAAAAGGGACGGGCCAGGTCATCACTCTCCTGACCTAGAGTCATGCCATCGGTGCATCGACTGACATGGACATGAAACCCTCATGCCTAGTGAGTGGCTCGTAGCATCAGACTGTAGGTCAATGGTCAAGTATAATTTATCCAGTATTTAATTGAGTTGCATAAGCCAATTACCATTTCATACTATCATAAATCCACCGTCATAGTTTCATAATTAGGGTTCATAATCAGAGGCTCATAATCAGAGATTCATAGTCAGAAATTCATAATCAGAAAAGTACATGTTCAGAAAGATTCATAATTAGGAAGTTCATAATCAGAGATGGTTCATAAGTAAGGTTCATAAGTAAGGTTCATGGTCAAGGTTTCATAATTGAAAGGTTCATATATCAAAGAATCATGTATAAGAAAGGTTCAGTACCAAGAGGTTCAATATTAAAAGGGTCATGGCAAAGGTTCATAAACAGAAGAGTCATAACATCATGAAAGAAAAACAGACAAGGTTCACAGAATCAAAAGCATGGCAATGATATAGAAATCAGAAATGAGACGAAGGTCCTTACTAAATGAGGACAGAATATCTGTACCTTAGTGATCAAGTAAGCAAGTGAAATGGCAGACACAGATAAAACTTCTCCTCCTTGACACCTAGAGGAGTAGAGACAGAATTACTAAGGATCCCATTTTCATATTAAGTAACTTTCTATTTTTAGCAGGTTTCCATTTTTAGAAAGTTTCCATATTTAGTAAGTTGGATCAACATTCTTAGTTAAATCATTATTTCTGGAATTAGGGTATCTCTTATCACATTTACATATTAGGTCCTTAAGAATTCACAATTTACACTTTATACCCTTTAGTTTCAAAAGTTACACTTAAGACCCTTAATTTATCAAAGTTTCACAATGGTCACTCATTTTATCATATTATAAGAATGTATCCTCAATCTTATATAATTTACACAATAGGTCCCTCTAGATTTCAAAGTTGCATATTTAGTCCCTTAATTTATAATTTCAACTTTATATTATTCATAATTACATATTAGCCCATTAAATCACCAAATTAACACATAACCCCTTGAATATATTATTTTACTCAAAACAGCACCAACTTTCCAGAAATTACAAGTTTAGTCCCTCCATTTAATTATTTTATAATTCGAACCATAATAAAACCCTAAAAACATTTTAACCTTCTAAAATACAAAAATGACATTAGACCCCTTCCTTTTATATTTTTCCCAGCAAGTACATGATCTAAATTAAGTTTTAAAACTGACCCACAAGTTTTAGAAATTACAAAACACACCCTTAACTTTTAAAAAAAACCCACGATATGACTTTTATCTTTACACAAATCAAACCCTAACCTAACCAATTCATTTACTAATCATTACTCTTCATTAATGGCCAAGAATAAACCCTAATTCATATACAAAAACCCTAGCTCGATCGATTTACAATTTTCCCAAAGTTTTTCTTTTATTCTTTTTAATTTCTTAAAAATCGGTAAAACTAAATAAATCAAGAATATTTATTTTAGGCCTTAACAATTCGAAATATAATTTTTCCCAGGTTAGTATGATCATATGGAGTCCAAATAAAATAAATATGAAGCCTAAAAAATTCGAATTGAATTATTTAGGGTTTATACACGCTTTTAAGATTTAATTCACAAATAATTGTTAGATCATGCATGGATCGACTTTTACATTTTATTTGGTGTTCATAACATATATAGGGTCTGAGAAAAATACCAAATCAAGATTCGAACGTGTAGAACGAGACGCACGATTTAATATGTACGCGAATAGCCAAAATGCACCATAAATCACCACGACTTCAAAAACGATCTAAAAATCATGAAACCAATTTTCACATGTCACATATGATGTGAGGAACACCATAAAAATAAGAAACGAATTTTCCAAGATCGAATGAATCAAAAATGAAATTATTACCTTTCGGGTTGAATTAAACAAGAATTTTCGAAAACCCTTGAATCCGGCCACCACAATTCGAAGTATTATTTTTCTAGGACTCTTGAGACCCTTAAGAACACAGGAAAAATAGTGCCTTACTTCCAGAAATTCGGATGGATGATTGGAGAATTATTTGGTGATTTAGGGTTTAATCGGTGGGAGAATTTTGGGAGAAAATGTGTGTGTGATAAAATTTTATAATTGTGGCCGATTCTTAGAGGGGATAGAGGACCTTAATTCCAGGGATTGGTCAAAGATTATTATTAGCATTCAATATAATTTTCAATGTCTTTAATTTCCTATTAATTTCCTTTTATAAAATTTCATAACTTTTGAATTTAAATGATATTAGGCGCCCAAGGGTACTTTGGTAATTTTCTTGGCTTGAATAAATGTTAAATGAAGTTGTTAAAATTATTTGGGACCATAACTTATGCATTGCCAGAAGTTGGAAATTATTTGGTGCTTTACGTATGTTTTATTTAAGTTTCAAATTCCCGTGGAGTGGGTCGGGGCTTTCCCCACTGTCAGCTCACTCCACAGCCCACTAGGGGCACAATATTAGGTACTATATATATAACCCTTCCCACACAAGGGAAGGGTGGAACTCTCATTTCACTTAATCTAATTTTCCTGATTTTTGAGTTACCCACTCTCTCTCTATAGTTCATCTTCATCTAACTCAACATGGATCTTATCTTCCATGAATCAAGGCCACCCGAATCAAGCACACAATCAAGATGTTCATGTTCTACAATTGGTATCAAGAGCCATGGTTAGGTTCGGTTTGATTGTGTGTCGGTTTTAACTTTTGGTTCGAACATTTATGCTTAAACTGTGTCGCATATTTTGTTGTTCAAATCTATATTTTTACAATTTGCTCATATCACTTTTAACTGGTCTGTTCGAATCCATGGTTAGAGATCCAGATTTGTTTAAATCTTTATGTGGGCCTCCAAATGATTTATAATCCTTTAACAGTCATGTGTTGCTCGTTATTGTTTAAATCTTTATGTGGGCCTCCAACTGATTTATAATCCTTTAACAGCACATGTTTTGATTTGTTTAAAGTTTCAAGTGTTGCTCGTTATCTTACTATGTTCAAAGAACACTTTTGTCACTTGTGTGAGATGTGTGGTTTTTGAAAATATCCTTATGACATGAGCCTCTTGTGTTCCAAGTGGTCCTCAAATGTTTGAATTGAATATCAGTGTGTCACTACTTGGGTTTGCTTTTGAGGATTGTCTTTGACATTCCATTCGTACTCTTGGTCTATTCACGATAGTGTTTTGTGGCTTATTCGAGAAGCCAAAAGTGCACCTGGAAAAGATGTTCTTGGCTGTGGATTATTGTTCTTGCTAGCGGTTTTGTAAATCTAGGGATAGCTGTTTGGATAGTAGCTAAAACGGGATTGAATACAAAATGGTGAAAGGGACCAACCTGCTGCGTCCTTGTCCTCTTGCGCCAGCGGTTTGTTGAGTTTGCTAAAACCAGAATAAAGACGAACTGTGTGAAAGTGACATTTTTGTCCTTTAGCAGTTTGTCATTTTGCTTCGGCGGTTTATTGACTGGCGGTTCATTGACTGGCGGTTTATTGACTGGCGGTTTATTGACTGTGGCGGTTTATTGACTGGCGGTTTATTGACTGTGGCGGTTTATTGACTATAGCGGTTCTGACTTTTTGGCGGTTTGCTATTGGCAGTTTAATCTTCAGCGGCTTGGGTCTGTTGCGATTTAGTGACTATAGCGGTTTGCTACAGTTGACTAGTCATGAAAAGTCAAAGTACAGAAATGAAGGTGGAGAAGACAGACTCAGACTCGACATGGTATTCCAAAAACACCAAAAATCGCTAACAACAATCATATTACAACAAGATTTTTAACTAAACTAAACCCATCGACAAACCATAACCAATCTGAACAATAAATCCATCCTTAGTTCCATTATCCCATCTCGACTACTACAACATTTTATCCTAACCCCACAGCCAATACTCACAGCCTATATCTCAATCACGTCGAGCCAAGCAGAATACTTTAACTAAATGATCTCAGCTCGTTATTTTTTCTTTTTCGTGATATTCAAAGGACCATCATGACTTCTCAAAAGTCAAACACACGAAAGAAATAAACAATCATCATCGATCTAATTTTTGAAGTTTATACTTCATTAATATCCGAACAATTAAAAGAATAATCAAAACAATTTAATGTTTTAATCTTTCTTTTGATTCGGTTATAAAAACACATGAACTTAAACTTAAAAACACACCTACCCGAGACCCCTAGGATCGTGAAGCCTTCGAATTGATTTCTAATTCGGATGGTGCCATAAATGATGACATAGGACCTGGATACGTGCTTGTTCAACTGTGATGGTTAATCGAATTGTGTTTGTAATGATGATTATGAGATGAGATGGGAGGATTTGCTGTGATCGGTGTGAGTTGGGTGAGAAGAAAGAGTGTGGTAGGCTGAGTAGAATGAGAATGAGATTAGGGTTAGATTTATTTGGGATTAAGTGTATGTTATATACACAAAGTTGTGGACTTATGACCGGGTTTAGTTTTAATAAGAGTTGACCTACGTTGGATTGGGCTAACTATGGGCTTGAACTAGGTTGAGCATGGGCGGAGTTTAAGCAATATGACGATTGGGCTGCATTTTGTTTACTCGAGATTTGAACTCACAACAAAGAAACATAGGAGTAGTGTTTGTTTTCTCGAGATTATGAAGTTTGTTTCGTGCTTTGAACAGAGAATGAGGTGCATTTTGTTTCGTGCTTTGTTTACTCGAGATTGTGAATTGATTTGGGTAAATGAATGTCTACGGGATTCCTGTGTTGTGGATTTGGCAGCATTGTCATATTGGTGCCTACGATTTGAGAGTGCCTGCATTTTGATTTTTGCGATTCGAGTTACAGTTGACAAATTGCAATTTGAATAATTGTGATTTGTCAAGTTGAGTTTTGACTTATTGCGACTTGACGGATTGCGATTTGACCAGTTGCGATATGACGTTGCGACTTGACACTTGCGATTTGACTAATTGTGATTTGGTTGATTGCAATCTGACTTGTTGCAATTTTAGGGTCTGTGACTTGACTTGTTGCGATTTGATCAAGTGGTGATTTGACTCCTGTGACTTGAATTTCGAAGATTAATATTGCACTTCACTCTTCGCTATACTTGTTGATTTCACGGTTTCTCTTGTAGATTTTAGAAAATCCCGCGAAAGATTCAATTTCTCGGTTTAAATCTCAAGAGTAGTAAAATCCCGTTAAATCAAATTTGGACAAGTAGGCGGGACATGGATTTTGACATAATAAAACTTATGGGGTTTGACTATGTTGTTTTCGGGATAAGTTTGTGCTACGAGATCGGTAGGAATTGGGATATTATGGTAGCTTGGTTGGTTTGTTAATTCACGGGTTGGTGGACTTAGTGTCACAAACTTCTCGAGGTGGATGGATGCACGATGTTTGATGACCCTTGCTCGAGCGTATTTAGGTGATTAGACTTGGAGGTTCAAGAAGTGGATATATACAATAAAGGATGGAAGGTTGGGTATATATCACTACCTATATTTAAAGGAGTTACGTTGTTGTGCTCAATATAGGTCCTAAATCACAAATTTAGTGCAAGTATAAGTCGCGAACTTGTCCTTTATCAAGCTTCATCAAGTGATTGTTCTCTCTCAAGCTTCTAATGGGATTGTAGTTCAAGATCTTCTCAAGAGGTGGTCAGACTTAAAGACGAGGTGGATTGTTTAGAGACGTGTCTTAACCTGTTATTCACTCTTAAGATAAACACATTTCATCAAGCGGCTTTGGCATATTACGAGCTTCAGTGACTTTGTTAATCTACTAAGCCGTTGATGAGGAGACAAGCAAGGGGTTACTACAAGAGTGTCTTAATCTCCATCGTCGTTGCAGTAATTTTATTTGTTTCTTTCCATGTATTGTGCCTGACAAATTCACAACCATCACGAACTTTCAATTTTTGGCAAAAAGGTCATTTCATGCCCTTTTTGAGGGGGAGAATTAGCGCGAGTTTCCTAGCGGTTCCGTCTCCAGCGATGTGAATTTTAGCGGTTCCGGTTACAGCGGGTCAGATCGTATTGGTTCAGTCTCCAGCGGTTTATATACTAGCAGTTCCGGTTTCAGCGGGTCAGATCGTAGCGATTCAGGATTCAGGGGTTCAGTCTCCAGAGGTTTGAATATTAGCGGTTCCAGCTTCAGTGGTTTAGCTTTCAGCGGTTTGGGGCTTAGCGACTTGCTTAAGATTTCAGTAGTCTGATACTTACTGTTGTGCAGTTCGTTCTTGAATTTATTTCTTGGTTAAATCTCAAAGAACTGTAAAATCCTGTACACAGTACGACATCTATTCCATGCACTGCATCTGATATCATCCAAGCAGCTGGGTCAGACAACTATGTTTGATAGGACTGACTATGAGTCTTGGGCACTGCTAATAATTAGCGCTTGTTTTCTTCTCTCTTTGACTATTCAACCGCACAAATTGATTACGAAGTTAATTTGATATTCCTTGCTTGAGGGTAAAGTTGGATTTCATGAAAGAGTCTACCTATTTTATCTTGAAATCGGGGATGGTTGGATGCATGATTTCAATGATAACTTGCTCGTGCTTATGATGTAAGTTGAAGACTTGGGTTATCTAGTTTCCAGAAGTCGGGGTGGATGGTTGAAGACCTGGTAAACTATCACTTAAAGGAGATACATTGTAGTACTCAGTGTCACACGTAGAAGACGTTGTGGATAATCGCAAGAGGTGATGAAAGTCTCATACTTTTTCAGGATAACATTAAGCACTTAAAGACTTAACACCGTTCTTCCAACAACAATGCAAGCTTAGGTAACAAATTTGAGTAATTCTACTTCATTCGCAGTATTGGTATATTGGGTTTCCTTCATCAAGTGGTCACAATTAGTTGTTTGTGTTCGAGGTTGGTTAGTTGGACGAAAGTTTTCAAAGTTGTGATGTGCTGGGTAATTCTCACGGGATGTTCCTAACCCAATCTGATATTCACCATAAACGAATCAGTCATGCCACATCCAATCTGTTACTGTCGCACGGTTTCTTTTTGGTTTTGTAAAATCCCGCGAAAGAACTTATTTCTCGGTTTAAACCATAGATTTGTAAAGTTCCGTGATGATGGGCTATGCGCTCTTGACCATGATCGGGTTAAAACCATTATCAAAGTTCAGCTATAACATCACAAATGGCTGGATCGGGGGCAGTTAATCGACAAGATGTGACTACGGCGTTAGATCAGTATTATTTATTTGAAGCTGAAGTGAAATTTCATGGGTGCGTGTACTTAGTATCTGAAGATATCGGGGAGGTTGGATGAAGATTCTTCGAGATCCTTGTTCGAGCTTTCAACATTTACAATGACGAGGACTTGGATATCTAGTTATTTTTTCTTTCTCTCTTTTACAAAATAACTATCACTTTCAGGAGTCACGTTGTAGTGCTCAGTGTCACACGAAGTTGTGGATATCCAAGAGGTGATGTACGTCTTATACTTGATGGTTGGTTGGTTGAAGAGTATAGAGTACTTAGGGATTCGATGTTGCACGAAGTCTCTACACCGCTCTTTGTCACGCATTAGTACAAGTTTAAGTCACAAGTTCGGGTTATATTACTTCAGTATCAAGTTCATCATATTGGGTTTTCTCCATCAGTGGTCACGACATCAAGCCGACAGAATGATAATGGGGTTGGTAACGAGTTAGATGAGAGACAAAGTAAAGAGAGAGATATGACTTCTGTACACATTAGTGCAGGCCTTGGTCTTCATCATAATGACGTCTGTACACGTCAGTACAGGCCTCGCTCTTCAACATAATGACGTCTGTACACATCAGTGCAGGCCTCATTTTTCATCAGTATGACGTCTGTACACATCAGTGCAGGCCTCGTTCTTCATCAGTATGACGTCTGTACACATCAGTGCAGGCCTCGTTCTTCATCAGTATGACGTCTGTACACATCAGTGCAGGCCTCGTTCTTCAAAGAAAAGAAAAGTGTACGCTTGAGTGCACTTTATCTTCAAAAGAAGAGGAATCTTCTTATTTATGGCCATTCTCATCAACAAGTTTTATGCTCTTTCCGTGCTTATTCAGTCTTCAAGTGGATCGGCGCATATTGGAGTATATTTTTATTCACGTATTCAACCAAAAATTGCAGTTGACAGGCATATGCAATTTTTGAGGGGGGGAAAGAGTGAATAAACAACATGTCAGTCTTCAAGAACCGTCAAGTGGAGCTACTTACCATTGATGGTATTCATATTCACTAGTTCAGTCATCAAAAATTGCAGTTGGCAGGCATATGCAATTTTTGAGGGGGGGAAAGGGTGAATATTAATCTACATGTTAGTTGATGATTGAGAAATGGTCATACAACTCCTGAATACGTCAGTTCAGGAGTTGTGCAAACCATGTTTCTCCAACACTACTTCTTCCGTCTATCAAGGTGTTGAAGAACATGGTCATGGAATGCTAATCTACATATTCTCACGGGCTGGTTCAATCAGCAACAAAGGGTTTCTAGTCAATGCTTCATGTATATGCCATTAGGCTACATGTACACATCATGATGATGATTCCGATTAATCGTAACCATCATGGGGGAGAGAAATGTGTACACCAAGGACGCACAACAGGTTCACGTGATCGGGCTTTATACTGCTTCCGAGTTGAAGTTATTCCGGTATTGATAACCGCAGAGATGATCAGTGGTTCAACTTGTTACCTTGGTATTATCGTTTCGATTTTACGTCATGGGCTGATTAATCGTAACCATCAGGGGAGAGAGAATGTGTACATCAAGGATGCACAACAGGTTCACGTGATCAGGGCTTAATATCCAAGAGGATACATTCTATAGATGATCAGTGGTTCAACTTGTTACTTTGGTGTTATACTAAAGACTAAAGAAGGTCGAGTCGTCAGTCTATTCTTCATTCTCTGCTGTGTGATATCGTCTCATGTGTATGCTGCGGGTTGATGGGTTACATGTAAGATTATTGGAAGGCATTTGGTGAGATGAAGATGATTGGTATTCTGTTCCTCCACATTGGGCAATCTTGAAGAAGGTCGAGTCTTCAGTCTTCTCTACATTCAAAAATGTTGAGCTCTTTTCTTACAACTTGATATTTAACTTAATCCCATGACAGTTCTTGTTTGATGAGTTGTGGAGTTAAGTTAGGTTCAAGTTGTTCTGTAGTTTAAGGTTAGGTCCAACTTGATTTTAACCTAATCTCATGACTGTTCTTGTTTGATGAGTTGTGAGGTTAAGTTGAAATCAAGTTGTTACTGGGCTTAAATTTGTGGTTTAGCTTAACCTCATGACAGTTCTTGTTTGATGAGTTGTGGGGTTAAGCTAGATTTCAGTTGAGGCTCAACTTAAACTATCGAAAAGATGCCTAAGGTTTTTGACGGCGTTTCTCAAGGTCGGGAGTGTTAGAAGACTAAAGACGGCATGCATTTGGTTACCGAAAGACTTCTTCTTATTATGGGCATTCATCCAAAGTCTTCTTTCTATTATGGGTGCTCATCAGAAAGGTTGTCAGATTGGGGGAGAGCACTAATTAGGGGAGAGTGAAAAGTCTGAATTAATCCCTGATTAAATGTGCTCACATTACTCTTCAGCAAGTAAAGCGATGGCAGTGGAGATATTCTGAAAGCTGAGGAGTAATGGTTTTCGGTTCGTATCCTTGTATATATTTTGCTTCTTACATTCTTTTTCATATCTTATACCCTTTTTGTAAATAGATATATAGAAATCTTGCTAATTGTAAATAGAGAAACTTAAAACCAGAAAACCCATAAAAATTAAAAAATTAGAAAATACCAAAAATAGTTTCACCTAGGCATGTCTTCTGTTTATCGATAACATTTACGGACTTAGAAATGTCATTCAATAATGGCACGGGTCTTTAAATGAAGCTCGATCAGAAGTTAAAATGGATGGTTAAAACATGTCTAAATGGCTTGCTATTACTTTAGATAGCAACCCGCGCTTCAAAATGGGAAAGCACGTCGCCAAAAAGACGGCTGTTCCTCCAACTGGGTGATGTTCACCTGGGCATGGATTACTTTATATCCATGTTTCTTCGATCTGATGTACGTTTCAGTGCATCATTTCTTGAAAAAGAAGAGAAATCTTCTTTGTATGCAAATAGTTTTCATTCTATGATTCTTCTGAAAATTATTTGTGAGACACTTGGTGGATATGTGTTGTATGAAATTTGTTTATACTTGGATTATGCATAAAATTTGTCACTCAATCAACGACTACAAACCTTTAACTAGGTCATTGATTGAGGGGGAGAGTGAATTCAAATTTTATATCATCAAACGGGTTTCTTGATAAATTCATAACTCTTTGAAAAGGTTTTGTAGTTAATAGGGTATTAGTTGAAGAGGAGATTGCTAAAAATTTTATCAAATGGCCAAATGTGTTAATTGCTAGAAAGTTTAGGACATTATGTGCAACTTGCTTATAGTTTACTAGCTTTATGTATCTAGAAGGCTCATTTGTGTTACTTTGGAATCCTCGTTTAATCCCCTAAGTACTTTAAGACTCAAAACCTAAAAGAAGTTAGAAAACCAGTTGTGTTTGATGTTTTTGAATACTCCAATGACATTTGTATGATCTGAATGAATGAGTTTCAAATGTTGTTTGACTTTTGTTAAGTCAATTGCTGCTTAATTGTTGTTGATATTGTGCATATGTTCTCAGGATTCGCTTAGGTATATAGCTAACATGTTTGAATCATGTTCCTAAGATCCTGAATTGAATATTGAAATCTGTGTGAATTGCCATGTTCATGATTGCTAATTGCTCTTCATGATAGATAGTGGTTTGACGTATTTCCTGATTGTGGTTTGATTATAAGATGAACTTGGTATTATAATGTGGCAAGCTGCTGAAGGGTAGCTATTAAGGAATAGTGTATCTGTATGTATGTATATCTGTGTTGATATTCTTATGCAGATTCCATAGCCAAAATGAATGTACCAGTTCCCATTCTAACCTTTTGATCAGACGTTCAAACTCTATTGATTGGCTCGAAATTCACCACAACAACAACGTCGGCAACAACAACAACAACAACAACAACACTCTCACCACCACCACCACCATTCATCTATTTTGGTCTCGCCAAGTGGGGATCAACTACATTAGCGAAAGAGTTGTTGGTGGATGGATGATTGATGTTGACCACTGACTCACTCAGAAAAGCGGATGATTACATTGTCTGCGCAAAAAGGTCAATATCATTTGTGTCATAATATATCAACTTGTGCAAAATAAGCAGTGAATCTCCCTCTTAGATTAAGGGGGAGCATAGTATGTTCCATTATCATAAAATATTAAATCAGACACATTTTCTCCCACATTTTCTAACTTATTTAAATCAATTGGGATCACAAATCTCAAATGGTTTGAAATTTTTGATCGGGGGAGAGAATGTGATTTAAATATGAAATCTGATAAAATGTGATGTTTTGGACATGAATGTAAGCTCTCTCATATGTGCTAAACTCTTTCGTATATCGATGCACATATTGAGGGGGAGCAAATGTTTTGTGGAAACAAAAAGGATTTGACATCGCAAGAGATCGTGACTCAGACCTGACAAATGAATTGACGATAGCTAAAGTCAGTAGTCGAAAGGACATGTCCTGGACGGGTAATAATTTCAAGCCAGTTTATCTGGTGATGTAAGCGTGTCTCGCAAAGGACGTGTCTGAGTAGAATGTACCGATTTCGAGCGACTTTCCTTGAATGTGATCTAGACGGGTAATAATTTCAAGCTAGTTTACTAGTGATGTAAGCGTGTCTCGCGATGATCATGTTCTTGGAAAATCAATCAATTCAAAAAGTGCGAGCTCTACCTAACATGTGCAAATTTATAAAACAATCAACCGAGCACATGTTGAGGGGGAGCATTTGAAAAATATAAAACTCTCAAGTGTTTGCAAAAATGTGTTTCAGAATCATGAACACTTTGAGAGATTTTTCAAAGATTTGGTTTATGGCAATTGTGGAAGTACAACAAAGACCGACCATCTTATTTAATGCATGGAGTTATAAGGATGGTAAGGTTAGGTTCAAGTTCCCACGATCCCGCCAGAGCCGGAGGGATCTACCCAGGGACAATCCACTAGATAGTGTAGAAGTCCTTAGGTATGATTAAAAAAAAAGGAGAAATGTGAATTAGGGAAGAGTGCCGACTGAGATGGAGCTAGTACTGGAACAAACCCAACAAGGTTCTAGTAATGAAGTCTCGGTAAGCACCGAAGGGGTTGAAGAATGAAAAAGAATTGTAAAGATAAAGGGTGAAAAGAAAGAAGCCCTCCTTACAAACTTAGGCAGAAACTGAGTCAATTCATATGCTGTCAGAATCACTTAGTTGATTGCTGACATTGAAGACAAAGTATCATGCACCCAGTGATACGCTGCACAACCCTCCCTAGCCACTCAAGGTCCCTCAAAGGATTCTTGTTTCAATTGTCACGGAGTTCAATACATTTCTATCGTCTCTCTCACTCCGAGTTAGATGATATTGAAAAGGTGGTAGTTCTCTCCAGCCTCCGCTCACTAAATCAAAACGTACTATCGAGTCTAGAGCCACGAGATGCATAATAAGATCTCATAGGGACACGAATTATTTCTACATTGGTTGTTCAACATTAAGGACACCAGTTGTAAACTCATGAGTCCTACGCAGATCTTAGCAATCTGCCAGAACATTTATGAGAGAATTTACAAATGTAATTCTCAATGATTGAATGGAAATTCCTGCCAGGGTCAACCTCAAGCAGCCCTGAAAGCAGGTCACTTCGGTAATTCCCTGGGGATTACGCTTAGTGATCACGGCGGTTTCAAACGGTCTACAGTCGTGGAGTGATCTCCAGCGACTCACCTAATCATTGATGTGCTACGGTTCAATCTTAAAAAGCCCTCTGTGGGTTTTCGATTAGGAACGGTCTTGGTAAGGATTAGAGAGAGTTTTCACACTATGCTGTTAACAATCTCGAAGTCCGAACCTGTAAGTACCGGACGTTTTATTGCTAACTGTCGTATGCAGGAACTTTTGGCGATTGTAGCTGATTGCTGTTGCAGCTGTTTGCGGTTGTAGCTGATTGAAGTTGCAGCTGATTGCGGTTGTAGCAGATTACAGAAAAGATGCCAATCCTCTACCACATGCTCACACTACATCATCATTGTAACTCAACAAAGTCATGATCAACCAAAAGGACCTTCAACACGGCTTCTGCAAACTCTGATGCTAAAGATCATGACACATAATAGTGTGAGCATGTCGGCTCAAATATTTACACATCACATGGAAACATACTGCTGAAAGATGACTTGGTAACAAATGTTGGATGATAAAGTCGAAGAATACTCAAAGATCATCCAAGACGATCAAACGGTTATCAAACGAACACTGCTGAATGCACAAAGTTTCATGACATTGAAGAATCAAAGACTACGAGCTATGAAGACAAGTTCTGAAGACAAAATGCTAGAATTCAAGTTATTATTTCCTGGGTGACCTCCCTTAGGGGGAGATTGTTAGAAATATAAATATTCAGATGAAGGTTCGGTCACCCCGAGCATCTATTTAGCATTCACATAGCTCGTAGGCTTATTTATATTAGTTTAGTACTATTAGTATTATTAGTGTAGTTAAATATATTTGTGGAGTGGGTCGGGGCTTTCCCCACTGTCAACTCACTCCACAGCCCACTAGGGGCACAATATTAGGTACTATATATATAACCCTTCCCACACAAGGGAAGGGTGGAACTCTCATTTCACTTAATCTAATTTTCCTGATTTTTGAGTTACCCACTCTCTCTCTCTAGTTCATCTTCATCTAACTCAACATGGATCTTATCTTCCATGAATCAAGGCCACCCGAATCAAGCACACAATCAAGATGTTCATGTTCTACAATCATCATAGCCCTACCCTAGCTGAAGCAACGAAAGACATTTTGTAGGAAAATAAATGTGAATAAAAATGGTAACCACCTATAATAAATAAGTCTGGTAAGGATCGAAAAAAGAGGATATGCCCACCATGGCTACAGGTATAGTCATCTAGGCCGCCAAGATGTGGAGCATCTCAACTTTAATCCCCTTACCCCGTAGACTCATCATAGGCTTTTGTAATGAGTATCACCATGATTCTTATGTCATTAAACCAACTGAGAACGCAATAAGCATATTGCGAAGCAAAAATGATGACATTCCACAAATGTTTGTGAAAACATTATGTTTCAGTAACATAACATTATATGTCACTTCATTTATTGTCTAATTTAGCCCTTTTTTTTTCAACCCGGCCCATCTACAGGCCAATTAATAACCGCCTGATCTGACTTGTTCATCCTCACTCACAATTATCCTTTTGCTTTCAGATCCAACCGGTGCAAGCCCGGCATCGGGACCCGCCGGCTATTCAAGTTTTCCCGATCTGAACATATGGGTTTTTGTGGAAACTACAGTTGCCTGTTTGGAATTGAACAGTAGAAGCAATAGTGACTTTTTCTTTAATGCATCTGTGATTGTTGCCATGCCATATGTTAGAGATACAGTATATCCATTAATTATATCCACAACTTTCGATCTAACACACAAATGTCAACATACCTGGAAACTCTGACCTCCCCCTTAAATCCCTTTTGCTATTTAAATGGTCTTTAAACAATGGTCTGCATCAGGCGTATTGCTAGCCCATTGAAATACGAAAAGGAATTTGAGGGGAAGACAAGAAGAAGCAGGTATGTTGTACATCGTGTGTCAATATTAATAAATGAAGAGTACATGGTATTGTTTATCTGGCGACATTAACAGCTGATGTTCCATGTCTGTGATAGTAAATTTCTTGTTTCATATTTCCAGTCCCACCTCAACAAAAGCCCCTGATCAACAATAGGGTGCAATTTTCAAATATAGATGGGAAACAAAAGAGTATGGTGTGAAAAAGTAATTTGCACCAAATTACTTGTCACAACATTCTCTTCAGTTTCACATCTATCTTTGGTCAAATGCGTGCGACTGATGATGAGAGGCTTTTGTAGAAGTGAACCTAAGTATGATATAAAACTGGTAAACGCAAGGCAGACATACAAAGTATATATATGAAAACTGACCAGCAGTCGATCTCGATCTGACTTGAAGTATAATGTTATCCTCTAGTTCATAATAGTTGAGATCACGACCTAAACACTTATTATCAGCTTCCTCTTCAGATACTTCTCTTACCAAATGTCGTCTGATTTATTTGAGGCACATCCACTAGTAGCTGAATCATGGTTCTTATTCCCCCATGGTTTCAGCGGGTCAACATCCCCAGCCGCCACCATCTTCCAGAGTAGGACCCGATTCCAAAGTTGACTTGCCAGCAGTCGAATGAACATCCATCCCATGAATATTCAGATCTAAACTGTCTTCAAATACAGGTCTAGAACCGGGTTTGAGATCTCCTGAGCTCAATTCCAGTTGTAAACCTGTATTTGAAGACGGTTTTTGTGATATTCATCGTGCATTACATAGATACCTGGCCAAAAAAAGGATTGTTTTCGTCAAAACAACAGCGAAAGCAACAATCATAACTAAACCGAATAACGGCCATTCACACAGGTCGAGATAGGGTAGCAGTTATTAGGCTCAGGTTTTTAGACGAAACAGGGTCAAAAAGATGTAGAGCTCGTGATCGATGGAAAGAAACACGGTTTCATAATCATGCCATCCGGTGGTTGGGCTACCAAGTTATGGATCCAATGTTTGACAGCCCACGTCATTTGTCTTAGAAAATTGGTGTTAATCATCATAGGCCTACCCTACGTGAAGCACCCAAAGGCATTTTGGAGGGAAATAAATTTGAATAAAACTGGTAACCACCTACAACAGATAAGTCTGGTAAGGATCGAAAAAAGAAGATATGTCGACTATGGCTACAAATCTACAAACCTGCCCCACCAACATGTGGAGCACGTCAACTTTAATGCCCTTACCCCATAGACTCATCGTAGGTTCTTGTAATGAATATAAAAATCAAAATGAAATTATTATCCTGGGTGTCGATGGACCTAGTGTAAAAAAAAAGGCCATAAATAGGCCAATGAATGTAAGTTATATATTATGTCTCAAAAGGCGAGTATCGCTAATGCATGATGATAATATAAATAATAAGGCTCAGGTCAGCAATTATGAAAGTGGTACCCAAAACCACCGTTGGCTGCAACCATGTGATCGGTATGCCAAGACACGGGGTATGGCAAGCTACACTTGCCAAAATAGGAAATAGTAACAACTGTCATCATTTCCTGTGATATTCATCATGCATTACATAGATACCCACCGAAAGAAAGGATTATTTTCTTCAGAACAACAGGAGTAGCAACAGTGATAAATAAACCGAAGAACGACCGTTCACCAAATCCAAAAACTGTCATATCTAGGAGGTTAAAATGTCGGATTCATAAGCACCCAATAAAGAAGGACCCAGAAACACATGGCCTGCAGCAGGTCAAGATATGGAAACAATTATTAGGCTCAGAGTTTTAAACCAAATAGGGTGCAAAAGGTTTAGACCCCGCCATGGCTGCAAAGAAACACGGTTTCATAATCGTGTCATCCGGTGCTTGCCCCGCCAAGTTACGGATCCAATGTTTTCCGACCCACTTCATTTGTCTCAGAAAATAGGTGTTGATCATCATAGCCCTAGTGTACGTGAAGCAAGAAAATGTGTTAACCACCTACAACAGATAAGTTTGGTAAGTATCGAAAAAAGACGATATGCCCACCATGGTTGCAACTCTAGGCAGCAGGCCCGCAAAGTTGTGGACCCCCTCAACTTTAATTCACAGAAGCCATACACTGATCATAGGCTCTTGTAATGAATATGACCATCGAAGGCAAATTTATAAAACCCTAAAATTTGCATAAACTGAAAAGACCAAAATACCCTCTAAATTTGAATTTTTAAGAATTCATGAAACCAAATAAGTAAGCATTATATGAATTTAACCTAAGGTAATTAACACATTAAGTGACCTAACAAATTAAATTAATAAACTTTACATTATGAATAAAATGTACAAAATAAATAACTTACTCATAGAACAAGATGGATATGCAACATGTAACTAACGATTTGTATTTTAGTCAAGAGCAAATCTCAGGCAATTATACCATACTAGTATCACGTAATTGTAGGGTAGAAAGTATTTCATATCCCTTCATATAAACACCTCATATATTCTCAAAACAACTATTATGCAAATTCTGAATTTTAAACCACCAAAATCCCTTGCATCAGTTAGAGTATACAAAGAAAAGTACACGATATTCATCTTTTTATGAACAAGTTTTGACAGCTTAGCATCCTGCCCATTCGATTACTTGGAAAACAAAATACACAACATAAGCCAACAACAACCGATCTTTTTCTTAATAATAAGAGGCGCGACAAGATTGTTTGAAGGAATGGTTTCGGTCGTGGTTACGTTTAGTTCAAAGGGTATTGTGATGCGTGTGTCTGGTTCAATCGTGATACGTCTATCGTTCTTGTATTCCGTTCATAAAACCGATCAAGGTATCCCTATATCCAATTTGATGTTCTTCTTAATTCTTCTAGCATGTCCTCTAATGAATTATATGAAAACAAAAGTTTTGTTCCGTTAGTAAATGATATACGAGGGAGATATTATATATGATTGTCACGTAAAAACCATATCAAACAATGTGTATAAAACCAAGCCTTGTGTCAAAATCTGTATATGTTTTTGTCGGTCTAACGATAAGTGTGTTTACTGCCATGCTTGGTGGCTATCTTTATGTCATGCTATGTGTCGAGTTATAGGTTGTATTATGAGTGCGTGGTATACTTGTCTCGCTGCATCTTATCATGTATCGTGTGGGTGTTTTAGTGTCGAGTTGTGTGACTGTTTGGAGTCGTATTACAGCCCTTGTGTCGACTCTAATTCTAACCATATATTGACCCTATATAACAAATTGAAACGCACCATAATAACCTATGGTTTTGATCGCATAATGAACTAAAGAAAACTAGAAAACCTAAACCTTTTTGCTATACAAACTGTCATGAATTTGTGGATTGTGGCTCGGCCTTCAAATTGATGTGGAGTCTCGAATTAACAGCCACGAGAACAAGTAATGACGGGTGCGACTCGATTTTGGCATTGTTTATGTAATAAATTCATACGAAGTAAAGAAAAGAAGAAAATTTGCATGCATATGTAATAAACCAAAGAATAATTAAAGAATGATCAGCATGTTGTATGCGTGAAACAAAGGACCTGTTGAGTGTAAATTCATGCATCTAATTGTAGGGCGTTAAGTTTTAATTTGGTTTAGAGAATTTGAGTTATACATGCATGTGTCAGCATTACGTATTCAAGAAGAATAAAAAGTAAACATGAATGTGCACTTTTAACTCTAAACTTTGGTGTTTTGAAAGTTTAAACCCTAGACTTTGCTAAATGACATATTAGACCCAAATCTTTGGAAAATTGTCGCAATCAACTCTAAACTATGATATGGGTAATATTAAGCTTAAAGTTTAAATTGTCATTTAATTCGGAAGTTACTAAATATGGAAAGTTACCTAAAATGAAAAGAAAACTAAAACGAAACCTTTATGATTAAGAAAACTATGAAACTTATAAGTAAACTTATAATTCGTGTAGATTCGCTGAAGAAGGAGTTTATTCCGATCCTTATGTTTCTAGTGTGTGTTTCCCTGGCGGTTTAAGGTACAGATATTCTACCCTTTTTCAGTAAGTGTGTTTTCTCCTCTCATGACTCATTTATCTTGATTCGTTTTAAGATTCCCTAAGCCATTGCTATGTTCCCCTACACTTTGGTTCGTTTGTTTGATTCGTTTTGACTTTGATGTTCGATATGACCCTTTTTGCTTTGAGCCTCTATAATGATCCGTTTGATATTCGTTCGTTACCTTGGGATATTAGTATTCGTATCACTTGATGCTTCGAAGGTTCATTTGATTTTGGTAACTATATGTGAAAACCTTTTTAATTATATCATGGAAATGCTTTGAGGAAAATTTATTTTAAAATGATGTTTAGGAAATATGAGATACCACTTTTATTTGGAATTTTACTAAACGTTTACGAGACTACTTTTGTGAAAACCGTTATTAAAGATCATTTTTATGAAAATCATTTGATAAAGAGTTAATTTAAATGAACCATTTGATTTTGAACCTCCGATGATGACTTAGACTATTTGAACCTTTGCTTTGATACTGGGACTTTGACCATGATTCGATGACTTTGACTATTTGAACCTTTGTAATGATTTGGACCTTTGATATGATTTGGATCTTTGCTGTGATTTGGACCTTTGACCCTTCAGTTTGATACCCGAGCCAAGTTCGTTTCCTAGCCATGAAGGTAACATGGCCGTGTCATTGATGCACCAGTGGCATGACTCACGTGTGGGTGAGTGATTTCTCACACCGTCCCCATATTGTTCGTTGCATGCACATTATATTTATTATGGCCAATATTATTGTTCAGGGGACGTATGGGTTGCAATCCTAGGTTCGTGTCCGTGTTCGTGGACTTAACATGATTTGATATTATATATTGTTCGGTGACTGATGCTGGGTGCAATCCACGTCTTTCACAAGTTCGGGAGTTAGCTACTCCATTTGAAGAATGAGGACACCCCTCATATTATCTGATTATCTGAGAGGTCTCCCCTCTATATGATTATGAAGACATGGTTACTATATTTGATTTGTGTTCGGGCTCGTGGTGGATTACTGACCTTCCCTTTTCCCTTTCTTACTTTGTACCTTTGTCTATACCTTATGTTATTCCATTGCACTATACCATATATGTTCGTTTCCTTTTGCTTTCATTTCCGTTTATATATATCTGTTCACTGGGCTTTTTAAGCTCAGCCGCATTTCTTTTCCTGCGGCAGGTTTAGTAAGGAGCTGGGAATGAGTGGAGAGTACCTTGGACTTAGAAGACTTGATAGTTATTCTGGATTAGAGTTGATTAGAAGATATTATATTTTTAGAATTGGTATTCGCATTTGTAACCTTGTAATTTCAGTATTTCATTTATAACCTTTGAGATTCTTGTATTACTGTAAATGTATGCTTTGTTTTGATCTGATATGAAACCATTTTTGTGATATCTTTACCCTTGTCGGGTTGGGGTGTTACAATTATGGTATCAAAGAGACAGGCTGCGATTCGTAATACAATTACCCTTGGCCTGTGTAAGTTAGGACCACTAAGTTTTCCCTGTAGGCGCTCGTAAGACAACCTTTGAAAATTGCTTTAAGATTTCCCTATAGGAACGTAAGTTTTGACCAGTGAGGAATGGGTAGACTATAAGGCATTCGTTTAAGTATCTTTGCTTCCGCATCACTCTGATTCGTGCCTTGCTTTTGGTTAGATCCTGTTGATATCACTTTTGGAAAGAGAAAGCTTATGTTTTGCACCACCTAAGATTTGAACCTGATTAAATCTTGAAGGCATTAAGAATTTCATAATGATTGCCTGACACTATTTGATCCTCATCTTCAGATTTTGACTCTGATCTTTGATCCTTTCGTTAATCATTTTGATACCTCTTCGGGCATTCTGAGAACCTCCATGGCGATGATGTATTTGATATATTTTGTTATTTATCTCTTGCTTTTGATAAGTACCTACGAATCTTCCGGCACTATTTGATTTCGTTTCACCCATCTCTGTTCCTACGAGAAGTCTTGTGGTGTGTAACCACGAGTATAAGAATGTTTCCCCCTCATTTTTGAATGATAAAGATTTGATTTGTGATCCGTCTTTCTTTGGATAGTTAACTTCGATTTTATTCTGACAAGGAATTGGTTGATTGAGCATTCAAATATTGACAACTACCCTCCTATGTCTCACCTTTGACGTTTGAAACAATTTTGAACTCCCTACTACGATTACCGATTGTTAAACCCTTTGCTATCACTATTACTCTGGAGACTCGTATGTTACTTTCGCGGCTATGAAGTTTTCCTAGAACCCATTTCGTACCCCAATAAATGAATCTTACCTTGAGAGGTATTTGGCACCCTGAGTTTTCTGAATATGATTCGTGACTGAACCACATGTTTTTCCACCGAAGTGTGAAGTAGGATTTGACATGATACCGAGAGATTGTCTAGACACTAAGCGAAGGTGTCTTTCAGATGTGTTCGGGACCATATAAATTGATTCGAGCAACCGGGAAGAACAGCAACCGAAGACCAGGAAGTAAGTTTACTTAAGTGTATTTCCTGGGCGTGTTTTAGTTCATTTGAGATAAAGAAGGATGGTGACTGGAGATATGTATTGATTACAGGAAGCTGAACCGTAATACTGTTAGGAGCCAATATTCATCCACCCTAAAACGACTATGTATTTGTTTAATTTCAGAGCGCGAAGTTTCCTTCTGATGAATTGAAGATATTCTTGAAATCACTTCCATATTTGTAACGACTGCTATGACGGTTAGTGACGCTAATAGTATTAGCTAAAGCTGTGACTGTTTCATGAATTTGATAAATAGTGTCTTCTCGTGAGTACTTGGGCAAATGGTCATTGTATGACTTAATAGTATGTTCGGAAACGAGGAAGAGCATGAAAATCATCTTTGCACTTTGCTAGGAAATTCATCGATCGTTTGTGCATTCTGAGAGATTGATATTTGTAAAGACAACGATGTCCTTATTTGAGGATACCTCTTTAAATCCCGCAAGTTTTGAAAACTATCACCAATTGGTCAAGACCGATAGCAGAATGGAGAATTGAAACCCTTTGAAACTAGTACAAAAACGACCTATGGTCACACATGGTCGATTTGGAACAGCCACACATTCAAATATTTGTGTGGCTGAAGGTAGGTAAATTGACAGCATTTACGAATTAGTCACACATGAGCATTTCGAATGTGTGACCATAAGAACTCTATTGCCACACAATCGACCCTTATGTGACTAAACATAACTGGTGATTTTGTTCCAGATCATTTAGTCACATATGCATTTGGAACGTGTGACAAATACAAGTAACCTTGATGCCATATATGGTCACACTAAACTTATAGTCACATTTGCTTCTAATAGTATGACCAAATGCCATATACGGTCACACAAAACAGTTTGTCACACATTATTTAAGTGTAGCCAAAATCCAGTAAATATAGTCACACTAAACAGTTTGTCACACATTATTTAAGTGTAGCCAAAACATGATTTGTGTGACTAAATGTTAACAAAGGCCACACAAAAACCAAATTAATGTGGCAAGTGGATGATCAATAGTCACACAAAATACACATTCCTTCACTTTAAATAGCATATGGTCACACTTATTAACACTTTTGGTCACTTGATGGTTAGTTGTATGTGACTAAATACACTCCCAAAAACATGCTTTGTGTGACTAAATGTTAGTAAAGGCCACACAAAAACCAAATTCATGTGGCAAGTGGATGATCAATAATCACACATTTGAACAGTGTGACCAAATATCATATATAGTCACACTTTTGGTTTTATAGTTCAAATATTGGCTCACATATTTTCACTACTCCCGCTCACCTTTTTCCCCAAAAATCAAATTTACGTTTTCATTCTCCCTCAAATACTTATAGTCACATATTTTTACCACTCCCGCCCACTATTTTCACTACTCCCACATTTATCTCATCCTCTTTCTCTCTTCTCTATTCTATAATCAAAACACAGAGGCGAGAGGCGAAACCTTACAGGGAAAGCATTGATTCGTTTTCCATCATCTCAGGTATCGTCATGATTCTATAATCAAAACACACAATTAGATTCAATCACAAAGAATCAAATCGTTTGTAAAAAAAAGGAAAGAGATTGTACAGAGTGGTAATTAGGGTTAGGGTTTTGGTTATGATTATACTGCATCAACAATGTATTTCACTATAAGTTATATTGTTTTGTGCAGAAGTTGGTTTTTTTGCTAAAGTTTCTGAGAAACGGCAGCAGCAGAGAAAGAAAAAGGAGCCAATGTCCATCCAATCACCTGAGAAAATTGAACAAAGTTGTACACCTTCAGATGTTATTACAAGTACGATGATTTTTTTCAACATTAATTTTAATAAAACCCTTGTTACTGTGTAGTTGGATTTTAGGGAAGTCAGTTATCACGGATGAAAATGTTAGGAAAGCTAGGGAGTACTATGCTTGTCTCTTAGTTTGATTAAAAAAAATGCAAATCCTCTTTTTTGACCCTTGCTAGCAATATGCATGTTTAGAGTTTTTGCGCTGTTGCTAATCCCCATGGTATGTATTAAATTACTGATTCAATTATTACCATTATAAGTGATGCTGAATAGCTCATTTCCATAGCTTCATTCTATGGTTCATTAGCTTGAGATATTTACAGATAGGACATGCTTGTATGTCTGTATAATCTTAAAGACAGGGGACCAATGTATTTGTCATTCACTCGTCACATATTTTCTTTCTCATTAAAATGGTATAGCAACCTTGTAAAATAATAATAGCCTGTTATTTAAGCTAATTCCCAAACCTTAAGGAATCACATAGTTCCTTTTTTTTTTGTACGCTCTATACAATAAACAGTCTTTTAACATTTTTTAAAGTTTTAAAGTCGTGCACATCTTTTCAAGATATCAATCTGCTCACCATCCTACTAAGCATAAGTGTTCTCTTCCCTCAATATATGCCAGTGCCAGCGCAATGATTTCCGGCATATGTTTAATATTGTTTTGATGTGGCTTTGAAGATTCAAAGAGCCCTCGGAAGCCCCGAAGACGAACTAGCTCTACACCAAAGAAGCGTCAGACTAGTTGCACTCCAGAGAAGCGACAAAGGAATGCAACGCCATCTAGAAATGCCAGTAATGGTGCCCAAAGTGAAAATTCCTCTGATGTAATGCTGGCTAGTCCCCCTAAACCAATACCTGATCTTCGGTTAGAGGCAAAAAAGACGGCAGAGGTTAGTGCTAATTATAGTTCTCTGTGGTAAATTAAAATAAATGTAGCTTTGTATGTGAATATGCAAATCAACTATTTGTGTGTGAACTGTAAATATTGTCTTTTTAAATACAGCCTTTGTAACCTTTATGCTCTATGGCCAGAATCTTTATCAATATTTTTCTTTCTGGATTCTGAAATCGTTTTATCCTTGTCTATCAGGAAAATTCACGTATATTTGCAGGAAAGCAAATACATCCTTTCTTTTCATCTAGGAAATTTGGCAAGAAAAACACTGGGAATACTGGCACAGAGAATAATTGGTGCCATGTTGAGAGAAAGGGAGGCAACAACGATTTCAGCCCTGTTCACATATTTGAGAAAAAGGAGGCAAGGAACATTGACCTGATCTTAGCTATCTACTCTACATAATTTATCACTACTTGAATGCCTACTTTTAATATTTAGTTTATTACATCCTATCTAAAAATCACCTCTGCAGGGTGAAACATTCTCTGTTGATTGGAGAAACTGGACATTTTTGGAAAGCATCTCCACAAAGATCAGTCAAGATCTTGAAGATGCTTGCTTGCAACAAAATTTTAAAGGATCAGTCAATTGTCTGGATTTTGATAACTTTCTGGATATCCAACACATTGAGGTGGTAAGCATTGGTTTGCCTGTTTCGATAGCCATTGATAATGAGCTTCGGGATCTGTCGTACCGTGACGGTGAGGATGAGGCTGATGATATGTACTTAACTAATGGTGATTTTGTTAAGCTGTGGTTGCCTAGGGTGATTAGAGAGATGAAATCGCTTTCGATATCGGTTTTTTGGCTTCAGTCTTGTCGACGTAGATCACTTCTTCTGTCGTTGGTTTCTTCATATTGTAAGTTGGTTATTTATGCTAATCTTAATCTTGCTTTTATTTTGTATATTGTGATGCTGTAAATTGATTATAAACTGGTATTGATAGTAAGGATGATGATAATAATTAGATACAGTCATAAAACTTGTGGCCTGCTGCTGTTATTTTTATATATTCATGTTTTAAATTGTTTGAAATTGTGAAGTTGTTGTCATTTATCTAACATTAGTTGTGAATTTTCGCGTAAACTATTAGAATGATTAGCTGGTGTTGATTGGTGGTTGATTGGCATTAATATGTTTTAAGCAATCGAGTGTTAGATATACGTAGAAAAGTTTAGTTTCAGTCTATGATATCTGATAGAGAGGAAAAGAAACTGAAAATTGACATGGTAAAAAATCATAATTAACTATGCGTGTGTTACAGTTTACTGCATTTCATGTAGACATGGTAAAAAATCATAATTCTATACGAGTGAGTTTTAATTTGATATGAAATGGTATTGTGCTGTGGTTTCTCCTGCTGTTTTGTGTCTTTAAAAGACGGTTGTGTTAGAGATGGCATGATGGGGGTGGTCGGGCAGCCTTGGTAATGGGACGTGCTGGATTTGAGTACTGATGCACATTTTATTGTTCATTTGTTATGTTCAGTTAATGCATTAGTTCCAGCTGATCTGTCCAGACATTACCCCTCTGGATTCGTTACCCAGTCAATCTGACCCATCTATTTTGTCTTTTTGTTGAATTAGTTGAGTGCATGGCTCCATCATACTCGTGCTTATAACTTTATAAGCTAATTGACACAAGCTTATGCTTTTGCTAATATTTGGTGCAGGTGGGTTTGACTGTGTAGCAATGTTTCTTGTTAATATCAGCTGGTTCTTTATCGCACTTTTTTCTTGATCACTTGTTTGAGGTAATATTTTATTTAGTGTAATTAGTGTTATAGGCAATATGTAAGTTGTTTATTGTCACTTGTTTGAGGTAATATCAGCTGTTACATCAACATCGACTCGAACTCCAATATACAAGGCATTTGCAAAGGGTGAAAGCATAGGTGATGTTACTGCCAAGGGAGAATGTGTTGGGAACGTTGCAGACCTGGTATGTCTCTGTCTGGTCTATCTATCCGGTCGATATAATAGTTTCTAACAAGAGTATGAAAATGCATTAGGGGTGGGGAACATTGATAATTAACAGAGTATTATGATGATCTTCCAGGTATTGATTATATGCTGCTATAAGTAGAGATGAAGTTCTGATGATGGTATAACTAAAAAGTATTCTAACAAAAGTAATTGTGTAATGCAATTGAATTTAATCCACACTTGTATTCTTATTTTTCTTTGTTGTTACAGTTGCAGCAGTTTCTTGTAGATCGTGGCAATGTTGTTGATATGCTAGAGTAAGTATTAGTATCCACATTAGCTACATATTAGAATTTAGCATCTGGTTTACACCATATTACTTGTTTATGCAGTGGAGATATAAGTAAGAAATGTCCGGATGTGAAGTTGCTGAAAGAGTCACTTGACCAAGAAGCTGTGCTAGTTGAAGTGTTTTCCAGCCAAACATCACCCATCATAGCCTCTTCAAGGTCACCATTAACAATTGAGGTCCTAAATGAAGCAGCCGATTCCTGTGTGACCTCTGATAAGAACTTCGTTTTTGGGCTAAAAATTGGAGCTGGTGACGATGTTCAAGCTCTCGATGTGGTTCTGCGAGAGTCTGCTTCTAAAGAGTATTGCACATTTCATATTCTTTACTTTTAGTACTGCTAGTGTGTTAGTTACAACTGTTAGTACTGCTAGTGTTACAACTGTTAGTTATAAGTTAGTACTGTTGGTTATGTATTAGTGGTTCAGTTATATACATTCCAATTTTATTGTATTTGAATTTGTTTTGATATATATATGAATTTGTTTTGATATACATTGATTTCTTAAATGTGACTAAAAGATGTATATAGTCACACTTATTAACACCTTTGGTCACTGTTTGCTTAATTGGTTGTGTGACTAAATATTACAAAAGGCCACACACACAAAAATTAATGTGGCAATTGGATGATCAATGGTCACACAAAATACAAAATTCTTCTCTTTAAACGGCATATGGTCACACTTATTAACACTTTTGGCCACTTTATGATTTATTGTATGTGACTAAATACCCAAAAGAAAAATGCTTTGTGTGACTAAATGTAACAAAAGGCCACACAAAAATAAAATTCATGTGGCCATTGGATGATCAATAGTCACACAAAACACACATTTCTTCACTTTAAACACCATATGGTCACACTTATTCACACTTTTGGCCACTTTATGATTTATTGTATGTGACTAAATACCCAAAAGAAAAATGCTTTGTGTGACTAAATGTAACAAAGGCCACACAAACATACAATTCATGTGGCCATTGGATGATCAATAGTCACACAAACCACACATTTCTTCACTTTAAAGAACATATGGTCACACTTATTCACATTTTTGGCCACTTTATGATTAATTGTATGTGACTAAATACCCAAAAGAAACATGATTTGTGTGACTAAATGGTACAAAAGGCCACACAAAAACCAAATTTATGTGGCAATTGGATGATCTATAGTCACACAAACCATACATTTCTTCACTTTCAACACCATATGGTCACACTTATTAACACTTTTGGCCACTTTATGGTTAATTGTATGTGACTAAATATATAAAAAGAAAATGCTTCGTGTGACTATAAGAGTTTTTGGTCACACAAAGCTGATTAATCCAACTAAAATTGTACCTATTTAGTCACACATTTTAACGTTTTGGTTACTCTTTTGTAAGTGAGACTAAAAAGAACCAAAACATGTGACCGTAGGTACCCTATGGTCACACCACCTTTAGTCACACACACGAAAAAAACCATGTGTGACTATATGTATATCGTCACACATATTTTGTAACACCCCAACCCAGCAAGGGTAAAGGTGTGACAAGTACATGGTTTCATCTCAGATACAAGCATTCAAGAAATAAAATAGCTGAAGTCTTAATATAAAAAAATCCAAAGGAAAATAAGTCAACACGACTTATATCAAGTGCAAGACAGAAATAACGAAGTACAAAACAGAATCCAAAATGCCCAAACAATGGCATAACAGAAATAATATCCAAATGGTCACACTAGAATGACAAGGTCTAAACTTCACACAAGTTGCTCTCATCCCAAGCTAAACCCAGCTCCTAGCTTAAATGTACCTGCCGCAGGAAAAGAAATGCGGCTGAGCTACGAGAGCTCAGTGAACAGATATAACAGAAACAAAGCAATAATATAGAATAAAGAACAGGAAGAGAAATACGAACCGGTCAGAGTCAAGGTACAAATATAATGTAACAGTAATGAAAGATAGGTGATATCAAGGTCATGCAAATATGTCAAGGGTTAAGGAAATTAGTACAGGTAAGTGTAAGGGTAACAGAAATCCACTACGAGCCCAGAAATCAAAAATCATATCAAGTCCAGTAATCAGGGTGTACGGAGGGGAGACCTCGGTACCAAGTACAGGGTGAGGGGCTACCTCTCAGGGGTGGAGTTGCAAGCTCCCAGGGGTTGTGAAAGACGTGCATCGCACACACCATCAGTCACCAGAGATAACAAGTCATATATCATATACAGAAAACAGAACAAGTCTAGGATGCATCCATACGCCCCAGGTGGCCAGAGTCTACCAATACACACCATATATTCAAGTCAGGGACGGTATAGGACATCTCTCTCCTACCCTAGAGTCAAGTCATCGGTGCATCAATGACAAGGACATGAACACCTCATGCCTGGTGGGTGGCTCGTAATATCAAACTGTGGGTCAGGGTCAAGTGTCAAGTATCAAGTGTCAAGTGTCAAGTATCAGGTGTCAAGTATCAAGTATCAGGTGTCAAGTATCAAGTATCAGGTGTCAAGTATCAAGTTGTTCAGAATCAAGTTCCATATCAGGGTTCAATACAGGAGATCAGAAGGTTCATATCAGAGGGTTCCATATCAGGAAGTCAATATCAATTTGTTTAAAAGTTCATTTTAACAGTTTATATTACAAGTCCATTTCATAGGTGTTGAAAAGAAATCCTTTAATAATGACTTTCATAAAAGTGATCTTTTAAAACAGTTTCATAAAGAAGGTCTTTTAAAAATGGTTTCTATAAAGATAGTCTTACGAAAAGTTTCTTAAAACATTTTCATAAATCACTTAAAAAGGTTTTCTCATCCAGTTATAATATCAAAAGTATCAAGGTTCAAGTCAAGGTTTTATGGCAGGGTTCATATCAAGGTTCATGGCAGGGTTCATATCAAGGTTCATGGCAAGGTTCATATCAAGGTTCATGGCAGGGTTCAGAACAAGGTGTAAACCAAAGATCAAGACAAGGGTTTAGACAAAGGTTCAAGAACAAGTACAACAGATCAAGGTTCACAAGCCGGGAAAACATAGCAATGGCATCGGGAAATCCTAATACGAATCAAGATCAATAATCAAAAGAGAACGAAGGCACCTTACTAAAAAGGGCAGAATATATGTACCTTATTCAAATAGCAAGCACAAACACAAGAGTAGCTGACAGGGATCAAGATCACTCCCTCCTCGAACCTAAAGGAGTAGAAGACAGAAATACGAACGGGGTTTCAGTTATCTTCCCATTATAAGTAACTTCTATTTTTAGTAACTTTCTATTTTTAGCAGGTTTCCATAATTAGTAAGTTACCACATTTAGCAAGATTCAAGTGATATAATTCAAGTCAAGTCTTTAATTAGCTTATTATGGAAGTAATATTCATTTTAACAAGTTACACAAGTTCAGGGTTAGTTATGACAAGTTTTTCATAGTTCAGGGTTATAAGTGTAAATTTGCCAAAGTTCAAGGTTTAAAATGAAATATCATCATTATACTGTTCGAACCATAAATTTTTCCAGAATTACATTTTTAGTCCCTTGATTTAAATTAATTTCAATTCGGAAATATAATTATATATATTTACTCTTTAAACCTCTTAATTTCAAAACTAACACACATGGCCCTTATTTTATAATTTTTACATGATTAGTCCCTGATTATAACACCTTACAAAAATATCCCATGAGTTTTAAAATTTACAAAACACCCCCCTTATATTTTTTATTCACAAATCGGTAATTAACAAAATAACACAAAACCCTAATATCAATTCCAAATCATGACCCCATGATTACTAAAAACCTTAAACAATCATTAATAACCAGATTTCATGTCATGTACCCTAACCCTAATCGATTTCATTAGGGTTTCATTTTATTTTCTTTATTTTCTTTAATTTCCCATAAATCCGGTTATACAATTAATCCACCACGACATTTTTAGGCTTCTAAAACTCGAACCAATATTTTTCCCAGATTATATGGATCGTATAGAGCTCAGGAAAATTAAGCCTCACACCCATAAAATTCGTACACAATTATTTAGAGTTTTAGCATGTTTTTAAGGCTTAATTCTCAAATAATTCGAAGTGCATGCATGGTTCAATTCTATCACTTTATTTAGACCTTATATGATGCAAGAGATGTGAGAAAAATACCAGACAAGATTTAGGACGTATAGAACAGGTTGCACAAATTTAGTTCTCTCGGCTAGAATAAAAACGACACCAAAATTCTCCACGAGCACAAACGCGACCAATAAACCTTGGAATCATTTTTCACAGATCATACATGATGTGAGGAACACAAGAAAAATGGAGAATGAATTTTACATGGATCAAATGAATTAAATTGGAATTGTTACCTTACGTGTGGAATAAAGGAAGAAAATTCGACACCAAGCCAATCCGACCTCTATAATTCGTAAGGCTATTTTTATAGGCTTCTTGAGATGCTTAAGAACACAGGAAAAATGATGGTTCACTTCCAGAAATTCGCAAGAACCAAGGACGAATTTATTTGTGGTTTAGGGTTAATCGTTTTTGTGAGAAAGGAAGAAAAATGATATAATAAATCATATAGGGAACTTGAGCCGATCAAGGAGGGGGAATGAGGCCCTAAATTGGCCAAATCATGTGACCAAATCAATTCTTAACTAACTTGATCTTATTCCCATTTTAAGTGGTATTTATCCATATATTTTATAATTAAAATCAATTTAATAAATAATGTGTATATAATTTGGTCCAATTAACTTCAATGATGTGTTATAAATATTTTTGTGGCATGTAAAAACATTTGATTAGTGTCTTATAATTATTTTATGTCACATATAGTTTATTTACAAAAGTCTTGTAATTTAATTGTTATTTATATAAGCTTTAATCAAATATTAAAATTGTAAGGGCATTTTAGTCTTTTTACATGTTCTAGATTTTCAGGTATTACAACTTCTTCCCCTCTAACAGAAAAATTTCTTCCTCGAAATTTGCAAGGACATAGAAATGAAAGAGAACGGAAAACAAAACAAGGACATACCAGACGCCTTATCTGCCTGGTCACGAGAAAGCGAGAAAACACGACCGGTAGTAGGAGTAGGAGAAGGAGGGTCAAGAAATTTCTCAAGTGCTAACGTAGACTGCTTAGGAAAATTTCTCACTTGATGCTCAGAAGAACCACATCGGAAACAAGCACCAGACGTTATTCGACAAGCTCCAGTATGGTTTTTCCCACAAGAACCACAAACAGGTAGGGAAGTAGAGTGCTCAGATGATTTCCTCCGCGAGTTTGACCCAGTCGCCCGATCTTGCTGATAGCCTCTAGAAGAATGATCTCTCCGCTGCCGTTTGGTTGACGCTGCGCTCCTGACGATCACCATCCTGCTTGAAAACTGACCTCGAATCTCGGCCCCTCGAATCTGATTTCTTCTGGTCGTAGCTCTTGCCCGAATACTCCTTGACGTCCCGAATTTGAATCTGTTGCTGCACCTTGTCACCATCACGGTCTCGTTTATAACCAACGCCCTCATGAAAATCTCGATGTTGCGAGCTGCATCGCAACATGCTGACGGATCCGCAAACTCCGAATTAAGCCGACGATCAAGAAAATATGACAGAACAGAACATGAAGAATGACAGAGCAGAACAGGAAAATATGACAGAGCAGAATCAAGGAAAGATGACAGAGCATAACAGGAAAAAGAGAGTGCGCGAAAGGAAACCTAATGTCTACCCAATCCTCACAGGTCACGAGCCTAAGCTCTAAGGGTTTCGGATGCCTATCTCTGATACCATAAATTGTAACACCCCAACCCAGCAAGGGTAAAGGTGTCACAAGTACATGGTTTCATATCAGATACAAGCATTCAAGAAATAAAATAGCGGAAGTCTTAATATAAAAAAAATCCAAAGGAAAATAAGTCAACACGACTTATATCAAGTGCAAGACAGAAATAACGAAGTACAAAACAGAATCCAAAATGCCCAAACAATGGCATAACAGAAATAATATCCAAATGGTCACACTAGAATGACAAGGTCTAAACTTCACACAAGTTGCTCTCATCCCAAGCTAAACCCAGCTCCTAGCTTAAATGTACCTGCCGCAGGAAAAGAAATGCGGCTGAGCTACGAGAGCTCAGTGAACAGATATAACAGAAACAAAGCAATAATATAGAATAAAGAACAGGAAGAGAAATACGAACCGGTCAGAGTCAAGGTACAAATATAATGTAACAGTAATGAAAGATAGGTGATATCAAGGTCATGCAAATATGTCAAGGGTTAAGGAAATTAGTACAGGTAAGTGTAAGGGTAACAGAAATCCACTACGAGCCCAGAAATCAGAAATCATATCAAGTCCAGTAATCAGGGTGTACGGAGGGGAGACCTCGGTACCAAGTACAGGGTGAGGGGCTACCTCTCAGGGGTGGAGTTGCAAGCTCCCAGGGGTTGTGAAAGACGTGCATCGCACACACCATCAGTCACCAGAGATAACAAGTCATATATCATATACAAAAAACAGAACAAGTCTAGGATGCATCCATACGCCCCAGGTGGCCAGAGTCTACCAATACACACCATATATTCAAGTCAGGGACGGGATAGGACATCTCTCTCCTACCCTAGAGTCAAGTCATCGGTGCATCAATGACAAGGACATGAACACCTCATGCCAGGTGGGTGGCTCGTAATATCAAACTGTGGGTCAGGGTCAAGTGTCAAGTATCAAGTGTCAAGTGTCAAGTATCAGGTGTCAAGTATCAAGTATCAGGTGTCAAGTATCAAGTATCAGGTGTCAAGTATCAAGTTGTTCAGAATCAAGTTCCATATCAGGGTTCAAGACAGGAGATCAGAAGGTTCATATCAGAGGGTTCCATATCAGGAAGTCAATATCAATTTGTTTAAAAGTTCATTTTAACAGTTTATATTACAAGTCCATTTCATAGGTGTTGAAAAGAAATCCTTTAATAATGACTTTCATAAAAGTGATCTTTTAAAACAGTTTCATAAAGAAGGTCTTTTAAAAATGGTTTCTATAAAGATAGTCTTACGAAAAGTTTCTTAAAACATTTTCATAAATCACTTAAAAAGGTTTTCTCATCCAGTTATAATATCAAAAGTATCAAGGTTCAAGTCAAGGTTTTATGGCAGGGTTCATATCAAGGTTCATGGCAGGGTTCATATCAAGGTTCATGGCAAGGTTCATATCAAGGTTCATGGCAGGGTTCAGAACAAGGTGTAAACCAAAGATCAAGACAAGGGTTTAGACAAAGGTTCAAGAACAGGTACAACAGATCAAGGTTCACAAGCCGGGAAAACATAGCAATGGCATCGGGAAATCCTAATACGAATCAAGATCAATAATCAAAAGAGAACGAAGGCACCATACTAAAAAGGGCAGAATATCTGTACCTTATTCAAATAGCAAGCACAAACACAAGAGTAGCTGACAGGGATCAAGATCACTCCCTCCTCGAACCTAAAGGAGTAGAAGACAGAAATACGAACGGGGTTTCAGTTATCTTCCCATTATAAGTAACTTCTATTTTTAGTAACTTTCTATTTTTAGCAGGTTTCCATAATTAGTAAGTTACCACATTTAGCAAGATTCAAGTGATATAATTCAAGTCAAGTCTTTAATTAGCTTATTATGGAAGTAATATTCATTTTAACAAGTTACACAAGTTCAGGGTTAGTTATGACAAGTTTTTCATAGTTCAGGGTTATAAGTGTAAATTTGCCAAAGTTCAAGGTTTAAAATGAAATATCATCATTATACTGTTCGAACCATAAAGTTTTCCAGAATTACATTTTTAGTCCCTTGATTTAAATTAATTTCAATTCGGAAATATAATTATATATATTTACTCTTTAAACCTCTTAATTTCAAAACTAACACACATGGCCCTTATTTTATAATTTTTACATGATTAGTCCCTTATTATAACACCTTACAAAAATATCCCATGAGTTTTAAAATTTACAAAACACCCCCCTTATATTTTTTATTCACAAATCGGTAATTAACAAAATAACACAAAACCCTAATATCAATTCCAAATCATGACCCCATGATTACTAACAACCTTAAACAATCATTAATAACCAGATTTCATGTCATGTACCCTAACCCTAATCGATTTCATTAGGGTTTCATTTTATTTTCTTTCTTTTCTTTAATTTCCCATAAATCCGGTTATACAATTAATCCACCACGACATTTTTAGGCTTCTAAAACTTGAACCAATATTTTTCCCAGATTATATGGATCGTATAGAGCTCAGGAAAATTAAGCCTCGCACCCATAAAATTCGTACACAATTATTTAGAGTTTTAGCATGTTTTTAAGGCTTAATTCTCAAATAATTTGAAGTGCATGCATGGTTCAATTCTATCACTTTATTTAGACCTTATATGATGCAAGAGATGTGAGAAAAATACCAGACAAGATTTAGGACGTATAGAACAGGTTGCACAAATTTAGTTCTCTCGGCTAGAATAAAAACGACACCAAAATTCTCCACGAGCACAAACGCGACCAATAAACCTTGGAATCATTTTTCACAGATCATACATGATGTGAGGAACACAAGAAAAATGGAGAATGAATTTTACATGGATCGAATGAATTAAATTGGAATTGTTACCTTACGTGTGGAATAAAGGAAGAAAATTCGACACCAAGCCAATCCGACCTCTATAATTCATAAGGCTATTTTATAGGCTTCTTGAGATGCTTAAGAACACAGGAAAAATGATGGTTCACTTCCAGAAATTTGCAAGAACCAAGGACGAATTTATTTGTGGTTTAGGGTTAATCATTTTTGTGAGAAAGGAAGAAAAATGATAGAATAAATCATATAGGGAACTTGAGCCGATCAAGGAGGGGGAATGAGGCCCTAAATTCGGCCAAATCATGTGACCAAATCAATTCTTAACTAACTTGATCTTATTCCCATTTTAAGTGGTATTTATCCATATATTTTATAATTAAAATCAATTTAATAAATAATGTGTATATAATTTGGTCCAATTAACTTCAATGATGTGTTATAAATATTTTTGTGGCATGTACAAACATTTGATTAGTGTCTTATAATTATTTTATGTCACATATAGTTTATTTACAAAAGTCTTGTAATTTAATTGTTATTTATATAAGCTTTAATCAAATATTAAAATTGTAAGGGCATTTTAGTCTTTTTACATGTTCTAGATTTTCAGGTATTACAACTTCTTCCCCTCTAACAGAAAAATTTCGTCCTCGAAATTTGCAAGGACATAGAAATGAAAGAGAACGGAAAACAAAACAAGGACATACCAGACGCCTTATCTGCCTGGTCACGAGAAAGCGAGAAAACACGACCGGTAGTAGGAGTAGGAGAAGGAGGGTCAAGAAATTTCTCAAGTGCTAACGTAGACTGCTTAGGAAAATTTCTCACTTGATGCTCAGAAGAACCACATCGGAAACAAGCACCAGACGTTATTCGACAAGCTCCAGTATGGTTTTTCCCACAAGAACCACAAACAGGTAGGGAAGTAGAGTGCTCAGATGATTTCCTCCGCGAGTTTGACCCAGTCGCCCGATCTTGCTGATAGCCTCTAGAAGAATGATCTCTCCGCTGCCGTTTGGTTGACGCTGCGCTCCTGACGATCACCATCCTGCTTGAAAACTGACCTCGAATCTCGGCCCCTCGAATCTGATTTCTTCTGGTCGTAGCTCTTGCCCGAATACTCCTTGACGTCCCGAATTTGAATCTGTTGCTGCACCTTGTCACCATCACGGTCTCGTTTATAACCAACGCCCTCATGAAAATCTCGATGTTGCGAGCTGCATCGCAACATGCTGACGGATCCGCAAACTCCGAATTAAGCCGACGATCAAGAAAATATGACAGAACAGAACATGAAGAATGACAGAGCAGAACAGGAAAATATGACAGAGCAGAATCAAGGAAAGATGACAGAGCATAACAGGAAAAAGAGAGTGCGCGAAAGGAAACCTAATGTCTACCAAATCCTCACAGGTCACGAGCCTAAGCTCTAAGGGTTTCGGATGCCTATCTCTGATACCATAAATTGTAACACCCCAACCCAGCAAGGGTAAAGGTGTCACAAGTACATGGTTTCATATCAGATACAAGCATTCAAGAAATAAAATAGCGGAAGTCTTAATATAAAAAAAATCCAAAGGAAAATAAGTCAACACGACTTATATCAAGTGCAAGACAGAAATAACGAAGTACAAAACAGAATCCAAAATGCCCAAACAATGGCATAACAGAAATAATATCCAAATGGTCACACTAGAATGACAAGGTCTAAACTTCACACAAGTTGCTCTCATCCCAAGCTAAACCCAGCTCCTAGCTTAAATGTACCTGCCGCAGGAAAAGAAATGCGGCTGAGCTACGAGAGCTCAGTGAACAGATATAACAGAAACAAAGCAATAATATAGAATAAAGAACAGGAAGAGAAATACGAACCGGTCAGAGTCAAGGTACAAATATAATGTAACAGTAATGAAAGATAGGTGATATCAAGGTCATGCAAATATGTCAAGGGTTAAGGAAATTAGTACAGGTAAGTGTAAGGGTAACAGAAATCCACTACGAGCCCAGAAATCAGAAATCATATCAAGTCCAGTAATCAGGGTGTACGGAGGGGAGACCTCGGTACCAAGTACAGGGTGAGGGGCTACCTCTCAGGGGTGGAGTTGCAAGCTCCCAGGGGTTGTGAAAGACGTGCATCGCACACACCATCAGTCACCAGAGATAACAAGTCATATATCATATACAAAAAACAGAACAAGTCTAGGATGCATCCATACGCCCCAGGTGGCCAGAGTCTACCAATACACACCATATATTCAAGTCAGGGACGGGATAGGACATCTCTCTCCTACCCTAGAGTCAAGTCATCGGTGCATCAATGACAAGGACATGAACACCTCATGCCAGGTGGGTGGCTCGTAATATCAAACTGTGGGTCAGGGTCAAGTGTCAAGTATCAAGTGTCAAGTGTCAAGTATCAGGTGTCAAGTATCAAGTATCAGGTGTCAAGTATCAAGTATCAGGTGTCAAGTATCAAGTTGTTCAGAATCAAGTTCCATATCAGGGTTCAAGACAGGAGATCAGAAGGTTCATATCAGAGGGTTCCATATCAGGAAGTCAATATCAATTTGTTTAAAAGTTCATTTTAACAGTTTATATTACAAGTCCATTTCATAGGTGTTGAAAAGAAATCCTTTAATAATGACTTTCATAAAAGTGATCTTTTAAAACAGTTTCATAAAGAAGGTCTTTTAAAAATGGTTTCTATAAAGATAGTCTTACGAAAAGTTTCTTAAAACATTTTCATAAATCACTTAAAAAGGTTTTCTCATCCAGTTATAATATCAAAAGTATCAAGGTTCAAGTCAAGGTTTTATGGCAGGGTTCATATCAAGGTTCATGGCAGGGTTCATATCAAGGTTCATGGCAAGGTTCATATCAAGGTTCATGGCAGGGTTCAGAACAAGGTGTAAACCAAAGATCAAGACAAGGGTTTAGACAAAGGTTCAAGAACAGGTACAACAGATCAAGGTTCACAAGCCGGGAAAACATAGCAATGGCATCGGGAAATCCTAATACGAATCAAGATCAATAATCAAAAGAGAACGAAGGCACCATACTAAAAAGGGCAGAATATCTGTACCTTATTCAAATAGCAAGCACAAACACAAGAGTAGCTGACAGGGATCAAGATCACTCCCTCCTCGAACCTAAAGGAGTAGAAGACAGAAATACGAACGGGGTTTCAGTTATCTTCCCATTATAAGTAACTTCTATTTTTAGTAACTTTCTATTTTTAGCAGGTTTCCATAATTAGTAAGTTACCACATTTAGCAAGATTCAAGTGATATAATTCAAGTCAAGTCTTTAATTAGCTTATTATGGAAGTAATATTCATTTTAACAAGTTACACAAGTTCAGGGTTAGTTATGACAAGTTTTTCATAGTTCAGGGTTATAAGTGTAAATTTGCCAAAGTTCAAGGTTTAAAATGAAATATCATCATTATACTGTTCGAACCATAAAGTTTTCCAGAATTACATTTTTAGTCCCTTGATTTAAATTAATTTCAATTCGGAAATATAATTATATATATTTACTCTTTAAACCTCTTAATTTCAAAACTAACACACATGGCCCTTATTTTATAATTTTTACATGATTAGTCCCTGATTATAACACCTTACAAAAATATCCCATGAGTTTTAAAATTTACAAAACACCCCCCTTATATTTTTTATTCACAAATCGGTAATTAACAAAATAACACAAAACCCTAATATCAATTCCAAATCATGACCCCATGATTACTAACAACCTTAAACAATCATTAATAACCAGATTTCATGTCATGTACCCTAACCCTAATCGATTTCATTAGGGTTTCATTTTATTTTCTTTCTTTTCTTTAATTTCCCATAAATCCGGTTATACAATTAATCCACCACGACATTTTTAGGCTTCTAAAACTTGAACCAATATTTTTCCCAGATTATATGGATCGTATAGAGCTCAGGAAAATTAAGCCTCGCACCCATAAAATTCGTACACAATTATTTAGAGTTTTAGCATGTTTTTAAGGCTTAATTCTCAAATAATTTGAAGTGCATGCATGGTTCAATTCTATCACTTTATTTAGACCTTATATGATGCAAGAGATGTGAGAAAAATACCAGACAAGATTTAGGACGTATAGAACAGGTTGCACAAATTTAGTTCTCTCGGCTAGAATAAAAACGACACCAAAATTCTCCACGAGCACAAACGCGACCAATAAACCTTGGAATCATTTTTCACAGATCATACATGATGTGAGGAACACAAGAAAAATGGAGAATGAATTTTACATGGATCGAATGAATTAAATTGGAATTGTTACCTTACGTGTGGAATAAAGGAAGAAAATTCGACACCAAGCCAATCCGACCTCTATAATTCATAAGGCTATTTTTCTAGGCTTCTTGAGATGCTTAAGAACACAGGAAAAATGATGGTTCACTTCCAGAAATTCGCAAGAACCAAGGACGAATTTATTTGTGGTTTAGGGTTAATCGTTTTTGTGAGAAAGGAAGAAAAATGATAGAATAAATCATATAGGGAACTTGAGCCGATCAAGGAGGGGGAATGAGGCCCTAAAATCGGCCAAATCATGTGACCAAATCAATTCTTAACTAACTTGATCTTATTCCCATTTTAAGTGGTATTTATCCAAATATTTTATAATTAAAATCAATTTAATAAATAATGTGTATATAATTTGGTCCAATTAACTTCAATGATGTGTTATAAATATTTTTGTGGCATGTACAAACATTTGATTAGTGTCTTATAATTATTTTCTGTCACATATAGTTTATTTACAAAAGTCTTGTAATTTAATTGTTATTTATATAAGCTTTAATCAAATATTAAAATTGTAAGGGCATTTTAGTCTTTTTACATGTTCTAGATTTTCAGGTATTACTTATTTGGTGTAACCAATTCCACTTTTTGTTCTAGTGTGAGCTTTGCAGAAGAATTCTGAATGATGTTCACAAGTTGCGATACCATTGAGAAATTTCGTGAACCGAGTTTGATTGAGAATGGAGTTTCCATACCTTCGGGCGGAACGAATTTTGGGGCATTCCAGGAAGTGACTCGGTTTTACTCCCTTACGGCACAGAAGGTTTTTCGTATGCATCAAGACAACTAGAAGCGCGTCAGAAAAATTACTTCATTGTCTGACCTGGAGTTGAAAACAACGGTGGCTACCCTGAAGAGTGAAGACATTCCTTGCAAGGCAGAAGTGTTGGCGATGCAGAAGAAGAAATTCTAGTCGAGATGGCGAACCTAGTGCTGATGAAGACATGCAGTCTCATTTCCCTATTCATCTTGGTTGTACTAAGATGAATTGAGAGCGGAAGCAGACTGGATGATGAAGAGATTTAAAGATCATGCCAGAAATCCACGTTACTCCATCACATTCCAAGAAGAACTGCAGGAGGCTTGATGAACCAGACAAAAGTACACGATTTTGTTTCACTTTCTGATTGATGGACAGACGAAGACAGATTAACCGGACTTGAGGAGATTGGATGTGTTGAATGAACGGATTTTTGAAACAGACCCTTTATGTTTGGAAGAATTGATTTTATGAAGGCCGAAGGTTTTGGCGACTAACTTTCATTTCTGTTGATCCTCTTAAATTTCGTTAAATAGTAATAAGATCCTCTTATGATTTAAGTTTCCTAGAAGCATTTCAGTTCGTGTTCATTTTTCGTATGTTCAGTGATGGCTTTGTTTGAGAGATTTTGGCGAGTTGTGGAGGATATGATGCTTATGACGGCGTGCCTCAATTCTGCTAGGCAATCTAGGATTTTGATACTCTTGCGAATAGTTTTGTTTTCCCTCTTGACTATGGTATTCGATTTTGGTTGACCTCTGAGACTGTAGAAGTACTAGGTGGATTAAGATAGGTGGTTTTGATTACGACTTGAGATAAAGTATGACCATCATGAGGGCATATTTATATGATTCCGGTATTATGACGTCTGGCCAACGTGATAATACTTACATCATATAACGTGCACTTGTTGTGGGCATAGGATATCTTAGGGAGTACCTAAGAAGTTAGAATTTGAAATTCCGTTGGATTATCCGTGATTAGTGAGACTTTAGGTTCATTCTACCCATGCGTATACTCTACCTTCGTTCGTTGAATATCTGGATGAGTTTTGGACTCTCGTTTTGCATTATGTTGACCTCTGTTATAAATCTTGAATTCTGGAAAAACTCTCTACTGTTGATATAGTTAATTTGATGTGAAATCTTTTTCGTATTTCCATATGAGCTTTCCGGAAGATTAACCTACCCTCCATTTTTGTTGCATGGTCATTTGATCGGAATCAACCTAATTTGTCTCCTTCTGAGGAAATTGAACCCACCTTATTTTGATTCGAGTCATGAGAAACTATTTGGTCTGAAGATCTTTTTAGAAGAACCTCCTCGGGCGTGAGAATGTTTGTGACGACCTTTTGCGGTTTGCTACGACTTCGTTTAACCTTGCGACTTCAATTTTTGAGGATGAAAATTTTCTTTTAGAGGGGAAGAATTGTAAAACCCTAAAATTTGCATAATCTGAAAAGACCAAAATACCCTCTAAATTTGAATTTTTAAGAATTCATGAAACCATATAAGTAAACATTATATGAATTTAACCTAAGGTAATTAACACGTTAAGTGACCTAACAAATTAAATTAATAAACTTTACATTATGAATAAAATGTACAAAATAAATAACTTACTCATAGAATAAGATGGATATGCAACATGTAACTAACGATTTGTATTTTAGTCAAGAGCAAATCTTGAGCAATTATACCATACTAGTATCACGTAATTGTAGGGTAGAAAGTATTTCATATCCCATCATATAAACACCTCATATATTCTCAAAACAACTATTATGCAAATTCTGAATTTTAAACCACCAAAATCCCTTGCATCAGTTAGAGTATACAAAGAAAAGTACACGATATTCATCTTTTTATGAACAAGTTTTGACAGCTTAGCGTCCTGCCCATTCGATTACTTGGAAAACAAAATACACAACATAAGCCAACAACAACCGATCTTTTTCTTAATAATAAGAGGCGCGACAAGATTGTTTGAAGGAATGGTTTCGGTCGTGGTTACGTTTAGTTCAAAGGGTATTGTGATGCGTGTGTCTGGTTCAATCGTGATACGTCTATCGTTCTTGTATTCCGTTCATAAAACCGATCAAGGTATCCCTATATCCAATTTGATGTTCTTCTTAATTCTTCTAGCATGTCCTCTAATGAATTATATGAAAACAAAAGTTTTGTTCCGTTAGTAAATGATATACGAGGGAGATATTATATATGATTGTACGTAAAAACCATATCAAATAATGTGTATAAAACCAAGCCTTGTGTCAAAATCTGTATATGTTTTTGTCGGTCTAATGATAAGTGTGTTTACTAGCCATGCTTGGTGGCTATCTTTATGTCATGCTATGTGTCGAGTTATAGGTTGTATTATGAGTGCGTGGTATACTTGTCTCGCTGCATCTTATCATGTATCGTGTGGGTGTTTTAGTGTCGAGTTGTGTGACTGTTTTGGAGTCGTATTACAGCCCTTGTGTCGACTCTAATTCTAACCATATATTGACCCTATATAACAAATTGAAACGCACCATAATAACCTATGGTTTTGATCGCATAATGAACTAAAGAAAACTAGAAAACCTAAACCTTTTTGCTATACAAACTGTCATGAATTTGTGGATTGTGGCTCGGCCTTCAAATTGATGTGGAGTCTCGAATTAATAGCCACGAGAACAAGTAATGAAGGGTGCGACTCGATTTTGGCATTGTTTATGTAATAGAATTCATACGAAGTAAAGAAAAGAAGAAAATTTGCATGCATATGTAATAAACCAAAGAATAATTAAAGAATGATCAGCATGTTGTATGCGTGAAACAAAGGACCTGTTGAGTGTAAATTCATGCATCTAATTGTAGGGCGTTAAGTTTTAATTTGGTTTAGAGAATTTGAGTTATACATGCATGTGTCAGCAGTACGTATTCAAGAAGAATAAAAAGTAAACATGAATGTGCACTTTTAACTCTAAACTTTGGTGTTTTGAAAGTTTAAACCCTAGACTTTGCTAAATGACATATTAGACCCAAATCTTTGGAAAATTGTCGCAATCAACTCTAAACTATGATATGGGTAATATTAAGCTTAAAGTTTAAACTGTCATTTAATTCGGAAGTTACTAAATATGGAAAGTTACCTAAAATGGAAAGAAACCTAAAACGAAAACTTTATGATTAAGAAAACTATGAAACTTATAAGTAAACTTATAATTCGTGTAGATTCGCTGAAGAAGGAGTTTATTCCGATCCTTATGTTTCTAGTGTGTGTTTCCCTGGCGGTTTAAGGTACAGATATTCTACCCTTTTTCAGTAAGTGTGTTTTCTCCTCTCATGACTCATTTATCTTGATTCGTTTTAAGATTCCCTAAGCCATTGCTATGTTCCCCTACACTTTGGTTCGTTTGTTTGATTCATTTTGACTTTGATGTTCGATATGACCCTTTTTGCTTTGAGCCTCTATAATGATCCGTTTGATATTCGTTCGTTACCTTGGGATATTAGTATTCGTATCACTTGATGCTTCGAAGGTTCATTTGATTTTGGTAACTATATGTGAAAACCTTTTTAATTATATCATGGAAATGCTTTGAGGAAAATTTATTTTAAAATGATGTTTAGGAAATATGAGATACCACTTTTATTTGGAATTTTACTAAACGTTTACGAGACTACTTTTGTGAAAACCGTTATTAAAGATCATTTTTATGAAAATCATTTGATAAAGAGTTAATTTAAATGAACCATTTGATTTTGAACCTCCGATGATGACTTAGACTATTTGAACCTTTGCTTTGATACTGGGACTTTGACCATGATTCGATGACTTTGACTATTTGAACCTTTGTAATGATTTGGACCTTTGATATGATTTGGATCTTTGCTGTGATTTGGACCTTTGACCCTTCAGTTTGATACCCGAGCCAAGTTCGTTTCCTAGCCATGAAGGTAACATGGCCGTGTCATTGATGCACCAGTGGCATGACTCACGTGTGGGTGAGTGATTTCTCACACCGTCCCCATATTGTTCGTTGCATGCACATTATATTTATTATGGCCAATATTATTGTTCGGGGGACGTATGGGTTGCAATCCTAGGTTCGTGTCCGTGTTCGTGGACTTAACATGATTTGATATTATATATTGTTCGGTGACTGATGCTGGGTGCAATCCACGTCTTTCACAAGTTCGGGAGTTAGCTACTCCATTTGAAGAATGAGGACACCCCTCATATTACCTGATTATCTGAGAGGTCTCCCCTCTATATGATTATGAAGACATGGTTACTATATTTGATTTGTGTTCGGGCTCGTGGTGGATTACTGACCTTCCCTTTTCCCTTTCTTACTTTGTACCTTTGTCTATACCTTATGTTATTCCATTGCACTATACCATATATGTTCGTTTCCTTTTGCTTTCGTTTCCGTTTATATATATCTGTTCACTGGGCTTTTTAAGCTCAGCCGCATTTCTTTTCCTGCGGCAGGTTTAGTAGGGAGCTGGGAATGAGTGGAGAGTACCTTGGACTTAGAAGACTTGATAGTTATTCTAGATTAGAGTTGATTAGAAGATATTATATTTTTAGAATTAATATTCGCATTTGTAACCTTGTAATTTCAGTATTTCATTTGTAACCTTTGAGATTCTTGTATTACTGTAAATGTATGCTTTGTTTTGATCTGATATGAAACCATTTTTGTGATATCTTTACCCTTGTCGGGTTGGGGTGTTACAAAATTAGTATCCGGGGTGTACGTCACGGAGTTGCACATTTCGGATCTCAAAGGAAAACAAAGACTGTGAGTGAGGATGAACAGTTCGGGCCACCTAATAACAAAGCAATTTATTATTTGGACTCTGGGTGGACCGGGTTGAAGGAAAAAACGGGCTAAGTAGCCCAAAAAATGTCGATGGACCTGGTGTTAAAAAAAAGTGGGGTAAATGGCCCAATGAATGCAACTTATATATTATGTCTCAAAAGGCGAGTATCCATAATGCATGATCATAATATATATATAATAGGCCTCATGTTTTATCGAATCCACCCAGCCATTCATCCGGCCTTTTCACGGTATATAAACTTATGGTTTCTAAAATTTAGAAACCATAAAACCAATACAATATATCATTAGCCTCAGATTTGTTAATGGAAAATGGTCAAAGAGGTCCGAATTCCGCCATGGCTGCAAAGAAACTCGGTTGCATAATAGCAAGTAAGCTATCACGGCATCCGGTCCTTGCCCTGCAAAGTTACGGTTCAAACCTCCAATGACCAATATCATTTGACTCAGAAAACAACGATTAATCATCATAGGCCATTACTATGTTGGAGCGAAAAAACCCACCAAAAAAACACAGAAAAAGGCCAAGCAAATCGGCGTCATTTTAAATGGTATATTACTGTTAACTAACATACCCGACATGGCTGCAACCACAATGAAGGTGTGGTTGGCGTGTTTAATCTTTTCATCCACACTTTAAATAAAGGCCAATTTAATAAACCCCGTCGTGGCTGCAAGCTTACGAAGCTCGGCCGGCCACGATGCAAACGATCTCATGTTTTATCGAATCCACCCAGCCATTCAACCGGGATTTTCACGGCATATAAACTTATGGTTTCTAAAATTTAGAAACCATAAAGCTGATACAATATATTATTAGCCTCAGATTTGTTAATGGAAAATGGTCAAAGAGGTCCAAATTCCGCCATGGCTGCAAAGAAACTCGGTTGCATAATAGTAAGTAAGCTCCCTCCGTCCCATATTAAGTGTCCACTTTCTAAATGCACAAAGTTTTAGGAAAGTGGGGCCAACTACACTCTCCACCAATCAAATATCACTATTACCCACTAAAGTCTCTTCTCATTGGTTGAAAATATTCCTTGGACACTTAATTTGGGACATCCCAAGATTCCATTATGGACACTTAATATGGGACGGAGGGAGCATAATAGTAAGTAAGCTATCACGCCATCCGGTCCTTGCCCTGTCAAGTTACGTTTCAAACCTCCAATGACCAATATCATTTAAGATCCGAAAGGTGCAGCTCCAGCACAACAACTATAATAAAAAAGAAGTGCCGAATTAAATGAAGCAAAACCCTAAATCAGACAATAACAACAACACAACCCTAAATCTGACATCAGAAAATTAGCAACAACCACAATTAAATAAACAAAATCGGTAAATCAAGCAATAACAACAACAAAACAGTAAATCTGAGATTTAAAAAAAAAAATAGAGCAATACTTGCAAGGCAAAAATAATAGCACCTATCACAACAATAATAGTGACAATTAAACACAACAACACCCTAAATCTAAATGTTTTATCGAATCCACCCAGCCATTCATCTGGGATTTTCACGGCATATAAACTTATGGTTTCTAAAAGTTAGAAACCATAAAGCTGATACAATATATCATTAGCCTGAGATTTGTTAATGGAAAATGGTCAAAGAGGTCCAAATTCCGCCATGGCTGCAAAGAAACTCGGTTGCATAATAGCAAGTAAGCTATCACGCCATCCGGTCCTTGCCCTGCCAAGTTACGGTTCAAACCTCCAATCACCAATATCATTTGAGATACGAAAGGTGCACCTCCAGCACAACAACTGTAATAAAAAAGAAGTGTCGAATTAAATGAAGCAAAACCCTAAATCAGACAATAACAACAACACAACCCTAAATCTGACATCAGAAAATTATCAACAGCCACAATTAAATAAACGAGATCGGTAAATCAAGCAATAACAACAACAAAACACTAAATCTGAGATTAAAAAATTAGCAATACTTGCAAGATAAAAATAATAGCAGTTATCACAACAATAATAGTGACAATTAAACACAGCATCAGCCTAAATCTAACATCATAGAATTACCAATAAGAACAACAAAACATAATAAAAAAGTTGAACCTACAACGTATGCTTTCAGAGGGTTTCTTCAGAGAACATGGCGAACCAAGATCCGTGATACGAAAACCAAAATAAGAATGAGGAAGAAAAAGATATCGTGATGTAAGTCTATTATTCCTTGCATCAAAAAATACGACCACGCCTATTTTAGATCTAAAGTTGTGGATATAACTAAGGGGGAAACTGTATCCATAACATATGGCATAAGAATAACCACAAAAGCATTAAAAAAATATTATCACTATTCATAGCACTGTACACCCCCTCACAGGCAACTGTAGTTGCCACAAAACCTATATGGTCGGCTCAGAAAAACTTGAATCGCCGTCGGGTTTACGTCACGGAGCTTAACCTTTCGGATCTCAAAGGAAAACAAAGGTTGTGAGTGAGGATCAACAGTTCGGGGCACCCAATAACAAACCAATTTATTATTCGGACTTTCGGTGGATCGGGTTGCAAAAAAAAGGGCTAAGTATCCCGCTAAATGTTAGTTGTATATAATGGTTTAATATCATAAAGAAAGTCTGTGCATATTAAAGTTTTAATAGGTTAAGCAATAATTTGTATGTTATCTTATTGTTTAAACTAAACGATTACTCGTTATAGCGACGGGGTCGTATAATAACGTTAATTTGTGTGTGTAATTTTTTTATGTATATATGTTGTGGAGTAAGTGAAAGTGAAAAAATTTGGTAGTTTAGATTCTAATTTAAATATTTAATAAATGACATTCTCTTTTATAAATAAATACATATATATTTCTCTTTATATATAATATAGATGCTCTATTTTTAACCTTTTACTTTCATATACCAAGTATTTTAAAAATATTTTTCAAAGCTTTTTCATTGGAGATGATCTAACTAATTTATAACTTATGTTAGTGGTGAACTACAAATAACTAGTCAAACATCTTCAAAAATAAAAAGCATCAAATCCAACTTTTATAAACACAAGCTGTAAATAGTTATGCCAAACACACTGTAAAATATTCTAAAAAGAGATGAAATGTAGGCGTGCAGTAATATATTAATCAATAAATACTGTATATAAATACTTTTTAGTTAGTTAAGTAACGGCGTTTTCACCATTTTCTGGATTCTAGTTAGAGAGAGAGAGAGAGAGAGCATATTCATATGATATGAATTCATGATATGTTTATGTTGCAACACAAAACAAAACACTTTTATCTTAATGGTTGGTATAGTTATTCTGGGCTGTTAATGTCATGATCATATACTATATCATAAAGACTTAAGTTTTTTACTATAGATAGCTAGATTATATCTTTTTCTTACAAGTATTAACCATGGATAATCAACAGTCAAGATTTCTCTCAGAAGGTGAAATTTCTTTGCTCAACTTACTTATGTAGTTTTTTTCGTATAATATTAGCTCACTTGTGTATATATTTTTTTCAAATACTATACAAATTTATTTTGTAATCTATGCTAGAATATATATTACTAGTATATAATTTACGGGTTAATTTGATTATGAATGAGGTATGGAAGATATGGTGTATAAGGAGCTATGGAAGGCATGTGCTGGTCCACTAGTGGAAATTCCAAAACATGGAGAAAGAGTCTTCTACTTTCCTCAAGGCCACATGGAGCAAGTAAATTTAATTATTTCACTTTTTCGATATTCAAGATTCTATTCATAGGTTCTGCTATTGATTTGGTGTTAGTAATCTGGTTTTTGTTAGTTAGAGGCGTCAACAAATCATGAATTGGATCAGAGTATTCCTAACTTCAACCTCAAATCAAAGATCCTATGTCGTGTGGTTCATACGCAGCTGCTGGTATATAAGTAACATGTTCTTTGTTACTAGATTTTTTTATTATATTTTGTGAATTTCAATGTTGTTGGTTTGGTATTTTTGTCGTATTTCGTAGGTTGATCTGCTGGAATAGTGTTCATGTGTCAAGAAAACATTTTTTGATTTTAATCTCTCAGTTTGTTGAAATTTAAATCGAGGGCAAGGGAGGTGGTATATTAATTTGCTTGTTGGTGGTTTAAATTTGTTTAAACTTGGTGAAAATTGCAGGCTGAACAAGACACAGATGAAGTTTATGCTCAAATCACTCTGCTTCCCGAGCAAGATGTAAGAGTTCATGTTTTAGATTCCTTTTAACTAAAAGGAAAATTGAAGAGCTTTGTTTGAAGTCCTATGTTTATGGTTTTCTACTTTTCTATAACAATCCATAGCAAAGTGATCCTACAAGTCCTGACAAATGCGTTGCCGAGCATCCAAGGCCAACTGTCTACTCTTTCTGCAAAGTCTTGACAGCATCAGATACAAGCACTCATGGTGGTTTTTCAGTGCTCCGAAAACATGCAAATGAATGCCTACCTCCATTGGTACTTTTATATTCTTTAATCATTGCTTCCTTCTCTAATTCATATGCTCAACATATCGGGAGGCAATTTTGACCCATTTGTATGTGAATGGGTCGATTTGGGTAATGTTCCAACTTTTATCTCTAGTGGGACAAATGATTATGCATAAAGATTTAGCTAAACAGGAAATGGGTCAAATGGGTTGAGCTACAAAGGGATTGAAAGTAACAGAAATTTAATTATTACCACCCTGGTTTAACAGTGAATTTATCGTTTTTCAGGACATGGCTGAACCTACTCCTACTCAGGAGCTAGTAGCTAAGGATCTCCATGGCACTGAGTGGCGATTTAAGCATATATTCAGAGGTCATTATGTTCTCACATTGGATATAGAGACTGATAGGGCTATAGATTGTTTTTTGACTCAGCAAATCCATGGTTTCTATTCTTTTATCTGATGAATGTGCTACTATTAGATTTATGAATATATCATAAGAACCTCGCAACAACCACAAATTCAAACATGCTAATCTTCCTTTGAGTTAGCTGAAACCGTATTATCAGTTGCATGAAAAGTAACTTATATTGGATGGATCAGGTCAACCACGAAGGCATTTGCTTACAACAGGATGGAGTACTTTTGTTACTTCTAAAAGATTGGTGGCTGGGGATTCATTTGTATTTCTTAGGTATTGATTTTGATTATTGCTTTGATCTTATGCACTTTTGTCAATTCAATGTAAATTGCAATGTTTGACTCATCACATAGTGAAGACACATTAGAAGCATTTCACAATAAGAATGTTGCAATAAAAAGAGACATCTCAAAGGGGGATGTATTTGACCTCACAGGCATGATTATCTCTTGTTATACAGTTGGTTTGTAATTTGTAACTTTGACTACATTCTATATACCTCTTGCAAGGCCGGAGGTCCTTATCTACCTTTGGTAGAACCGGAAGCAGCCTCTCTACCTTAGGTAGGGGTTAGGCTGTCTACGTCTCAACCTCCCCCATACACCATGAAAGACGGTATTGGGACTCATAACCCGTGAAAGACGGTATTGGGAGTTACTTTACTTTACTTTTTCTTTGACTACATTCTATATACAAATATGTGATTATAGGGGGGATAATGGTGAATTACACGTGGGAGTAAGACGTGTTGCTCAACAGCATAACTCAATGCCATCGTCAGTGATTTCAAGTCGGAGCATGCGACTTGGAGTGCTTGCCACAGCATCACATGCTCTTTCTACCCAAACCCGTTTTCTTGTTTATTACAAGCCAAGGTATGCTAATTTGCTTGATTCCTTCAAAAATAGAAGTGTAATTTACCGGGTCGAGTTGGATTATGCTTTACCTCTAATGGGTCATACGGGTAAAACCAATAATTTTAGCTAAAAAGTAAACGGGTCAACATGTCAAATTGCTCAAAAGTCATCCAAAGTGTATTTTAATGCATAATAGAATTTTTTTTTTTATATTTTTTTATTTTTTTTTTTTTTTTTTTTTTTTATTATTATTAAATATTAGATGACTTTTCCTGATATGATATTGACTATTCTCTAAGGGGAAGGGACAATTTCATTCATTTTTTTTAGTGTAACGATGAGCATCTTAAAAACCATGACTAGAAATCGAAAGTAATATGCATGTATTACTCGTAAACCAAAAAATGGCATACCAAGTAACAAAGAAAAGTAAATTATTGATTAGGCTTTTGTTTCCGTGTATGCTTATTTTGCTTGATGTCTGAACTACAACAGCTTTTTTCATGAGCTTGGTCAAACACATATATTTAAGAATATGACCGATCTTCTAAAATTGTCCACTCCTGCTATCAATGAATCACACGCCTGTATCCTTGCATGTAGGTTGTTGCAATATTTGATATGCTGAAATTTTACAGGACAAATCAGTTTATCATAGGATTAAACAAGTATATTGAATCTATAAAGAATGGATTCACTGTCGGTATGAGATTCAATATGCGATTCGAGGGTGAAGATTCTCCGGAGAGAAGGTTGATTACAATTATAAGTTCTTGGTATTCATTATTATGTAAGTTGATCTAAGGAGATGGTTTTCCATTAAATATACATCATTTTATTAGGTTTACAGGTACAATCGTTGGAGTTGAAGACCTGTCTGGCCAGTGGGAATGTTCTAATTGGCGCTCACTGAAGGTAAACATATGACATAAACTGTTAGTCGGAGACTTCTCTTTGACTCGAAAATAATCAGAATTTTCTCTCGTTAACTTTAGGTCGAATGGGATGAACCCACATCTATAGTGAGACCGGAAAGGGTTTCTCCGTGGGAGATTGAGGCATATGCCAGTCCTATTCCAACAAGCCTGATTCAACCGATGACACCTAAAAATAAAAGGTCTCGACCTCCAACCAACATCCCTAACCTTGGTGAGTTTTCTTACCTTTATTTTTTTTTGTCTCCATATTAGAGGTGGCAAGATGGGTGGGTTGCTCGGTTTGAGATGGATCATTTTATAGTACGGGTTGAAATGGAGTGTGTGGGGATTGCCTGACCTGCAAACACTTCTTTTTTCTTCCATTTTCTAGTTTTTGTTTATTACTATTTCGTTGGTTATTTCTAAAGAAATGGCATCACTACAGAAATCTAAATTTTTGAATTAAACAATTCAGATGGGCGTATGCATTAGAATAGACTTTGGGTGACTTTCGACCTGTTTGGCGTGATTCACTTTTAGTTATAATAGAATTTCACATGTTTGAGATACAGCTCAACCCAAATCTACCCATTCATAAGTCAATGGGTACCATATCCATATTAACGTCTTTTATTACGTACGTTGGCTGCCTGTATTCTAGAACTGTCATGTTCGACTGTGTCAGCTGTTTGGAATCCTACACACGAGCAAACAGAAAATGGTAACAATGGGTATCTTTATGGACCCAATTTAATGCAAGTTGGCTATCATCATCACCTTGAGTCAAATCTTCATGTCATAACTTTTTCAGGTGAAAGGGAAGACAGGAAAGGTGTCTCGGGTTGGTCTGTCCATTCAAATATGGCTCAAGAATCCACAAAACTGACCAAAGATTCAACTAATAATCTGGTTGACTTGAAAAAATCTGAAAACGTTTCAAGTTGTAGACTATTTGGTTTTGACTTAAAAGTCGCCCCCAAAGGTGATAATATTATTTCTGAGGTATCCCCTTCTGCCGAGAGACATGAATTGGCTGGGATTTCAGACAAGAAGTTGAATCCCCTATCAAAGGATTGTATAGGTGTTCAAAACAAACAAAGTACTTTGAGTCGGAGCCGTACTAAGGTACATCTTCCCCTTCAAATAATCCAGCTTTACTGATAAGAAAGTAGTCCGGTTTTTATTTAGAGCAACAATAAATAAACCATGGGTCATTTGTAATGCATCGATAAGTTAACATAGGGTATAATGATTGAAGGTTCAAATGCAAGGAGTAGCAGTGGGCCGTGCAGTGGATTTAACCATGTTAAAAGGATATGATGAGCTCATAGATGAGCTTGAAGAGATGTTTGAGATCAAGGGAAAGCTTTGCCCTAGAAATCAATGGGAAATCGTGTTTACTGATGATGAAGGAGATATGATGCTCATGGGGGACGATCCATGGCAGTAAGTAACCAATAACTAGTTGCACAAATAATGAACTAGTTTTCTTCCGCATTAACCGTCCTTAGAGGTGGCAAAATTGTTTGACAGGGTAATGGGTCAAAATATGCCATTCTTAGTATGGGGTTGGGTTGACCCGCATACACTTTTTCTGTCCATTCCTTTAATTTCTTATAAATAGTCAATATGTTGATTATGAAGACAAACAACATTAATCTTATGCAGGGAGTTTTGTAATATGGCGAAACGAATTTTGGTATGCTCGAGTCAAGATGTGAAGAAAATGACGTCTGGAAGCAAGATGCAGCTTTCTTCATCCATAGAAAATGAAGTCTCAGGCATTTAGATTGGAAGCTGCTGAAATTAAAAAAAAAAAAAATTGCTCTTTCTTGTATGTGATGTCTCATGTTAAATAGGTTTGTGGACTGCGTTTGTTTCTTATATTGAAGTGGGGAATAAGTGCTCACGTAATATGGTAGTGAAGTTGTTAGAACACTGACCTTATTAAAGAAATGGAAGCAGGGTAGAGTTAAGGTCTAAATGTTTGATATTGTATGTTGGAGATATTAGATGCAGTCATTTGCATCTTAGTACTGGTCAACTGATTTGGAGTTTATATGTAATGTAATTATAAATGGACTTACAAGATATATGTTGAGATTAGTAACTTACTTTTATTTGTTCTAAATGGACGTACAGGATACCAAGTGAGTTGTGAGCTCTTTAACCAGTTCAATATCCTCTTAACAGTCTTGATGATGCAAGAACGAGTACCCCTTAACTTGTTTTATTCGCTTTAATTTATGGTGAAGCTGTTAGTAACTTAGTAGTCTATACTCTTTTCATTAAAGTTTTACATTATATTCAAACTTCTCATATTCTATCGATGTGAAACTAGTGGATACAATTTTTCTCACATATAATCCTACATACCAAGAATTAATTCCATAAATGCACGATTTTCATCTCACAGTAGCTTCGGAGGCTATTGCCTTAATGCTATCCAAGCAGTTCTGGTTGTTGCAACCAATTTTACAGGTAAAATATAGTTGAAAGTAAGATTGCATGTGTGCATAAGTGAAGCTGTAAAGAAGTCATTTTACTCTGTTTACTGGTTGTTTCACGTGAAGTTGTTGGTAAACTCAAGTCTTCAGTTAATTTTTGTTGAGGTCCTACGGATCTTGGATCAATCGAGATGAACATGTTTGAGTATGCACAAACAAATGTGCAGTGACTCTTTGGAAACAGAGGGTGGGAAAAGTATCAATATAAACACACAATAATATATTATCCACACTATCAAATTCTATACATATGCTGCGTTTATATAAGGTTCATAACGAACCATCATGTCTGTTCGGTAAAGGACACAACCGAACAACTAACTACCTTTAACTACTTTTAACTACCAATAACCGTATAGTGGTTATTAACTACCTAACTAACATGTTCAGCCCTTAGGCTTTTCGTTTGTTATGATTTCTTGATTAATTTGATTCCAACATTCACTCCCCTAATCAAGAAATCATAATCTTTACTCTGTTCTTGTCCACCTTTGATTGCAGCCTCGTTCCTTCTTCTTTATCATTATCCTTTCATTCTCGTTTTTAAATTCTGATCGCCTTGTAACTTGTCCTGTCTTTTATGTTCGGTTGCCTTTCTAATGTTCCGTGGATGATCTTCCTGATCATCGTCCTTGTTCATAGCTTCTTCCAGTGCACTTCTCTATTCCAGCATCATCCTTTTCTTTGCCTTGTGGATCTTTTACCGTAGCATAACCAATGCTACTCTCAACCACATTCTCTTCAGGCTTCTTTTCATACCAAGGCATCTTTGCTGTCTCATACTTGCACCAACTCTATGAACCTTTTCTTGCTTTGTCTTCTTCTCGCCATATATGCGTATGACACCTTTCTGGAACGTATCATCTTGCAATTACCATGATCTTCTTTCTCATTCTGGTTTCTAATCTTTCTGTTCTTCATTCTTCTTGCGTTTCTGCCCGAAAACGGGATCGTCTCCATGATCCTTCTTCATGCTCTGTTTTTTCGGGTTTTCTTGTTCTTCATGGGCAATAACTTTCCTTGGACTGCAATTGATTGATCCACGTTAACCGTACGCTCTGATACCATGTTGAGGTCCTACGGATCTTGGATCAATCGAGATGAACATGTTTAAGTATGCTCAAACAAATGTGCAGTGACTCTTTGGAAACAGAGGGTGGGAAAAGTATCAATATAAACACACAATAATATATTATCCACACTATCAAATTCTGTACATATGCTGCGTTTATATAAGGTTCATAACGAACCATCATGTCTGTTCGGTAAAGGACACAACCGAACAACTAACTACCTTTAACTACTCTTAACTACCAATAACCGTATAGTGGTTATTAACTACCTAACTAACATGTTCAGCCCTTAGGCTTTTCGTTTGTTATGATTTCTTGATTAATTTGATTCCAACAATTTTGGCTTTGAGATTTTAGATATCCAAGTTGTTTTGTGTCCCAAGATCCTATATCGGAATTCGTTATAGATCTTGTGAAGTGTTCTGTTTGCAGGAACTAGGAAGTACCATTGCTGTGTTGTTTTAGAATGAGTTACTGAACTTCAGACTTTACCTCATTTTCGACAACATATTACGGCCTGTATTAGTTTAAATTATGCATTCTGTTATTCATGGTTTTTGATTTCAATATAACTTGGATAACATTTGGTAAAACATTGATGCATGTATTCTTCTAGTCTTACGACTTTTATAACCCCCTAGCAAAATTTCTTTCATGCACACTCAAGAATCATGGATTTGAATATTGACAACACCACACTCTTCGTTTGGATGAGACAACTTGTTGTCCATACCTGAACTAGATGATCCTTCAAATATAACCACACTATGTTCTACAGGAACCCCTTGTAAGTTTAAACTCATGTTGGTAACCGTGGCTGGTTCAGAAACGACTGGTGGCTCATGTTGGCCACTTTTGGCTGTATTGACAACTGAACATCTGCAAAGTGGACATGTTATGTTTGAATAGAGCCAGTTTCGTATGCAATCGCCATGGAACATGTGTTGGCAGGCTGGTATTTGATGTAGCTTTTCATTTATCTCGAATTCTCCTAAACAAACACAACACCTACAGATTGAAATTTCATGGAGTTTCCATTAGTTGTCTTCATCAAGTCATGCATGTGCAAAGAAAATGAGTCTATGGAGGCCTTGCTTATAATTTTTTAGATTAAAAAAAAAAAAAAAAAAAAAGGAGCCCATTTGACTTGTTTCAATTTTATTTATTTATTTATTTATTTTTTTTCAAATTGTTATTCTGGTAGAAATGGATAGAAATGTTATTGCTGTATAAAAGATAATTGTCTTTGTTAAATTTCCATTTCATACAAAATTTAGCACTTTCAACAGTTTCACATACAATGAAAAACCAAGTATATAAGATGGTTAAAGAAATCAATCACTCAAGATTGTGACCAGAAAAGTTGTATGCTTACATTGAATCCTCTGCATATAAATCCTCATCAAACAAGATCACAATAAGCTTGTCTTCAAGATTTATCTTTGATCCTGTTTCGCTCTATAAGAACATTGACACCAAAAGAATATACATTAATTTAAGGGAGGTGATCGAGAAAGTGAGAGCAATATCAAGATAGAGGTATATACATACACATTGAGGTAGAGTTGAAGAATCTTGATTCCTTGAGTTTCTTGGATGGATTATGGATGAAGATGATGATGAATTGTTGTTGCTAAAAGTCTTCTTAAGGTAGAACAGGTAAAACAAAAGAAATAGTATTACGGAGAAGAGTATTGGAATGGAAAATATGAATGCTTGGTATAACTTCATTTGAAATGCTTGAGAATACAAGTGAGAGTTAACACCACTAGTACTTGAAGATGTAAGATACCCCATTGTCTTTTTAACTACTTAGCTTATTGTCAATTCAAAGTATATATGACGAGCGTGTAGAGAAAGATCCTTCTTTGGCTTCTACTTTGGAAACTCAAAGAAATCCTAGTGGCGGTTTTCTTGATTTCTTGATTGAGCGAGGATCCGACTATGCAGATGCAAAAGTGCACAATCAGGTTAGAAACTTTTGAAAAGAGATGACTGGTATTATGTGATTTGCTCTATCGGTCAGCTATATGAAGTTTATATAAGAATGGAGAATACATACTTATACGAGTTTTTTTACATAAAACCGAAAGGAGCCTTAGTGGATTGTCGGTTTCTTGATTGATTTAGAATCCGAATGCACTAATGCAAGTCAAGTGAAAATTAGAATCTATTGGTGGTAGGGAATGTGGGTATTATATGGTTTGTGTTCTAAACATCAACACCTAGTTTATCCAAGAATAGCGAAAAGACGCTCGTCCGGTTTATATGGATGAAAATTAAAGAGAACCTAGTGGATGCCCAATTTCTTGATTCAGTGAGGACACGAGTCTACAAATGCAGTTACACGAAATAGTGGAATTTGGAATAGTGATCATGTTTGAAAAAGATTATATGGGTAGTGAGTTAGATGTGAAAATGACAGAAAAGGAAAGCAATGGTGTGATATATGATCACTATATGCAATAGCTTTTTGAGATGAAGCAAGATTTCATTAAAGGAAACATGATGATTATTCCTCCCATGTCTACAAGTTAATATAACATGGCATTAAGTACCAAGAGACCCTCAAACACTAGCACCAAATTCTGTATACATATAAATATTCAGAAACATCACCTCAGTGTGGTAATGCTACCTCAAGCTCCACATTCATGGTTGTGCACTATCTTATATGCTTGTTTCACTAGCAAATGCTTGATCTTGGGGTGGTATTTTATTAGCAATGATATATAATAGAGAATGCAATCTCTTGTGGGCATAACTTGTTCAGGATGGAGAACGATTTTGTACCGTTTTTTCATATCATATTTAATCAACAAATATTCTATGAACTTATAAATCATTATTGACTTTTTGTAACCTCGAAATTCAAGTTATTAAAGTTTTTATGAGATGTACTGTTGTTAACTTAGTTGTAAAATGAGTTACATTTCAGTTGCAAATGATTATTCATGATCATGTGTTGTGCCCAAAAAATCCATTAATAGTACTTGAAAATTGAGAATCTTAATGAATGGATCAAAACCAACTTTAAAACCTCAATCATAAAGGACTCATTAGCAGGATCATAGTGGCTTGAGATAGAGCTCCCATGCCTTAGAGTGTTGCATGTTCTTTAAAAGTGTAGTGTAGAATATAGTCAATAATCAATATACCTTAGTGGAGAAGCTATGGTATTTATAGGTTTACCGTTCTTTTTCATGTCTGAACAGTGTCCATCAATGATGCGAGAGGAATTTCAAGTGTCCACAATGATGTTATGGCATGCTTTGCTACCAATATGTACGCGGAAAATCTTGGCAAAATCCTAGTATAATGCCTACATTATATTCCAAGGTGTTATATCGTTGTTGTCTTACAAAGACCACTAAAATTTCATTGGAGTATTAAAGTGCGTTCAGAGCATTTCTCAAGGTATACGCACTCCAAGAGTGTAAACAAGCATTTGCATAAATGGTGTTTTGGGTCAAAACCATACAATTGATAGAATTGATGTTTGCTTATCATTAATCAATAACAATTAACGTACATAAAGGAAATACAAAGCTTGGAAAGTAAGCTAACTAGGTAATGGGCTAAGCCCTTAAAAAAGATAATCGGCCTAACAATAAACTTAATAATATTCGTCTAATACTCCCTCGCAGTTTGAGCGGGAGGTCTTCGAACGTTCAAACTGGAGTGAAACTTGAGAAATAAAGCACTTGGATGGCTCTTGGTAAAGATATCAGCATACTGAAATCGCGAAGGAACATGAAGAACACGAACTTGTCCAGAAGCCACAAAATCACGAACAAAATGTATGTTTATCTCAATGTGTTTTGTGCGTTGATGTTGAACCGGGTTAGTAGAAAGATAAACAGCATTCACATTATCACAGTAAACCAGTGTAGCAGTAAAAAGTGGAGCACGAAGTTCACGTAAGAGATTGCGTATCCACGCAGTCTCAGCAACAACATTAGCAACGCCCCGATATTCAGCCTCTGCACTAGAACGAGTTAAAGTAACATGTCGTTTAGCAGACCATGAGAGTAGATTATCCCCAAGAAAAACACAATACCCAGAAGTGGATCGTCGGGTGACTGGGCAACCTGCACAGTCAGCATAAGTATAAGTAGTAAGCTGAGATGTAGATGATACATGAAGCTTAAGGCCATGATCAATAGTACCGCGCACATAGCGTAAAATACGCTTTAAAGCAGCCAAATGTGGTTCCCGTGGATCATGCATGTAAAGACAAACCTGCTGAACTGCATAAGAAATGTCAGGCCTAGTAAATGTGAGATACTGAAGTGCACCAGCTAAGCTACGATATAGCGTAGGATCACATCACCATCAGCTCCTAATTTAGATTCAGTATCCATAGGAGTCCTGCATGGATTACATTTCTGCATATGTGCACGCTCAAGAATTTCCTCAGCATATGTAGTCTGGGATAAAAATAAACCTGTTGATGACCACTGAGCAGAAATGCCAAGAAAATAATTCAACGAACCAAGGTCCGTCATAGCAAACTCACCATGTAATGAAGCAATAACCCGCTGTAAGAAAGCTGGAGACGAAGCTGTAAGTATGATATCATCCACGTAAAGAAGCAAGTAAGCAATGTCAGAACCACGATGAAATATAAATAAAGAAGAGTCAGTTTTACTATGCTGAAAACCAACCCGAGTAGCATAACCAGCAAAGTGAATTGTTGGCTTGTACTGAAGAAGACTGCAAATATTGTAAGCAAAGCAACAATCAAAGCAATAGTAAAACTAAGTGAAAGGCTGCAAGGATTGTGTATGCGACAATTAAAGCAATATTAAATTTGATTTGCTAAAGTTATTATATGGCAGCAAGGAATCGGTAATGCGACAAGCAAAACATTATTAAATAAGATTTGCTAAAGTTTTTATATGGTCGCAAACGGCTAGCTAGAAACGAAAAAATATATATATTTTGGGTTGGTTGATTAGGGTTTTTGGTAGTGGGTGTTTATGGCTCTGATTACCATGATAGAATTGATGTTTGCTTATCATTAATCAATAACAATTAACGTGTATATAAAGGAAATACAAAGCTTGGAAAGTAAGCTAACTAGGTAATGGGCTAATCCCTTACAAAAGATAATCGGGCCTAACAATAAACTTAATAATATTCGTCTAATAACAATTGATAAAGTTGTACTTATGAAGTTCAAAAAAAAAAAAAAAAAAAAAAAAAAAAAAAAAAAAAAAGATAAAGTTTTACTTGGTTGTTACAGGTCAACCAAAATTACATTTGTTACGGATTTGACCACTTTTTAAAACGAAAACATGATTATGTTGATGATGTAGATTTTTGCTGTGAAATCAAATGGTCATTTAAAAGAGTCAGAAATGCTGAATTCAAAAAGATAAAGATAAAAAAAAAAGTTTGCGGTTCATGATACCAAGTTAACAACCTTAATTAAGTGGTTCCAAAGCATGAGTTCAGGATATTTTCATGCTCAGATAGTCAATTATTTGATGGAAAACTGTTTGATTGGTACACATGTTTTGATAATACCAATACAGTATCCGTTTTATTATTAAAGCAAACATCAATAGACAAATTTTAGTAGCAGCTCATCAAATGCTATTCCATTAAGCTTTTAATGTGCAAACAAGATCTATACATGAATTAAAATGGAATCCAAAGATCATTATTCCCATAGGTTCATGACTTCATCTTACTAGATCTTGAGTGATCATTACCTTAATAATATTAAAAAGACATCTGATTATGATTTATAATTAATACGGGACGTATTACATTTCTCCTTCTAACAAAATTGTTACACTAAAGATGCTACATTACTTCTGAGACACCAATAAGTCATGTTTGAGGGATGTAGCTTGTTAGCATTAAAGACGTAAAGTGATGGTCATTCTCGTCTTAGGAACTTTGTAAACGTGTCTTAGTTTATGTTACAGTTTTGTTAATGGGTCCATCGAACTTGTAAGTTTAGGGTATCATCGAACTTCATCAACGACACTTCTTCAACACGATTTGGGGTTTACTCAGTACTTTCCTTGCTTGTATAAGCTTGTGAAATACTTCGACTAAGGGAAAATCTTCTAGCTTGTATAGGTTAGATAGATCTTATTGAACTTTCATTTTCATCGAACTTGCAATTTTCATCGAACTTGCATTTTCATCGAACTTGCAATTTTCATTGAACTTTCATTTTCATCGAACTTGCAGTTTTCATCGAACTTGAAGTTTTCATCGAACTTGCAATTTTCATTGAACTTTCAGTTTTCATCGAACTTGCAGCTTTCATCGAACTTGCAGTTAGCTTTCATCGAACTTGGAGGTTTCATCGAACTTGCAGATTTCATCGAACTTGCAATTCTCATCGAACTTGCTAAGTCAATCTCATCGAACTTACAAAGTCAAACTCATCGAACTTGGAATAGTGTTATTGAACTTGGCTGAAATTTGACTTTTTACGACGAAACTTCAAACGGCTATAAATTTTGAACCGTAACTCCGTTTTCAGCCCATAACCTATCAAAACGACCGTGAGAACAAGAAGATTGACACATTGAATGAACTAAACCCAACCTTTGAGGCCCAAAGTTCATTCAACCCAACCTTCGAGGCCTAAAATCGCTTCGAAAGGAAGTTATCGAAGTTTTTAAGTTTTAAGACCAAATTTTGACTACAACAACTTGCATTAACTTACAACAAACTCAACTCCTATATTGTTGAATCGATCCAAGATCAACTTTATCATACATACATTCATCAATGGCAACTCAGCAAGACATCCATGCAGCCGGTGCAGAGAACCGTCCTCCTATGCTTGAAAAAGGTGGGTATCTTGCATGGACAAGCCGCATGCTTCGTTACATCAAAACCAAACCTAATGGTAAACTCATGCTCCAATCCATTAAGGAGGGTCCTTTCAAACCAAGACAAATCCAAGATCCCAGAGATCCAAATGGAACACCTCCTGTTCTACCATTCTTTCGTGAACAAAGAGAAGCAGAATACACAGATGATGACTAGAAGAAGATCAAAGCTGATGATATGGCAATGCACTTAATCCAACTAGGATTACCTCGAGAGATCTTCGCTGCAGTCGACAGCTGTGAAACTGCATATGCAATTTGGGAACGAGTTAGAAGGCTATGTCATGGAACAGAAATTGGGCAACAAGACATTGAAAATACGCTACTAACTGAATGGGAGAAGTTTACATCCACTCCTGGAGAATCCATTGAATCCTACTATATCAGGTTCTGCACTTTAATGAATGAGAATCCATTGAATCCTACTATCCATTGAAAACAAGCTAATCAGAAACAAGTTGACACAAAGAACAATCGCGAGCAACATCAAGTTCATCAAAAATCTTCAAGAAGAATGGGGACAATATGGCACTATTGTCAACCAAACAAAGGATTTGCATCAGGTGAATTATGATCAGCTCTACGATTTTCTGAAGCAAAACCAAGCTGAGGCTAATGAAGTAAGGAAATAAATACTGGCAAAGAATAATGATCCTCTCGTACTCATTGCTAACACACCGACACCTTTACCAGTATACACACCACATCAACTATCTTCATCTTCAACTCACAACTACATGCAACAACAAACTGCTGTCATCCCACAACAACAATTCTACCCACAACAACAACAAGTTATTCCACAACAACAATATCCACAATTCCAAGAACCAGTGTTCACTAACAATGATGAATCTACTGCTGCTTTGACACAAGCATTTGCTTATTCGACAAAGGCATTCAAAGGACGCTATTCTACACCAACCAACAACAACCAAAGGATTTCATCGAACACTCGTAACAGGCAGATTGCTCAGCTGAGTTTCAATATGGGTCAAGGAGGACAAATGGTTGGGAATCAGCAAGGATATGCTACTGGATTTCAGATGGGTAATCAGAACATGCAAAATGCAGGACAGTATGCAGGGAATCAGTTGGGTCAGTATGCAGGGAATCAGATGGGTCAGTTTGTTGGAAATCTGAGGGGTCAGAATGTTGGAAATCAAACAGTAGGTAATCAGATTGGGAATGTTGCAACTCCAGTTGTCGGGAATTATGGAAATGTGAATCAGGGTAATCCGATAAAGTGTTTCAACTGTCAGGGTGTAGGTCATATTGCAAGGAACTGTCCTACTAAGCCGAAAAAGAAAGATCCAGCATACTTGCAGAAAGCATTGTTGTTGGCACAAAAGGAACAAGCAGGGTTTCAGTTGTCTGCTGAGGAAAATGATTTTATGGCTCTTATGGATGACATGGAAGACCGAGAGGACATCGATGCGAACTACATATTTATGGCAAATCTTCAGGAGGCTAAGTACGAAACGGATTCTGACACACCTCCTGTTTATGACACCAATGCAGTATCTGAGGTACCGTTATTCAATACATGCCACAATAATGATATATTTGATATGTCTCCTCATGAGGAACAACATTCTAAGAATTGAGCACCCACTTATGATACATACCTGGACACGCCGAGTAGTAGCAATATTGATTTGGCAACTCCAGATATGAATCATAACGGAGGCTCATTTTCACAGCATACTGAGAATGATGAGGAAACACGCGCTCTCTTTGAATCATTATTGAATAATTGTAGCATTGAAATTGAGAAAGTGAAAAAGGTCAATCATGATGATAAGGCCGCGAATGAGAAAATGACCGCTGAGCTTGAGAGGTATAAGGAAAACGAAAAAGCTTTTGAGTTTCATAAAAAACGACCGTCATACTTAGAAACTGGTTATCAAAATTCCGTTTCAAGGGAAAAACAATTGCAAATCAAGTTTGACACACTTGATGTTAATTCACACATGAAAATAAAATCCTTAAACGCGGAAATTTCTGATTTGAAAAACCAACTTTCTAAACAAAAATTAACTTGTTCTGATCTTAAAAAAGAAAAGAAACAGTTGAAAACAGATTTTTCAAAACGAGAAAACGATCTTCTTGATGAAATCATTGAGAAACAAGAAACAATCAAAAAGTTGGAAGATTTGCTTGTGAAAACGGGTCATTCAAGTCAAACCATTCATATGCTTATCAAAGATCCAAATCCGTTTTTACATACAATGAAGAAAATGGCTATCGGTTGTGAAAATCCTTATACTCTCAAGAAAGCTCAGAAAGAACAGAATGTTTTGTACAATGGAAATATAATAAATGCTAAACATGATCCTCCCATTTTTCGTTATTCTGAGGAAACGATAGAACTTGCTGAAGAGAGTCTAACCAAAATGAAACAAAAGAATCCAGACCAAAAATCAATTGATTATGATAAACTCAACAAACTTTCTGGAGTTACTTTTGTCCAACAAAAACAAACACCAAATTTTTCCAAAAAACCAGTTGTTACAAAACAGTTTGCAAAACAAAAAGTTGTCTCTAAAGCTCTTTCAAACACGGAACAAATTTCGTCAAACAACCCTTTTAACACAAGTGATGCTAGAAGATTTCTAGATGATATTAAAAAGCGAATTGAGCAACTTCAAGGGATTGTTAAGTCTAAAACCACTATCAGTGTTAACAACTGGCATTCCAGCTTTCATGCAGAAATGAAAAAGGTGTTTGAAACAGAAATTACTACTCCACTAAATAACATCTATGCGAGAGTAATTCATTTTGAACAAGCATTTTTGAAAGAAACAGCCACTTCGTCAAGGACCACAAATCCCTGATGAAGGAAGCTAATGAAAATCTTGAAAACATCAAAGTTTTGGAAAACCTAAATGACTCTCTCTTCGAAGCAGTTATGTCTACCGATATTATGTCCATTATTTTGCAAACATATTCTGTTGAAGACGATGAAAGACTGCGAGCTGAGACCTCCGCAATTGTTTCAAAATATGAAAATGCTCTTATTAAACTTGAAAAAGAAAACATGTCATATTTTAAACAACTTGATCGAAAAAGCGAAGAATGCAAGTATGACAAACTATCATATGAGCGTGCCTTCAAAAACATGAAAGAGCAAAATGATCTTTTGAGGGCTCAGCTGGAAGGTCAAAAAGGGAAGGGTGTGGATACTAAGTTTGCAAAACCATCAACTTCAGACAAACCAAATACTTCAAAACCGGTTGTTAAACCAAAATTGTCGATTTCTCAATCTGTTCCAAAAGTCGATGTGAAAAATGATTTAACAAAACCAGTCACTCCAACACCCTTGCCCAAGCAAAATGAAAAAGAAAATATTGTTGATAATGGAAAAGCGGTTGTCGAAACACCAAAAGTAATAGCACCTGGCCTTTATAGGATTAGTCCCACTATTGCGTCTGCCTTCACATCTAAAACATATAGGACAAACGACGAAAGCGTAAAAGATAATCCAAATGAGACTAGGAAAGCTAAAACAACTTTTAACAACAAAAATGTGAATCATAATACGTGTGCCTTACCTTCTACAGGAATAGAAAGCACCACTAGGAGCAGCAGACTACAGCCTAGGAGCAATACAAGGAACAATAGAGTCTCACCTGTCTCTAAGAGTAGATGCCTGAATGAAGTTGGAGAAGTAGAAGAACACCCTAGGAATTTACCGCTTTGTAATAAGAGACATATTTCATCTGAATGTAATGTCAAAAGTACTGTTTCTAATGCATGTAATGACTCTGTTTGTTTAATGTGCAAGAAATGTTTAGCTAATGATATTTATGATGATTATGTTTCTAAAAATGTGACTGTTACATCTGAACAAAAGAACGTTCCAAAAGGAACTAGTGCTAGATCTAGATCATTAGGAAGACTAATTGCACGATTTAGGTCATCCACTAGTAGTCAAATGCCTAGGAACTATCTTAATTATTGTGTATGGAAACCAACGGGTAGAGAGTTCATACTCCAGAATGGCAAATTGAAAGCTATTCAAATTGAACTAGTAGAAACTTTCTATGAGTGTGATCCGGATTTTACCCCTAACCACATGGAACCAAATTCAAAACGGTTTCCAAAAACAAACTCTTCTGTTCTTCGCAGGTTATCGAAATATGTCTTTGGATCGTCGACTCGGGTTGCTCCAAGCACATGACCGGGAATCTAAAGCTGCTGATCAATTTCGTCTGGAAATTCATAGGAACTGTACGCTTTGGAAATGATCATGAAGCAGCTATTATGGGTTATGGAGATCTTCAGTTTGGGAATTATTTGATCACTCGAGTTTACTACGTCGAAGGGTTGGGACACAATTTGTTTTCAGTCGGGCAGTTTTGTGATGCAGATTTAGAGGTTGCATTTAGGAGAAACACGTGCTTTGTTAGAAATTTGGTTGGCGATGATCTCTTAACTGGAAATCACGGCACCAACCTATATGCTATCGACATCAAACAAATGGCCTCTTCATCACCAATTTGTCTTATGACAAGAGCATCTGGCACTAAGTCCTGGCTGTGGCATAAAAGATTATCCCATCTCAATTTCGACACCATCAAAAAATTAGCCAAAGACAACATCGTCAACGGACTCCCCAAGTTCAAGTACACCAAGGAACACCTATGTCCATCTTGTGAACTTGGAAAAAGCAAAAGGGTATCATATAAACCAAAACTGTACCTAGTTCGGAAGCACAGTTACATATGTTGCACATGGACTTATGTGGCCCAATGAGAGTTGAAAGCATAAACGGAAAGAGGTATATTCTTGTTATTGTCGATGACTATTCAAGATACACATGGGTAAATTTCTGCGGTCAAAATACGAAGCACCAGGCATCATCATCACCTTTCTGAAGCGTATTCAAGTCCTACTTCAAGCTCCAGTAAGGATTGTAAGAACAGACAACGGCACAAAATTCGCAAATCAGGAGTTAAGAACTTATTTTGAAGATGCTGACATCACACATCAGACATCCGTTGTTAGAACTCGACAGCAGAATGGGGTAGCTGAAAGAAGAAATCAAACTCTTGTGGAAGCTGCTCGCACTATGCTAATGTATTCTAGTGCACCGTTATTCTTATGGGCCGATGCTGTTGCCACTGCTTGTTTCACTCAGAACTGTTCCCTAATCCACCCAAGATTCAATAAAACACCATATGAACTAGTGAACAACAGAAAACCTGATATCTCTTACTGTAAAACCCGCAAATTAACATAAGATGAAAAGACTAAAATGCCCTCGAGTTTGAACTTTGAGAATTCATAAATTAGTATACGAGCCATTAAATTTAACATAACCTAAGTTTTAATAAAATAATTAAAACATTACATTATACAATGTAGTACAAAAAAAAAAAAAAAAAGAAGAAGAAAGAACTATGTTATATGCCGCCCCCCCTTAGACCAAAAAGAAGACCAAGTACATGATTTGCATATATATGTTATGTCCTTAATGTGAATTGATACATTCCTAAAATCAATGTTGCAAAAATCGGCTGAATCGGCCGATTAATCGCCGATTAATCGTTAATCGGCCCAGTACCTTGTAGAATAGTGAAAATCGGCCAAAAAATCGGTCAGGCAAAAAAATCGGCCGATTCACCCAAAAATCGGCTGAATCGGCCAAAAACCGGCCGAATCGGCCAAATCGGTCAGGTTTAAAAAAAAGAAAATTTAGGCATTCTACTTAATTTGGGGATCATTTATATCACTTATAATGCACAATGAGCCTCATAATCAGAATTGGAGCCTTTTATTGAGGTTTGGAAACATATTAGGCTTGTAATCAGTTACGATCTTTAGTTTGGTCTCCAAAAATACCCAAAACATGCAAAAAATGCCAATCCGATTAATCACCGATTAATCCCGCCTCGGCCGATTACTCGCTACAGGGTGGTCGACCGCCCGGCTACCGATTCACAATTTTTGCAACATTGCCTAAAATACTCTAAACCCAAAAATTCGGTCCTCCTTACCACAATAATACCGATCCTCCAAAAACAAGAAAACCCTAACTTTCCTCTCACAAAAAAAAAAAGGTGCGGCCTCCATTGTTTCCTGCTGCTGTTCGATCCAAACCAAGCCAAAAGAAGGACTTTGTTGTGTTCTTGATTCCATCCATCACTAGGTAATCTTCCTCTCTTCTTAAACAACCAATTCGAATTGGTTTGAAACCCTAATCCGACCCATTGTTATTGTTTTCTGCTGCTGTTTTTTTCGAACCAGAACAGAAAGGAAGAAGAAGGAGTTTTGTGTGGTGTTTTGATCCTCCTCGTGTTCGTGTTCTTCGTGGTCTACGAGGGTATTGTATCACCCACTATATTCGATCATTGTTTCTGGTTTTTCTTTTGATTCTAGTCGAATTAACCACACATGAAATCACATAAAATCATAAACTAACAAAACCCTAAAATTCGTATGAATGAATCGGCTGAAGTTTTGTGTTGGAATAATTCGTTTTGATCATGTTAAATATGTTATAGAATGACCTAAATATGTTATGGACTCAACCAAAATCGTTTGGAGTGAAAAACTAATGATTTGGATGGTAAAAACCCTAAGATGGACATGTTTCTGTGAGGCCTGATTCTGAGTTGGATTTTTGGTCGACTTTAACCGACTGTAACTAAATGATGGAATCGAGTTTTTGAGTGTTTTAAGAGTCTAAAACTAAGTTCATTTAAAGGGCTACCTGGGAAAAATTTAGTTTGTAATTTTTAGAGGCCTAGAAGGTTACTTTTTGATTTTTAGAAAATTATGTGTCTGATCGGATTTGTGAGTCTGGAAAATCAGTCCGGGTTTTTGAATTTTAATTTCCAAACCGTGTCGAATTAGAAGGTTTCCTTTGAACTGAGTCATGTTCAATATGTCTCTTAGTAACTGGAATTTTTGTAGAATTTTTTGAATTTTTCTGGAGGGGTACCAAAGGGTAAACTTGTCGAGTGTTTCATCAGATGCGTTTCTGGAACATGTTGAAGAAATGGATTTTTAAGTGGTACCTAGACAGCATAATAAAATCTGGAAAAATTCTCTAAAATACTTAAGACATTGAGGAACCTGGATGAATTTTTATAGATTTTATTTCGAAGTATTAATATGATTTAGGAATTAATTGAAACGTAGTAAAATCGTATGTATAGGAGACTGCTACGGGTTTAAAGGATATTTAAATGGTGTTAAGTGTTTATGTTCTAAACTAAAGGGTCTAAAGTGTTATTCTTTAAAACTAAAGGACCTAACTTGTGAACACCTGTAACTTCATAGTAAATACATTTTACACCCTAATATTATGAGAATTTCATATTCGTCCCTAAACTTATGATAATTACCTAATGAACCCTAAAGTATGAAAACTACTATATGAACACTAAAACTTTGTAAAAGACATTATGAATCCTAAACTATGAATACGATCATCTGTAATACTTTGAATGGACAAACGAGAATGTTAATAATCAAAGTTAATTAACATGGAGAGAGAACTTAAAACGAGACATTATGATTACATGAAACTTATAAGAGAACTTGTGATTATTTGTAGATCGGGTGAAGAGGGAGTGATCTCCTACTTGATTTGCTTTTCATTTCTTTGCTTGCGTATTTCATTAAGGTACAGATATTCTGCTCTTTTAATAAGGAGCCTTCGTTCTCTTATTTTGATTCGTAATAGGGTTTCCTATGCCATTGCTATGTTCCCTACACTTTGATTCGTTGTTTGATTCATTTGACCTTGATGTTCGATATAACCTTGTTTACTTTGAATCTTTGACATGAACCTTTGGCATATGAACCTTTTGATATGAACCCTGTGATTTGGACTATGATATTTGGACTATGACAACATGGACCTTTGCTTTGATTTGGACTTTGACATTTGACCCCAGTTTGATACCCGAGCCAAGTTCGTTTCCTAGCCATGAAGGTAACATGGCCGTGTCTGTGATGCACCACTGGCATGACTAGCGTGTAGCCCTAGTGATTTGGTTACACCGTCCCCATTTTGATTATGATATGCATGCACACTATATGATTTGTTATGGCCAATATGATTTGTTCGGGGGGCGAATGGATGCATCCTAGGTTCGTGTCCGTGTTCGTGGACAGTTCGTTTTGATATGATTTGATTTGGTGACTGATGATGGGTGCAATCCACGTCTTTCACAAAATTTGGGAGCTAGCTACTCCATTTGAAGAATGAGGACACCCCTCATATGATCTGATTATCTGAGAGGTCTCCCCTCTATATGATTTGAAGATTGTGGTTACGATATGATATGATTTGATTTGTTTGGGCTCGTGGTGGATGACTGTCCTAAACCTTTACTCTTTATACCTTTACTTATATCTTATTCATTATGCTACTTCTGTTCATTTCTGGTTACTTTCATTTCCGTTTATTATATATCTGTTCACTGGGCTTTTTAAGCTCAGCCGCATTTCTTTTCCTGCGGCAGGTTTTAGTAGGAAGCCAGGAGCTTGGGTTTGCTTTGGGATGAGAGATTAGCTTTGAAGACGATACCTTAGTTTTAGTATTCATTTATGTATGACTACGTAGATTTGGTATATTTTCCTTTGTAACTTTGTAAACCATTTGTATTATGTAAGTCGTATGTTATGCTTGCCTTTGATATGTCACCATTTTCGTGACACTTCTACCCTTGCCGGGTTGGGGTGTTACAATTATGGTATCAGAGCCAGGTTTACGACTTGTAGTACATCTACCCTTGGCCTGTGTAAGTTAGGACCCCTAAGTTTCCACTGTAGGCGCTCGTAGGATAACCTTTGCGAAGTTGCGTAGAATTTTCCCATAGGAATATAAGTCATAACCGGTGAGGAATGGGTAGTCTAGGACATCCATGTGAGTAGTAATTGCTTCCGCATCACTCTGAATCTTGCCTCTGCCTTTATTCATGCCTTATAAGAACGTTTGTCGTAGAAGACGAGGAAGTCTTACCCTCCGTTATTTGAATAATGAACTTTGTATGTTAACCAATTTCCTTTGGAAGGATTTGATGTTGATATGTCCAGTACGGAATTGTGATCTAAGCATGATGATGCTAATAACTGATATTCCATACATCTCAACTCTGACAGTTAAACGATGTTCGTATTACTATCGGTGCACACCCTACCATTCCTATGTTATAAGCTAAACAAGATTCCAATCCTTTGAACTGTTCACTATTCTAACCTTCAATTTGATATATTTGACTTTGATATATTCTAATACTCTCCCATCCCACACTTTGATGAACCATGTACCTAAATTTGATATGTGAATTATCCGTATGTTTTGACAACCACATTCGCTCTGAGAATCCGTTTCCCTTTGGATGTATTTGACTTTGAGGTCTCTTGACTATGGAGTGGTGGTTTTTGTAAAGCTATCATGGACTGCAATATTTGCGACCTTTAACAATCTGCTCCACCATATTTTGATATGATATTCTCAATCATTTGAATCTGTTAAAATTATTGTTGCTATGAAGCACATACTCCGATCTCTTTGATCCCCAATTTTCTCCTAACGCCTGTTAGTATCCACTCTTAGAAAGCTCCGGCATTTGAAAGTTTGTTGTACGAATTTCTGGTGCTTCTGATGAACCTTTTGAGATTCGTTTGGAAAGTAAAGTTTGCATTGAACTAATCTGAATTGGCGAAACCACGATATTGAAGAAGTTAAGAGATTGTAGGAACTGATGGGATATGAGTTTGTTCACTTCAGTGATCTCTTGAATGCTCCTGTTGGGTTATGAAGAAGAAAGAGAGAAGTGTGCGGCGGCGCACTGACCATCGTGAATTTAACCGTAATCATTATTCCATTTCCGCGTATTAATATTTGATTCATTATATCTTTGAAACTCCGTAGCAGACGACCTTATTTGAGTTTGAAAGACGGAAGAAGCAACCACAAGAACATCTGAGAAGGAAGTTGACTAGTTGAGATTAAGTTCCGCGAAGCATTACAATTTGATTTGTGAAGAGAAAGATTTGTGATATGAAGTTTCTCCCTAAGAAGATTTCCTGAAGTTGCTTTAGTACCCGTGTGACCACTGTGAGTTTTGAATGATGTCAATTGTATTGACTAGAAGATTCATGTTTTCGCAAGTATTCGGACAATTGTCATAGCATGACAGTATGTTTGTGCTCAGAGACGAACGAGGAGCACGTTGACCATTTTAGTATGAAGTGAACCGACCCCTTTGTTCTAGAAGAATAGATTTACTTGACGATCAGAGATTGTAGCTGTTGGGTCATGTATAACCCAAGAATGCTTCAAACATGATTTGGACACAAATTAACTAAGTGTTAACTTAAACCGAGAACAATTCAAGTCACTGAGAGAACAGTCTCTCAGTGAGTCATCTTCAGGATGCTTAAGGCGAATTCAAGAAGAAGGATTCACTACTCAGGAAGGCGGTACTCCCTGAGTAGGACTTAAGCCAAAGAAGAAGATGATGGATTCAGTGAGTGTTGGATAAGAACTCACTGAACCCCAGTCTCCTCAACCAACAAAGTGATTGAAGGACTGAGGAACCAACGCCTGAAGTAAAGGCGGGAACAATAGGGAAAAGATCTGAGAAGATATTAGTGTAAACCCAACACTCTTCTCTTGTCAGATCCAACCTTCTCTATTGCGGCTAAAAGTCATGGAGTGTCAGCCAACAACTCTTAAAGTCTTCTTGGCCCTTTCCTATTGGTTCTTGGAAATGACAATTACTATTTGTAATTGTCAGACACGCAACCTCAACAACTTGTATTATATTTAATCACTTATACTTAGATTACTTGTGTATAAATAGAGCAGATGTGAGAGAAGTTAAAGTGTGCTTTGTATAATTAAAGTCTTGAACTTTTACAAAGGAACTTCTCTCCTACAAAGAGTATACAACTCACTGAGATAGCTCAGTGGGTATATTGTTACCACTCAAGCAAAACTTGAGTTTCGATAGGAGACACCCCATACCCTTGTCTATTCAATCCCAAGTGTTTGTTCCGCAAAACACTTGGGTATAGATTCTTGGAATTATTTCTAATAAGAATTTAAACGTTGAAAAATATTGTTGTTTTTATACTCACGTTTTATAACTGTTAGAATTAATCCTAAACATTGTATTAGTCATAACACGAAATAGATTAACTTTCTAGTTAACTCTAATCGTGTAAAGGGACCAACAAGTGGTATCAGAGCCTCTGGTTTATAAATCTTTAAAATAACCAAGAGTGCTCTAGGTTTTAAAAACCAAGATCCTACTATGACTGATATCAATATACCCCAGCTAGTCGACAAAAAGGGTGGCAGCTACTCAGCTGTTGCACCCAGACTTGAAACTGGGAAATTTAGCAAATGGAAGAAGCGTATGATTTGCTATCTTACTGGTATGGAACCCTACTACATCACCTGTATCAGGGATGGCCCATTTGTCCCAAAGACTGGCACAGGGCTAAACAAGCCTGAGGCCCAATGGACCATTGATGAGAGGAGGGTGGTCAATCAAGACCAACGCCTGAAAAGCATCCTTATATCATGTCTTCCTGACGATATAATGGAATCAGTCATCAACTGTCTTACAGCCAAGCAAACTTGGGATGACTTGGTAAACAGCTTTGAGGGTCCCTCAGATACCAAGGAAAATAGGGTCATGGACCTTAAACTTGAGTATAATACTTTCAGGTCAAAAGACTCTGAAAGTCTCTCACAGACTTACACCAGATACAAAACTTTGATAAATGAACTATCAAATGATGGTGTTGTACTGACCAAACATGAGACAAATGTTGGCTTTGTCAACAGTCTCCCTGAGAAGTGGCTCAACTTCTCACAAGGCCTGAGGAATGCTAACCACATTCAGACCCTTGAGCTCCCTGAAATTTATGGGAAGTTTGTCTATGAAGACAACTTGATCTCAAGGAGATATCCTGACTCAAAAGCTTTTGAGTCCAAAAAGGCCTTAACCTCCACACCCATATCAACTGCTTTCTATTCTAATGGTGTTGTGCAGGATACTAAAGAGGATTCTGAAGAAGAAATTGATGAAAGAACTGATGAGGAATACCTGAATGATCTAAACTTGGAATTCCAAGAAAGGGCACTCCTTGCTAGTTCAAAATGTTTCATCAAAAGGAATCAGTCCAACTTTACAAAATCAAAAGCAAATGAGACCACTGAATGTTTTAAATGTGGTAAAAAGGGTCATTTTGCTAGGGACTGTTATTCTAAAAATATCTCAGAACCCTCTTACAAATTTTCAGGAACTAGCAAGTTTCAACCTAAAATGTTTCAGTCCACCCAACAATTCCAAAACAAGGGTCAAAAGGATTTTGAAACAAAATATAGGAATATTAAAGCTAAACTTGCACTTCTTGAAATTAATCCCATATTGTCTCAGGCTCCTCAAACATCTAAACCTATTCAGACAAAGAACAAGGTTTTAATAGCTGAAGCATATGATTGGGATGATGAAGAGGTTTCCTCAGATGAGGAAATAAGAGTTAGTGCACTGATGGCACTTTCAGAAGAGGATCAGGTGGCTGTGGGAAAAGGTCATGCTAGAAATGGAGAGTGGGTCAACATCACCATGAAGAAGGTAACTACTTTACTTTCTATGGATAATGATTCTGATTGGCAATCTTACATGAATTATATTTGTGTTGATTTAAAGTTTGTTGAAGAACAAAGGCTTAACTTGCTTTCAAAATATAACAATATTGTGTCAGAATTGAACAAATGTAGAGATGAACTGCTTGTACTTAAGCAAGCCAAACTAGAAACAATAACTCTACAAATTCAGAACACTGAGATTTTGAAACAAAACCAAGTCCTTCAAACTGAACTTAATAAAGAAAAGGCCATTATCCAAAGCTGGACCAAGAAGAACCCTAAGATTTTTGACACTGTGGGATTAATCTCTCAGAAAACCATTGGTATTGACCCTCTTATGGTTGATCCAACTGTGTGTCAAAATGAAATGAACTTTGTTCCAGCTGGCATATCTTTTGAGCAAGAATTACTTCCCAAGTCAAATGACTGGATTGTCAGGGACAACCCAGTCAGTAAGTTACCAAACTTTGAGACTGGAAAGATCTTGCTTCCTGAAAGTCAGGCTTTGAAAAATATGCTTGGACTCACTAAAAAACTCAGTAAGCTTGAACTCACTGAACCACTCACTGAGTCCTTGGATGAGTCTGAATCAGAATCATACCCTCCACTTCCTCCACTGAATACCCTTCAGGGTGCTACACCTAACTTAGGCCTCCCACCTATGGTCTTCTCACCACACTCTCCAAAGGAGAGATCAGGAAAGGGAACAACCATCCTGAAGAGAGCAAACCTTGATGTCTCAGTAAATACTGATGACTCATCAACTTCAGTCCCTTCTGAAGTAACAACCCAAAGCCCTGACTCAAAATTTGATCAGTTGGCTGAAATGGTCAGGAAGCTAGGAGAGAAGATTGCATCTTCTGAGAAATCTTCTCAATCCAAGAAGGAACAAAAACCTACTTCCTCAAAGACCAAATCCAAACCCACAAAACCCCTGAAAAGATGTGAGCTATGCAACTATACAAATCATCTCACTTATGATTGTTATAGAGTCCTTTATTGCATGATTTGCAAAAAGGAAGATCACAGGACCTCTGATCATAAACAATGCTCAGTCATGTCAAACTTTTCAGGACTCAAGGCTCAGTGCCTGAACTACCCTTCTGATTCTAAGCAGAAACAGAAGCAAAAGGCCAAACCTTTTCCTCCCTGCTCTTTGTGTGGATTCAATGACCACCACCCTGAGGATTGTCAATATGACAAAAATTGTGAATCTAGTGGAAGTTCCACTCAGAAATCCTCAGGAAAAGAGAAGGTCATTCAGTCAAGAAGAGGAATGAAACAATCCTCTCAGACTACTGAGGCTACCCCTACAACCAAATGTAAAACATGTGGTAGCTCAGTCCACTCAACCTCTGACCATGAATCAATTAATACTTTCATAAAGACCTACAATACCAAACCCTCCATGAAATGGAGTCCTAGAAAGAACTGACCTAGTTTACTATTTGTGCAGAAACATGCTAGGGATCCTGTTTGGCATCTAGATAGTGGATGTTCAAGGAGCATGACTGGTGTTAAGGAGTGTCTGCACAAATATGTGGAAGAACCAGGACCCAAAGTGATATTTGCTGATAATTCATCATGTCTCACTGAAGGTTATGGTTCAGTTAACTGCAATGGTATTGTCTTTACTAGGATAGCATATGTAAATGGTCTTAAGTATAATCTGATCAGTGTCAGTCAACTATGTGATGCAAAGTACATAGTTCAGTTTGATGATAAGCAAGGAACCATCTTCAATGCAAATAAGGAAATTGTCCTCATTGCACCAAGAAGACAAGATGTTTATGTATTAGACATGTCAAGTCTAACTCAGGATGGAACATGTCTCTTTGCTAAGGCCACTGATACACTCAATTGGCTTTGGCATAAGAGACTAACCCACCTGAACTTTAAGAACATTAACAATCTTGTAAAACAAAACAAGGTCCTTGGCTTACCATCACTTGTGTTTTCTAAGGATAAACCATGCTCAGCTTGTGAAAAAGGTAAACATCACAGAGCATCCTTTAAAACCAAAACCAACTTTTCCATCAGGAACTGCCTACATCTTCTCCATATGGATCTATTTGGACCTGTCAGTCCAAGGTCTATTAACCATGAGAAGTATACTCTGGTCATAGTGGATGAATACTCAAGATACACCTGGGTATTCTTCCTGATCAAAAAGAGTCAGGCAGCTGAAACAATCATGTCCTTTGTCAGGAACATTGAAAATCAAAATGACATTAAGGTCAAGCAAATTAGAACTGACAATGGGACTGAGTTCAAAAATAATGAACTTGAATGTTTCTGTGATGAGAAAGGCATTTCCCAAAAGTTTTCCTCTCCATACACACCTGAACAAAATGGTGTTGCTGAAAGGAAAAACAGAACACTCATTGAAGCTGCTAGGACAATGCTATGTGGATCAGTCCTCTCCAACCATTTTTGGACTGATGCAGTCAAAACTGCTTGTTACACACAAAACAGATCCATAATTGTCAAGAGACATGGGAAAACCCCATATGAGTTATTCAAAGGAAGAATCCCTGACATCAGCTACTTTCATGTCTTTGGGTGTCCTGTGTTTATTCATAATCACAAGGATCACCTAGGGAAATTTGATGCAAAAGCTGATGATGGATACTTCCTGGGATACTCACTTGTCTCAAAAGCCTTCAAAGTGTTCAACACAAGGAGACAGCAGACTGAGGAAACATTTCATGTTACCTTTGATGAGAGCACTGATGCAATCAGGTTCTCAACTGCCTCAGTAGAAGAGATAGGAATTGATAATTCTTCAAGATATCCTCCTGATGAATATCTGTCTGAGAACAATCCTTCTACTCAGTATCAAGATGATGCTAACCTCTCCTACTACATTATCCCTCACAACCTACCAAACCCAACCATCACTGAGTTTGTTGAAGCACATACAAGTACTGATGATATCCTTCAGTCTGAACAAAATACTCAGGACCCAAACAATCTCAGTGATGACTCAACCCACTTAGACACACAAGGAAATAGTAATCTAGTGTCTAATCCTGATCATACCCATCAGGCTTCTACAAGTTCTAACCCACTTCCAAGACCTCAGGATAGTTGGACCAGATCTCAGGATATAGAACTTGTCAATATCATTGGTGAGCCTTCTGAAGGCATGCTTACAAGAAGCATGGCTGCTGAACTAAGAGCAGCCTCATCCAATGAATGCCTATTTGTGGACTTCATTTCCACAATTGAACCCAAAAGTGTTAAAGAAGCACTTAAACATCCAAGTTGGGTTCAGGCCATGCATGATGAACTAGAACAATTTGACAGAAACAAGGTAATGACCTTGGTCAAATGTCCTGAGAATGTCTCAGTCATTGGCATGAAATGGGTATTCAAAAACAAAACTGATGAAAATGGCATAGTCATTAAAAACAAAGCCAGACTTGTAGCCAAAGGCTATAATCAACAAGAAGGCATTGACTATGAAGAAACATTTGCACCAGTAGCAAGGATGGAAGCCATCAGGATCTTCCTTGCTTTTGCTACATACATGAACTTCAAGGTGTACCAAATGGATGTTAAAAGTGCATTCTTAAATGGTTCACTGAAAGAAGAAGTTTATGTTGAGCAACCTCCTGGATTTGAAAGCCATGAGTCTCCTGATCATGTCTATAAGCTTAACAAAGCACTTTATGGACTGAAGCAAGCTCCCAGGGCATGGTATGAGACTCTCTCAGCCTTCTTAATCCAAAACAAATTTGTCAGAGGCAAGATAGACAACACATTGTTTATCTATAAGACAAATAATGATGTCATACTAGTACAAGTGTATGTTGATGACATCATCTTTGGCTCAACAAGTTTCAAACTTTGCAAACAATTTGAAAAACTAATGGCAAAGAAGTTTGAAATGAGCATGATGGGAGAACTGACATACTTTCTTGGTCTTCAGATCAAGCAGACTGATAGAGGAACCACTATCAGTCAAAAGAAGTATGTAAAGAATCTACTGAAGAAGTATGATCTCAGTGACTGTGCCTCAGTCAAAACTCCCATGGTTCCCCCAAACAACCTTGGTCCTGATCTAACTGGTAAACCAGTAAATCAAACTCTCTTTAGAGGAATGATAGGATCACTGATGTATCTACTTGCATCAAGGCCTGATATCCAATTCTCAGTATGTCTATGTGCCAGATATCAATCTGACCCAAGAGAATCTCATGTCACTGCTGTGAAAAGGATATTCAGGTACTTGAAGGGCACTCCTAACCTTGGATTATACTATCCAAAGTGCTCAGGACTTGATCTCAAAGGATACTCAGACTCTGACTATGCTGGATGCAACATGGATAGAAAAAGCACCTTAGGCTCTTGCCAAATTCTTGGTGGGAAATTAGTCTGTTGGAGTGCTAAGAAGCAACAATCAGTTGCCTTATCCTCAGCTGAGGCTGAATATGTTGCTGCAGCTAGTTGTTGTGCAAATGTACTCTGGATGAAAAGTCAACTCAGTGACTATGGAATTCAGTACAAGATGGTACCCATCTTTTGTGATAACACAAGTGCAATTGCAATCTCTAACAACCCTGTTCTTCATCAGAGAACAAAACACATTGATATCAGATATCACTTCATCAGGGACCATGTCATAAATGGTGACATTGAATTGCACTTCATTCCTACAGAATATCAGTTAGCTGATATCTTCACCAAACCTTTGGATGAACCAACTTTCACAAGACTGAAAGCTGAATTAGGAATGTTAGATATAGAGAATCAGTCCACTGACTAATTTTATTTCCAACTAAAGTGTAAATTCTTGAAATCTCAGGTCCCTGACTCAATGTGTTTATCAGTGAATTATTTCACTAAATCCATCACCTCAGGAACTAAACCCGAGTTCATGAAATCTTGATGGGTCAGAAACTAAACCCAAGTTTCTGAATCCTTGCTTCTCAGGAATCCTTCCATATTCCTGAATCATCAGTGACTAATCCCAAGTCCCTGAAAAACCTATCACTGAATGAAGAGTCATTCAGGGCCCTGAAAAGGACATTTAATACTGACTTAAATGCTCTAAGTATCTAGTTAGTAAATGTCCGAGGTTGGTAACTGAACACATATTTAATTCAAGAATAATTGTTCTTTTTGCCTTTCTGGCTTCCACCTCTGGGCCACCACATTCCCACTTGGCATTAAATGCCTCTCCAATCACATTTCAAATATGTGATGACTCATCTCTGCAAGTTGCACTTTTGCAGAACTGCTCAACTGTTCACCTCGACTGTTGCGCCAAACCAGGAAAGTGGAGTGTTGGCATTAAATGCGGATCCCAAAACTTATTATTCAAAACAATTTCCAAATAATTCTTTTTGAATAAATTAAGATTTGCTCAAATGACCAAAACACCCCCATCTCCTCTTTCCTATAAATACCCCAACCAGAAGAATACATACACATGTTTTTTATAGAATTTTTAAGCAAAACTCTGCCATTTTTTATTCTCAAAAACAAATTGTGTGTGCATTCTTAAGCTTTAGAACCCCTTTAACCTTAGTCAAACCCAGACTTACCCACAAATGGCTTCTTCTAAAGCTGTGAAATATGCCCCCAACGTGGATTTCACAATGGAGGGTGTAGACCTAACCAAAAATAATGTGGTGGGAAATTTCTCATATCCACAAATCTACCCAGCCTACAAGAACGTTATGAAATATCTTCGTAATTGTTTTCTTGCAAAGGCTTTCACCCACTCTCCCTCAGTCATCTACCATGACTATTTGAGGGAATTCTGGTGTATGGCTGTGGCAACCAGCCCCAAAGACACCAAAGAGTCAATCATCACCTTCACGGTGATGAATGGGAGTAGAACCCTCTCCTTTGACTACTCAGCATTCATCAAAGCCACAGGCCTTGACTTTGCTGAAGCCTTCTCTCCCAACCCTACTGATCAGGACATAAAGAATGAACTGATCTTTCTTGCACCCCATGACCCCAGACGTCCAACAATGTCTGTGGGAGGCTTACTGGAAAAGGCTCCAGTAGTCAAAACATGGTTCCACCCTATTTGGAGGATACTGATGACATTTGTCATTCAAGTCCTGGGTGGAAATAAATCCTCTACGGAACAGTTGAACTCATCACAACAATTGATGTTGTTCAGTCTCCTTGAGGGTACAAAAATAGACATCGGAGGAATAATCTTCCGAGACCTCGTTGCTAAGCTCTCTGGAAAACATAGGCAAAAGCACATGTCCTATCCTAGATTTGTTTCCTGTGTGCTTCAGGACCTACTCGGTTCTGACTATGTGAGGACTGATGCAGAAGGTACGAAGCCTGAGGTACTGCACAAGTCAAACTTCACTAGTGGCATCAGTGAGGTTACACATATTGCCCTGACTGAATACATGCAATCAGTCATTCAGGGTAATGACGCTATCTCTCCAGTTCCTTCACCGACCAAAAAGGTGAAGAAGACAAAGAAGGGTCAGTCCAGCCAGGTGGTTAGACCCAAGCCACTCGTCACTGAGACTGATCCTCAAAACCAACTCAACCTTAAAAAGGGGTTGAAAAAGGCCGAGACCTCTGAGACACCCATTTCTGAGACCCTCTTGACCTCAAAACAAAGGCCAACGGAAGTCACTGAGCAATCATCCTCAGTGACCTCGGGCACACCCATTCCACATGGTTCGACTGACATAAACAAGTCAGAAGGATCAGGAAGCATTCCCCCCTCACATCCCGATGAAGGTACTGATAAATCACAATCAGTGCCCAAGGGAGGAAAGGGTCCTGAACCCTCGGTAGGGCAGCACCACCCTACTGGGAAGAGGACCCACACCCCCTCACATCCCGATGAAGGAGCTGTCAAAAAACAATCAGTTCCCAAGGGAGGAAAGGGTTCTAAATCCTCGGTAAGGCAGCACTACCTTACTGAGAAGGGGACCCACAAACATTCACATCCCGCTAACGTTCCTGAGCAATCACCCTCAGGATCTCAGGGAGAAAAGGACCCTAAATCCCCTGAAGGACAGCACAATCCTGATATGGAACCCATCAACCCCTCAGGCGGATCCAGTCTTTCAGGAACTGCCCCCAAAAGCCAGGCTGGTGTTACCCCAGTTATTATGGCTAGTCAGGCTGAGACAACCCACTCAGTTATTATGACAAAGGGGTCAGGACCTGACCAAACCGAAGGCAAGTCTTTTTATAAAGAGGAGCCGGTTGATTTTTTGGGTATTGAGTCCATGGGGGACTTTCAGGCTTTTATGGAGTCTGATGAAGAGCTCAGGGAAGAGAGTGAAGAGGAAATTTTTGAGGCAGGTGAGGATATGGAAACTGATGTACAACCGGAACAACCTGACCATTCACATCAGTCATCTCCAAGCCAAAGTGAAAAGTCAGTTTCTCAGTCTTCTGATTCTTCTGATACTGGGGACATCCTCCAAAAGTATGATAACTCTCTTCCCCTAACTGAAAGAACATTGGTCAAATTCCTACTGAAGACCAACAGAGCTCTTTTCACTGGTCTCACTGATGAGATGTTTGATCATCACACTGAAGCAGCTGTTCACTATGCCAACCTGAAGGCAGATGTTGAAAGTTTTCATGATGATGTGATCGAAATCCAATCAGGTACCAACCACTCCCTGACAGCTATTGATCTTCATTTCCAGAAGTTCAATCTTACTCTTGAAGGCATCACCAATAGCCTTGGAACTATTCAGTCAGCTGTCAAGGATGACCCCTTACTCACTGAAAAGATCCTTCAAGCTGCTGAGACTTATCAGACGCAGTCAGCTGAAATCCATGATCTCCTCAGCTTACTGAAGGATTCTAAACTTCAGGGTCTTACTACCTCCTTGGACTCAATCAGGACTTCCATGGGTCTTCAAGAAAAACATCTTGGTACTTGGGCACAATCTTCAACATCCTTGGCATGGTCTCTTGGATCAAGGATGTCAGGCATCGAAGCTTCTCAGGCTTCTCTGGCGGATCAGATCTCAAGTCTTCAGAAAGACACCTCGGACATCAAATCAATGATGACTGAGATCTATCAGGCCTTCAAAGGTCCTACTGCTCCAGTGACTCCAACTCTTGCTATCACCATGGCTCAAGCAACAGTTGAGGGGGAGAAAGACACTGGAGTCTCAGGCCAACAACCTCCTTCTCACACTGAGGGGGAGATTCCTGAAGCCTCTTCCTCCCATCAAGATAAAGGCAAAGGCATCCTCACTGAACCTGAGCCTCAACCAGCACCCATCACGATTGCAAAGGATCCTGAATCACCACTCAGGATCCCATATGAAATTGATGGAGTTCTTCACCACTTCTCAGCTGATGAACTCAGTGCTTATCTTCAGGAAGAGGAAGCAAAGAAGAAGTTAAAGGAGGAGGAGAAGGCAAGCAAATCTGCCTTAATCAAGGTTGTTCATGAAGAGGCTGAGAAAATTGGTCTTGAGGCTAAGGATCTCTCAGGAAGAGAAGGTGGTATGACCTTTGTGAAAGCTCAGTCTGAGGAGATGACTACACTCAGGCAGAAAAGGGAGGAAAGGAAAAAACGGGCTGAAGAGATCAGACAAAACAGGATTAAGAAATATCAGTGGTATATGACTGAAAGGTTAAAACCAGAACCAATCACTGATGTTCATATTCAGAGAAATACCAATCCTGCTGTTGTCACTGTCTACAGAGGTGCTGACAAGAGAAACTTTGATGTTCATAAACCCTTCAGATTCGCTGACTTCGGGATCACTGAATTGGATGAGTTGGGTCCATTAATAGCAAAGAAATCTAATGTTGTGGTCCCTAATCTGATGAAGTCTTTGAGTCTGAGGTATGAAAGATTGGCAGCAGCACCTCAGGAACTTGGCATTCGATCTCTTCTTCCTGAATCTGCACAACCTGCTTCCTCTCAGTCTTCTTCAAGGAAAAGAAAGAAGATAGAAACTGAGCCTGAGATCAAGATTCCTGGTCTTGACTGCAATAGGGCTCTCCCTGAAGGTGTTCCTTTCAGGAACAATATGGTCATTGAACAGCCTGAAAGAGGTTTGTTCTTCATTGATGAGTTTGGCGACAAAGCCTTCCAGAGGTGGAGTGATATAGATTTGTCAGGAATTAAAGCAATGCTTGGCTTTCTAATGATGGCCTCTCCACTCAAGAGTCCTGAGAATGTGAGGTTTTGTCAAGACCTGAAAAGAAAAATCAATGAACATCCTGACCAACATGAGCTGCAGTCAAAGAAGCCCAAGCTTGAAGCCCTTGGAATCAAGTTGAACTGATGACCTGCCTGAATACCCACCACTATCCCTTTTGTACTTAGTTTTGTTAGGACTTGTAAATGATATTAATAAGATGATATTTTTATTATTTCAGTGTCCTTATTTACATTCTAGTACATTCAGTATGAGCAGAAGTCCTTAGCTCACTCATATCTGATCAAAACACTTAGGAATAATTTATATCCAAATAGGGGGAGATTGTTGGGTCATGTATAACCCAAGAATGCTTCAAACATGATTTGGACACAAATTAACTAAGTGTTAACTTAAACCGAGAACAATTCAAGTCACTGAGAGAACAGTCTCTCAGTGAGTCATCTTCAGGATGCTTAAGGCGAATTCAAGAAGAAGGATTCACTACTCAGGAAGGCGGTACTCCCTGAGTAGGACTTAAGCCAAAGAAGAAGATGATGGATTCAGTGAGTGTTGGATAAGAACTCACTGAACCCCAGTCTCCTCAACCAACAAAGTGATTGAAGGACTGAGGAACCAACGCCTGAAGTAAAGGCGGGAACAATAGGGAAAAGATCTGAGAAGATATTAGTGTAAACCCAACACTCTTCTCTTGTCAGATCCAACCTTCTCTATTGCGGCTAAAAGTCATGGAGTGTCAGCCAACAACTCCTAAAGTCTTCTTGGCCCTTTCCTATTGGTTCTTGGAAATGACAATTACTATTTGTAATTGTCAGACACGCAACCTCAACAACTTGTATTATATTTAATCACTTATACTTAGATTACTTGTGTATAAATAGAGCAGATGTGAGAGAAGTTAAAGTGTGCTTTGTATAATTAAAGTCTTGAACTTTTACAAAGGAACTTCTCTCCTACAAAGAGTATACAACTCACTGAGATAGCTCAGTGGGTATATTGTTACCACTCAAGCAAAACTTGAGTTTCGATAGGAGACACCCCATACCCTTGTCTATTCAATCCCAAGTGTTTGTTCCGCAAAACACTTGGGTATAGATTCTTGGAATTATTTCTAATAAGAATTTAAACGTTGAAAAATATTGTTGTTTTTATACTCACGTTTTATAACTGTTAGAATTAATCCTAAACATTGTATTAGTCATAACACGAAATAGATTAACTTTCTAGTTAACTCTAATCGTGTAAAGGGACCAACAGTAGCAGACAACACCACCAGGTATCCGAGGACTAAAGAGCTTTCACGAAAAGGACCAGGACTGAAGACCATTGTCGGAGTTAGAAACCTTGTAGAAGATGTGCAGAAGAGGCTCGTGACAGGCGTTACCAAGAGAGAAGCATGTGAGGAGAAGACAGACTGAGATGAGATTCGATTATACCTCAAAGCAGCACGTGGAGATTTCAGTTGGGCATCAAGACGACCAGACTGTAGAAGATGAGCTTTCAGCACATAAACCAGGAAGTCCACAGCAGTTGAGTTGGTGAATTTCGAATCATGCTAGAAGACCTGTAGGAGACACGCAGCCTTGTTTCTCTAGTCATTTAGTTGTACTAAGATGAATTGAGAACTGAAGCAGACTCGCAAATGGAGGAATGCACGGTGATCACGTCGGAGATTCACGCTACCACACCGAAGTGTCCAGAAGAAGTGTCGAAGACTTGAGGAACCAGACTCAAGTTTATGATTTTCTTTTCACCCTATGATCGTATGATTAGACAAGAGAGCGACTACTTGGAATTTGAAAAGATTCGAGATCATGAAATTGAATGGATGGAATTTTGCAGTAAACGTTTGGATTTGGAAGATTTGATTGTTGTAAAGGATGAAGATATTGAAGACGTAATTCAAATTCTCTTAGACCACTTAAGTTTCCGTTACCTTTCGATAGGATCTTTTGAATGAGCTCTACCCTATTAGAAATTCCGTTCTGTGTTCGTTATGCATTTGTTTGGATGATGGTTTCGTTATGAGAAGGATGATGAATTGTGGAAGACCTAACGTTTCGACGACGAGTTTCATTTTGAGTTGTACACATTCCGTTACGCTATTTGTACGTTCAAATTCCTCCGATTTAGAATCCGTAGTGATGTTTGTTTTGGACCAACCTTAGGAGGTAGAAAGACTGATAGGTGGATAAGATAAGTAGTTCTGTTCGCGACTTGAGATAAAGTATGACCATCATGATGGTATACTCATATGATGCTGGTATTATGACGGTTCACGAACGTGATAATACTTACGTCATATGACGTACCCTCATTGTGTTCATAGGATATTTCGAGGAGTACTTTAGAAACCTTAGAATTTTGATTAGAGATGTGAGAAATTTCGCATTTGTAAGATTTAGGTTCGTTCCACCTATACGCTTAATCTGTTTCGCCGTTATACGATTTGATACGTTTGGATTCTCGGTACGCGGTTGTTGACCTTTGTAATTCCGATAAGAATCTTAAGTTCTGCTATAAGTTCTTCCATTTGATATCACCTACAATTTATTTTCTGTACGATCTCATCTGATTTGTCTAATCGAATGCTATGGACGGCATATCCGTCGCAATCTCGCGTATCCTTGTATCTCTTCTGAGAGAATATGATAACCATTCGTCATGTTTGAATATGATCCTTGCAATCTGAATTCCGTATGATATGTCATTTCTGGGAACGGAAGTTACTTTTGGATCGGCAATTAAGAGTCATGAGAAACAAGTCTTTTTACATTTCCGTTCGCTGTCCGTTGTGTCTTCTGTTTCGTTTCATCTCCGTTCGTAAAGATTCTTTGGAAGAACCACCCAGAGCGGGAGGCTACTTGGGAAACCGAAGAGTCAATACGATCTGATTATCCGCGTTTCTCTTTTTGATTTGGTACGTATTCATTTTGTTATTGCTTTCGATTCGCATTTTCATTTCGATTTCGCACTTCAATTTTCGAGGACGAAAATTTTTTTTTAGAGGGGAAGAGTTGTAAAACCCGCAAATTAACATAAGATGAAAAGACTAAAATGCCCTCGAGTTTGAACTTTGAGAATTCATAAATTAGTATACGAGCCATTAAATTTAACATAACCTAAGTTTTAATAAAATTATTAAAACATTACATTATACAATGTGGTACAAAAAAAAAAAAAAAAAAAAGAAAGAACTATGTTATATGCCGCCCCCCCTTAGACCAAAAAGAAGACCAAGTACATGATTTGCATATATATGTTATGTCCTTAATGTGAATTGATACATTCCTAAAATACCCTAAACCCAAAAATTCGGTCCTCCTTATCACAATAATACCGATCCTCCAAAAACAAGAAAACCCTAACTTTCCTCTCACAAAAAAAAAAAAAGGTGCGGCCTCCATTGTTTCCTGCTGCTGTTCGATCCAAACCAAGCCAAAAGAAGGACTTTGTTGTGTTCTTGATTCCATCCATCACTAGGTAATCTTCCTCTCTTCTTAAACAACCAATTCGAATTGGTTTGAAACCCTAATCCGACCCATTGTTATTGTTTTCTGCTGCTGTTTTTTTTCGAACCAGAAAAGAAAGGAAGAAGAAGGAGTTTTGTGTGGTGTTTTGATCCTCCTCGTGTTCGTGTTCTTCGTGGTCTACGAGGGTATTGTATCACCCACTATATTCGATCATTGTTTCTTGTTTTTCTTTTGATTCTAGTCGAATTAACCACACATGAAATCACATAAAATCATAAACTAACAAAACCCTAAAATTCGTATGAATGAATCGGCTGAAGTTTTGTGTTGGAATAATTCGTTTTGATCATGTTAAATATGTTATAGAATGACCTAAATATGTTATGGACTCAACCAAAATCGTTTGGAGTGAAAAACTAATGATTTGGATGGTAAAAACCCTAAGATGGACATGTTTCTGTGAGGCCTGATTCTGAGTTGGATTTTTGGTCGACTTTAACCGACTGTAACTAAATGATGGAATCGAGTTTTTGAGTGTTTTAAGAGTCTAAAACTAAGTTCATTTAAAGGGCTACCTGGGAAAAATTTAGTTTGTAATTTTTAGAGGCCTAGAAGGTTACTTTTTGATTTTTAGAAAATTATGTGTCTGATTGGATTTGTGAGTCTGGAAAATCAGTATGGGTTTTTGAATTTTAATTTCCAAACCGTGTTGAATTAGAAGGTTTCCTTTGAACTGAGTCATGTTCAATATGTCTATTAGTAACTGGAATTTTTGTAGAATTTTTTGAATTTTTCTGGAGGGGTAACAAAGGGTAAACTTGTCGAGTGTTTCATCAGATGCGTTTCTGGAACATGTTGAAGAAATGGATTTTTAAGTGGTACCTAGACAGCATAATAAAATCTGGAAAAATTCTCTAAAATACTTAAGAAATTGAGGAACCTGTATGAATTTTTATAGATTTTATTTCGAAGTATTAATATGATTTAGGAATTAATTGAAACGTAGTAAAATCGTATGTATAGGAGACTGCTACGGGTTTAAAGGATATTTAAATGGTGTTAAGTGTTTATGTTCTAAACTAAAGGGTCTAAAGTGTTATTCTTTAAAACTAAAGGACCTAACTTGTGAACACCTGTAACTTCATAGTAAATACATTTTACACCCTAATATTATGAGAATTTCATATTCGTCCCTAAACTTATGATAATTACCTAATGAACCCTAAAGTATGAAAACTACTATATGAACACTAAAACTTTGTAAAAGACAGTATGAATCCTAAACTATGAATACGATCATCTGTAATACTTTGAATGGACAAACGAGAATGTTAATAATCAAAGTTAATTAACATGGAGAGAGAACTTAAAACGAGACATTATGATTACATGAAACTTATGAGAGAACTTGTGATTATTTGTAGATTGGGTGAAGAGGGAGTGATCTCCTACTTGATTTGCTTTTCATTTCTTTGCTTGCGTATTTCATTAAGGTACAGATATTCTGCTCTTTTAATAAGGAGCCTTCGTTCTCTTATTTTGATTCGTAATAGGGTTTCCTATGCCATTGCTATGTTCCCTACACTTTGATTCGTTGTTTGATTCATTTGACCTTGATGTTCGATATAACCTTGTTTACTTTGAATCTTTGACATGAACCTTTGGCATATGAACCTTTTGATATGAACCCTGTGATTTGGACTATGATATTTGGACTATGACAACATGGACCTTTGCTTTGATTTGGACTTTGACATTTGACCCCAGTTTGATACCCGAGCCAAGTTCGTTTCCTAGCCATGAAGGTAACATGGCCGTGTCTGTGATGCACCACTGGCATGACTAGCTTGTAGCCCTAGTGATTTTGGTTACACCGTCCCCATTTTGATTATGATATGCATGCACACTATATGATTTGTTATGGCCAATATGATTTGTTCGGGGGGCGAATGGATGCATCCTAGGTTCGTGTCCGTGTTCGTGGACAGTTCGTTTTGATATGATTTGATTTGGTGACTGATGATGGGTGCAATCCACGTCTTTCACAAAATTTGGGAGCTAGCTACTCCATTTGAAGAATGAGGACACCCCTCATATGATCTGATTATCTGAGAGGTCTCCCCTCTATATGATTTGAAGATTGTGGTTACGATATGATATGATTTGATTTGTTTGGGCTCGTGGTGGATGACTGTCCTAAACCTTTACTCTTTATACCTTTACTTATATCTTATTCATTATGCTACTTCTGTTCATTTCTGGTTACTTTCATTTCCGTTTATTATATATCTGTTCACTGGGCTTTTTAAGCTCAGCCGCATTTCTTTTCCTGCGGCAGGTTTTAGTAGGAAGCCAGGAGCTTGGGTTTGCTTTGGGATGAGAGATTAGCTTTGAAGACGATACCTTAGTTTTAGTATTCATTTATGTATGACTACGTAGATTTGGTATATTTTCCTTTGTAACTTTGTAAACCATTTGTATTATGTAAGTCGTATGTTATGCTTGCCTTTGATATGTCACCATTTTCGTGACACTTCTACCCTTGCCGGGTTGGGGTGTTACACTTACCTTCACGTGTTTGGCGCTTTGTGCTATCCAACGAATGACAGAGAAGATCTAGGAAAGCTGAAAGCTAAAGGTGATATTGGAATCTTCATTGGATACTCAGAAAACTCGAGGGCATTCAGGGTGTATAACAGAAGAACAAAAAGGATAATGGAGATGATGAATGTGAAGTTTGACGAGATTACACAAATGGATTCTAAGAGACTCGCTCTAGAACCCGCGCTTAACCTAATGGCTTCTAATCAAAACAGATTAGGACCCGCACCAAACCCGCAGACTTCTGGACACATTAGTTCAGGACTCGTACCTCAAGGAGCTCAATTAACAACCACTGACAAACCTTCAGAACAAGAACTGGAAAATTTCTTCGAGTTAATGTTTGATGAATACTATGGTGGAACTTCGACAAATGCATCACAACATCATTCCGCTGCACCCGCTCAAAACCATCAACCACCACCACCACCACAAGATGCATCTACTACAATCGAAGCTGACGCACCAACACCCTCAAAATCACCTACATCTACTCCAACAACTCCAGTATTTGAAATTGTTCTACCAAGAGTTGATGAGCAAAACCAAAGTACACCATTTCAAGAAGAACAAACATAGAACCAAAACGATGCTGCGTTAGAAGAAGAAGTATTTGAAAACCCGTTTGCAACGGACTCTGCTGAATCATCTTCAAGGTTACAAGAACCATCTAACACACATACGCTAAACCCAAGGTACCCTTCTACACTCCAATGGACAAAAGACCATCCAATTGAAAAAGTTATTGGTGAACCTTCGAGGCCAGTTCAGACGAGAAAACAACTTGCCACAGACCCCGAAATATGCATCTACATTTGCTCAATAAGCCTTAAAGAACCAAAGAACATTCGGGAAGCAATGGCGGAAAACGCATGGATAGAAGCGATGCAGGAGGAAATTCTTCAATACCAGTTACATGATAGTTGGGAATTAGTTCCAAGACCACTAGAAAAACTTATCATTGATCTCAAATGGTTATGGAAGAACAAAAAGGATGAAGAAATGACTGTAATTCGCAACAAAGCTCGTCTCGTGGCTAAAGGATTCCGATAGGAAGAAGGGATAGATTTTGAAGAATCATTCGCGCCAGTAGCAAGACTTGAAGCAGTCAGGATTTTCTTAGCCTATGCAGCTCACAAAAACATAACAGTATATCAGATGGACATCAAGATGACATTCTTGAATGGAACTCTGAAAGAAGAAGTATATGTGAGTTAGACAGATGGATTCATTGACAAGGAACATCCAGACTACGTCTACAAGCTTAAGAAAGCCATCTATGGTTTAAAACAAGCTCCAAGAGCATGGAATGACAAACTATCATCTTTCCTGATCAAAAACAATTTCACCAAAGGAACAGTTGATTCTACCTTGTTTACAAGAAAATTCAAAGATGACATTTTGATTGTTTAGATTTACGTGGACGACATTATCTTTGGGTCCACTAATCCGAATCATTCAAAACATTTTAAAAATCTCATGAAAAGCAAATTTGAAATGTCCATGATGGGGGAACTTAAATTTTTTCTTGGTTTACAAATACATCAATCCCCTTGTGGTATTTTTATTAATCAAGCTAAATATTCAATTGAGATTTTGAAAAAACATGGTATGGAAAATTGTGATTCTGTTGGTACATGAATGGTCACTTCACCAAAAATCGGTGCTGATTTATTTGGGAAACCCATCGATCTGAAGAAATATCTGTGGGAAACTAGAAGGGGGGTTGAATAGTTTACCGGTTTAAAAACTTCTTTTAAAAATCTTGTTTTAAAAGTATGTTATTGGAAACTTTGATTCGAACTCTATGTGTAATCAATCAACACCAATATGAACTACACACTAAGCTAAGTAATAATAACAAATAAAAGTAAAGAGTAGAGTTGGAAAGATCAAACTGAGACAGAGGATTTATAGTGGTTCAGCTACGAAGCTCTTCTTCGCCCTACTCCACTCCCCGAGTACCACACTCGAGAGTTTCAAACACTATATCAACAACCTCCCTTCAGGCGGAGAAAACCGCACACGTCGCTTATCCTATTACCGACACTAAGCTAGATGTCGAGTGCTAATCTTAGCTAGCACCAATCTACCAAGGTCCACGTGACCAAACACTCAAGCCCAGTGGCTTCAAGAGATCACCAAGATCTCAACACGATCACAATGATCAACACTCACTTCACTCTACTCAACTAACACTAACCTAATGACCCTTGATCTTCTTGATCAATCACACAAGCCCAATGGCTTCAAGAGATGTTCACTATCTCTATAGATCACACTTGATCTTCACTCTCACTCACAAAAAGGAAATAAACTTGATGTATACTAAGACACAACAAGGTTGTAACAAGTGTTACAAAAACCTATCAACTATAACTCTAGTATCTTCTTGATTACTTGAGTTCTTCTCTTGCTAATGAAGAGGGATGACAACACCTTGTATCAACTTGGATACTTGTGTTCTTCTCTTGCTAGTGAAGAGGTATGAAGAGGATCACTTGAAGGATGATTGGATCACTCTTGAAACAAAGAAAAACTAATCTAAATGAACCTAAGAAGTGAAAGGTGTGAGAGGATTTAGCTAAGGGATTTTTCTGTGTGTAAAGGGTGCCTAAAATTGTGAAAGGGGTTGGTATTTATAGGCAAAGAAAATCTGAACGTTACAGAAAAAATGGTACGGACGGCTCCTTTAAATAACCCACGGCTCCGTTAAATTTAACGGTACCGTGGAGCCGTGGTAGACTAGGACGCTCCAAATTTTGTCTTTTCTGGTGAAAACTTATTTGGGGAAGGTTGGAGCTGATTTTGGGGGGAAAAATAGCTGTTGTGATTTTCAAACTAATTTTTCCATTAAAACATTTCTTAATATTTCAAAAATAATTTGTCATGTATATTTTTGAAAAAATGTTTTGTCCCATTTAAAATGTGAATTTTCAAAACATAAATTCACTTCTTTGATCACTAGTTCAAGTTGTAACTTTGTTCAAGAGTGATTTGCGTAGAAACGGGATCTTCCGATTAAAAACTTGTTAACGTTAATTTTAACGTAACGTGAGTTCACATTTTGTCATCCTCAAAACGTGAAGTAATCGAAAGATATAAATAACGTTTTTAGAACATTATTTGCATCAACAATATCAGAGCATGATTGGTTCTCTCATGTACCTTACTGCTAGTCGACCCGACATTCATTTTGCTGTTTCCTTATTAGCAAGGTTTCAGGCAAGGTCTACCGAACTTCACCTCCAAGAGGTTAAATTGATCTTTCAGTACCTACGAAGAACCATTAACATGGGAATTTGGTATCCGAAGGATTCCGGGTTTAAACTAATAGCATTTTCAGATGCCGATCATGCATGTTGCCAAGTTACAACAAAAAGTACATCAGGTGGAACATAATTTTTGGGTGAAAAGCTAGTGGGCTGGTCGTCAAGAAAGCAAGATAGTACTGCATTATCAACCGCTGAAGCCGAGTATGTGTCTCTATCTGCGTGTTGTGCCCAAGTTCTATGGATGAGGACACAACTCACAGATTGTGATTCGAAAAGTGCCATAGCCATCTCGTGCAATCCAGTACAACACTCGAAGACCAAGCATATTAGAGTCCGCTATCACTTCATCAAAGAACACGTAGAAGTGGGTACTGTTGAATTATTTTTCGTGAAGACAGATTACCAACTCGCCGATCTATTTACTAAAGCCCTTCCAAAATATAGGTTTGACGATTTAGTTCGACGAATTGGCATGCAAAGCCTAACTCCTGAGGAGCTAGAACGTCTTCTCAAATCTTCTTGAAAAATATCTTTCAAAAAGCTTCGCTGTAAATATTTTTGAAAAACAAAATATAAAATTTGAAAAACCAACAAAAACAAAATACAACAATAGAAAATTTTCAAAAATACAAAAACAATATAAAATAAAAAAAATGCAAAAATATTCTTCTCATGACATGTCTCTCGTATAATCGATATTCTGTACGTTTCTAGAAATTTCTGAAACATGTCGTTCTCTCAAAATTTTCTTAAACTATGGCTTTCGTATACTTCAGTACGAAACCAGGACTTAAATGATGACTTTTGATTATTTCAGATCAGGACTCGTAATTTCAAAGACGAAATCATTTTCAAAAAGTTCGAGTCTAAACAAACGAAAAGATTTCAAACAAAAACTTATTTTTACAAAAAGACTAGTGTACATCTAAGTACATAACTCACTTTTCAAAAGAAGCCTTAAGCACATGATCAAGATTTTTCAAAATCTTTCAAATTATTCTGTGCTCAAGATAACTCCCTCTAAACAATTAAAATTGTTTTTAAACTCTATGTTTGAAAATATGCGTTCATTGAGGGGGAGTATAAAAATAAAAATCAAAATGTTCCGATTTCAAGCAAAAACAAATACGTCTATTTCTCCAAAAGCCTTTCTCTTAATCAGTAGATATCAAAAATAGCACGATATGCTATTTTTGAGGGGGAGAAGACGTGATTAAAATTTGATCAAAATGTTTAAAGATCGTGGTTGAATCTCAAATGAGCTCGACTCAGATATAACCAACGAATTGACGAAGGTTAAATGTCAGTAATTGAAAAGACTTGTTCTGGACGACTAATAATTTCAAGCTGGTCTAACCAGTGATGTAAGCGTGTCTCGAATAGGACTTGTCTAAGTAGAGTGTATCGTCTCGAGAGATTCTTTTTGAACTTGACCTGGACGGGTAATAATTTTAAGCTAGTCTAACTAGTAATGTAAGCGTGTCTCGAATCGGCCATGTTCATTGAAAATCAATCAATTCAAAAGTGCGAACTCTACCCAGCATTTGCAAACTTATCTTAAAAACGCATGAGCACATGTGAAGGGGGATTATTTCAGAAAATGTAAAACTCTCGAAGTGTTAACAAAATATGTTTTATTATTATAAACACTTTGAGAGATTTATACAAAAGGTTTTATGGCATGTGATCAAAGAACCTAGTATAATCATGGAGTTATAAGGTGATTATGGTTAGGTTTATGTCCTATGATCCGCCAGAGCCGGAGGGATCTACCCAAGGACAATTCCAATAGATTAGAATTAGAAGTCCTTAGGTATGATTGAAAAAAAGTGTAAAGTGATGAAAGGAGAAAGAAGGGGTTGAAGAATTAAAAAGAAAAGTTTGTGAAAAGGGTGAAAAGAAATAGCCCTCCAATAAACTTAGGGCTGAAACCGGGTCAATACATCTGCTATCGGTTATCACTAAGATGATACCAGTATTGAAGACAAGACGTCATGGACCCAGTGATGCGCTGCACAACCCCTCCTAGCCTCCAGGTATCTCTTAAAAGACATTTGTTTCATTTCTCATGGAGAACCTTGCATAATCTATCGACCTCTCACTCCGAGATGTGTTGATATTGAAAAGGAGACTCTCTGCTTCATGCCTCCGACGACTAAAACCAAAACGAACGTAATCGAGTCTAGAGCCATGAGATTCATTAAAAGATCTCTTAGGATACACTTTCCAAAACATAAACTTGTGTTTGCCAAAAAGAAAACAAGTTGTAAGAGTCTTATATGAGATCTACGAATCTTGCCTTATCTATCGTGATGGTTACTTGTTTTAAACGGTCTACAGTCGTGGAGTGATACTTCGGTATACTTCAGCGGCTCACCTGAATTATGGGTATACTTCGGTATATCTGTTGTAAGCCTTCTTGAGGGTATCCAATTCAGGAACAACCTTTGTAAGGATTATAGAGGGTTTTCACACTATGCTGTTAATTCTCTTGAAGTCTGAGCCTGTAAGTACTGGAAATCCCGCCAAGGAGATTCCTTTCAAGAATCGAGTCCTTAAGACCTAGGTCTTTAATTGGATTTTATCCATAGTATTGACAACTGTCCCTCAACGGGTTTCAGACGGCTGATGTGCCCGAACAAGGTGAATGGAATCAAGACATTCATCAGTAAAACAATCATAGTGGTCTGATCTCTAAGAAAAGTCCACCATGATCGATTGGTGATTTCAACTAACATTCTTATGCAGGTACTGATGATAGTCCCTTGGAGGAAATGCCATTTACCACCATCATTTCAACACCTTCACCTCCACATACACATACTTATGAAGTTCATCCTCAACAAGCTCAAGTGAAGAAAGTTCAAGACAAAAATATCAAGTTTGAGACAAAGAGTTACATCAAAGTCAAGAGCTAATCAAGAAAGTCAAGAACAAGTCCAAGTATTAAGTGAGGAAGACATAAGTATGAAGTTCAAAGTATTTTCAAGAAGTATGAGTATGTTGGAGAAGACGACACGTCAAATCATTAAAGATGTTGATCAAAGGCAAGAAAGATCAATTGACATTAATCAGATGATCACAAAGCATGAAGGAACAAAGAATCAAGACCAAACATGACATCACACAAAGTTCAAGATCAAGAAGAACGAAGACCTAATCACGTGGAGCATCATTTGAATGACTACCCCTTAGGGGGAGATTGTTAGCATTAAAGAAAAGTGATGGTCATTCTCGTCTTAGGAACTTTGTAAACGTGTCTTAGTTTATGTTACAGTTTTATTAATGGGCTCGTGGACTTGAGTAATCTAATATGTTACTAGTTTATCATGTAAGCTTAAGAATATTGTAAACCAAAGTCCACCAACTAAAGCCCACGATAAGGCCCATGAAAAGCCTTATGAACTAAGTATATAAGACACCACACACCTCATTTTTGTGGTGTGCTTGAGTGTGTAATGTGTGTGTTTTATGAAATATAATTCTCTCTTCCATCTCTCTAGTTTCTCTCTCTAAAACATCATACTTTTCTCAAGTCACCATACGAGCTTCACTATATACGTGATATTAGTTGATAAATATAAGGCCCTACATAGCTTTTGAGCATTTCCATCAATAAATACTTTAGAAAATAACTCAACCACACAATTGAACATTTGGACACATAGTTTAATAATAGAGTAGATAAATTAAGAATAATCAACCTTCAAAACACCAATCAAGAATGATAAAATATTATCATAAAAGAAAACCAGATCAATATAGTGGAACTATGAAAAGACTTACAATGAGTTGCACATTGACATAGTGCCTTAAGATAAAACTCATATGCCAAAGTCAGTCGTGGTATTTAGGGTGTTGCATGTGCTTAAAAAGTGTAGTGCAGTCAGTGGAGAAGTGTAGGATATTCACTATGGTACTTATAGGTTTACCGTTCTTTTTCATGTCTGAATAGTGTCCATCAATGATGTGAGGATCAGAATTTCAAGTCTCCATAATGATTTTAACGTAGTTTGCCTAAATTACCCCAATTATCCCTTAATACACCTACAACTTGATCAATTCTAAACCTTGTTAGACATTATAAAACTCCGTAGCTAGGTATAATAGTATTATTGACCATTATTTATAATGGTAAAACCCTAGGTGCCCCAAACCCACAAACCAGGCTTGAGTTCATCAGGCCTATTATTCTCTAATACTCTCCAGTAGTCCGAGCGGCGAAATCGCGAAAGCTCGGACTGGAGTAGTAAACTAGACAAGAGAAAAAAATATTAACATAATAAAAACAACTTTAGTCGACTTGTAACAAAACCGTACCAACGGTCGACTTTTGTCGACTGGTACCAACGGTGTGCTAAGTTGACTGGTAATACAACCGTAGGGATTGGTACAAACGGTCAACGTTAGTCGACTGATAACAAAGTCGTACGAACAATCGACTAACAACAAACAATAAAACAACTATAACTTCTTTCTTTTTTTTTTCTTTTTTTTTTCTTTTTTTTTTTAATTTTTAAATAACATAACCGTATATGGATCTGCATACCACGGATTCCAGATAGATAGCAAAAATCAGACAAACTTAGGTGCAATTACATTCATCCAAGAGTCGTTGACATCATCAATAGTTTTTAAACTAACATAATCTTAAACTGGTACGTCCAGATGTTACCAACATGCAGTTCCTAGACATAATATTCCAAAATAAAATTTGCAATCTTTAAAACGTCCAGCCATTGATTTCCTTCTTTCTTCCTTCTTACAGATGCGTCGTTGGCTTATCTCAAAAAGTGAACAACTTGGGAAAAAAGAAAACAAGTAAAAGTGATGGCTATTTTGTATATTAGGGTTTGACGGGGTGACCTAAGGTAGAGGCAGCTCAACATAGCCACCTAGGTCTGAGGATCAGAACCGCTCTGATACCATGTTAGGTGTCGACTTAAAAAGTTAAGAAAATAATTGGTAGTGCTTTGTTTGTGGTTAAATCCGTTGAAAAAGTGTACTTCTGTGTTCATAATACTGTTCTACTTCTTCCTTGATAACATACAACATTTGTAACACCCCGACCCGACAAGGTTTGTGGAAGATTTGAAGGTTTTCTTAGCAGCGGTTGGACTTTCGGATGAGTTCTCTTCGCAGCGGTTTGACTCTCGGTGAAGGATTCCTCGCAGCGGTTTGTGTTATTCGGGTAAATATTGTTTGCGGTTTGGTCTGATTTACTGACAGCGGTTTGGAGTATAACCAAAATAGGAAAAGGACAAAAAGTACTAAAAAAGACATTTTGTCTATTTACGGTTGCGGTTTGTTATTTCTTTCAGGTAGCGGTTTGTCGTCTAGTAGTAGCGGTTTGGATTCTTGCGGTTTGGTATTCTAGTGCCAGCGGTTTAGGTCTTTGCGGTTCAGGTATCAGCGGTTTGATCGTTGCGGTTGGGTTAATTGTTACGGTTTGAATCTTGCGGGTTGGTATTCTGGGTTTGCGGTTTGATCTTAGCGGTTTCAATAGTATTCCAGCGGTTTGAATCCTGCGGTTTTAGCATTCTGGTTCAGCGGTTTAATACTAGCGGTTTGTCTGGGATTTTTGCGGTTTAGATATAGCGGTTTGGTCTTCTGATTTTGCGGTTTACCTAGTGTTTTTTTTTTTTTAGTTTGATACTTGCGGTTTGACTAGTACCCCTGCGGTTTGGTACTTTTGTGATTGCGGTTTGGTTACTGTGATTTGACTCAAGTGATCAAATAACGGTTTGTTCTTGAATTTTGTAAAATCCCGCGAAAGAACTTATTTCTCGGTTTAAATCTCAAGAATTGTAAAATCCCGTATACAGTATGGCAAGCATACCAAGCACTGCTTCTGATGACATTCAAGCAGCTGGGTCCGATACCCGTCCTCCTATGCTTGATAGGACGGACTATGAGTCATCGGCACAACGAATACGACTTTACTGCTTGGGCAAAGAAAATGGATTTAACATACTTAAATCCATTGATGAAGGACCATTTCAAATGGGCACCACTAGAGACGCTGTTACTACTGGTGAAGACGGAACTGTCACTTTGGGAATCGACAGGCCTCGAACTTACAATGATCTTAATGAGGAAGAAACGAAGAGGTATGATGCAGATATTAGAGCCTCAAACATTGTCATTCAAGGTTTGCCCAAAGATGTTTACAAACTCATCAATTTCAACCCTGAAGCAAAAGCAGTATGGGACAACGTCAAAATGCTTCTGGTTGGATCAGAACTTACAAAGGAAGATCATGAGTCACAGTTGTATGACGAGTTTGAACATTTTAAGATGAACCCGGGTGAGAACATTACAGACTACTATGTGAGATTTCATAAGTTGGTAAATGACATGAGGATCATCAGAATGACTATGCCCAACATCCAACTTAACTCAAAGTTTGTAAACAACATGACTCCAAAATAGGATAGATTTGTTACTGCAGTAAAACTCAACAAAGGTCTGAGAGAAACAAATTATGAACAGTTGTATGCCTATCTACAACAACATGAGAAACATGCTGCTTATGATCGTTTGTTGAGAGAAAAACTCAATCCAACTGCACCAAATGATCCACTGGCATTTGTTGCAAGTGCTCAGCCAATCAACCAATTGTCATCTGATAAAGCTTATCATCATCCCTATTCATCACCATCTGCTATGAGTCCACAACTGGATTCAGGTTACTCTCACACCGACAAAATAATTGATAACCTTACCAACCAAGTGTCCTTACTTGTTCAACAATTTAAAGCGACACTCCCTCAGACTAACAATCAACTCAGAACCTCATCAAACCCATGCAATCTGGCAACGGTGGAGGATGGAAGAATTGAGGTTCAAAATGTTCAGGGGAGGCAAAACTTGAATCAAAGGAACATAGGTCGAGGTAATGTGCAGATCAGAGTAGGGAATGCAAATCAGGGGCAGGGGAAACAGCCCAAGTGTTATAACTGTGGTGGACTTGGACACATTGCCAGAAACTTCAATCAACCAAAACGTCCTCAAAACTCAGACTATTTCAAGGACAAGATGTTGTTGATGCAGGCTCAAGAGAATGGAGCTGTGTTGGATGAAGAAGAAATGCTGTTTCTTGCTGGCGATGGGGGAAATACTTTTGATGCCGATGTGGACGAACAACCAGTTCAGGACCTTGCACTTAATGATCCCAACATATTCAAAGCTGATAATTGTGATGCTTTTGACTCTGATATGGATGATTGATGAACTCAAATAAGTACATTTTATTACTATCATTTATCCTATTAATTTGACTTGTTTTACTATATTATGTATGAGGATTGATACTTAATCGTTTACTTTTGTAATTCTCAGGTAAAAACAAGCATTTGGTGAAACTTAGCGATTTTGGACTAATTATGGAGCAAAACGTGCATAAAGTTGAAGGTCTACTGACATGGACAAGATCAAGTCAATTCTGCTCCAGATGCGCCGCATCTCACTCTCGACATGCGCCGCATCTCTATCAAGATATCACCAGATACGATCCAAGATACAAGAGGACATGCGCCGCATCTAATCATGGAGTTACGCCGCATCTTCTGGCGGTGTACGAATATTCCTGAATATTATAATCTTGGACCCCACGCGAAGTTAAGTACATGCGCCGCATCTACTTAGTAGATGCGCCGCATCCTCCCTCAGACAGAAACTATAAATACCCCGTAGACCAGACGAATTAGAAGTTCCGAAAAAACCAAAAACCGAAGACCAAACAGGAGGAACAAAGGACGAATTCAGTCAAGGAGGCAGCACAAGACACACCCAAATCAAAGATACAAGAGCTGTAAAAAGGTGCTGCATGTGTTTAATTCATTAAGTAGTTTTGTTTTATTGTGTTAGCAAACTTTAATTCATCAGGATTGGTGGCTTGTGTAATGTGACAACGAAAGATTGCACTCCCTTTAATACTTGCTTTCCCATCAATTAAAGTTTATATGTTGATGTCTTTGGTTACTACTTATTAGTGCATTGATAACCTCTGTTTTTATTAGTGGCTTGCGGGCATTTGACTGCGGGACATAATGTGGCTCCCACGGTTATTACTAAATTGATCACTTAGGAATAACTTTTAGACATAAGTAATCATTAAGGGTTTACTCGCCGATAAGATTAGGACCAACGAGAAAGGGTTAACTACATACACTTCATATAAAGCTATCAATAAAACAAGTGACAATCTACTTAATCATAAGGACAGCCCTCTTATTGTCTCGAGTATTTATCTGTGTACGTGCGTGCTACTTGCTGATTCGTGCCTATTGGTTTATTTTATTATTTAATTGCAACAAATCGTGCCAGTCTCTCAGGCTGAAACCCCCTTGCGTTAGGATATTAAAATACTGATTAGAATAACGAGATAATACGTTCCACTCTTAGTGATCGACACTCTACTTACCATTATCTTCATACTGACCGGGTACACTGCTCGTTAAGTGTGTGTGTTATTGATAAGTCGGCTAAATATAAATTTAAAACTTGAGTAGGCATTAAAACTGCTAAACCGCAACGACACATCACGCGCATCAATGATCAACCAACAGCTCAAACAATCTTCATGGCTAATTTGTCCTCTGTTGTCTCATCACCTCAACAAGCTGGTTCCTCCAATGCATCTGTGATTTCTGAGGTACTAAAGCTTTATGACACATATAACGTGGTTAATAAACAAAAGATTCCCAACGAAGTACAACAGATAGATGGGGTTGATTCAGATACTGTTGACATGGGAAATAGTAATATTATTCCATATGAACAATATGTGAATCACAACAACGTGTCTGATGTACAAGGTGGTGCATCTTTTGTTGAAAATATTGCTTGTGTTGTAGATAATGCCTGTGTGGTGGATAATGCTTGTGAGTGGGATGAAAACACTGAGTTTGTCCCTGATGACACCTTGACCACTAGACTAAACATATATAAAGATCAGGTGGTAATTTATGAACAACGTGCTAAATTTGAACTAACTGAACGTGAGTAGAAAATGGATAGTCAAATGCGTACACTTATAAATGAGCGTAATTTAAGGGAGGAAACATTAAAACAAGAGTTGAATTCTTTGCAAAAACAGCTGGATCAGACTGTTAAACAAAAACAGGAGGCCATAGAGCACGTAAATACACTAAAACAAGATTTCAAGGAAAAAGAAACACAACTCTTAAATGATTTCTCAAGACTTAAAACCTTAAAGAATAAGCTTGAAAATAAGTTGTACACGCAAGACCAATCTAGACAAACGGTTCAAATGCTTCAAAAGCACAAAAAGTTGTGTGATAAGCATAGTGAAAGTAATGTAGGTGAACCTAAATTAGCTCTCCTTAGGAAAGCTAAAGTAGCCCAACCTGCCTTATATGATGCCAATGTGATGATTATGCCTAGTCATGCCCCACCTGATGTTTCATCTTTAGAAGTGAGTAATGAGATAGATGTGAGAAATAGAGAAAGAATGAATGAGAAAATGAAGGATCCCAAATGCATAGCCAATCGAATAATAGTCAAACCCCATGATTATTATGAGGAGAATCGATTGACTGTGTTTGCACCTCAAAAGAAGTTAACACCTGAACAAATATTTTGGTCTTTAGATATGGAAAAGAGAAAGGCCGATGAGCTTGAAGCCAAAACTCCATCCCTTAGGAAAATTGCAGCTGCGACGGTGTATCCTCCCAATACACCTAGGCATTTGGTTCCTTTGACTCTTCCTACTAAATGTAAAACCTTAATTAGCATATATGTACTTTGTCAACTATTTGCTGATTTTGATAAAATATGTAAGAAGAGAATTACACCAACCGAAATTACTGAGGGGGAAAGGGGTTTAAAGATGTTACTTAACTGAGGTCATTCCATTCTTTAAATTACTCAAGGAACAGTTCGAAGGAATGCAAAACACTCTTGAAACTGAAGTCAATGAAATAAAAGTAGTGTTTAAAGATATGGAAAACGAGGTAGCTCAAAATGCGATAGAACTTAAGAGCCGTGAGATCGAGAGAAAGAACATTCTCATCACCAATGAGAATTTGATTGCTAGATGTATTGCACAGGATATATTTTATACTGCCACTGATTCTGCTTTAACTGCCTGTCAATTTCATGAGTATTCTATTGCATTGAATGTTACCCAGAATCGTGTTGTTGAGCTTGAGGGGGAGAATTTGAAACTGCAAGAGAAAATTCAAAATGATGACCATGATAACATGGTCAAGCGTTTTTCAAAACTAGAAGTTGATCATCTTAATTTACAATTAAAATATCAACACTTAGAAGAAAAATGTAAAATATCAAATGCCAAGACATCTCTGGATGCTCCTGAATTTGATACATATTTTGAATTGAGTAAACGTGATGAAAAAATTCAAGCTCACACTAACACGATTCGACAGTTGAGGGCTCAAATTGCCCAATTAAAGTCAAATAAGAGTGAAGCAATTGGCACCAATAAACCATCGTCTTTGGATTCTCAGAATTTTCACTATCAGGACACTATCAATAAGTTACACTGTGAAAATGAGTGTTTTCGAGCTGAAAATTCAAAAATCAAACAGCATTACAAAGAGTTATATGACTCAATTAAAGTCACACGAAATAGTCATAATGAAAAGATAACTTGTTTGTTAAATGAAATTGAGAATCTTAAGACTCTGTTGAAAGGGAAAATGCCAATTGGCACTTGTGATAATGTTGCTCCAAAGGTTTCTGTTGTTAGAAAGTATGACGTTGATGTTGTGCCTATTCCAATTTCCCTTAGGAACAATAGGTCTGCCCATCAAATTTATCTCAATCACCTTAAGGATTGCCTGGATATACTTCGTGAGATTGTATAAGAGGATAGGATAGAAAAACCACTTGATAAAGTAGTTGTAGATGCCTGCTTCCTCACTAAAAGGTCTCAGGAATTTTTAGAGTACGTCATTGGCACTGGCCCTAAAATTGATAACAAAAGAGATAGATTTGTTGCATCATCATCTACGACTAAAAACAAGCAAGTAACCTTTGATCTACCGCTGAGAACATCAGAACCCAGCACATCAAAGTCAGGAAAGCAAATGACAGTAAAACAAACTAATGTTCCCATCATTACTTCTACAGGAGTAAAATGTGACACCAAAGCTAGCGGGTCAAAGCCTAGAGGCAATGAAAGGAAAGATAGGACTGCGCCGGCTAAGAGTGGTCACGAGAAGAAAGTAGAAGCCCAACTTAGGAACAATAAGTTTGCAATGAGTAGAATGAATCGTGTTGATTCTAGTATCAAAAGTATTGTAATTAATTCGAATTCTAATGCTGTCTGTAAAACATGTAACGAATGTTTAATTTCTGCTAATCATGATGATTGTGTTGTGTCATTTTTGATGTCTCCTGTACAACCCCATGTTAAGAATGTTAGGAAAACTGAAACAAGTAAGAAAGTTTGGAAGGCAACAGGAAAAACGTTTGCTAATGTCGGGTATCAATGGAGACCCACTGGAAGGAAGCTCACTTTAGGAGATCAGTTCCCCTTAACTAAATTGAATAACTATAAAGTAGTGAAGGTTAAGGAATGGAAACCAACTGGTCGAATGTTGCCTTTAGTGACACAATGCCCTACTACTAGGTCAATTGCTTCTTCTAGTGTAATTTCCACTGTAAATACAGTTGCATCTATGAAACATGTAGTTCCAGAATTTGTGTGTGCTAACCAAACGGACCCCAGCTGTACGTGGGGATCCACATTTTTCAGTTATCCATCATTGTCTGTTTTCAAATGCAGGTTGTACAAATTGTCCTTTGGTATTTGGACTCAGGCTGCTCAAAACATATGACTGGGGATCGCTCACGGCTCAAGAATTTCATGAAAAAGTTTATCGGGACAGTTAGATTTGGGAACGACCATTTTGGGGCAATTATGGGTTACGAAGATTATGTGTTTGGCGACAGTGTAATTTCCCGGGTATACTATGTGGTAGGACTAGGACATAACTTGTTTTCTGTTGGTCAATTTTGTGACTCCGATCTTGAAGTTGCTTTCAGAAAACACACTTGTTTCATCAGAGAGTTGGATGGTGTTGATCTTCTTAAAGGCAGTCGTGGCACCAATTTATACACCATCTCAATTGAAGAAATGATGAGGTCCTCTCCTATATGCTTGCTTTCAAAGGCCTCAAAGAGTAAATCATGGCTTTGGCACCGTCGTTTGAATCACTTGAACTTTGGCACCATAAATGACTTGTCTCGCAAGGATCTTGTATGAGGCATGCCCAGACTAAAGTTTGAGAAAGATCATCTTTGTTCTGCATGTTAATTGGGCAAAAGCAAGAAACATACTCACAAACCCAAAACCATCAATACCATCATGGAAGTTCTTCACACCCTTCGCAAGGATCTGTGCGGATCAATGAGAGTGCAGAGTATCAATGGAAAGAAGTATGTTCTGGTGGTGGTCGACGACTACTCTCGGTTTACATGGGTAAAGTTTTTGAGAACCAAGGATAAAACTCCAGAGGTTATCATTAAACTAATCAAGCAGTTACAAGTAAGGCTGAACAAAACTGTCAGAATCATCTGGACGGAAAATGGAACTGAGTTTGTTAACCAACACCTCAGTCAATTTTATGAAGATATTGGCATAACTCATAAGAAAAGTGTTGCACGCACTCCTTAGCAAAATGGTGTTGTTGAAAGACGAAATCGTACTCTAGTGGAAGCTGCAAGAACTATGCTAATATATTCTAAGGCTTCGATGTTTCTTTGGGCAGAAGCAATTGCTACTGCGTGTTACACCCAAAACTGTTCCTTGATACACACTCTTCACAACAAAACTCCTTACGAGCTGTTACATGGGAAGAAACCAGATCTTTCCTTTCTTCGAGTGTTCGGTGCTTTGTGCTATCCGACAAATGATGGTCAAGATTTGGGAAAGCTAAAAGCTAAAGCAGACGTAGGTTTCTTCGTTGGGTATGCACCAGATCGCAAGGGATATAGAATCTACAACAAGAGAACCCGACAAATCCTGGAAACTATTCACATTACATGAGCTGACTGAGCAAACGGCTCCTGGACAAACCAGTTCTGGACCCACACCTAATCTATTGACACCTGGACCAATTAGTTCAGGTCTTGTACAGAATCCTACGCCTGCAGTTCCTTATGTACCTCCCACCAGTGATGAGTTGAAGAAGTTATTTGATTCGATGTTTGACGAATACTTTGAGCCACCAACGGGTAATGCTACAACTGAAGCTCCACCTGTACCTCCAGTTGCTGATGCTCAAGTTCCACCTAACTCAGAAGCTCCATCTGTGTCTGTCTCAATTAGTCAAGATGCACCATCTGCCAGTCAATCGCCCTCATCAACAAATATTCAATCTTCTTCGGTACAACAAGGTTCTGCAGAAGACAATTCTTTTGATGTGAATCCTTTTGCTCCTGTTGATGATGTTCCATTTGAAAATGTATTTGCTCCTGATTCATCAACTGATACATCTTCAGGAGATCACAACACAGCAACATCAATTCAAAACCCTCAACCACATGATCATCTCAGAAAATGGACCAATGATCATCCAATTGACAACATCATTGGTAATCCGTCTCGTCCGGTATCCACTCGAAAGCAACTTGCCACCGATGCACTGTGGTGCTTCTTTAATTCCGTACTCTCTAAAGTCGAGCCAAAAGACGTCAAAGAAGCCATGTCTAAAGATAGTTGGTATACTGCTATGCAAGATGAAATTCATGAGTTTGATCGACTTGAAGTTTGGGAATTAGTGCCTCCTCCAGAGTGTGCAATGGTTATCGCTCTAAAGTGGATCTTTAAAGTGAAACTCGATGAGCACGGTGATGTTTTAAAGAATAAGGCATGGCTTGTTGCGAAGGGGTACCGACAAGAAGAGGGCATAGACTTTGAAGAATCATTTGCTCTGGTTGCTAGAATTGAAGCCATCAGAATCTTTCTAAAGTGAAACTCGATGAGCACGGTGATGTTTTAAAGAATAAGGCATGGCTTGTTGCGAAGGGGTACCAACAAGAAGAGGGCATAGACTTTGAAGAATCATTTGCTCTGGTTGCTAGAATTGAAGCCATCAGAATCTTTCTAGCTAATGCTGCCAGTCAGAATATGATTGTCTACCAAATGGATGTAAAGACAACATTTCTAAACGGTGATCTGAAGGAAGAAGTCTATGTCAGTCAACCAGAAGGTTTTGTGAATCCTGATCATCCTACTCACGTCTACCGTTTGAATAAGGCTCTATATGGGCTAAAGCAAGCACCCAGGGCGTGGTATGATACTTTATCAAAGTTTCTTCTGGGTAATGGTTTTTCTAAAGGTGTTGTTGATCCTACACTATTCACTAGGAAATCGGGAAAACATCTGCTCCTTGTTAAGATTTATGTAGATGACATCATCTTTGCCTCTTCTGATCCTAGGGAATGTGATAGGTTTTCTAATGAGATGAGTTCTAAGTTTCAAATGTCTATGATGGGACAAATGTCGTTCTTATTGGGTTTGCAAATATCTCAAAGTCCCGGAGGCATCTTTATTAATCAATCCAAATATGCAAATGAAATATTGAAGAAATTTGGATTTGAATCAAGTGATGCAGTTGACACTCCTATGGTTGAGAGATCTAAGTTGGATGAAGACCTCTCTGGGATCCCGGTTGATCAAACTAAGTTTAGAAGCATGATTGGATCCTTAATGTACCTTACCGCCAGCCGGCCAGATCTCTTGTTCGCCGTATGTATGTGTGCTCGGTATCAGTCCAAGCCCAAGCATCTGGAAGCGGTATAACGGGTCTTCAGATATCTTCAAGGCACTGTTCACATGGGTCTCTGGTATCCTAAGGACACCGCAATGGAACTCACGGCTTATGCAGATGCGGATCATGCGGGGTGTCAAGATACTCGTCGAAGCACATCGGGAGGTGCTCAGTTTCTTGGGGAAAAGTTGGTCAGCTGGTCTTCTAAAAAGCAAATGAGTACTTCAATATCTTCCACAGAGGCTGAATACATTGCCATGTCCGCGTGTTGTGCTCAAATTCTTTGGATGCGATCACAACTATCAGACTATGGATTTGCATATAACAAGATTCCTCTGTATTGCGATAACAAAAGTGTTATCGCTCTTTGCTGCAACAATGTCCAACATTCCCGTTCAAAGCAGATCAACATCAGGCATCACTTCATAAGGGAACAGGTTAAGAAAGGGATCGTTGAACTCTACTTCATGAGGACGGAGTTTCAGTTGGCTGATATCTTCACTAAGGCACTTCCGAGAGAACGGTTCCAATTTATTCTCCCGCGGCTTGGCATGAAGAGTTTGTCTCCTGAAACACTCAAGTGTCTTCAAGAAGAAAAGGAGGAGTAGAGGATTTACTTCACATATCCTTGTATATACTTGTATATATCTTAAAATCAAAAAGAAAATAGAAAAATATAAAACCTATAAAAACCCTAACAAAAAAAAAAAAAAAAAAAAGAAAAAAAGAAAACCAAAAATAGTTCTTCTAGGCATGTCTTCTGTTTATCGATAACATTTACGGCCCTAGAAATTTCATTCAATAATGACACGGGACTTTAAATGAAGCTCAAGCAGAAGTTATATTAACTGGTTAAAACATGTCTAATCGGCTTGCAGTTACTTCAGACTGCAACCCTTGCTCTACTATGGGGAAAGCATGTCGCCAAAAAGACAGCTGTTCCTCTAACTGGGTGATGTTCACATGGGCATGGATTACTTTATATCCATGTTTCTTCGATCTGATGTACGTTTCAGTGCATCATTTCTTGTATAAGAAGAGAAGTCTTCTTTACACCACAAACTCTTTCTCTTCTATGATTCTTCAAGAGAGTTTTGGTGTTTCACAAGGTGGTAACTGGACTTAAATTTTCACAAATACCTGTCGCTCAATTGAATGAACATAGCTCTTTAAATAGAATACGGGTCATTAATTGAGGGGGAGAGTATTTGTTCAAATTTCTGACACCTTTTTAAGCATTGTGCAACATCAGCAGTGACACTCTCTCGTGGTTTAAGGGGGAGCATAGCATGCTTCATAATCAGAATATATTAAAACCTGACCACATTTTCTCCCAAATTTTCTAAACATATTTAAATCAATTGGGATCACAAATCTCAAATGGTTTGAAATTTTTGATCGGGGGAGAGAATGTGATTTAAATATGAAATTCTGATGAAAATGTGATTATTTGGACTTAAATGTAAACTCTCCCATATGTGCTAAACTCTTTCGTATATCGATGCACATATTGAGGGGGAGCAAATGGCACTACAGCAAAAAGGATGCGACATCTCATGTGACTCAGACTTTACCAATGAATTGACGAAACACAAACTGTCATTAATCGAAAGGACATATCCTGGCCGGGTAATAATTTCAAGCTGGTCTAACAAGTGATGTAAGCGTGTCTCGAAGAGGATATGTCTGAGTAGAGTGTACCATTTCGAGAAACTTTCTGTGGATGTGACCAGGCCGGGTAATAATTTCAAGCTAGTCTAACTAGTGATGTAAGCGTGTCTCGAATTGGTCATTCTCACTGAAAGTGGATCAATTCAAAAAGTGCAATCTCTACCCAACATGTGCATATTTTAAAATTAAAACATATGAGCACATGTTAAGGGGGAGCCTTTGAAAATTAAAAAACTCTCAAAGTGTTAGCAAAATGTGTTTCATAATCATGAACATTTTGAGAGATTTTTCAAGGATTTTGGTTTACGGCAACATAGGATAGTCATGGTGTTATAAGGTGGCTAAGGTTAGGAAAACCGTCCTATGATCCGCCAGAGCCGGAGGGATCTACCCAAGGATAATACCAAATATTAGTATTAGAAAGTCCTTAGGTATGATTATGAAAAAGGAATAATATGAGAAAGGAGAAAGAAGGGGTTGAAGAATTAAAAAGAAAAGTAATGTGAAAGGGTGAAAAGAAATAGCCCTCCAAATTATTCAACCTTAGGGCAGAAACCGGGTTCAATTCATATGCTACTGGTTGTTACTAAGGTGACGCCGGTATTGAAGACAAGACATCATGGACCTAGTGACGCACTGCACTAAACCTTCTAAGCCACTCAAGTTCTCTTAAAAGGATTTGTTTCATTCTTACGGGGAACCCTGCATAATCTATCGACCGCTCATTACGAGTTATGTTGATATTGAAACAGGAGACACCGCTCCAGTCTCCGTCTACCAAAATTGCACTTATCGAGTCTAGAGCCACGAGATGCATCATAAGATCTCATAGGAACACGTGTTACTTCTACACTAGTTGTTCAACATTAAGGACACCAGTTGTAAACTTATGAGTCCTACGCATATCTTAGCAATCTGCCAAAACATTTATGAGGGAATCTACAAATGTAATTCTCAGTGATTGAATGGAAATTCCTGCCAGGGTCAACATCAAACAGCCCTGAAAGCAGGTCACTTCGGTAATTCCTTGTGGATTACGCTTAGTGGTCGCGGCGGTTTCAAACGGTCTACAGTCGTGGAGTGAACTCCAGCGACTCACCTAATCGTTGATTTACTACATTAGATCTTGTAAGCCCTCTGTGGGTTTCTGATTTAGGAACGGCCTTGGTAAGGATTAGAGAGAGTTTTCACACTATGCTGTTAATAATCTCGAAGTCCGAACCTGTAAGTACCGGACGTTTTATTGCTAACTGTCGTATGCAGGAATACCTGGCGGTTGCAGCTGGTTTCCGAAAAGATGCCGATCCATCACCCCATGCTCACACTTCACCACTATAATCAAAGAAATCATGATAACTAAAAGAACTTCAACACGGCTTCCGCAACTCTAATGCTGAAAATCATGATTCAGAAAAGTGTGAGCATGTCGACTCAAAGATCACAACTTTACAAGGAGACAATGCTGCAAGATGACTTGGAGACATATGTTGGATGATAACCTCAAAGAATACTCGATGATCATCCAAGTCAAAAGATTAATCATCAAAAGCTCGCTGCTGAACGCACAAAGATCAATGACTTTGACGAATCAAGAACTACGAGCTAAGAAGTCAAGCACACATGATAGAATGCTAGAATTTGAAATATTATTTCCGGGGTGACCTCCCTTAGGGGGAGATTGTTAGGAATATAAATATTCATGTGAAGACTCGGTCACCCCTAGTATCTGTTAGCATTAACCAGCTTGTAGGATTATTAGTAATATTAGTAATAGTTTAGTTAATATAGAATGTGTGGAGTGGGTCGGGTCTTTACTCTCTGTCAGCTCGCTCCACAGCCCACTCGGGGCACAAATACTATGTACTATAAATACACCTCTCCACCTAGGGAGAGGGTTGGAACTTCTCATACATTAAGCTAATCCATTTCACTTTCTCTCTCTAAGTTCCCATTCTTCCTCTTTCTCTCTCTAAACATTCGGCCAAAATCACTTCATATGTATGTTTGATTGTTATGAATATGCTACAATTACATAAAACCCCAGGTATAATAGTATTATTGACCATTTTTATAATGGTAAAATCCTAGATGCGCTAAACCCACAAACCGGGCTTGGGCCTATTATTCTTTAATACTAGGTAGTACCATTGATGTTTTGTTTTAGAATGAGTCATCTTTTAGTACTGAACTTCAGACTTTACTTCATTTAACAGCAAAGAACCCTTGACTTCAATTATTTCATTCAAGATTGGGAAATTTGCCATTAGAAAATATGTGAGGAAAATATTTAGATCTAAATAGAAATAGATATGAAAGAATAAAATATTTAGATTTAAGTAGAAATCGATATGATAGAAGTATCAAATAAATAGGGAATCCACAGTTACATGTTCTTGGAATTAAAAATTGAAATGATATATTGTAATCATTGCAAATAGAAGCTGAAGAAGTTGACGTTTTATTAGTCCCTATGCAAAGATACGACTCACTTTTACCATAAAAAACCCCTCAAGTTCACAATGCGTAACATTAATTATATCTTCAATAGAATGAATATATATGTGTGTTTTAGAATTGTTTTATTTATTTATTTATAGTTTTAGATCCATGTGCTCATAATATGTGTAACACCCCAAAAATATCACAGTGGAATGTAATATCATTGGGGTGCTACTTATTAGTACAACAGTCATAATCATAGAAAACGACTCTAAATGAGACATTTTAAAAGTTTATCATTCGATCGTAATAAAACATCAGAGTTACAAGAGGTCCCAAATAGTTTTAATTTGCATAACACGTAAACATAAAAGTTTTTAAAGGTTTATCAAATGATAATATTATGCAAGCCATCAAAACATTCTCCGTGCGACTTCGTGCTTGCCAAAAACCTTAAGACCTGAGATAAAACTTGCTAAAAGTCAACACAAAGGTTGTAACACCCCCAAAATTTGGTACCGCGGAAGACTAATCAAGCTTTCGAGGTTCTACGGGGATTGGTATACAACACAAGCATAAGAAAACGGAAATATGTCATCAGTATTAATTAAAACTTTCCAAACCAAATATTTAGTATTTACATTTATTCGTAAGTGCGGAATTAAGCACAAAATAAAACATAAGGTAGGTCCCCAATTTAGTTATAAGAGTCGAAATTGATCCATGAACCGTGCCACTTGCCATGCCTCCAAGTTAAGCATTCAACAATAGTTGCATCAGTTACCTGAGAATACATGCTAAAAGGAGTCAGCTTACGCTGGTGAGTTCATAGGTTTAATTAAAAAAGTAACAATAGTGGACCAAGATAGGAGATTTGCTACACTAGACTTAGTTAAACATAAATCATAAAATTCCGCGTACAAGATAGTCATCATGTGCTAAACAAGAGGACACAAGTAGTCCTTGTATCAAAATGAGGGGACACAGTAGTTTCCTCATCATAATGATAGTCACAGTAGGGCCCTAGGATATATTAGACCTTAGCCAGGCAACACGTTATAGCAAATGGTATCCGGTTTATTTGCTACCCTGGTCTAAGACAAATATCTGTTGCATATATCTAACCTTAGCCAGTCAACACGTTATAGCAAATCATAAAACAGTAGTTAGGTCCATTCAAAACAATTTTGTATATTTTCTCACCCCAAGGTTTCAATAAACAATTCACATGTAAAAGTGAGGCTATGAAACTCACATACATATCAAATAATCTCATAACGCCTTCAAATAACTAAATCAAATATTTCTACCAAATGGTCAAATCTTAAGTAAACAGTTCACGTATCCAAATAAACAGTCATTGAGTTTAGTTAAAAATAGCATGTAGTCTCCCCCGAAATAGTTATAAAACAGGTAAAAGTAGGGGCCATGAACTCATCTCAATCCAGTAATGTTATATCGCAACAATATGAGTGGTTAGAATAGCACAACAAATCAAACAGTAGCACAGCACAACAGCTCAAGGGTAGTATAGCACAACAGCAACTATGACAGCACGTCACAACGGACTCGGCACTACCTAATAATATAAAGACTCATCTCAAAATATGTTTCATAAATCAAATGTGCAAGGGTTCCCAAAAGTTAACTACTTCCATTTCCAAAATTAATCATTTCCATTCCCAAAAAATAATCCAATTCCATTTCCACTTCCAAAATATTCTTCTTATATCTGTTTATTAGTGTTTGGTATCATCATTTGTGTAACGGTAAAAAGATACTGACTCGAGTGTGCACACGCCAAAAGAGTGACAATTACGGGATTGTCGTGGAGAAAATGACGAGAAGTCAAGAAGAGATGATGGAGATAACCCAAGTAATCACACATAACAAAACACACCAAGTAGCTGAAAATATTGGTAGTCGTCAGTTATAATCCCATAAAGTTTCTTAAAACATTCATGTTTTATATATATAACCAAAAATTTGCCATGACCTATTTCGTTTGTAGAACGTTCCAAGTCAAGTAACTTTATTAGTTCCCAAATACATTTTAGTTGACAAGGTATTATAGATATTATTGTTCGTTAGACAATATTTTCATATTGTTCGTCCGTTACGGCTTAAATACATTAAATTCATCATGAGTCTAATGTATTGTAGTCGTTTCGTGTTCCAATAGTCAAATATGTCCAAAGTCCGATAATATTCCAAATCCAATATATATATCAAGTTTGGTGTTGCAAATTCCCAAATAATCCGACTACCAATCAAATCATCACGTCAAATAGTCAAGGTCAAGTGATTAAACTTAAAAGCTTAATAAGGTATCCGGGCGAATTATTAGGTCCTTATCGACTTTTGTTAACTCGATAAGTCCAACAATTCCTCCGTCTCGCTTATTAATCCAAATCCTACACATCACAATAAATGGTAAGTCATAAGGATAAGTCACACACTAATAAATTCCTCCAACACACTTATCGGGCCCTTATTGGGTTCATCAACCCAATAAGTCCGATAACTATGCTGGTCGGGTTTATTAATGTTAAACCGATCTGTAACTTCAAATATTCCATGAATAATTCCCACAATACCAATAAGAATGTACTAAGACAAATGTGCCTCGAAACGTCCCGTAACCTCGTGTTTTTTCGTTATTATCCAAATTAGATATTCAACACTTTATATTTTCTTTTCGTTAGTATATATTAAATAACAAATTTAATTGTTATTTGTTTCCTCTTTTTATCTATTCCTTTTTATTTTTGTTTATAACACATCACGAGGGTTACTAACGTATCGAGTCACATTTCCAATTTAATCTCACGGCTATAAGCCGTGTCAAATAGTCAACAAGTCCAAAGTACCACAAAGTCCAAATAATAGTCAAATTTGGGCAAGACAAGGTCACACCGAGACCACAAGGTCTCGGGTAACACTCGTTAGCCATAACATCACGGTTCAGCCAAGTTCCAAGTTATAAGTCATTAACATCACAATCAATTTCTCGGCCAATTCTAAACCTACGGCTCGAGTTATCAAGTCATCACAATCACCAACAAGTAACCATTCGGCCAAAACTTACCATTGCCGAGACTTTATGTCTCGACTGTGCATCGTACGCCACAAGGAGAACACTAACGAGCCAAATGAGACAATAAGCTCAAGCCGAGACCCCCATGGTCTAGGTTCGAGTCACACCGAACCCATGACACAACAACACGGACCCAATGACCTCCAAAGCCAAACAAACACGCAAATAAGCAAAAGGGAGCTTGTAAATAAGCTCGTACACTCATAGAAAAATCATGGATAAGCTCGTATTCGAGCTTGATGAAGCGAAAAGTGTACAGCTTTTAGGGGGTCCTTTAAGCCCTAAATCATATTTATTTGATCAAATATTGCCCTAAATCGTTCCTTTTGTCATTTTAGGTACTTTGGAGAAGAAATCTAGAAAAGGAAGCATTTTGGACGTTTTTGGAGCATAAAAGTGAAGAAAACGACAAAGTCTCCAAAGCTGCTGGAAAAGTACACTTGACGGCGTCAAGGATTGCTCCTGACGGCGTCATGGCTTGGCAAAAGAGGTGGATATGCAAAATACACGTGACGCGCCAGAGAGTTTTGCAATGGAAAGTCTGACGGCGTCACCCGTTTAAGGTGATCAAGGCCATCACGGTTTAAGTTAAAGTGAGATGGCGTCAAGCACTAATCTGACGGCGTCAACCTTTGATAGGCCAGAGCGGATTTTGGAGGACTAAAGAGGGACGGCGTCAGGAAGACCATCCGGGAACCCTAGCCACGGCGAGGTGACAGCGTCAAGATCTACAACGTGACACCGTCAGCCCTTAAACTCTATATATAGTTTTGCAATTTTTAGTCATTAGTGTGCAACTTTGTGAGGAGAAACCCTAAGACGAATTTCTGCCATTTTTAAGGGTTTTTATACCCTTGGATCTCCTATGTTTAATTGAAGATAAGTAATCACTTAATCAATCAATATGTCTATGTGTTGTTTGATTATATCTTGTTCTTGTCTTTTGATTAACATGCTAGGCTAGATTTATCTTGTGTTTGCTTAGATCTAATGAAACCTAACTATTGGTTATTAGTTGTTGGTGTGTTATTAATTGTATTGGATGATTGTTTATCGATGTTAGGCTTAAGAAAACTGGCTAACCTCCTATACGGTAATTTGCTTGAACGTCTTAAGAAACATGAACCAATGCGTACTAAGGTTATTATGGTTGTATTTAATGCATGAGCGAATTCTAGTGATCCCATGTTAGGAGCTTCCTAGCCGGCTCGACATAGGAGTGAAGTAGGAGCTTGTAGAGTTGGGGAAGTACGTACGCCACCCCACGATTGGTATTAAGGAATACACCCGTCATCCACGCAATTAATACACACTAATCAACCGGTAAAAGATAGTTAGGGAGTAAGGAAATCTAAGTAAACACATTTCTCCCCATATAAGTTTCACGACCTTTTTCATTTTCAGTTATTTTATTTTATTTGCATTTGTAGTTATTTGGGTTAGTTGACTAGCAACTAATTCCGCCCACTCCTTCAAACCCGAGATTTTACTTGCTTTTATAAAAAATATATAAAAATACAAAAAGAATCTTCCCTCACCCTTAGACCTATTAGAGTAGTTTTTCAATCCTAACGACACTATTCCCCTAGAGAACGATCAATCCCCCGGTACTTGCCACTTCACTATACTACATCGGTCAGGTACACTGCCTGGTGGGGATTGCAAACTTCTCAAGATCCCTTGAGAGGTAAAACCTGTTGTAAGGTCGCAAAACCACGCATCAAGTTTTTGGCGCCGCTGCCGGGGAATAGTTATTGTTTAGGTTGAATTTTTATTTTATTAGGTCTACTCACTAGATTCCTTTCTAGTGAGATTTTTATTTTTCTTTTTATTAGATTTCTTTAGTCTATCTTTTTCTTTGTGCCCTTTGTTTGTTAAACCATTTTCATTTGTCACCATGGCGGATGAAATTCCATTTAGATCATTAACAATAGAGGAACAATTACTTTACACGGATAGATTTGCTTCCTGTTGTTCCAATGAATTTTTAAGTGATCTTAGATATATACAAGAGGAGATGGGTATAAAGTTTGATAGGTTTGATGAATTATGTGCATGTGTGGCTTCTATTAAACAATCATTGTTAGGATCAACTCCTTTTAATAAGACCATTTGGAAAATTTTTGAGGAAAGCCTCCTAACCGTGAACCATAAGTTTAATGAATTAATGGGTTCATATACATCACAACTTGAGGAAACAATTGAGGAGGATTTAGCCGAACATGAGCATATTGAGCAAAAAGACCTAGGTTTTATGATCAATGACTTTGAATCTCAAGGAACACATAATGAATCCTTTAGGAAAATTTAACATAGTAATCATGTTATCGGGGAAGATTCTTATGAATCGGACTTAGAACTTGAAATGGCTAGAGAAGGATTTGAGATACTTAGGAACATGTTTGGGTTAGATTCTACTAAAACACATGATGTGGATATAATTGATATAGAGACAAGGAAGGATGAGGTAAATAACACAAACCCACCAAGTACCCCACAAGTCCTACCATCATTTGAGGCACACACACCACCCATGACTTACCCGGAAGAAGTAGAAGGGACTATAGGAACCCCAATTGAAGTAGAACCTTTGGAAGAAACAAAACTAGAAGAAATAGGTTTGAATACTTGTAGTCATAACCTTTCTTTTAGTTCTATGGAAGTTCCTAGTTTTGATGAACCGGAGCCTCAACCAAAACCGCTACCTAATCTTCCATCTTTAGATGTGAATTTAGGAATTAAAAAAGGTCCCGATCCACCCATCAAACCATGTAGTCCGGGTAATGTTAAGATTAAGGTAGTAGACTCTAGGCCATGTGGAGTGGAAGCTAATATAGGAGTGAACCATGACCTTACATACTTACATCACCCATTCATGATTGATCACAAGAAACATTATGGGTTTAAACCGGGTTTATTAGGTCAAGATGGATTCCCAACTAGGAATCTCTCGAAGTTGATAGAAGATGATCCCTTTTTAGGAGAAAACTTTAATTCACCCATTGACCAAAGTGAACTAGGTAAGGTTATGATGAAAGGAGCACACCCCTTTGAGTATATAATTCATCCACCACTATTTCCTCACGCGGCATACTTCCACCAAGATGGTGTGTATCGCTACTATCACCCGCACTTAATCCTAAGTGTAGGAAAAACCTCTCCTTTATCCGTTAAATAAGGGTAGAGTCAGGCTCGTGACTCGAACAAAAACAAGCGCTTCTTGGGAGGCAACCCAAGCTTTATTTGCTGTGTGTGTTTATTTATTTGTTTGTTTGATTTTATTTGCCTCCGTATGTATGTTTAATTTTTATTATTATTGATTCATGTTCGAAACTAAATTGTGAAAATGCTTTATCTTGTTTTTAACTTCGTCTTAATTACATATAAAGGTATTTTGCAAAAGATAAGTGTAAGGGAAATCCAAATCGGTTTATTAGAACAAATGAACATGAATCATAACAATATTAAATTAACATACATATTAGTAATTGTTTGAGTCAAATGCTTGTATCGAGTCATAATGATATTTTGCAGGATTTCCAGGAAGTAAGGTATAGGTTTTTCCAGAAATTTTCCGGATACTAAACATGAGAATTCTGTCAGATCATTTCTGACGGCGTCAGGAACAATTTTCTGAAATTTTTGAAAGTTTTGTTTTTCTTCCGGAATCATAAAATGCTTTATTAAATCTGTAACTTATAAACTCCAGGAATCTGCAAAATAATCATTCCACAAGCATTATATCCTTATACAGAATTTATCCCGCCGATGTTATGCAGGTTTTCTTGTTTGTTTTCTCAGGATTAATAGGTTATTTTGGACAAGGAGATGTATGTGGAATCAAGCTTTTGGCGATGCTTTAGTCTTGGAGCTTCTACATTCTCTTGGAAGAAGATCTAACCATGTTACCTCTTTATACACCGAGTGAATCAGGGGAGTATTTGATTTCATTCGTTTACCTTATTTACTTTTACATCCTTTGAATGAACATCGGGGACAATGTTCAGCTTAAGTGTAAGGGGAGGGTAAATGATGATACCTTAGAGAATACAATTGCACTTGACTTTTGTTTGTTTGATGGTAGATGTGTAATAAAACTGAGATAAATACCTGTTAAGGCAATTTTAGTGCCAATTTTAAAATTTTTTACAACATATAGGAGTGAAACTTTGATCTTAATGAGCGTCTCATGGATAGGAATTATATGACTAGCACAAAAACCGTACCACTAAAAAAATTTCCACCCCCAAATATGTGAGGTTCGCCCTAGAATTGGTAGGAAAAGCATTTATGCTATGATGTGTGTACCGGTAGCACTTAGATTCTAGAACTTGCGTTAGGACCATTCCGAGGCCACAAGTGAGACTACATTCGTGTAGTTAGATTTACTACATGATAAGAGGCATTAGGATTAACCCATTGTTTTACACCTGTGTTTTTGTTATAATTACATTGGCTACATTGGTCAAGTAATTCTCCCACACCCTTTGCGTTGTACTCATTTTTAGTACACGATACCCCTAGTACACCCCTCAGAGCCTATCTTTTCGTTTCGACCTTTAAGCATTTTACTTAAAGGAAGAATTTGTTACACCCCACTTAAATGTACACCCAAATCGCCTTTGCCTACCTTGTATGCACTCATTTTTAGTGCATTATTGTGACAACATTTGTTTAAACCCCAAGTTAATTATCTAATTGATTACATGGTTGTTAAGTCGAGTCATATCCTAGTACATATTGTTTTGGGACGATTGGGACTCATGGGTAAAGTACTAGTGTAATGGAGTAATGGGGAAGAACAACATTATTACCCCCATATGTGCTAAATATTTTAAAAGTACTCCAAGTGTTTCGATTATCTTAATTCGAGTCATTAGAATAGTTATTTGTAAAGTTATGTAAAAGTTCAAGTGTAAGGGGAATGCAACGCCCCTATGATGTATTATTTTGGATGGTAGGGCAAGAGTGTATGGAAAAAAAAATCAAGAAAAATACAAAAAAAAAATGAGAAAAAGAAAAGTAGAAAAAAACATACGGACTACCATCCCGTTTTATTTTATGTTTTTGTTATTTTGTTTTTTAGCTTAAGTCGAGTCTAGTCTTGGCTTAGCAACGCCATAGTGTACATGTAATTAATCAAGATCTTTAACTCGCCACCAGTAAAATATCCCTTATCCAACAAATCCGTGTTTATCATATCCCTACACCTCACGTTATAACCCGTTTAAAAGCCCTCTTTGATAGTTTATCTTAGGTGCTTACGCCTAGTGGAGAAGGTTTTTGATCCTTTCCCAAGCCTATGGTAATCTATTTGCTATGACAGGTAGTGAGAGATATTATCCGTTTTCATTTATGAGATATACTTTTATGACACCTGAGAGATGTGAGTATCTAAACACTACTTGTGAGGTGCTAGTTTGTAATCTCCGTGCTTATTATGATTAAAGTGGAACGACTATTTGTTGTAATTACTTTTATATTAGCGTTAAATGACCCCTAACTTGTATTTTGATTAGAATAAAAGCGCATTTGCTTGAGGACAAGCAAATCTCATGTGTAAGGGTATTTGATGAAGTGAAAAGTGTACCGCTTTTAGGGGGTCATTTAAGCCCTAAATCGTATTTATTTGATCAAATATTGCCCTAAATCGTTCCTTTTGTCATTTTAGGTACTTTGGAGAAGAAATCTGGAAAAGGAAGCATTTTGGACGTTTTTGGAGCATAAAAGTGAAGAAAACGACAAAGTCTCCAAAGCTGCTGGAAAAGTACACTTGACGGCGTCAAGGATTGCTCCTGACGGAGTCATGGCTAAGCAAAAGAGGTGGATATGCAAAATACACGTGACGCGCCAGAGAGTTTTGCAATGGAAAGTCTGATGGCGTCACCCTTTTAAGGTGATCAAGGCCATCACGGTTTAAGTTAAAGTGAGACGGCGTCAAGCACTAATCTGACGGCGTCAACCTTTGATAGGCCAGAGCGGATTTTGGAGGACTAAAGAGGGACGGCGTCAGGAAGACCATCCGGGAACCCTAGCCACGGCGAGGTGACGGCGTCAAGATCTACAACGTGACGCCGTCAGCCCTTAAACTCTATATATAGTTTTGCAATTTTTAGTCATTAGTGTGCAACTTTGTGAGGAGAAACCCTAAGACGAATTTCTGCCATTTTTAAGGGTTTTTATACCCTTGGATCTCCCATGTTTAATTGAAGATAAGTAATCACTTAATCAATCAATATGTCTATGTGTTGTTTGATTATATCTTGTTCTTGTCTTTTGATTAACATGCTAGGCTAGATTTATCTTGTGTTTGCTTAGATCTAATGAAACCTAACTATTGATTATTAGTTGTTGGTGTGTTATTAATTGTATTGGATGATTATTTATCGATGTTAGGCTTAAGAAAACTAGCTAACCTCCTATACGGTAATTTGCTTGAACGTCTTAAGAAACATGAACCAATGCGTACTAAGGTTATTATGGTTGTATTTAATGCATGAGCGAATTCTAGTGATCCCATGTTAGGAGCTTCCTAGCCGGCTCGACATAGGAGTGAAGTAGGAGCTTGTAGAGTTGGGAAGTACGTACGCCACCCCACGATTGGTATTAAGGAATACACCCGTCATCCACGCAATTAATACACACTAATCAACCGGTAAAAGATAGTTAGGGAGTATGGAAATCTAAGTAAACACATTTCTCCCCATATAAGTTTCATGACCTTTTTCATTTTCAGTTATTTTATTTTATTTGCATTTGTAGTTATTTGGGTTAGTTGACTAGCAACTAATTCCGCCCACTACTTCAAACCCGAGATTTTACTTGCTTTTATAAAAAAATATAAAAATACAAAAAGAATCTTCCCTCACCCTTAGACCTATTAGAGTAGTTTTTCAATCCTAACGACACTATTCCCCTAGAGAACGATCAATCCCCCGGTACTTGCCACTTCACTATACTACATCGGTCAGGTACACTGCCTGGTGGGGATTGCAAACTTCTCAAGATCCCTTGAGAGGTAAAACCTGTTGTAAGGTCGCAAAACCACGCATCAGAGCTTATCTTTCTCGTACGCAACATAAAACAAGACCAAATGAGAGACCACGACACACAAGATTATACCAAGAGTTGTTTTAGCCGTTTTTATTGTTTTTAATTATTTACTTACTTGTTACACACAAATCCCAAACCCAAAACTATAGATCTAAACTCCACCGATTCACTAGAGTGGTGAATCGGTGGTCTTACCACCGTTTTAGCCTTGGATCCATGTCTTACCGCAGGAAATGAACAAGTGGTAGATGGTGAGGAGTGGCGGCGCGTGAGGGTTGGTAATGAGGGTGCGTGTACTACCAAAATGGGTTCACAAGAAGAAGATAAAGGTGGTTATGGTGGTGGTTTGTGGTGGTACGCGATGGTAAGGTGTGGAGGAGGTGGTTGTTGGTGGATAGCGGCGGTCGATTAGAGAGAGGAAAGGAGGAGGTATTTTTAGGGTTTTGTGGGAAGTGGAGAGTGTGGGGTGGTTATATATTAACCCTAGGGGCCAATTTTGACAAATTTGCAACTCAAGGGGAGGAGGCGGTTAAAATAGAGTGTTGGGTAGTTTGCGTAAATTGCTTATTATTTGAGCTAGCAATTTTTACCGTTGGACTTTCTAACTCGCGCCATTAATTCTAAAATCATTTTCCCACTGAAAATGACTATTAATACGCCTATATTTCCTCAAATTTTGATTAACTAATTGTTTCTCATATTATTAGGTTACACTGTGCCGACTCGCGTTGTGCTAAAGCTCAAGTTCTATGGGGCAAACACACGTATCCAGTAACAATATTCCATGTTCAAATATAAACTGTTCTCTAGTTCTCAGTTATCATGTTTAATCGTAACGCAGTGCTTTAACTAAGTCTAAAAATTTCCGAGTTGTCACAACCTCCCAGCCTCAGAAGAAACCCGTCCTGGGTTTCAGTTCAAGTTACTCTCTAAGGTTGAAAAGAGATGAGGACAAATTGTAACACCCCCAAAATCAGGTCGCAGCGGAAGAAAACATCACTGGGGTGCTACTTAATTGGTATCACAATGCAAGTACAAATAACGGTTTTTACCTCAATCATTTAGAATAAAATTCATTAACAAAAAGTTTTAAATTTACATTATTCAAAAGTAGTGCGGAAATAGGCCCATAAAATAAGTAAAGCGGTCCCAACATATATATCAGAGTCGTCTATGACCGTGCCCCTTGCCAAGCGCCTCTAAAAATAAGCTATCGCCTTAACCTGAAAATACATGCTAAAAGTGTCAACACGACGTTGGTGAGTTCATAGGTTTTAGTTTAAAACAGTATAGTTGAACCAAAAAGGTTTTCAAGTTCAAATCATCCTTCACAAACAAGTCAAATTCAACGTAGGCTCACACTGCCTAAATCACCGTTCCAAAACCAAATCCGCAAATATTATCATAACCAAAACATCTTGAACCATAATCAATCATACAGATACTACACTCATATAGTGTCACGCAAATTTAACTGTTAAGCTGGCTAAGTCATGAACCAAACACATGAGCCGCACTCAAGGAGTGTCTCATATCCAAACATTGCAATAATCCCTATAGGTGCACACTATAGTACTATCCTACACTTGCAGCGTGATATTATATCCCTACACAATTGCAGCTGTGATATAATAACCCTACACATTGCAGCAGGTATAACACAAATCTTAGCCAGCTCGGGTAATAGTTTCATAACCACAAACACAATTTTAGGTCAAATCAATAAACATGTTTTGCTTATATCTTGCCCCAAAACATATCAGGTCCATGAGGAAATAATCACATATGCAATAGATAATCACTTAACGTATTCAAATAACCAAATCAAATATTTCAACCAAGCAGTCAAGTCTTGAGTAAACAATTCACGTATCCAAATAAATAATCATCAAGTTTTGTTAAAAAACCGAGCATGTATTCTCCCCCAAAACAGTAATAAAACTAGTAAAAGTAGAGTCCATGAACTCACCTTAGCCACAACAATGTAAACATCACAACTGACACAACTAGCATCTAGCTAATCACAACAGAAGATAGGCACAACGGTACACGGAGGTACAAGCACAATGGTACGAGATCGGCACGACCTAATACGTATACGATTATCTCAAAAAACATCTCGTACAACAATTAAGTCTAATAAAGACAACGTGTCTTAGTTTTCTTGGATTACTCATATCAACAATTGTAAAAAAGTTTAGTATCAACGTTTCGTGTGGTGGTAAGAAGACATAGACTCAAAAAGCAACTCACGCCAAAGTATAATATATATATATCCCTATATATTATAGTCAAGTAAATACTGACGCAGACTCAAGTCGGAAAAGAAATGACAAAAAATACGTCAATAAAATAAGCCAGTTTGTACGTTTCAGTATTTACCCCATAATCCCAAATAATTTGTATAAAACACACAAGTTTTTGGGAACAAGTTTAGTAATATTTCAAGTATTGGTCATGTTTTTGATAATAGGTTGCTCTTTAATTAAGGGCTTTAAGTTAGTTTGATCCACATGGCCTATTATGTTGGGAATTATCAAGAGAAGACTTAATGAGAAGAACAGACTTAAGTCTGCTGGTTACGTGGTTAAGTCTGTTAGTTATATTAGTTAAGTCTTGTCATTGTTAAGTCTGGTCATTCATTGTTAACTCTGGTAGAGTAATTAATAGTTAAGTCTGGTTGACTTAAGTCATTAAGTCTGTTTATGAAATTTAGGAAAGTTTGTTAGAGTTAAGTTAGGAAATGATATGTAGTTATCTTTAGAGAAGATACGTATATCCTTCTACATGTTTTGTGTCAAGGGTTTCCTTAGTGTATAAAAGGAACCCTAGGCATTAGTTTTTGATAACGACGAAGATTGTACTCATATTGATTAAAGACTTAGTAATATACAAAGTTAGTTATAGTTACTGTGTTCATCATTGTTAGTGTTAAGATTCCGCATTAGCATTAACAATTCGTGTTAGAGTTTCTCACTTAGATTGATTTGAATTTATTCAAGTCGTCTAACAAGTAACAAGGCTACTTGGATCCATAACGTGTGGACCTACAAGTGGTATCAGAGCCTGTAAAGAGACTTTGAGTTTGAAGAAACACAACAACCAAACCCAAAATTCACTCAACTAAACCCTGCAAAATGTCTGACGTTGAAAATCCCAACAAGAATGATGGTTTCTCAGTCCACAACAGTGATGATGAAAGATCAATCCATGATGAAGAAAAACCTGAAGCAAGCACATCTAGACAACAACAACCCATCTCTGCAACAACAACCATATCCAATATAAAACTCCCAATCCTAAAGAGAGAAGAATATGACATCTGGGCTATGGAGATGGAACATTATCTGGAGTATATTGACAGCGAAGTCTGGAAGGTCATACAGAATGGAAATTCGAAGAAAAGGATTTCACAAGGTAGAGATGGAGTGATTAGGATATTACCACCAGTATCTGCTGAAGAGATACGGGCTGTTGAAAAAGAGAAGAAGGCCAAGACTATGTTGCTAATGGCAATTCCCAAAGAGCATTTGAGAAGGTTTCATGGCATGAATGATGCCAAGGAAATTTGGGAGGCTATCAAGAAAAGATTTGGAGGGAATGCTAACTCCAAGAAGATGCAAAAGGCTGTTCTTAAACAGCAATTTGAAGCTTTCAGTGTATCCAGTTCAGAGTGATTGGAAGAAGGTTATGATAGGTTTCAACATCTTCTATCACAATTGGAGGTTCATGGTGCAGCTGTGTCAGAAGAAGATGCAAACCAAAAGTTTCTTAGAGCACTACCAAAAGAATGGTCAAGTGTGACATTAACCATGAGGATGAAGGATGAAATTGAAACCATGACAACTGATGACCTGTACAACAATCTCAAGGTGTTTGAATAGGAAATCCAAGGAAAAGCATCTTCAAGTTCTACAATTGTTGCTTTTGTTTCTCAAGGCAAGAGCAGCACTAACAAGGTTAAGTTTGGCAGCGTTAATTCTGGTGGTTATGGAGCTTCTTCTAGCAGCATGAGAAAAGAAAGAGATGCTTCAGCAGGCTTTGCTGATGAAGTAATTTACTCACTTCTTGCTAAGGAACCAGAAGATCAAGACTTCATCAGTGAGGATCTGGAACAGATCAATGATGTTGAAGTTGAAGAAATGGATATCAAGTGGCAAATTGCCATGATTGCTTTCAGGGTTAAGAAGTTTTACAAGCAGACTGGGAGGAACATTAAGCTTGATGGGAAGTCACCAGTGGGATACAATAGGAGGACTGTTGAGTGCTACAATTGTCACAAGCATGGTCACTTTGCCAGAGATTGCAAGGAAAAAGGTGACTACTGATTGGAAAAAGAAGAAGGGTTCTAACTCTTAAGATGATGACAAGATGGGGAAGAATCAGATGAGCTTGATGACATTGGAAGCTGGAGCTGTGAATTGGGATGAACACACACCTGAGGATGAAGAGCCAAACCATGCACTTATGGCTATTGGTTCCAGTAATGAGGTATCTTTGTGCTCAAAATTATGCATTGATTCATATAATCATGTTAAAGCTTTGTGTGATGAACAATTAACACAAATAGGTGATCAGGAAGTAAAAATTCTTGCTTATACTAAAGCTCTTAAAACTTTAGAAGCACAAATAGTTAACTATAAAAAAAAACAAGCTTCCTTAAATGAAAAACACACCTTTCAAGCTAATGAGATATATGAAAAAGATGAAAAACTTAAGAGATATAGAAGAATAGGCATGAAAGCTGTTAAGGAAAGAGATGAATTGCAAAAGAAAGTAGACAAATGGACCCATTCTGCTAAGTGTCAGGATAAGATAATAGCATCTAGTATGAGCTCTACAAGTAAAATTGGCTTAGGTTATGGGATACAGTCAGATAGTGAAGTTCTAAGCGATGAGGAAGAGATGGACAGATCTGTGTTCAAATGTAGAAAAGAGGATTCTATTGGTAGACCAGTGTATAATAGGTTCATTAAAACTGATAATTTTAGAGGAGTGCCACCTCCATTAAGTGGAGATTACACTCCTCTACAAAAGAAAGACCTAGATGACTCTTTGTTTGTATATGGTAAAAAGGGTCCTATCTATCCTGAGACAGGCAACTCAGATGAAAAATCTAGTGAATACTCCACTTGTCAAACCAATGACAGTGAAGGATCTACTAGAGATGTCTCTGAGCAGTCTGATTCAGAATCAGAGAGTGCACCTAAAGATGTTTCTGAGTCAAAATCAGTCAAAAATAGTGAACCAGTTGTGATTACACCCAAACCTCATACAAATAAACCTAGTTGTGATACTCACATAAAATCTCCTAGGAAGTCTGTCAAAAATCAAGAGTCACCAAAACCTGATAGGATGAGAAGAGAGTACAAGAGAAACCACAGTTTTGGTCCTGAAAGATGCTTTGTGTGTGGTAGTTTAAGTCATTTGATTAGGGACTGTGATTTTCATGAGGTTAGGATGAAAAGAGAGGCTGAACTAAGAAAGAATAAGAATATTAATGCTGGCCATATAAATGATAAACCAGTTTGGAATAATGCTAACAGGATTAATCATGCTAATAAGTTTGTGACTAGACCAGTACAATTTAATTCTGGTATGCCTAATGTTAATACTGGTTGGTCATCTGTTAGTTCTGGTAGACCAAATTTTAGTTCTGGTAGACCAAATTTTAATTCTGGTAGACCAAATGTTAGTTCTGTTGGTCAAAATGTTAATTATGTGAGGCCAAGTGTTAATTCTGGGTGGTTTAATCATTCTGGACCCAGACAACCAATAAATAGACCACAGGTGAACTCATATAATCAAAGAAACAATTTTTACAAACCTCATTCACCTGTGAGGAGTCCTTTTTTTAAAAGTACAGCACAAGCTTCAAGCTCAAGTGCTGTAAGGGAAAATAGGGATTCTGCTGTTAAGACCCCAGCATGTTGGTCTTGGGATCCTTTTAAGAACACACTTACCTATGAATCTAAGAACAACAGTGGATCAAGCTCATACAAGACCTATAAATTTTTTGATCCACAGGGCAGACCCAAGTCTTTAGAGGCTTGGGTCCTAGAAAGAAACTAATCTCTCTACTTTTGTGCAGGAACATCCACTGAAGAACATGGAAGACAAAGGAATATTTGATAGTGGGTGCTCTGGGCACATGACTGGTAACAAGAATCATCTGAAGGATTTTCAAGAATTCCAAGGAGGTTCTGTTACCTTTGGAGGAAGTAAAGGTCAGATAACTGATAAAGGTAGAATTGTTGTAGGCAATTTAGAATTTGACAATGTATCTTTTGTAAAAGAAATAGGGCAGTTTAACCTTTTCTCCATATCATAAATTTGTGATAAGCAGCATAAGGTGCTTTTTAGTGAAACTGAAAGTTTTGTATTGACTTCGGACTTTAAGATGCCTGATGAAAGTCAGATCCTTCTTAAAGTTCCTAGATAACACAACATGTACAGTTTTGATATGAAAGCGCATGACCCTGCAAAAGGTTCTGCATGTTTGATTGCAAAAGCCACTTTGGATGAATCTAAATTGTGGCATAAAAGGTTAGGTCATGTTAATTTCAAGAATATGAACAAACTTGTGAAGGGTAATTTAGTTAGAGGCTTACCTTCCAAAGTTTTTAGGAATGACCATGCTTGTGTACCTTGTAATAAGGGCAAACAACATAGAGCTTCTTGTAAGGCTAAGTTAGATAGGATTGTTACTGAGCCTTTGCATACCTTACACATGGATCTGTTTGGCCCTACATCTGTTAGAAGTATCAACCATGCTAGTTATTGCCTTGTCATTACTGATGACTGCACCAGGTATTGCTGGGTATTCTTTATGTCTACAAAAGATGAAACCTCTGATTTAATTCAAAGTTTCATTAGGCAAATAGAAAACCTACTAAATCATAAGGTTAAGATCATTAGGACTGAAAATGGCACAGAATTTAAGAATAGGAGCATGATTGAGTTTTGTGGTGAAAAAGGAATCAAGAAACAATATAGCAATGCTAGAACTCCACAGCAGAATGGAGTTGCTGAGAGAATGAACAGGACCCTAATTGAGGCAGCTAGAACTATGCTAGCAGACTCACTCCTACCCACAACCTTTTGGGCTGAAGCAGTGGCAACTGCTTGCTACATATTCAATAGGGTTAGAGTGACCAAGCCTCAGAATAAAACACCTTATGAGCTTATTTTTGGCCATAAACCAGTTGTTAGCTATATAAGGCCTTTTGGGTGCCATGTGACCATTCTTGATACCTTGAGTGTGCTTGGGAAATTTGAAGGGAAGTCTGATGAGGGGTTTCTAGTTGGGTATTCACTGAATAGTAAGGCCTTTAGGGTATACAATTTAGTGACCAAGAAAGTAGAGGAAAATCTTCATGTTAAGATATCTTATCCTTCAGAGAAGAAGTGAATGCTTTGGCTGACAAACACCTTGGGAAGAAGGATACCAGCACTAACTTGGTTAATTCTGGTAGTGGATTCATTAATTCTACTACCAGTACTAACTTAGTTAATACTGGTAGTGATGCTGTTAATTCTGCTCAACCTGATTCTACTCCAAATGCTAATTTTGATGATTCTGAGATGCCAGACCTTGAGTTCTTTGATAATCCAAATGAAGGTATTTTTGATGGGGCTTCTTATGATGAAGAAGGGGTAGTTACTGACTTCAACAACCTACCCACTGAAGTAGATGTAAGTCCAACTCCAACACTCAGAATTCACAAAGTTCATCCCAAAAGTCAGATAATTGGTGATCCAAAGTCAGCTGTTCAAACCAGAAGTAAAGTGCAAAAGATTCCTGAATCTCATGCACTTATCAGTCTTATCAAGAAGTAGCAAAGGGTCAACCACAAGGACCAACAACATTGCTTGTTTTCTTGTTTCCTTTCTCAAAAGGAACCCACCAAAGTCTCTGAAGCACTTGAAGATGAGAGTTAGGTGGAAGCAATGAAAGAGGAGTTGTTGCAGTTCAAATTGCAAAAAGTTTGGGTTCTGGTAGATCTACCTAATGGGGCTAAAGTTATAGGCAGAAAGTGGGTCTTCAGAAATAAAAGGGATGAAAGAGGGGTAGTTGTTAGGAACAAGGCAAGATTGGTAGCACAAGGGTATAGACAAGAGGAGGGGATAGATTATGATGAGGTTTTTGCTCCTGTAGCCAGGATTGAGGCTATTAGGTTATTTTTAGCCTATGCATCATATATGGGGTTCATAGTCTATCAGATGGATGTAAAGAGTGCCTTTCTGTATGGCACTATTGAGGAAGAAGTATATGTTCATCAACCTCCTGGCTTTATTGATCTAGCTTACCCCAACAAGGTGTATAAAGTCATAAAAGCATTGTATGGTCTCCATCAAGTTCCCAGAGCTTGGTATGCAACACTCTCCAAGTTTCTTGAAGAGCATGGGTACAAAAGAGGTGTGATAGACAAGACCTTATTCATAAAAAAAGGATAAGAAGGATATTATTCTAGTACAAGTCTATGTGGAAGATATCATTTTTGGCTCTACTAAAAGTTCTTGGTGTGAGGAGTTTGAAGGATTAATGAAAGGACGATTTGAGATGAGCTCAATGGGTGAGCTTACATTTTTCCTAGGACTGCAAGTGAAGCAAAAAGAAGATGGCCTCTTCATTTCTCAAGACAAATATGTTGCAGAGATTTTGAAGAAGTTTGACTTTACCAATGTGAAGACTGCAATCACTCCCATAAAGAACAAGGTGCCATTGATAAAGGATGAAGATGCTGAGGATGTGGATGTGCATCTTTATAGATCCATGATAGGTTCTCTAATGTATTTAACGGCCTCTAGGCCAAATATAATGTATGCTGTGTGCGCTTGTTCTCGTTTTCAGGTTACTCCCAAGACTTCACATCTTCATGCTGTGAAGAGAATCTTTAGGTACTTAAAGGGCAAACCCAATTTAGGCCTTTGGTATCCTAGAGAATCATCTTTTGACCTGGAAGCCTATTCAAATAGTGACTATGCTGGAGCAAGTCTTGACAGGAAATCCAAAACAGGAGGTTGTCAATTCCTTGGAAGAAGATTGATTTCCTGGCAATGCAAGAAGCAGACCATTGTGGCTACATCAATAACAGAAGCTGAGTATGTAGCAGCTGCCAATTGCTGTGGACAAGTCTTGTGGATTCAGAATCAAATGCTGGATTATGGTTTGAACTTTTATGAACACTATAATTCACATAGATAATGAAAGCACTATCTGTATAGTTAAGAACCCTGTATACCACTCTAAAACTAAGCATATAGAAATAAGGCATCACTTCATTAAGGATTGCTTTGAAAAGAAGCTAATTCGAGTGGAAAAGATACACACAGATCTTAATGTGGCAGACCTATTAACCAAAGCCTTTGATGGACCTAGGTTTAATTACTTAGTGGTTAATATTGGTATGATGGACCCATAGCTCAGTTTAAGGGGAGGTTACATTTAAGGGGATGCTAAATGTAAAGTTTGTAGAACCAGTACTTAGTAGTTAATTATGATAAGTAGTTAATTCTGGTTAGGAGTTAATTCTGGTAGGCTTAGAAGTTAATTCTTGTAATAGATTTAATACTGGTTAATTTATATATATATATATATATATATATATATATATATATATATATATATATATATATATATATATATATATATATATATATATATATAGTTTTAATTCTGATAGTTAATTTTTCTTGCTTTTTAAATCGTAAAATCGTTTGTATGTTTTCTTGGTGTTGGAACTAACCTTTGCAGAAAACACATGGATTGGTGATGATTGGAAGCCTTGATATTGCCTTTTATGAATTTTTGTCTGATTCCTTAGTTAAGTCTGGTGAGTCAGTGATTAAGTCTGGTTGACCGATTTTAAGTCTGGTAGTGTAAAATGTAATTAAATTTTATTACCGTTAGGTCTGGTCAGTAAAATAATGATTTTCCCATGTTGAGTACGTCATGTTATTTAGATACATCTTCATACCATGCATCTGTTCTGCTTTAGACATCTTCTTGGGAACCTTGGTTTTCTTTTGAGTTTGCCTTATCACAGACATAAAATCCCCCAAAGTTTCTTCATTCCTTCTAGCATTTATGAACTCTGCTAGTTGTTTACCTCTTTCCACAGCAATCAAACCTGGAATAGCTTTATGTTCCTCAAACTTTGCCCTCAACTCATCATCTTTTTCAATCATTTGCATCAGTGGATCATCATTAAACTCTTCTGATAACTTTCTTGCAAGCATTGCATCTTGTCTTTTCTGTTCTTCCTCCTTTTCTATCTCAGCCTTTTCCATTGCTCGTATTCTTGCAATCTCAGCTAAAGAAGCTTGATCCTCTCTTTCTTGTCTCTTTGTCCTCTTAGGCTTAGGAGTTTCAATCACAATTTGTTTTCCTTCCCTTTGAGTCTTAGGCTGCTCCTCATCACCAGACTTATCTTCATGACCACAAGACTTAATTTCCTCACCAGCATTAACATTATCACCAGACTTAATCTCCTCAGCAGACTTAATCAACTCTTCATCAGATTCAATCTCTTCATGAATTAGCAATTTCCTTTTTGGATATCTGCTTTTCTTCCTTTGTTGTTGAATTTTACTCAGAGATTGAGCTAATGTTTCTGCTGCTTCCCTTCCTTTAGGACTTATATCTACTTCATCAGTTGGTTTATCCTTAGCTGGTGTCTTAAAAACTTGTTCTTCCTCTAAATTCCTCCCCTGTTTGGAAGAATTTTCATCCTCACCTTCTTGGTCATCAAAAGCAACTCCTTTCTCCTTCATAACCTTCTCCAGCTTTTTAACCCTCTTGACCAAAGTTAGAATAGCCTTACTCTTAGCATTGTTTGCCTTCTCCAATGATTCTATTCTCTTAACCAAAGAAGGCACCAATGTCAGAAGATCCTCCATAGTCATAAGGTTGGATTCCTCCTCCTGAATAGGACTTGGAATATGGGTTTGCTGTGGTGGTGAAGATGGTGTGGGTGTAGGTACCCTTGGTTGAGATGGTGATGGACTTGGTTGTGGTGTGGGTGATCTTGGTTGTTCCTGAGCTTGCTCCACATTGGTTGGTTCCATTTGTTCAGCATGAGATGTACCTGCAATGTTAGTTGAACCAGAAAGCATAGCAGGCAAAAGTGGCCAATGTGCCCCAGTAAATCCCCTTTTCATGTTTGCAAAGATTTTAGGAGTAAAAGCCACAATCACATAAGTCTGCATTTTATCTTCAGGTTCAAAATTCAAAATCATTTGCAGAAATCTTGGGTACATCAAAAATTTGTGTTTGTTGTTGACATTTGCTACCATGCCATCAAAAATGAGTTTTGAAAAATTGAAAGACCTTCCAAGTGAAAGACAGACCAATGCAGAAGCAATGTTGCTTCCAAACTGATCCCATCCACCACTCTTGGGACTTAGGCAATGGAGCAAATGATGAAGTAAAAACCTCCACTGTGGTGTAAAATAGCTTTTCCAAAAAGTAAAAGTACCATCAGTGGGATAGTCTATGGTTCTCATACCCTCAAAAAGGTCATCATTAGACAAAATATATTCCCCTGAGGCATCATCCAATTTAAGATTGCTCCTAATGGATGCCTCAGTGACAATGAAGTCATGGGTATCAATGGTTGCCCTTAACTGTGGTGTACCATCAGCAAGAGTTTCAGAGGTAACCGACCCCCAAAACTGCTTAACAATAGAAGTATAAATTGTAGGATTATGAGTTAAGGCGTACCGAAGGTAAGAACCTCTTAAGAAATCCACAATCTGCTCGAAACCTCCACTTTGATTTGGTTTCTTCAAGAAACCAACCTGGTTGTGCTTGTCACAAAACTTTAGTGAAGCCTTAGTCAAGAGAATGATTAAGTGCTGGTTTAGGGTTTGAGTACTGGTAGTTAAAAACAGAGTATCGTAGGCCCAAAAAAATGATATTTTAAAATTGGAAGCAACTAATGAATAAAAGTGAGATATTTTATCAAATTTTATCCTTATATACTTCTATTTCTCAAAAAATACGCAACGGTATTATTTTATCAGAAAAATCATTATTTTACTGACCAGACCTAACGGTAATAAAACTTAATTACATTTTACACTACCAGACTTAAAATCGGTCAACCAGACTTAATCATTGACTCACCAGACTTAACTAAGGAATCAGACTCAAAGGGAAGGAAAACAAATTATGATTGAAACTCCTAAGCCTAAGAGGACAAAGAGACAAGTAAGAGAGGATCAAGCTTCTTTAGCCTTTAGATTACCCAAGTTACTCTTTTAATCCTTTAGGTTTTGTAATTTACACTTTATAACCCTTTACTTATCAAAGTTACAAAATGAAACCCTAGATTCACATAGTTTACATTTTAACCCCTCTCATTAGTTTATTAACACATCAAGCATTTTATTTTCCAAGATTACAGAGTGTACCCTCAATTTAACCTATTATACGAATTATACCCTCAAGTTTCATGATTTACAATTTATAACCCTTAGTTTTGGACAATAACAATTTACATTCTTTTTAAAAGTCTTAACAGCTTTTAAGCCTTAACTGAACCTGTTTCAAATAATTTATGAACCATATTAAATCTTCGAAATAAAATCTATAAAAATTCACAGACGTTCCCCAGGGTCTTAAGTATTTTATGTAATTTTTCCAGATTTTATTAAGTTGTCTAGTTACGAACTAAAAATCCTTTTTCCCAACCTGTTCCAGAACCGGATCAATTAAAAACACCCGACCATTATCTATCTGCTTACCCAGTCTAGAAAATTTATAAAATTCTAAAAAAATTCCAGTAATTAGCTAACATGTGTTATATTACTCAGTTAAAAGGAAATGTCCTAATTCGTTATGGTTTTAAAATGATAAATGAAAAACCTGGACTGTTTTCCCAGACTTCACAAATCCGATCAGACATGTGATTTCCCAAAAATCAAAAAGTAGCCTTATAGGTCTCTAAAAATTACAAACTAAATTTCTCTAGGTAGCCACTTCATTAAAATACAATTTAGACTCCAGAAACATAAAAATATACGTTCATATGATTAAGTTACAGCCGGTTAAAGTCGAGCAAAGTTCCAGATCAGAAGCAGTTATCACAGAATCATATATATACTTAGGGTTTCTTCATCCCGTTCGTTAATTCTCGACACCAAACGATTTTAGGTGAGTCCACAACATATTTAGGTTGATTATTACAGGCCTTAACATATTTAAAACTATTTAAAACATCACATAAACTCCTGGTCGATTATATACACATTAGAATTTAGGGTTTTTGATTATGATTTTATGTACTTATTTATGTGGTCTTTCATTCGATTGAACACACAAGAACATGGACAGGAATTGAACAAGATGGATGATATGTTACCCTAGAAGATCACACGAAGGAACAAGAACTCCTACAATCGAATCACCAACGAAAACCTTCCTTCTTCTTCTTCTTGGTTGATCGACAAACACAAGAGATCAAGGAGTATATTTAGTTTCTTGGATTAATAATTCAATGATTTAGATTATGAGGAACATGTTTAGGATTACCTTATGAAGACAAGAACATATCAAGAACTCCTTGGGGATTTTCTTGGATCGACAAAGCAGCCAAAGGAGGAAGAACCGAAATTTTATGGAGAACTTTTAGGGATTATAGAAGATCGGCATTGTGAAAAATGATAAGGATAGTTTTTTTTTTTTTTTTTTTTTTTTTTTTTTTTTTTTTTTTTTTGTATAGAGGGCCGATTGGGGGAGTATGGGCCTCAAAACCGGATCTTAAGGGATACCCATTATTCTTTGTGATTTGATTTTAAGTTTCCAAATATAACATGATTTTTGAGTAGTTAGATGATTTAAAAGGTATTTTCAACATATGGTTCGGCCGAGTAAGCTTTTAAGGTGTCCAAATGACAAATTTTAATGTGTTAAAATATTATTTAGGTACCTTAGTGTTGTATTGTTTCATATGTTATTTGTTTACCAAGGTTTGGGATCAATTTGGTGCTTCAAGGACTCATTAAATCAAAATTTTAGATTGTAGGGGCATTTTAGTCTTTTAACATGTTTTAAAATTTTCGGGTTTTACAACTCTTCCCCTCTTAAAAAAAAATTTCGTCCTCGAAATTTGCAAAGAAGTAGAAAGGAAATGGAACGGAATCAAAATAGAGACATACCAGGCGCCTTATCAGTACTCGAATAATCGCGACCAGAATTCGGAGGAGGAGGAAGATAATTCGCCACAGGTGCCGGATCAGGAAAATCCCTAACTCTATGCTCAGACGATCCACATCTAAAACAAACACCCGAAGCCCTACGACAAGCTCCATAATGACCTTTCCCACAAGTAACACAAATAGGAGTAGAAGGCGAGTACTCAGATGATCTTCCCCGAGAATTCGATCCAGAACCCCGACACTGCTGGTAACTCCAAGGAGACTGATCTCTCCACTGTCCCTGACTGTCGCTGCGCCCCCGACGATCTCTATCCTGCCTAGGAGCTGACCTCGAATCCCTACCTCTCTGATCACGATCACGATCCGCCCGATCTCGTGGCTCCAAACTCCTACTAGATTGCCCCTTCCGCTCATAATCCTGGTCCCGGTGGCTCCTATAATCCTTACTCTGGTCCTGCTGACTCTGCTCCCTGGAATACACACGGTTACCGTCCCTATCACGCTTATTAGAAACCTCATCAGTATGTAACATCTCAATGTTACGAGCATCGTTCGCAACCGCAGCCACATCATCATAATGCGTATTCACGATACGGTCCAATATCCATTTCTTTAACGCCCACTTAAATGTCTTAGCCTGACGGTAAGCATCTCCCGTAATCTCTGGCCCAACGAAACTGGCCAGCCTCATAAATCGCTGCATAAACTCCACAGTCGTCTCTCGGTCCCCCTGACGGATGTTCCCATATTCCCGCTCATATCGCTGCTGTTCAGCCACTGGAATGTACTGCTTATAAAAGATACCCATAAAATCCTCCCAAGTACAAGTCTCCTCAAAACCCTGCTCCTGAGCCTGAGCATAAGCTGTCCACCAGCTCTGTGCATCGCCTTCAAACTTAAATGCAGCCAATCTCGTCTTAAACTCATCTGGACAACCCAAAACCTTAAACATCTTTTCCATGTGGATAATCCAGTCTTCTGCCTCAGTGGGGACGGCAGCTGACCGGAAAGAGAGGGGTTTGAGCTTGTTAAACCTCTCAATCCAAACATGGATGCCCACTGGTGGAGCACCTCCACCACCACTACCTGGACCTGAACCTACACCACCACCTCCGGAAGAACCTGCCCCATTCTGAATATTGTTGGTGATCTGAGTCACCAAGTTAGGAAGAGCGTTGGCCAAAGCTTCTGCTATCATGGCCTGAAAATCAGGGGTCCCTCCATTATATTCCTGATGTCGTGTATTCACCATCTGAACGATTTCGAAAACGATTAGTAAGGTAGGAAAAATAAGCACGAAAGGAGAGACGGAACAGAATTCTAATGTCTACCCAAACCTCACCAGTCAAAACTTAAGCCTTAAGGGTCAAATCCTAGGGTCCATAAGACTCACAGGCCATTGCTTATGTACTACAGGTCGCAACCTGGCTCTGATACCATAATTGTAACACCCCAACCCGGCAAGGGTAAAGGTATCACATCACGGAGTCAAATCAGAGCACACATACATAATACACAGCGGAAGTCTTAAATAAAGTTCATTAAAGAGAGTCAAGTCAAACATAACTTGAAACAAAATACATAAGTCCAGAAATAAGAAGTGCTCCATAACATGAGGAAAATCCAAAGTCATAATAATGTCATAAGATAAAAGGTGGTCATCTAAGGTAAAAGCTCCATCTAAACTCTCATCCCATCCAAAGCATAATCCCAAGCTCCTAGCTTAGATACCTGCCGCGGAAAAAGAAACGCGGCTGAGCTTAAAAAGCCCAGTGAACAGATATATATAATAAACGGAAATGAAACGAACAGAAATGAAAGCAAACGGATCTGAACAGATATAGCATAATGAAAAGATAAAAATAAGGTACAAGAGTAAAGGTCTAGGACAGTAATCCACCACGAGCCCAGAAACAGAAATATCACATCCATGTAACCACATCAGAAATCCAGAGGGGATGCCTCTCAAGTAACAAGATAATATGAGGGGTGACCTCATGTATCCAACAGAAATGTATGGAGTAGCTAACTCCCAGAACATGAAAGACGTGGATTGCACCCATCATCAGTCACCACATATCAGATCATATCATCACATATCAGAAACAGAACGAACCTAGGATGCATCCATTCGCCCCCCAGAACAGATTGGCCATAATAAATCATATAGTGTGCATGCATAATCAGAATCAGAATGGGGACGGTGTAACCAAATTACTAGGGCTACACGCTAGTCATGCCAGTGGTGCATCACAGACACGGCCATGTTACCTTCATGGCTAGGGAACAAATTTTGGCTCGGGTATCAAACTGGGAGTCAAAGGTCAAAGGTCAAAGGTTCAAAGGTTCAAAGGTTCATATCATGATCAGGGTGTCATATCAGAAGGTTCAACATCAGAAGGTCAATATCAGAAGGTCAATATCAGGAGGTCAATAGTCCAAGTTCCATAGTAACAGTTCAATTAAAAAGGTTTCAAATTAAGAGTCCATTTAAAGAATCTTTTAATAACGGTCTTCATAAAAATGATCTTTCAAAAAGGGTTTTCATAAAGATAATCTTTTAAAATGGTTTTCATAAAAATTAGTAAAAATCCCAATTAAAAGAGTATTGTATCACATTTGTAATCATCATTTTAAAATAACTTTTTCTCAAATCATTTTCAGGTCAGAATTAAAGAGGTCTTCACAGTCTAGGTTCATATCATATGTCAAAGGTTTCAAGCAAAGGAATCATGGCAAAGTATCAAGTCAGAGGCTAAACAGATCAGAATCATGAAAGAGATCACAGGAAACCTTACAGAGAAGGTCAGAATATCTGTACCTTATTCCAAAGCAAACACAAACTCAGAAACGGATGACACAGAGTAGATCAGGACCTCTCTTTCTTCACACCTAGAGGGGTAGACAAGAATTACAAACCCTTCCATTTTAAGTAACTTTCTATATTTAGCAGGTTTCCTTATTTAGAATGTTTCCATAATTAACAGGGTTTCAATATTCTCATTTATATTCACAAGTTATTCAGAGTTTCCTTTTTAGCCTTTAGATTACCCAAGTTACTCTTTTAATCCTTTAGGTTTTGTAATTTACACTTTATAACCCTTTACTTATCAAAGTTACAAAATGAAACCCTAGATTCACATAGTTTACATTTTAACCCCTCTCATTAGTTTATTAACACATCAAGCATTTTATTTTCCAAGATTACAGAGTGTACCCTCAATTTAACCTATTATACGAATTATACCCTCAAGTTTCATGATTTACAATTTATAACCCTTAGTTTTGGACAATAACAATTTACATTCTTTTTAAAAGTCTTAACAGCTTTTAAGCCTTAACTGAACCTGTTTCAAATAATTTATGAACCATATTAAATCTTCGAACTAAAATCTATAAAAATTCACAGACGTTCCCCAGGGTCTTAAGTATTTTATGTAATTTTTCCAGATTTTATTAAGTTGTCTAGTTCTGAACTAAAAATCCTTTTTCCCAACCTGTTCCAGAACCGGATCAATTAAAAACACCCGACCATTATCTATCTGCTTACCCAGTCTAGAAAATTTATAAAATTCTAAAAAAATTCCAGTAATTAGATAACATGTGGTATATTACTCAGTTAAAAGGAAATGTCCTAATTCGTTATGGTTTTAAAATGATAAATGAAAAACCCGGACTGTTTTCCCAGACTTCACAAATCCGATCAGACATGTGATTTCCCAAAAATCAAAAAGTAGCCTTATAGGTCTCTAAAAATTACAAACTAAATTTCTCTAGGTAGCCACTTCAATAAAATACAATTTAGACTCCAGAAACATAAAAATATACGTTCATATGATTAAGTTACAGCGGTTAAAGTCGAGCAAAGTTCCAGATCAGAAGCAGTTATCACAGAATCATATATATACTTAGGGTTTCTTCATCCCGTTCGTTAATTCTCGACACCAAACGATTTTAGGTGAGTCCACAACATATTTAGGTTGATTATTACAGGCCTTAACATATTCAAAACTATTTAAAACATGACATAAACTCCTGGTCGATTATATACACATTAGAATTTAGGGTTTTTGATTATGATTTTATGTACTTATTTATGTGGTCTTTCATTCGATTGAACACACAAGAACATGGACAGGAATTGAACAAGATGGATGATATGTTACCCTAGAAGATCACACGAAGGAACAAGAACTCCTACAATCGAATCACCAACGAAAACCTTCCTTCTTCTTCTTCTTGGTTGATCGACAAACACAAGAGATCAAGGAGTATATTTAGTTTCTTGGATTAATAATTCAATGATTTAGATTATGAGGAACATGTTTAGGATTACCTTATGAAGACAAGAACATATCAAGAACTCCTTGGGGATTTTCTTGGATCGACAAAGCAGCCAAAGGAGGAAGAACCGAAATTTTATGGAGAACTTTTAGGGATTATAGAAGATCGGCATTGTGAAAAATGATAAGGATAGTTTTTTTTTTTTTTTTTTTTTTTTTTTTTTTTTTTTTTTTTTTGTATAGAGGGCCGATTGGGGGGAGTATGGGCCTCAAAACCGGATCTTAAGGGATACCCATTATTCTTTGTGATTTGATTTTAAGTTTCCAAATATAACATGATTTTTGAGTAGTTAGATGATTTAAAAGGTATTTTCAACATATGGTTCGGCCGAGTAAGCTTTTAAGGTGTCCAAATGACAAATTTTAATGTGTTAAAATATTATTTAGGTACCTTAGTGTTGTATTGTTTCATATGTTATTTGTTTACCAAGGTTTGGGACCAATTTGGTGCTTCAAGGACTCATTAAATCAAAATTTTAGATTGTAGGGGCATTTTAGTCTTTTAACATGTTTTAAAATTTTTGGGTTTTACACTTATCAATGCTGCTCACGAGGAGACTTATCAATGCTGCTCACAAGGAGACTTATCAATGCTGCTCACGAGGAGACTTATCAATGCTGCTCACTAGGAGACTTATCAATGCTGCTCACGAGGAGACTTATGTACGGCTACCCCAAGTGTTTGATACTTAGGTCCGCGAAATGCTTTCAAGAGTAACGCAAGTAAGTTTAACACAATCATGTACATACGCAAATAGTTTAAGCATGTATCTCCCCCAAAGAGTTTAAAACAATTATTAAAGAATAAGAGTGGGGCTATGAAACTCACCTGATATGATAGCACAATGATCACAATGGATATGATGCAAATGAGGCTCGGTCTCTAACTGCGACCTATTATGAATGATATGATCTAATATAAGTAAATGAAATGCTTCTACTCATGCATTTACGTATGTTAACGATACCACTCGTTGGTTTTGAAAATAATGTTTATCGTCGAAAACTACATTTTTGACATCTCGGCAAGTCATTTACTATATTTCGTGTAAAAATGTTGAAACGTTACTCCACGATCCCTATTTGTTGTTCTATCGTCAAAAATAATAGTTTCGTCGCAAAATATCACTTTTACAACTTGTGAAAATATGACCAAACGGCCTCGCAAAACTAGTCGTAAAATATTGTACGTTGAGAGTTAGTAATAGAACTTGACGTTTTTGAAATCCTTGTAACATAATCTCTCAGCCGTCTCCTTTGACTTTTGATCATACGCGTCTCGATCATGTAGATAATCGGTCATCAACTTGGCGACTTGCTAGTTTTACACTTTTTATTTTCATATAATGGTTGTTTTTCTGGGAAACTAGAAAAATCATATCTTTCTCGTTATAAGTCCGATCAACAAACGGTTGATTGATTTGGAAAGTAGGCCGGGTATACTTCGTTTCACCTGAAGGAATTTATGGCCCAAACCGACTCGCTCAACGGGAAAATGGCTCGTAAGATGGTGCCTCGCAAAAACTGTTTACACTTGGAAAATATTTGAGTTATAGTGAGGCTGTCAAAATAAGTGTTGTTAGTCGGCTTTTCAAAAATTCATATCTCGGTCGTTACAAGTCCGTTTTCAACGTTCTTTATATCCACGCGTTCGTCATAACATGAACTAACATATTTTCAGTGGCTCGGCTCAGCTAGACTACGGCTAACGCCTCGTTCTGTCCCCTGAAGTTCGGCCAACAGCACGCATTTTCTGAAAATAATAGTTTTTGTGTTGCTAACTTTAAAACTTCGTATCTCTTTCGTTATAACTCGGTTTTTAGTGATTCAAGCGACCACGTTTTCGTTTTTGAGAGTACTTTCTAAACATGAAAGCTAAAATAACGCCATGTTTACTGATTTTTCCAGAGTTTGTGTTTTTGGACAGCAGGTATATATATACGTTAGAAACTCGTTTTCTTGGTTCGCGGCTTGATCAAACTACTACAACACAACTCCACAAATACACACATCCTACCATACACCTTCTTAGGGGGTCATGGGTCTTAAACATCACTAAAAATAGTGGGCTTCGCGGGGATGTTAATAAAACGTGCAGATCTAATGTTTGAGGTAGTTTTAGTGAAAAATAAAACAAGTGGTATATATAACATAAGTTTTGCATGGATAGCTCTCAAAATAAATAGGAGATACAACAATATAAGAACAAAGGAAGTATGAAATGATCAAAAATGGTGTTCTTGAGCTTACTTGATGATTGATGAGCTAGGATGAAAAATGACCACAACCTTGGAGTTTTTATTACAAAACTCTAACAAGGAAGGTATTTGGGACTAGAATATAACTTGATCTTCAAAAAAAAATGGGATCTCCTTCTTGTTCTTGTTTGGCCGTGGGATAGAGAGGAGAGGGAGAGAGTGTTTGCTTTGTTTTGGCTAGTGAAATGGTTATGTAAATGTGTAAATGAAATAAACTAGTTTAAGTAATATTTAGGCCATTAATGTTTCTTGGTTTATTAGGCAAAGCAAGGGGGGGGGGGGGCGGCAAAGCTTCAAGGGGAAGCCTTAGGATTAGATTTTTTTTGTATAAAGATATTTTAGATAAGTTCTAGTTAGATTAGTGTGTAATTTCGGTGTTATCGGGTACCGGGTTAACTGAAAATAAAACGTGGCGAATAAAAATAAAATACGACGAAGTCGTAAAAATTATGAAATCATGTTACTGATAAGAATCGGGTGTTAAAATAGTGATCGTGATGAAATATCGCAAAACGATGGAGTTATAAGCTCTTAACGTAAAATATAGCAAAAGGTTTCAAAACACCGGGTAAATTAATAATATAAATTTTATATCATTAAAATTAGCATGAAACTATATTAGGATCATAGTCGGGAGTATCGGTTAGATTATTCGTAGTAATGACTGAGTGGTAACGTTTAATAATTAACCATACGTTAATTGAAATAATGCAAACCCGTGCATAGTAAAAACCCAAAAATGCGAATTGTGACATTTTTGGATCGAAATTTTTTGAATCACAACGATTCATATTCTTGGTGTATAGCCTCTTTTCTCTCCTTAAAAAAAAGACTGCAAAGAAAAAACAAAAATCAAATCTTCTCTCACCATTACTCTCCAAGCTAAGCCATAATCATTTTCGTTTACCTTTTGTTGCTCAAGAGTCATGGAAACTGAACCCATTGTTGATAACCATACTTTGCTTCCTCCTGATCATATTGTACATGATGATAACGCCTTAGAATATGAATTCGAAAAGTCTTCTGATGAAGAAGATATAGATGAGCCTGTAACCAACCAAACACCTGAGATACTAGCTAAGAGGGGCTCAACCAGGCTAGTAAAGTTTCGCGTGAAGCATGACAAACCTGGTACAATAAAGCTCAAGGTAACCTTCGATGCATTCGGTACGGTAACAGGGGAAAACAGAGCAGTGTTTGTGAGTTTTTTAGGAGATGTGGCTCGTGAGCAGATAGGTGTGAAGATTCTACACTGGAAGAAGGTGAATAAAGAATCAAGAGATAAACTATGGGATGAAATCTTGGTACATATATACTATTTTGTAACCCAGTACTACATAAGTTTATGTATGCAGTTACATTATGTGCAACTAATTAACAACATTGTGTTAATCTTTTCAGAAATTTTTTGTTGTTGACGTGAAATACAGAAAATTGATAATGATTAGTCTTGGTAAAATGCTAAGGAATTACAGAAGGAAGCTCAAATTCAACTACATTTTGCCCAACCTAAATACACCTTCCAAACTGAATGAAGTCTCGGACTTGTATAATACAATAATGAAATCAGAAGACTGGGTCGAGTATGTTAAATACACGACCACCGAAGCATACAAGGTTTTAATTAGTCATCTTTAATTAAGTGTATATGTCATTTTTTTATTTTCAGTTTACAGCATTACCGCATCTAAATGCCTTATGATTTTGTGTTTTTAGGAGAAATCTGAGAAAGGTAAAATGGCGCGTTCCCAAAATATTTATCAGCATAAAATGGGACGAGGTGGATATGCTTATGTCAAAGAGAAAATGGTAAGATTACACAATGTTTGTTTTACCAATTAAGAGACGATCAGTATGAGAAATGAATCTGTTTACATTGCCCAATTTGCACATTTGCATTAATACCCTCATATTTTCGATTATCTTGGTTTAACTGTACATGTGTAAGCATCCTCATATTTTCGTTTATCTTGGTTTAACTTTACATGTGTATGCATTTGATGTTTATTAGATCCAAAATAAAGAGATTGAAGCGGATGAAGAACCCCCCCGTGATGTAATGTGGGTGAAAGGAAGGGTAAACAAAGACAGCGAATACCCAAATGATGATATTAAATCAAAGGGAGATGAACTTGTAAGTTTGACTGCTAATTCTATTATTATACTTATATAGCAGCAACATTTAACTGTGTACTAGCAGTAGTAGCTTGTATACCAGCAGTTACTCTAACAGCATCAAGAAGACTTTTAATCCTAACATTTCCTATATTTTTTGTGCAGAAAGAAGCTGATGACAAGATCAAGGAAGGAACCTCGAGTTTTGATGATGGCACTGATGCCATGACATTTGTATTTGGTAAGGAAAAGGGCGGTTATGCCAGAGGAGTGGGAGGTGCAGTAACATACAAAGAGTATTTTGGCCTTCCTCGAAGAAAACAAGAAGGCAATGAAAAAATTGCCTTACTTCAAACTCAACTGGATAATGAGAGGCGCGAGCGTGAAGAAAAAGATAAATTGATCAAGAAATTGTCCGCCAAGATGACCGAAAAAGATGTGCAGGCCAATATATTATCCGGTGAGGTGGAAAACACAAATATAGTGCTTGCTCAAATTCTGCAACAGTTGAATGATAAAGGGATGAATATAACTCTGCCAATGGAACCATCGCCAATAGCCTCAGTTGTAAGCCATTTTTTATGTTGTTAACAATTTCATTTTCTAATGCTAACACCACTGATGCTAATGATACTAGGCATTGAACATAAACTGATGAGTGACTGTATTTCTTAATTTATATTGCAGGTGACTCCAATGGCCATTGACAATATTGCAGGTGACTCCAATGGCACTCAGACAAGTGGTGTTGTAAGTCCTAAAGATGCGGGAATTGAGGAGAAATCCAATGGCCTTGAAACTTCGAAAAAGGTAATGGAAACAATGGTAAGTATAGTAATAAAAGATCGCCCTTTGATTTTTGAATTTTACATACATGATCGACTAATGTACCGTGTTTTATATATACGTATAGGAACCTGCTGCTAAAACTTTCAGGCCTAAGCATAACCTTAAGTCACGACGAAATGGGTCTCCAGATTCCCAATCGCTACAAAATGTGTCGTCTCCAACACAACCACTGCCAACAGTATGTATTTCAACATGTTTCTTGTTACTCTTTTGTTTAAATAATGTAACGTGTTTTATATATACATATAGGAACTTGCTAAAACTGTCGGACCCAATAAGCCAAAGCAAAAGAAGCGACGAAACGGGTCTCCAGATTCCCAATCGCAACAAGATGTGTCTCTAACACAAGCACTGCCAACAGTATGTATTTCAAAATGTTTCTTGTTATTCTTTTGTTTAAATAATTTCTGATATATACATAAAAATTCTTTTTTTGTAGACACTTAAGTGCAAACTGTGGATTATAAAGCAAACAAATATTGTTGCTTTGGCTACCATATACCAGTCTCATGGAAAGCAAGTGCTGCATAACCGACCACTCCCAAGTGATTGCTACAAAGTGTCGATTGATGAATCGTTAGTTGATGCATCATGCGTACCGGACGTAGCAAATAATGGGTTAAAAATAGTTAAGAATGTTGAAGGTAGTTTCGTTGCATGGCCAAAGGATCAAGTTATTTTTGAAGAGGTGGTACGTACATGTGTTTTTTCAACCTACATATATAATTATTCATATGTAATTTAATGTTTGATAGAAGCGTCTTTTGTTTACTACAGGTTACACCAACAAACCATGTGACTAAATGTGTACCACAGGCACCAACGAAGAAACAATATATATCTGCTAACGACTTAAGGCAAACTGCTAAGGGGGTGAAGGTTCAAAAGTCTTTAGATATTTGATTAATTAAGTACGACATTACAATTGTATATTTTGTCCAGTTATATACATTAGAGTTTAATTCAATTTGAAATTTCTTGTGTTTTTTAATATTGTTTTATATATAATATATATACACATTCCAGCAGCACTAGCATAGTACTAGCAGCAGTAACTCTGCTTCAGCAGGACTACCTTAGTACTAGCAGTAGCAACTCTGCTCCAACATTATTGGTCACTCTTTGTTTAATTCGATTTGTGACTAAATAGTACCAAAGGCCACACAAAATAAAAATTCATGTGACCATTGGAAGAACAATGGTCACGCAAAATACACATTTCTTCACTTTAAACAGCATATGGTCACACTTATTAACAACTTTGGCCACTTTATGCTTAATTGTATGTGACTAAATACCCAAAACAAACATGCTTTGTGTGACTAAATATTATAAAAGGCCACACAAACATAAAATTCAAGTGGCCATTGGATGATCAATAGTCACACAAAATATAAATTTCTTCACTTTAAACAACATATGGTCACACTTATCAACACTTTTGGCCACTTTATGCTTAATTGTATGTGACTAAATAACCAAAACAAACATGCTTTGTGTGACTAAATATTACAAAAGGCCACAGAAACATAAAATTCATGTGGCCATTGGATGATCAATAGCCACACAAAATACACATTTCTTCATTTAAAACAACATATGGTCACACTTATTAACACTTTTGACCACTTTATGCTTAATTGTATGTGACTAAATACCCAAAACAAACATGCTTTGTGTGACTAAATATTACAAAAGGCCACACAAACTAAGAATTCATGTGACCATTGGATGATCAATAGTCACACAAAATACACATTTCTTCACTTAAAACAGCATATGGTCACACTTATTAACACTTTTGGCCACTTTATGATTAATTGTACGTGACTAAATACCCAAAACAAACATGCTTTGTGTGACTAAATATTACAAAAGGCCACACAAACTAAGAATTCATGTGACCATTGGATGATCAATAGTCACACAAAATACACATTTCTTCACTTAAAACAGCATATGGTCACACTTATTAACACTTTTGGCCACTTTATGCTTAATTGTATGTGACTAAATACCCAAAACAAACATGCTTTGTGTGACTAAATATTACCAAAGGCCACACAAACTAAGAATTCATGTGACCATTGGATGATCAATAGTCACACAAAATACATATTTCTTCACTTTAAACAGCATGTGGTCACACTTATTAACACTTTTGGCCACTCTTTTTTAAATTGTATGTGACTAACTCGAAAAAAACAACACACGCTGTGTGACTAAATCATCACAAACGTCACATTTATTATATTTTCATGCGGCCATTAGATGGGAAATAGTCACACATACTGATGAATCCAACAAAACTTGTGCCTAATTAGTCACACATATTCGGGTTTTGGTCACTCTTTTTCAATGAAAATGGCCACAAACTAAACAATGTTACCATATGATACCTACGGTGGCGCGAATTTTTGTCACACACACCCAAAAAAACGTGTGTGACTATATGCATATAGTCACGCATTTTGGGTGTGACGAAAGCCACATTCTGTACCAGTGATGGTGGCTTATCATTTCCTGCTGATTTACTAATAAGGGACGTTTTTACTTGAAGAGGAGGGATTCTTTCACTTATATATAGAATCCAAGGTTAGATACACAGGTCTGACACCCCAAACCTAGTAAAGGCTTACACCAAGTCCTTGCTAACTTATTATCATTGCCCGAAAGCTTGTAATTGCTGTGAAAACGTCCAAGGAACTGTGGGTTAAAGTCTCAAGAGTTGTGTTCGAGTGTGGAGTTGTTTACTTGTAATCATAGGCGATTGGAGGAGTGTGGTTGCTATATTGCCACAATTTTAGTTCTTGTAATTCCAAAACTAGGTATTTCTTGTTTAAGTTATTATGAACTATTTTTACTTTTAGATTGAATGAAAGTATGGATTGTTACTTGTGTTTGATTATAATTGATATGGAGTGATTTTTGGGTATACTTGTGTGTATGATGTAACAATTGTTAGAGTATTCTTATTTTATAGTGATGTATGAAAACATATCTTGGTTTTATGAGTTTGTTGAAGTACAATCTAATCTTGCTTAATTTGTTGGTAAAAATAATTTTAAAGAATCAAAAGGGCCGAAAGGATTTTCTTTATGTTTTTATTCCAAAACGTTAGTGCACGAATTAGTATGGGATATGGTGTGTGACAAACACCATGTTAACTCATTAAAATAGATTTGAGATGATTTCATCACGGATAAAAAGGCCAAAAGGATTCGTAAGAATTCATAAAATAAGAATTGCTTTTCAAACAACCATGAGTTTAATAGAATTGTCGTAATAGTGAAAAAGGCCGAAAGGAACTAACTATGAGATTGAATTCTTAGAAATGATTACCAAAAGATAAACCATCGATTATGAGTCATTCATATTAAGTTGTACATCACTACAAGTTACACCCAACTTGGTAGATTACTCTATACAATTAGTTAAGGATTTACACACAAGTATATGTTTTTACTTGATTGGATTTTACTTGCTTTTGAATTTGCACCAAATTGGATTGACAACCCTTTTTGTTAAAACTTATTTAACTAAGTACAAACACCAATTCCCTTGGGACGATCTTGACTTACCCACCTTTACTACCACGGACGAGTATACTTGCTCGTATGTGTTGATTAGAGAATTGGATAAATTATGTTTATAAATTTTAAAACTTGTACATCTCGACGCACATCAAGTTTTTGGCGCCGCTGCCGGGGAATTGGTTATTTTACTTGGTAGTTTGGCTTGGTAGTTTATAAGTTTTTGTAGTAAAAAAGTAAAAAGTTAAAAAAAGTTTGGTTCGGAGCCAACCGAATCAGATGGATGACCATCCGATCGGTTGGAGGCCTTGGTAAAAAAGTTTTTAGAATTTATTGATTTTGTTATTTTCATTTTTAATGTTAGAATAATGTTAGTAATTGATAAGATTAAATGTTAATTAATTAGATAGTTAATGGTGGTAATTAGATTAGTTTTAAATGTTTTTAATGTTTTATTAAACTTAGTTAATATAGTTAATTTTATGTTTAATGATTAGTAGTTTAAGAGTTTTTATTAATTGAGCTAGTTAATTAGTTTAATGATTATTAAAGTTAATAATGATTTTTCATTTTTCTTTTTTATAAATTAGTTTATTCTTAATTATTAGTTTTAATATTAAATTTTTAATTTAGTTTAAAAAAAATAAATATAAAAAAAAAACAAATAAAGTTTTTTTCGATCCAACCGATCGGATGTTGCCCGCATCCGATTCGGTTGGGCAAATCTGATTTTTACGATTCAACCATCTGATCGGATGGAGTCTAATACTGTTCGGATGGATGCCTCAGAAAAGTTTTTTTAATTCTTTTTTAGTTGTTTTGTTGTTTTGATAGTTTGAACTTGTTTGCTTGCTTGCTATGATTTCATTTTTGGTATGTTTGGATTATAACTAACCCTAATGCTAATAGTTTGGATTTTTGTTTTTGTGGTTATGTTATAGTTAGTTTTTAAGTAGAATGGAGAGTTTGAGCAATATTTCGGAGTACTTGAGAAATTTGGAAGAGATGTTCAAAGATTCAGGTGATTCATTGGAGCGTTTGGAAAATATTTTGGAAGAAGTTAAGGTTGATGTTGAGAAGAACGAAGAAGTTGGAGAAAACCGTGTTTGTGTGCCTAAGGAGAAGAGAGTTGTTGTGTTTACACGAGCACCACCTAAAGAATTTGATGCACCATTCATGAGGTATTCTACACCTTGTGGTGTGGAAGGTATAAAAGCTTGGGATGCTTAGCTTAATATGGAATATGGTGACAACTATATCACGGAAGATATGCTTGGTAAACTTGGTTTTGTTCAACTTGACTATGAGGATTATGGTAGAAAGATGGTGAGAGATGTGAGGGTCAACATTCATGGTCACATTTTCAAAGTAGATTTTGTTGTTTTGGAATATGGGAATGCTGATGAACCGGAATTTGTATTTGGTAGAGATTTTATGGTTAAGACTAAGTGTAGGATTGATTTTGCACTAGGAGAGATAAGGATTGATGTAGATGATATGGTAGAAGAAAAGGTAGGAAAGGGAGAGATTGTTAAAATGGGAAAAGTGAATAGAAAGAAAACACCACTTAACAAACTCACCCAACCCTCCACCCCTAAGAATGAAAGTTCTTCATCTAGTTCACCACCCAAATCACCACAAATTGTCAAACCATTAACTAAAGAGCAATAGGAAGCAATTTTGGAAAACTTGGAGATGAAGTTTAAAGAGCTTATGGAGGAAAAGCTGGTTGAGATCAAGTTTAAAGAGCTTATGGAGGAAAAGCCGGTTATTGATGTGTTGAACAATTACATGACTTATCGTAAGAAGTTGGATGCAGTTATGATGGCAAGGGCTAGGTTAGAAGACAAGAATTTTGATGAAGCTGAAAGAGAGAGGATAGTTGAAAATGGGTTGCCTAAGAAGATGAGCGATCCAGGAAATTTAGTGTTACCGATTAAAGTGAATGGAACAGATGCGATGTATGCTTTGGCTGACATGGGGTCAAGTGTGAATGTAATGCCGTATCCATTGTATAAGAGATTAGGACTTGGTAATCCTCAACCAAATCAATATAATCTTACTATGGCCGATAATTCACGAGCAAAGGCGATGGGAGAAGTAAAGAATGTTAGAGTCCAAATAGGGTATCAAGCGTTCTTGGCCGATTTTCTTGTACTTAACATTCCGGTGGATAAGGAGTTACCATTTTTGTTAGGTAGACCATTTTTGAGAACGTGTGGAGCTATTATAGATATGGGTCAAGGTACTATGACTATTAATGATGGGATCTTGAAGCATACTTATTATCCCAAGCCTAGAGGAAAGATTGTTAAGGAAGTTCATGAAGAAGAAGATGAAGAAGACCACTTGGGTTGTTTTGAAGTGGGTAGAGATGAAGAAGGTAGGCCTAAATATGGGCCGGTTGTTCCTACTTACTTTGATATTGAAGATGAGATGGAAAGAGCTCTAGCGATGGAGGCTTTCTATAATCCGTTTAAAAATGTTTTTATGTTTAACAAGTTGACAGATTTTCTTGGATCTTTACCGGTCCAACTAAAGAATTTGGAATGGAGACCTGAAGGATCTAGTGTTTACAAGAAGGAAGAAGGAGACAGAGATTGGCATGTGAAGTTTGATGTTGTTTGTCCAGATGGAAGAAACTTTGCAAGGAAGTTTAAAACGCAAATGACTAATCGGAAGTTGTCCGGGAAGTTTCAAAATACAGATATCATGAGGCACGAATATTTCCAAGGATGAAAGACAAGTTTGAAGAATAAAAGCACAAAGCTTGTGCTAGTGTTTGTTTTTTTTTTTTTTTTTTTTTTTTTTTTTTTTTTTTTTTTTTTTTTTTTTTTTTTTTTTTAATGCATTTCTAGTAGTTTAATGTTTGCATTTAAGTTTAAGTTTAAGTTAAGACTATTGGTTTCTTTATTTCTTTTGGTTTTTATTAAGTTTATGATTATGAAGTTATATTTTTAGTTAAGATTTTAAGAGTTAGTTTTGTTTTAGAAGTTGTAGAGATAGACTTGGAAAACAAGTTGGGAGATTAAGTGTGGTGGAGTATTTTTACATACAAAGAAAAAGCATTTTTGAAGAGTAAAAACACTTCTACTTGTTCTCACAAGTATCACAAAGTGTTGACAAAAGAAAAAGTGAAGTTTTTGCAAAAATTCAATCCGAATCGGTTGGATCAAATACTGATCGGATGGAGTGATATAAATATACTCAGAATTTCAAAAATCATCAAAAACACAAACACAAAAAATCCACCAAAACTTGGGTTTCAAAAATTCGACCATTAGAAGACTATTGAGTGTTGCAGGAGTGTTGAAGGATCATTCATGGCACCTAAACAAGTAAGTAACATCATCAATTTGTGTTAATTAGGTTTTAATTCGGATTAATTGAATTAGGTCAAATTTTGGGTATTTTTGATATAGTTCGAATTAAGATGTAATTTTTATGGAAGAGATGGGTAAATGGTTGAGGAATTCATTGCAAAAAGAATTAGATTGATTGATTAAGTTTGGAGGCAGAATTGGTTGATTCAATTTTAGGATTGAATGGGTCAAATCTTTGAATCGATTTAGGTTGCAATTGATTATTCCCAGATGTTATTTAGTTGTTAATTAGTGTTGTTAGGATGATGCATTGATGATTAGAACACAAATAAAGGAGTTTTGATTTGGTAGTGTTCATGAGTTCTAGGAAAGATTGAGAAATCATGCGAAAATGTTATGGAATGTTATAGAGATGAATGGGATATGTAGAAACCACTATAATTGTTCAAATGCATGATAGTAAAGAGTAGGATTTGATAGGATTGATTTGAAGTCGAAGAGAATTTTTTTTTCTTAACAGTCAGTCTCAACCGATTCGGTTGCAGGGAAATACCGATCGATTGGGCAAGGGACTTTACTCCATCCGATTCGGTTGGAGCAATACCGATCGCATGGAGGGCTCGGTAAATGGAAAACTGAAAATTTTTAAAATGAGTTTTTGGACTTCTAAATCATGTAGTCTTGGTTCTTATGCTCTTACACTAACAAATGATTGTGTTTTCTACAGAGTTATGTTGCAGGTAGTTCGAGTTCATCGCGCGTTGGGATAAATCTGATTATGATGAAATACGTTCAAAGGAATGCTAAGAGTAAGGTCACATACACTCTTAATCATGAGAGTAATGAGAATTTGAAGTTTAGTAAGCTTAGGAAGGAGAAAAAGCATGCTTTTCGGGCGAGTCTTTCGAAGTTACAAGGTAGAAAGATTGCTAAGCCAAGGTTAGTTGATTGGGATTTGTATGTAGATTATGAGTGTGAGAATGAGTTGAAAAATATGATGAGGATGTCGTATGTGTATGAGAGTGACGAAGATAGTTTTGAAGATTTGTCGTGGGAGAGAGCTTTTAGCGTTTATGAAAATGTTTATCGTGAGTGGTGTTTGGAGTTTTTTGCTACATTCTATTTTGAAAGAAAGGTTGTTGATGTTGTGAGGGATACATGTATTTGGTTTAGGCTTTGCGGGAACGAGCATGCCTACACTTTGCCGGAGTTTGCAGTTGCTTTAGGTTTGTATGAGCAAGATGAGATTAGGCATAGATTGTTTGAAATTCATTTTGTGAGGTTGGTAAGGAAGCACAATGAGTATGATGAAATAACGGATTATTGGAATAGAGTTGGAGATCAAGGGTGTAATAGAAGGAACTCGTCGAGGTTAAGAAACCCTTTGATGAAAATCTTACAAAAATTGATAGCTTGGGGGGTTTTGCACAGAACAGGTAGCCGAGACAAGTGCAATCAACCAGATTTATGGCTGATGAAATTGTTGGAGGAAGACAAGAATGGGAATGCGGCTTGGATTATAGCCGAATATCTTTCAAGAAGAGCACCGGGGATCAAGGAAAATAGTGAAATTTGTAGAGGTCACTATGTGGCTGCTTAGGCGAGAAATCTGGGATATTTTGTGGATGAGGAATTGGTGAAATGTTCAGAGCCAACGGAGAGTGAAACGTGGGATGCTATAGGTTTTGGTAAAGCGTTGGATAGAAGAGTAAGTAAGTTGGGTGCTTGGACGGAGCCAACGATGGCTGCACCACAACAACCTTACCAACAACCACCATATCAACCACCACCAACAATAAGGAATATTCATGCACCGAGTAGTTTTGACTCGGGATGGGGGGATTGGAATCGAGAGTTGAATGAGATAGAGCGTAGGGACGTGTGGAGAGATTCGATGTTAATGAGGCAGAATTACAACTATGATTATTCTATGCTGATGCTCCAACATGTGACTCATGAAGCCAACTATGAGGTACCTCCCTACAACCCACCAAATGTTCCACCCTACCCATTTCAGTATGACCCATATCCTGGCCAATATCCTTACCTATATCCTGGGTACGCACCTTTTCCTGAACCAGTGCCGGTTTATGGTAGAGTTCCAAATGTTGGAGGTTTGAGTTATGATGTAGGTGGATCATCATCAGGTGTTGGAAAGAATAGACAGAAAGTTTATACAGTTTTTGAGGGTGATGAGAATTATGAGGAAGTGAATGAGGAGGAGGATGAAGAGAGTGAAGATGAAAGAGTTCATGCTACTGATTATATGGATGAGTGATCATCGGGGATTTGGTTTGTGATGGTTATGTTTTTTTTTATTAAAAATAATTATTGGTAGAACAATTTCTGTTTCTATTAACTTTATTTATTTATTTATTTATTATTTTTTTAGGATTAATTATTTATGGTTTGTTTTAAATTACTTTTATTTGTTTTAGTATTTTGTTTGTTTGTTTGTTGCGTATACTTTTACAATTTTTGCAGGGGAGAATCACTGGAAGCTTAGTGTTGATCAATATTTAGAGTTGGGAGAACTCATGTGCTTCTTTATGATTAAATATGCGATTGCTGTCGGACAACACGCTGGAGTTAGAGTGCTCTTGCCAAGAAGTTTTACGCGAAGAGTAACGTGTGTTGTTAGTTTTTATCTCATAACTAATGTAATGTTTTACTTTCAGTTTCATTAAATGTTTATATATGTTGTTTGATAAAAGTTAAGAATTTTTTCTAGAATTTAGTTATCGTGTAGTACAACCGTTTGCAATTACATTCTGATCGGTTCACGTTCTATTTTGAACGCTACACAAAACACTCACTACAATATCACAAATCGTTAATTATTTGCCGCTACGAATTCTGTTGCTATGCACGGGTACTCGCCTAACTAAATTTTTTAGGTTTTAGTAGAGTTTTGGACTCTAGTAACTAGAATTAGTTCGCCCTTGATGTTCTAGCTGTTTTCTCATATAATATATAGTTTAAAAGAACTAGATTGATTCAATGGTAAAATGAAGCTATTTGAAATTTTTTGGAATTTAATCAAGTTATGAGAGCTATTTCATTTTGGAATCGATAACAGTTACTAGTACATGTTATAACCCACCTTAAATTGTGAGGTTTAAGCCTTTTTGTATAAAGCATTTCTTATGCTCTATATTTCGTTATGAGTGTGCCGGTGATTATGTTGATTCTAGAACTTGTACTTGTTATGCATTACGGTTAAAATTACTTTCGAGTGAAAAAATATATTCAAATGATAAGAGGCAAATTAGGATTTTCACCAAATGACCATCCATTTATGAAATGTTTTTGCTAACCACATTGGTTAGTTATCCTAGTATTTGGAACCCATTTGTTAGCGTTAATCTTTTACGCTAGATATCCTTAGTTACACCTTCTGAGTCTTTCTTTTCTTTTGATTAAATCCAGAAAAATACAAAAAGATTTTACACCTTACACCTTAGCCTTACCCGAATCAAGTTCAATGGAAGTTCAAAACTATTTTTTTTTATGATTACGCGTTGACCACACCTTGATATGTGTATGTGTTATTTCAATGAAGAAGGAGGTCGCTACTCTTATTTGTATTTTTTGTAGCGTGTGCTCATCCAAAGTGTAGGGGTGACGAGAAAGTTGAGTTGGTGAAAAAAAAAAGTTGTGTGAAAAAGTGAATAGCCAATGAGCTATGAACGTATGAGTATAAAATAGCCAATGAGCTATGAAAGAAGAAAGAAGTGGGTATAAGATGCGGAATAACAATCGAAGAAGTTTGGTGAAGTAATCATTTGAGGTATAAAAAGTTAAGGGAACGGAAATTTGGACTTGATTCTTAATTATTTTTCATTTATTAGAAACCAATCATAAATAATTCCCATGTCTTATCCCTACCTTTACCAAATTACTTTATTCGTTGTTAGCTTTCGAGCATCCGAATTAAATGATGGCTTGTTAGATATGTTGTGCAAGGATGTGTAGTGACCATCCGGGTTTTTGAATAGTTAAAAAACGTTGCTAGCGAGCTAGTGCGTGTTTTGGTGACGATCCGTTATGAAAGTGACGTTGTTAGCGAACCAAGGTACAATCTACTAACCATCCGTTGCTTAGCTAATCAAGAATTCGTTGCCAGCGAGCTATTATGTTCTTGTATGAAATATTTGCACATTAGCCAGGTAACCTTAACCCTTAACCTTCAACCTGAATAAAAGACCTCTTTGATGTTTTATTTTGTTGTTTTGATACGTGTACAAGCTTATGTTAAGAAACATGAATCATGACTGAGCAATGAGTGATTTACCGATAAATTTACCTTTCGAGTGTTGAGTGAATTTAAAATTCCTTTGTGAGGTGCTTAGTTATGTTATCAAGTTCAAATTAACTTGTCTATGTTTCAAGAATTTTTCACATTTAAAAGTAAAAATAACAATTGTTCCATTGGGATGGTTGTTGGATTCTTAGAATCACAATGAAGATACCATTGATATAATATTTTCTAAATGCTAGACTTGCTCGAGGGTGAGCAAAACTCAAGCGTGGGGGAATTTGATAACGCTCAGATTGAGCATGTTTTTAGTCGCGTTATCATTAGTTTTGTGCATCATATTTGGTTATATTTGTATGTATTTGTTACTAAATCGTGAAAAAAGTGTATATGCAAGTGAATATAGCCAAGAACAGGAAAAGATGACAAAAATATGAGGAAATGAAGTAATTATGCACATTGGATGATTACCGAGATGAAAACAAGAAAGAAACCACACGAGAACCCAAGGATTTGATAATGTCAAGATTTCTATGTTCAAATATCAAGAAAAGATCAAGTTCTATGGAAGAAATTAGTGCCACAACAAAGGATCAAGCACGCGACAAGAAAAGAAAAGAAAAATCAAAAGTTGTGTGTGACAGAAGGTCCCATCCGATCGGATGGTGCCCGCATCTGATTCGGATGGGAGGTGATGGATTTACCGGGAGATCCAACCGATCGGTTGGACCCCAATACCGATCGGTTGGGAGAAGCTGCTATTTCATAGTTGCATTTATTGACAAATTTAAGCCCCATAATCATGGTGGCTTATCATTTCCTGCTTATTTACTAATAAGGGACGTTTTTACTTGAATAGGAGGGATTCTTTCACTTATATATAGAATCCAAGGTTAGATACACAGGTCTGACACCCCAAACCTAGTAAAGGCTTACACCAAGTCCTTGCTAACTTATTATCATTGCCCGAAAGCTTGTAATTGCTGTGAAAACGTCCAAGGAACTGTGGGTTAAAGTCTCAAGAGTTGTGTTCGAGTATGGAGATGTTTACTTGTAATCATAGGCGATTGGAGGAGTGTGGTTGCTATATTGCCACAATTTTAGTTCTTGTAATTCCAAAACTAGGTATTTCTTGTTTAAGTTATTATGAACTATTTTTACTTTTAGATTGAATGAAAGTATGGATTGTTACTTGTGTTTGATTATAATTGATATGGAGTGATTTTTGGGTATACTTGTGTGTATGATGTAACAATTGTTAGAGTATTCTTATTTTATAGTGATGTATGAAAACATATCTTGGTTTTATGAGTTTGTTGAAGTACAATATAATCTTGCTTAATTTATTGGTAAAAACAGTTTTAAAGAATCAAAAGGGCCGATAGGATTTTCTTTATGTTTTTATTCCAAAACGTTAGTGCACGAATTAGTATGGGATATGGTGTGTGACAAACACCATGTTAACTCCTTAAAATAGATTTGAGATGATTTCATCACGGATAAAAAGGCCGAAAGGATTCGTAAGAATTCATAAAATAAGAATTGCTTTTCAAACAACCATGAGTTTAATAGAATTGTCGTAATAGTGAAAAAGGCCAAAAGGAACTAACTATGAGATTGAATTCTTAGAAATGATTTCCAAAAGATAAACCATCGATTGTGAGTCATTCATATTAAGTTGTACATCACTACAAGTTACACCCAACTTGGTAGATTACTCTATACTATTAGTTAAGGATTTACACACAAGTATATGTTTTTACTTGATTGGATTTTACTTGCTTTTGAATTTGCACCAAATTGGATTGACAACCCTTTTTGTTAAAACTTATTTAACTAAGTACAAACAATAATTCCCTTGGGACGATCTTGACTTACCCACCTTTACTACCACGGACGAGTATACTTGCTCATATGTGTTGATTAGAGAATTGGATAAATTGTGTTTATAAATTTTAAAACTTGTACATCTCGACACACGTCAACGTTCTCAAAAGCAGATTTCCCAGACTTGCACATAAATGACCTTGAAGACATATATCTTATCAAGGCTCAAGGGAAAATGCAACACTTCTCAACTGATCTTCAATACACGTTCAACGTTTCCATACTCCACTTCATCAGAAGAAAGATCATACAAGAACGTGTAGAAGATCTGCAGTTTGGGGTCGAGAGCTACCAAAGGAAGTTGAATATAACCACCCCAGTTCTATCTCTTCCTGGAATCAACAATGAACCCCAGTACACCATGAAGAAAGAACCAACATTCAGGTTCACTTACAAGAGCGATCTTACGATCAACTGCTTCATGGGGTACAAGGAAGTTCACAAGTTCTGCGATCACACCCTGAAGAAAGTTCGTGATGGGTTGGTCATACGAGTACGTGATCGAGAGTTGTACAAGAAAAGCAGGTGGACAGCTTCTTAGTTAAGAGAAGTTCGTCAGTTTATTCTAAAGATCGAGAGAAGGCTGTTTCACAGTGATCAGATGAGGCAGCTTAAGAGTTATGTTGGAGGGAGGTCATCATTCCGAATCTGGAACTTCCAGAAACCTGATCCAGTTTACACTGCATTCAGAAGTTCGGAATGATGTAAGAGTTAAATATATTCTTTGATTGATATATATTGTTTGTATGTTTGTTCATGATGGCTTGTGCACAGATAACAGTGCACAACCCGTTATTATAAAGAAAGGACCCTAAGGTACGCTTCAGTGCCTCAATCCTAATCTAAGGAGCGAAAGCTTCTTACTTTTGAGTAGAATTAACCAGAATTTTGTAAATTCTTCAAAATTCTGCTCAAAAGAACAAGTATTCCCTTTTTAAGGGGGAGTACTTGAAACAAAAATCTTTGTTCTAAAACACAAAAGTTCTTGAAATTCTTCCCGTAAACCTCAAAAAGCATATTTTAATCAAAAGTTTACCAAAAACAACATGAATATGCTATTTTTGAGGGGAGAATATGTAAGTGATTAAAATATGGTAATAAAAATATGGAATCTCGCATGAGCTCGACTTAGATTGTACCCTCGAATTGACGAAAATCATATGTCATTAATCGAAAAGACTTGTCCGGGACGGGTAATAATTTCAAGCCGGTTTATCCGGTGATATAAATGTGTCTTGCAAAGGACTTGTCTGAGTAGAGTGTACCGATTTCGAGAGATTCTTCGTTGAATATGACCTGGACGGGTAATAATTTCAAGCTAGTCTAACTAGTGATGTTCAATGAAAATCAATCAATTCTAAAAGTGCTGACTCCACCCGACATGTGCAAATTTACTTTAAACACTTATGAGCACATGTTAAGGGGGAGTATTTCTGAAAAATGCAAAACTCTCAAAGTGTAAACAATATAAGTTTTACACTCATAAGCACTTTGAGAGATTTTTCAAATGATTAGTTTATGGCAAACATAGGTTAGTCATGCTGATATAAGGTGACTAAGGTTAGGAAACCGTCCTATGATCTGCCAGATCCGTAGGAATCTACCCAAGGACAATACCAATAGTTTAGAACTAGAAAGTCCTAGGTATAATGAAAAAAAGGAGTAAAGAAATGAAAGGAGAAAGAAGGGGTTGAAGAATGAAAAAGAAAAGTAAAGAAAAAGGTGAAAAGAAATAGCCCTCCATATGATTCAACCTTAAGGCAGAAACCGGGTTCAACTCATATGTTACTGGTTTTTACCAAGGTGACACCGGTATTGAAGATTAAGCCATCACGGACCCAGGGACGCACTTTACTAAACCTTCTAAACCACTCAGGTGTCTCTCAAAAGACACTTGTTTTATTACTCACGGAGAACCCTTTATTATCTATCGACCTCTCATTCCGAGATGTGTTGATATTGAAAAGGTGGCACTCTGCTCCATGCCTCCGATGACTAAAAAGAAATAAGCACTTAATCGAGTCTAGAGCCACGAGATACATAAAAGATCTCATAGGAACACTTAACATTTCTACACTGGTTGTTCAACAAAAGGAACACTAGTTGTAAAATACAAGAGTCCTACACAGATCTTAGTAATCTGCCGAGAACATTCATGAGGGAATTCACAAATTGTGATTCTCAGTGATTGAATGTAAATCCTGCCAGGGTCAACATCAAACAGCCCTGACAGCAGGTCACTTCGGTAATCCCTTGTGGATTACGCTTAGTGTTCATGGTAACTCTAAACGGTCTACATTCGTGAATTGATACTTTGGTATACTTCAACGACTCACCTGAATCATTGATACACTTCGGTGTATCTAAGTTAGCTCCTTCGGGGGCATCCGGTTCAGGAACGGCCTTGGCTAGGATTAGAGAAAGTCTTCACACTATGCTGTTGACGATCTCGAAGTCTGAATCTGTAAGTGCCGGATGATTTATTGCTAACTGTTTACATTTCAGGTAATCATAGAGACCAGGAGTTCCACCACCACCATTTCCATCATGCTCATATCCCGAAGAAAAGTTCTCACAAAGACTAAGAAATAACAAAAGTTCAAAAAAGTCAAAGAAAAGTCAAAGATCAAGCATAACAAACTTTCACAAGTCAAAGATTGAAGAACAAAAGTCAAAAGACATATGAGCATGGTAGAAAAGACGTAAAGACATCGTGAGTAAAGAACGTCGGTGGATGGCAGATCAAGACATTATCATATCACATCACAGCAAGAACAAAGAACAAAGTTTCTAAAGACGTCGAAGCCGAGAAGCAAAGAAGACGTCAAGCAACCTTGATGACCAATCCTTAGGGGGAGATTGTTGGGAACACATTAGTAATATATCAAGTATTGGTCTTGTTTGTAATAATAGGTTGCTCGTTAATTAAGGGCTTTAAGTTAGTTTGATCCACACGGCCTATTAGAAGCCCATGGGCCGTGCGGTTTAGTAAATAGTTTCTAAAAAAAAAGTGGCAAAGTGTTGCCCTAACACTTCGCCTATAAATACCAAGCTTATGTGCTCATTTCTTTTGTTGGTTTATTCACTATTGTACCGAGGTTTTGCTACTCTTTAGAGTGAAATAATATAAACCATTTCTCTTCATCATATTCTCTATATCTCTCGTTCTCTTATTGTTATATGTGTTAGATATCTTGTGTTAAGCTCAATCTAGGACCTAACACAAGTTTTATAAACAAGATAAGTTTGAACTCACAATTCCAAAAATAAAGGTTTTACAACTTAATAAAAAGGAACACATGTTTAGATTCTTGTCGGGTTTCATAAGAATATACAATTTTGAAATAAGAGTATAAGTGTAGAAAGTTTTATAAATTTCGGCATGACGCGTCCATTTATATAACCTTCCCAAGTCATCGTGACTTTAATAAAATCAATTTTCTCAAAACAACATTTCCCGACAATTTAATAGAAAACTAATATAGAGTATTCATTGATTATCAGACATTATTTCCTTATTGTACATTTGTTGTGAATCGAATATATTAAATTCGTCTTGAGTCTAATATATTGTATTCGTTTTGTAAAACCCTAAATTCTGGTTTCATATTTTTACGTCTAATTTGAAAATTTTAACCTAAGGTTGATATTAAGTTAATTACATTTAAAACTATATGTTATGTAATAATTACATGTTATTAATAATAAACGTATGATTAACTAACTTAATCAAATTTGTTACAATTTCCTTTCTAAACCAAGTCCAAATCCGGTTTCCCCTCCTCTATAAGACATGTTTTATTTTTTTTTAAAAGCTACAAGAAGATAAGAAAAAATAAATGTATATATCCCCAAGTTAATAAAAGATCTCTTTGTCTATCACTTGGCCTTATCTTCACGACACCCTCTCTAAATACATGATACGGTCTTTAATACCTTCCCTCCTTATCACACGTTTTTCCCCATCTAATATATTCGGCCCTCCCCCTCCCTTTTTCATACGACCCAAAAAAAACAAACAAAGTTCCTGGTGTTTTTCTCCTCTCAAGTTCAAGTAGGGTGGAAGGTGTGCTGCTGGTGCTTGTGGTGGTGATTAGGGCGTTCAAGCTTGGGTGTAATCGACTTGTGTTGTCCTTGTTTTGCTCTTTCAATTTGTCTCATTCCAGTCAAGGTACATATGTACTCCTCTTGTCATTCACTTGTTATACGACCCTAAAACTTAATCAGAAACATGCTCTTCCAACCGTTGTGATCTTATTTTGTTGCTGTCTCATTAAGGGATTATTAAGCCACATGAAATCATATATATAAAACCTTGTAATCATATGTGTCGACTCAGGTGTTGTTTTGTCATGTCGACCTAATCTTCCAGCCTCCTTTGGTTGTCATTAAAATCTGTTAAAGATCATTAATAAGAAGCTACAGAAATCAGAAAACTTTGATAATATGTTGTGTCGATGCTCTTGTGTTATGTCCAGCCCTAATTGCTTGTGGTTAAAACTTGTATTAGATCAGTAATAAGACATTTAATAAGGCTACTAAAATCTGGATACAAACCCTAGCTATTTAATGTGGGGGGTATATATTTAATGTGTGGGTTAAGGCTTGGAGTTGTGTGATTTTATGTGAGGTTTGTGCTGCGTTATTTTGTGTTGAGTGTCGGTAACACGTGTGTCATCATGAAGGGCTGTAAACATGTGTGTGTGTGTGTGGGTCGAATTAAACCTATGGAATGTGTGTGTTAATCGGAATAAAAAAGGGTTTAGGTTAGGGTTGTTTCTGTCCCACTTACATGTTGTCCGGAAATTGAGTCGGGTTCAAGAGAGTCTAATGTGATGATAACAATGAGCTTTAACCTAATTTTTAAGGCTAAAACATAGTTTAGGATGTGTACTCTCTGGATATTAAGTTTTATAGCCATTAGAGGTCGAGTTGATGGTCTTTTGATTTTTACAAGGTAAATTGTCAAAACTGTATTTTGGATGTCTGAAAATCAATTGGTGTTTTTGATTTTTAGTTTTAAAACCATAAGGAATTAATAGGTTGCATTTGACAGGGATAATGTTTAAGATGTATATGGCTTACTAGAATTGTTGTGGATTTTTATGAAAGGTTCAAATGTGTTTACTAAATACAAACTTTCGGGGTATACCTGCAGTGCACTTTCTGGACAGGTTTGGGAAAACGATTTTTGAAATGGTACTTTCACTTAGTAATAAAATCTGGAAAAATTTGAGGAGGTTCATAGCTCATTTGGAAGTCTCAAATAAAATTGGTAGAACCTCAGGAGCTAATTTGATAGGTCTATAAATTCATAAGAAACTGAGTCAGATTTGCATTCTAAACCTAAAAATCTGTTTTGGCACATATAAGACCCTAATCACATTAATGAATGACTATAAGTAATTAAAATCCGTTATGACATTTAATGAGCTAATAAGTATTATATGAACCCTAATCCGTGTAGATTCGTTGAAGAAGACATGACGTTGTTTTCCTTGTGATCACTTTTCCGTTTGCTTTCATTTCATTTGCTAAGGTACGGATATTCTACCCTTTCTCAGTAAGGGTTTCGCATTGACTCTTCGATCCTTGACTTTATTTCATTTGTTATGATATTCGTTGGTGATTCCATTTGATATGATTCCATTTGATATGATTCCTTATGATATGATATTCAGTTCTATGTCATTTAATATGGCATTCATTTCAGTTAATATTCTTTTGTTTAAATATACTATAATTAATTCGTTATGATGTGATGGCTTGTTTATTCTGTTACCCGAGCTAACTAGTCATGGAGGTACCATGGCCATGTCATTGAGGCACCAATGACATGACACTATCTGTGGCGGTGTGATTGGTCCACGGCGTTCCCTTGTGATATATATATATATATAATTATTGAGCTCGTGCACTTATTTGCTATTTTGGTACGCCAATATATTTGTCAAAGTATAGGTGTATGGTGGTGTACATGTTTTGTTTTGCAGGGAGTGTATGGATGCATCATAGGTTTGTTTGGTGATATGATTATGATATGGCTTAGTATTGAATGGTTTGTGTGTGCCATACACCCCATGTCACTTTTGGGAGTACGCGACTCCATTTGTTATGATATGATTATGTGGTTAAGCAGGTGGCATGCTTTGTGAGCTCGTGGGCATTTCCTTATGATTCATTGACTTCATTATCTTTCATTTGATTTATTATTCATTTGATTCTCATGACCTATGACATATTGTTCAGCAGATCCTTTTGACTTCGTCTTGTGTACTAATTCATATTCAGTTTATTCTTTTATATCTGTTCACTGGGCTTTTTAAGCTCAGCCGCATTTTCTTTTCCATGCGGCAGGTATCAAGCGGGATGCTGGGATTTAAGTGATGAGAGTAGGAGCATTTAGTGGACACGCCTGACGATAGTTACCCACTTGCGTTTGGATTAGATTTGGAGTTATTTTTCATTTAGACTTTGTTTGAGATTGTATTTCATTTAGAAGTTATTCTGTTTCAGACTTATCATTTCCTTAGAAGAATTTATGTAACCTTTTAATTAATAAAGTCTTCCGCTTGCGTTTATGTTATGATTGACACAATAATATTACATTTTGACCCTTCTCGGGTTGGGGTGTTACACGGTTCAAGTCCAATAAGTCCAAATTATCCACTGTGCAAGTGATATAAGTATAAGTCCAATAATAAAAGTCTCAATCCATATATATATTTAATCCGTTTTATACCATCCGTAATGTCCAATATCAATCGTCAATCCCAAAGAGTTCACCCAAACGTACCAATTGATCCAAGTAACAATTAAATACATGTTAGTCGAGTATATCAATACCTAAAATATATTAACTAAGGTTATGACAAATAAAACTCTTTTATTTATTTAAAACCAAACGCCCTCTATTTGTTATTTGGGCTCAGCCCATGACTAAACTAAACGCACCCAGTATGGGCCGAGGTCCGTTATCAAATCCAAACAAACCCAACGCAACAAAAGAGTTACATCCCATGTAACACAAATTCATAAATCCAGGTTCAAACACAAATACAACAAAAACACACCCTAACTATGACCATTGTCAAACGCACCCTTGACAGTTTTCCTGTACCCGACACTAGTAACTGAAAGCATCTACGTTGACTGAAAACGCAAACCCTTTCAATTTTTGAAATGAAAATTACGCACTTCTCTTTTTTTTTTACACTAATCAAACGGAACCAATATCAACCTCGTGACCCTTACGGGTCACAACTAAATTTACAAACAACAACTATAACATAATCGGTAATAACAAAATCAAATCCAATAGAATCGTGGTCGCTCGTATACAAGCCAAATCGAACGAACACCTCCACATGGGTGGTGGTCGTTCCGAGACAACATCCAAACACAAAACCGGGAACCAAATCAATAAATCAAATACCATTTTTCCTTTATTAAATCTTACAACACAAGTTGATATTATTTGTTTAAACACATTTTTAAATATACTCTTTAATCCACGAAAACCTTGACAAAACATTATATATACTCGGTTTTATGATAAAAAGAGTAACAAAAAAGGATTTACAATTCTTGGCATACCGGTATTACTAGAGAGAAAGAGAGGTGAGGAGATGAAGGCGGCGGTAATGATGGACTCGAACCGAAAATAAACCCAAAACAAACACTAACGTGACTCCAGACATCTCATTCTCGACCGATCTATCTTCATACGTATGTATCTCGCGTCAAATAGTGGTGGATGTGATGGCATGGTGGTGGCAAAACGGCGACAAGAACGGTGACAGGTGGCCGGAGGCGGCACCGGAAGTGGTTTGTGGCGGCTGCTAGCTAGGGTTTTATCACAAATGAGGGGGGTGTGTGTTATAAGTGGCATTTTATAGTGGAACCCTAGGGACCTAGGGACCAAATTTGTAACCCAAAAAGTGCAAGGGTGGCGGGGAAAGTATTACCACAGGGACCAATTATGTCATTTATCAAATCTTTCACAAAATGAGGTTCAGGTCTCGTTTAGACTAGTAAACGGTTGATTCAAGACACGTGAATTTCGCCATCGTGCTTAGAATATTTTCTCCAATAAAAATGACTATTCATACGCCTCGTTTTTCACAAATAATAAAATAATCAAATCAAATCGTTGGTTGTGCCAGAGCGCGTTGTGCCGAAAGTTCGCATATGAAAAACATAGATAATCTCGTATAGAAATACGTCTGGAAAATTACGGAGTATTACACAAATTCTCTTGATTTCATCCTCACGTTTTCACGTGAGTTTCAAAATTATTTCAGGATTCCTAATAAGCTTTGGCAACAGGAATGTGACTTGATTTAAGTCGCTTGGTTTCACGATTCAAGATTTCAATAGGTTCCTCAACAGAATTCTACGTTCATCAAGTAGGATAAAATCCAAGGGTTATACCGGTAGTTTCTTCAGAAAACATTTCTTTAGATTACGCATGTCAAGCACATTGTGGACTTTGCCAAGTCCTGGTAGTAGTACAAGTCTTGTGAGTTACCGGTCCGTTTCTAGCAAGAATTTGAAAGGCGCAATATAGTAAGGATTAAGCTTCTCACATTTACTAAATGTATCACACCTTCCCATGGTGATATCTCAAGTATAACCTTACCTTCACTTGGTTTCACGGTGTTCGTTAGTATAGTCCCTCTGATTGAGATCAGGAGTGATTCGCCTTTCGCTTGCGATATAAATTGTTTATGATTGAGTTCAGGACTAGTGGATTAGTTGTCTCCAGCTTCGGTTCGATGGGTAGAAAATCGGCGCTTTCGACCATACGGTTCTTCGTACGGTATAGCCCCAACGCTAACAGAATCATTATTATCATAGGAAAATTCGGCCAAAGGCGGGTATCTCTCCCAGCCTCTTTCCGAAATCAATCACACAAACTAGAAGCCTATATTCCAATGTCTGAATGAATCTCTCACTCTGACCATCTGTTTGGGGATGATATGCAGTACCCATATCAAGATCCGTCCCCAAGGTCATCCGGAGTGATTTCCATAGTTTGACGTAAACGACTGTCTCATTTAGGGATGATAGCTATCGGCACTCCATGTCGGGAAACAGTTTCTTTCAAGTATAGAAGGGCAAGTTTGTCCATACTATCTTTACAGCTTGAGCTTACAAATTCAAGAGGAGAAAGGTGAAGTTATAGTCATCCCTAAGGCCCTAACTTTTAACGGTTCCGCTCTTTCTCTCCGGCTAAGAGCATCAGTGATAAGGTTCACTTTACTGAAGAATAACAAAGCTCACAGTCATAGTACTAAGTAGTTCTAGTTAGCAACATTGTCTCATGGTCAGCTCTTCCTTATATGGGACATGTTGCAACTCTTATGATTTGTGTATACTATACACTTCGTGCGATACATATAGTGTCCCCAGATTCTGAGTGCGAGTACAACTGCACCTAATTCTAACTCATGAGTGGTGTAGCTTTTCTTGTATTTCTCAGGTTAACGGGAGGCGTAAGCTATCTCCTTCTCCATTCGCATCAAAACAACTCACAAGCCTCTATGCGGAATGTCGCAATCTACAACAAGTCCTTCACTTCCTTCTGGTACAGCTAGAATAGGTGTACTACACCGCTTCTACTTTATAAGTTGAATTGCTTCTCTTTCGTTTACTCCCCAGTTACACCTTACATCCTTTGGGTCAATTTGGTTAAAAGCGTTGCTATCTCAAAATACCTTCGATAAATCTCTAATACTATCCAGCAACTCCTAAAAATTGACATCTCTCAGTCGGAGTGGTAAAGGTAGACCAATCCTTAAGGGGCTCAATCTTGGCGAGATCTATATGAATACAATTCACATAACCAAGAATCACACGGTCGAAATCTAAAATTCACACTCAGAGAATTTAGTGTACAACTGTTTCTTCTTAAGCAGCCCTAAGGTTTTCCTCAGGTATTCTGCGCATTTTCTCTTTACTCGTTCGAGTAGTTTAGGATAATGTGGTTGGATACTATCACAACCTATCCGATTTAGTGTTCACACTTGCGGTTCATGAGGTCCATAAAGACCTAACTAGGGATTCATAATAGCCACAACAGGTCTAAACGCAGCCTTCGGGATTCTCTCTCTCCGACCCCTCTACTGGTGGTATTCGGATTGCAGATCAATCTTCAAATAATCGCTCGAATCTTGGAGCTGGTTGAATGGATCGTCAATTCTCCGTAGGGGGAATATTTATTCCTCATAGTGGCTAACCAAACGTCTTGCACAAGGTCCACGGTGGTTTGAGTCTTATCAAGTAGGGGTCTAAGAGTAGCTAATACAAAACTTATGTCGGCTCCTTTATCAAACTAAGTAGGTGTACATCGGTTCCTTCTAACAGTCGACTAGTTTCAATGTTTTACGTACTTCTTAACGCGGAGGATAGAATCTGGGAGATCTGTGTTAATTGCTACTAGTAATCGATCAGTTGAACCGGTAACATTCATAGCGTCCAACGCAGAGGATATGACTTCGATTAAGGACCTGAATATATCATTCTTAGTGTTCGGCACAATTGCTACAAGCAAATACACATCTCAGCCACACACAGAGTTTTGAGTCATCGGGTAGCCGTCAAACTCAAATACTTTTCAAATTGACAACGAGGGTTCTCGGATGTGAAAAGAGGTAGGGTAACGAGAAAAGCTATACAACGGAGTCGTTCTATGACGGTAGATGGCGTAACGTATCCTTTTGTATTATCGCGAGATAAGGATGGATTTATGGAACGGAAGTGAGGTTTGAATTTATCGGGTCACGATCTTCCAACATAGGGTGAGAAATTTAATTCTCGGTGGAGGTGTAAAGAAACCATTCCCAGCATAACATGATTTCCTACCTGAGTTATACATAGGTGGCCAGTCTTTGTATAATTAAGGTCCAATGATGTAATGCCAAGTTTAGTTACAAGAAGTAGATAATAAACCTTTTATGGGTTTATAGAATAGTATTGAGATGGTAACGCAGACAACTGATTGGTGATAGCAGTACAGACAATCAAGAGATAATGTCAAGTAATACGTTGTAGGTTCCCTTCTAAATCATTCCACATACATATTATGTATTAGAGAGAGAAAGATGATATATTCTAGAGAAAGAGAGAAACTAGAGAGAATTTCTCTATTTTATTAATGACCAACTTACTTGCCATTTCTCAAATGAGAGGATACAATATATATAGTCATTACATAAGGGAGAATAAGGAAGTGTGTCGTTTTTACCTATCTCACTCATTTGACATTAATGTAAATACTAAGAATAAAGTAGACGGCACACTACTACTATTACGTAGACTATATTTTTACCATTCTAACGAGCTATTACATGACCATATTACAAGACACATTGACTCGACAATGATCATCACTTCAAGCGTTCCCAACAATCTCCCCCTAAGGGACGATCATTGAGATATCTCTTTGATTATATTTATGATCGTCACTTTTGCATTTCCAACAAACTCCCCCTAAAGGGGTGATCACTGAGATCTCTTTGTGACCTGTGATTTATGGGTCCATCAATATAAATGGATGATCATTTAACTTCTTTGATGTTTGTTGTCTTGAACTTTGAGTCTTTATGTAATAGCTTTGCTAGATTCTTTGTTCCAATCATGCTTTGTGATCTTTGTTCTTTGTTCTTGTTCTTGTGATCATTCATCAACATCTTCATTAATAGTGTCTTTACGTCTTTTCCAACATGCTCATACTTCATGTTAACTTTGAGTTTCATACATTTGCAGTTCCCATTCTTTGACTTTGATCTTTGTCTCTTTACTTTGCAGATTCTTTGACTTTGACGTAGAATCGTTTTGAACTTTTCTTTGCTTTGATCTTTGATGAGAACATTCTTTGAACTTTGCATAACTTTATCTTTCGTAGTGTTGTTGGTATGAGCATGTGGAGCTGGAAATGAGTTGATGATCATGGTGATGGTAACGGTCTCTCCTCCAAGGAACAATCATCATGAGCTGCATGGTAAAGGTTAGTAATAATCACCAATCGATCACGGTGGACTTTTCTTAGAGAACAGTCCACTACGATTGTTTTACTGATGAATGTCTTGATTCCATTCACCTTGATCGGGCACATCAGCCGTACGAATCCCGTTGAGGGTAGTTATCAATACTATGGATAGATTCCATGTAAAGACCCACATCTTCAGGACTCGATTCATGAAAGGAATCTCTTTAGCGGGATTTCCAGCACTTACAGGCTTGGAGTTCGAGAGAATTAACAGCATAGTGTGAAAACCCTCTCTAATCCTTACAAAGGTTGTTCCTGAATTAGATACCCTCAAGAAGGCTTACAAAGATATACCGAAGTATACCAACAATAAAGGTGATCCGAATTATCATCAGATAATACACTGTTACCCATGAATACCAAAATATCATCTGATGTCCCTTCCTTGTTGACTGTTTCTTCTCGTGTCTGCATTTTTCTTCCATTCTCTCGTTCATTCAATTCTTTTACTCATTTTTGCATCTCCATTTCTTTGAATTCTCTCTCCTTCAGCATATCCCTCAGATGAGGTGAACTTTCATTAAGCACCATTTCTAGTATTTTCATTAGTAAAACAAGCTGATCTCTAAAAGCTTCAGCATCCATACTAGTGATGTTCACTTTCCATGACATGCTTTGCGATTCATAGTCCTGAGAAGTCTTGAACACTCTAAAATCCATGGACATCAGCCCTTTTAACAGTTTCTTGAGCACTCTAAATTCTTCCATGCAGTCACTTGTTCAATTTGCTTCTCTATTTGGACTATGTTGTGCCGGAGTTCCCTTTGGAAGGTTAGAAGGTCTATTTCAGTTCTGAAGAAAATTGAAAAGGTACTCCACGATGAAAACCTTGCTTCTGAGAGAACCTTACATTTAATCTTAACTGATTCAAAATGTGCCAAACAGTTTTCTTTGGAGTGCATTGCGAGCTTTACACTTTTAGGCATCTCTCTCCTTTTTGAACTTGATTCCATTTAAATTTCGGTGTGAAATGATAATGTTGATCTTGGATCGGCTCAACAATATAGGAGTTGTGTTTGATGAAAGTTAAGTTTAGTTGTTGTAGTGAAATTTTAGTCTGAAACTTAAAAACGTCGATAACTTCTTTTCAGAGAGAATTTGGACCTTGAAGGTTGGGTTGAATGAACCTTAGTTGATTCAACGAGTCGTTCTCCTCGGTCTCACAGTCGTTTTGATAGGTAGTACATAAAAAACGGAGTTACGGTTCAAAAGTTATGAGAGTTTGAAGTTTGGCTGCAAAATCTGATTCCAATACCTTACTCGGAGAGTTCAAAAGATCCTTACTCGGTAGAACCGTACTCGGTAGAACCTTACTCGGAGATTTGGTGAAAGTTGTGCAGAGTTTCATTTCTTACTCGGAGATAAACTTTCTTACTCGGTGGAACCTTACTCGGAGAGTTGGTGAAAGTTGTGCAGAGTTTTGTTTCTTACTCGGAGATAAACTTTGATACTCGGAACTGTTCCGTACTCAGAAAAATCTTACTCGGAGACAAGTTTCTTACTCGGAAAATAAGGGTTTTGCTTACTCGGTAAAGGAGGGTTTATGCTACTAGGAAAAACGCAGTTTATCAGATTTTTACAAAACGATTAACACCCCTTTTTTCAACGTTTTTACACTAGATTTTTTGCTAAAACTTGTTTAGAATGACTAGTTCTTTAATAAAAATAACAACTTTAACCTTAAGAACACGTAAAAATTGAAACTTTGAGATAAAAGTTCACGTTTTTATGGAAGAAAAACGTGACCTTTATGAAGCTTCAACAAAAAAACGAAACACTCTAACTCCTAAATCATTGTTTGGCTCTTGATACCAATTGTTGGTTCCCTTCTAAATCATTCCACACTCATTATATATTAGAGAGAGAAAGATGATATATTCTAGAGAGAGAAAGAAACTAGAAAGAATTTCTCTATTTTATTAACGACCAACTTACTTACCCTCTCTCAAATGAGAGGATACAATATATATAGTCATTACATAAGGGATAATAAAGGAGTGAGCCGTGTTTACCTTTCTCACTCATTCGACATTAACGTAAATACTAAGACTAAACTAGATGGCACACTTGCTCAACCCAAATTCGGTTAGTTGTAACACAGTCTGGTGGAGTTTGGTTACTAATAGCTCGGATGGGGTTAACCGAAGATTGACCTCGAGAGTTGATGATAGTAGTAGGTGGTATCCAAGGGCCTGTGTTCAACTTAGCGAAACGTGTCCCTGAAGTCTTGGTGGTGTTTCGTCCTAAATCCATCAATCTACATCACAAGAGAATGAGGGCATTAGAGTTATAGGAATAATGTCACAAGATAGTGTGAGTATCGCGGATAGTGTATCGGATGAACGCCAACCACGATATTAGGAATACTACTCCACACAAAATCAAGGATTCATCTCAACAATAAATCAAGGACTTAAATTCGCCCAAACATCAAAATGTGATACAAATTCCCAAAAATTCAAACAAAAATGACAAATAATCGTTGTAGGTAATAATGATAATAACACAACCAACGCTAATGTGGGGATTCCAATTATAGAAAATCATTCGGCGTGGGTACAAGATCCTCACGAATTTAACAATGGTATATAATAGGGAGACTGGAGTCTATAAATGAGAACTTCTCAGTTTAGAGCACACAACAAACCAAGTCAATAACTGATCGCGTCCACGGTGTAGTAGCACTCACTGTAGCTTCTAGGTCCGTAAGACCATGTGTTCTTTCGGAATACAAATATAGGAGTAGGACATACTAAGAACATGTCCCGAGTGTAATGATTTCAAGGTGGGTTTCCAGATGACACTAAAATAGGCGTTTCGGGAGAATAAGACGGATGTCCTATCTCGGAGTTAATTTGTAAGGCTACATGGAGGAAGTTCGTGAACATAACGGAAACATACAAAAATGTTACCCCAAAACAGTATGAGTGGGTGAGGACTAGATAGGGAGGAGACATGGTCTGTGACAACGGTAGTAAATAGTTACCACAATCCTGGATATCAAAAAAAAATTGGTAAATTGTAAGGGTGGGTCATACGCTAATAAATTTCCCCAACACACTTATCGGGCCCTAATTGGATTCGTCAACCCAGTAAGTCCGATAAGTGTGTCGGTCGGGTCTATTAACGTTAGACCGACCGGTAACCCCAACATAACGTAAAATATTCCAAAACAGTAATAACAAATACCGTATCATTCCAAACATAATCCCAAATCAAATACCACATGATTCTAGACATGTTCCCAGGTCAAGTATCGCATAATTCTCATCCTAGTTTCCTAAATATTCCAATCTCATATCAAACAGTTCATCAGCTCATCATGTCAATACTAGAGGCTTTGGCTTGGCAGACAGGCACGTGACGGTCGTAGGATCAATTTTTTAAAACTTGGTTATAGTCTTTGTGTTTGATAAGTACCAAATTCTCTATAACTTTAAGCTCTGATACCAATCTGTAACACCCCCAAAATTTGGTACAGCGGAAGACTAATCAAGCTTTCAAGGTGCTACGGGGATTGGTATACAACACAGGCATAAGACAACGGAAATACGTTATCAGTATTAATTAAAACATTCCAAACCAAATATTTAGTATTTACATTTATTCATAAGTGTGGAAGTAAGCCTAAAATAAAACATAAGGTAGGTCCCCAATTTAGTTATCAGAGTTGAAATTGATCCATGAACCGTGCCACTTGCCAAGCCTCCAAGTTAAGCATCCAACAATAGTTGCATCAGTTACCTGAGAATACATGCTAAAAGGGGTCAGCTTACGCTGGTGAGTTCATAGGTTTAATTAAACAAGTAACAATAATGGACCAAGATAGGAGATTTGCTACACCGGACTAAGTTAAACATAAATCATAAAATTCCGCGTACAAGAAAGTCATCATGTGCTAAACAAGACGATACAAGTAGTCCTTGTATCAAAATGAGGGGACACAGTAGTTTCCTCATCATAATGATGGTCACAGTTGTAGCATATTCATAACACATAAACATACACAATAAGTGGTTTAGGCCGTGGGTTTAGAGAGAGAGAGAGAGGAGAATGGGAACTTAGAGAGAGAAAGTGAAATGTGTAATATTAGATTAAGAGAAGTTCCAACCCTTCCTATGTGTGGGAAGAGGCTTATATACTTACTAGCTAAGGTGCCCTGAGTGGGCTGTGGAGCGAGCTGGCAGTGGGTAAAGACCCGGCCCAACTCCACTAATACTACGATAAATAAACTAATAAATAAACTAATACTAACCAAACTTAGAGCTACGCTAAGCATGAAAATACACGGGGTGACCTATCCTTTTTCTTAATCCTAACAATCTCCCCCTAAGGGAGGTCACCCCAGAAAAAACAAATTGAAGCTTAGCATTCTATAAATAGATCTTTAGCTCTAGCTTGAATCATTTTATTCTTCAAGTGCTATCTTTGTAAGTCAAGTAGTGATCTTTGAGCATAAGTTTCTTTGAGATCATCCGCCACAGTGAATCTCTTAATCATCCTTGATGTAATATTGTGGAACCGTTATGCTCGAGGTTTGTTAGACCTCATCTAGGATTAACACAATAATAATGAACAACAATATAGTATGCAGCAGAATAATCAAACGACTCATTATTATTAAACGAGGTTAGTCGAACGATTACAAACGCTAGGCATCCATTAGAGGATTTGATGCCTAGACATACACACACACTTTTATGACTACATTGTGGAAGACATCTGTGAGGATTCGACACACGGTTAAGGTGGTTAAACCTTTTGTACTTTGTGTGTATGATATATTGAGATAATATGATTCAATATGCGGAATCTACTTAATCACACTTAGAAGGTTATTTGTGTTATGGAAATGGAACAGTTGTGATTGTTATATGACAATGAGCAATGAAAATTTAACACCAAACGATTCAATATTATTAATGATAATAATACGAGTGATCTTGAAATATCACTAGGGTTACAACCTTGAATCTTAAGTTTCTATTTTCTTGATATTGTTGTGTTTGTTCTAGTTCTAACTGTTATGAAAGTTCTAAGTAATAACACACGTTAATATCTAGTCTAAGATCTTCTTTTATAGTCCAAGAAGATCTTTACAATATTGCTTAAAGTCTAGTCGAACTACTTGCTAACTTATCTTGAGTGTCTCAGTACATAAGATACAACATGTATCTTTGTACACAACTTGTTAACTAAGCACATGGGGTAAGATATTATCTACCGTATATTGTTGACCAAAATACACATAATATCTTTTCATACTTATCCACTTAGCAGTAGAATGTACATTAGCAGCAGCAATGTTTAACACTAGAAGCAGAATCCTTCAGCAGCAGAATGTTAAGCCTAGCAGCATAATCTGTAGGGTATTCACAATACAAGAAACACTAGATTGAGGTTTAGTTATGGATCGATTAGACAAAGAACTAGAGAGAGAAAGTGGGAACTTCTAGAGAGAGAAACAATGTGTGTATTAGATTAAGATAATGTGAAGTTCCAACCCTTCCCATGTGTGGGAAGGGGTATTTATACTTACAATATATTATGCCCCTAGCGGGCTGTAGAGTGAGCTGACAGAGGGTAAAGACCCGACCCACTCCACAATACTAATAATACTAACTAAGCTACTAATAATATTACTGATAATCCAATGAGCTATGATGTACTAATAATTACTCGGGGTGACCGAGTCTTCAGCTGAATATTCATATTCCTAACAATCTCCCCCTAAGGGAGGTCACCCCAGAAGTAATGTTCTGAATTTCAGCACTTCTTCCTTGGATCTTGACATCATAGCTCGTAATCATTGAATCTTCAATGTCATAGATTGTTGTGCAAACATCAGTGATCAGAAGATGACTTCTCTTTTGTCTTGGATGAGCTTTGAGTAATCTTTGAAAGTATCATCCCACTTGAGTCTCCAAGTCATCTTTCTGTAGTAAGACTCCATGTGATGAAATATACTTAGAGCCGACATGCTCACACGATATGGTGTCATGATCTTCAGCATCAGAGTTAGCAGAAGCTATGTTGAAGGTTTTTTTTTTTTTAGAGTGATCATGACTTCTTTGATGATGATGTGGTGTGAACATGTGGTGATGGATTGGCATCTTTTCTGCAACCAGCTACAACAGCAACCAGCTACAGCGTTCCACAGCAACAACCGCCAGATATTCCTGCATACGACAGTTAGCAATAATTCGACCGGTACTAACAAGTTTGGACTTCGAGATAGTCAACAGCATAGTGTAAAGACTCTCTCTAATCCTTACCAAGACCGTTCCTAATCGAAAACCCACAGAGGGCTTTTTAAGATTTTACCGTAGTAAATCAACGATTAGGTGAGTCGCTGGAGATCACTCCACGACTGTAGACCGGTTGAAACTGCCGCGACCACTAAGCGTAATCCACGAGGAATGACCAAAGTGACCTGCTTTCAGGGCTGCTTGATGTTGACCCTGGCATGAATTTCCATTCAATCATTGAGAATTACATTAGTAAATTCTCTCATAAATGTTCTGGCAGATTGCTAAGATCTGCGTAGGACTCATGAGTTTACAACTGGTGTCCTTAATATTGAACAATCAGTGTAGAAATAATTCGTGTCCCTATGAGATCTTATTATGCATCTCGTGGCTCTAGACTCAATTGTGCATTTTGATTTGGTGGTCGGAGGCTGGAGAGGACTGCCACCTTTTCAATATCATCTAACTCGGAGTGAGAGAGACGATAGAAATGTATTGAACTCCGTGACAATTGAAACAAGAGTCCTTTGAGGGACCTTGAGTGGCTAGGGAGGGTTGTGCAGCGTATCACTGGGTCCATGATACTTTGTCTTCAATGCCAGCAATCAACTAAGTGATTCTGACAGCATATGTATTGACCCGGTTTCTGCCTAAGTTGTAAGGAGGGCTTCTTTCTTTTCACCCTTTCTCTTTACAATTCTTTTTCATTCTTCAACCCCTTCAGTGCTTACCGAGACTTCATAACTAACACCTTGTTGGGTTTGTTCCAGTGTCAGCTCCATCTCAGTCGGCACTCTTCCCTCATTCACTTTTCTCCATTTTAATCATACCTAAGGACTTCTACACTAACTAGTGGAATATCCCTGGGTAGATCCCTCCGGCTCTGGCAGGATCATGGGAACTTGAACCTAACCTAACCATCCTTATAACTCCATGCGTTAATTAAAATGGTCGGTCTTTGATATTCATCCATGATTGCCAAACCAAATCCTTGAAAAATCTCTCAAAGTGTTCATGATTTTGAAACACATTTTTGCAAACACTTGAGAGTTTTATATTTTTCAAATGCTCCCCCTCAACATGTGCTCGAGTGATAGTTTTATAAATTTGCACATGTTAGGTAGAGCTCGCACTTTTTGAATTGATCAACTTTCAGTGAACATGACCGATTCGAGACACGCTTACATCACTAGTTAGACTAGCTTGAAATTATTACCCGGCCTGGTCAGGTCCACAGAAAGTTTCTCGAAATGGTACACTCTACTCAGATTCATCTTTTTCGAGACACGCTTACATCACTGGTTAGACCAGCTTGAAATTATTATCCGGCCAAGACGAATCCTTTCGATTGATGACAAGTTTCGTCAATTCATTGGTTAATTCTGAGTCACGGTCACATGAGATGCCAAATCCTTTGTTATGTTAAAACCATTTGCTCCCCCTCAATATGTGCATTGATATAAGAAAGATTTTCGCACATATGGAAGAGCTTGCGTATATGACCAAAACATTTTGCTCCCCTTCAATATGTGCCTTGATATACAAAATGGTTTAGCACATACGGGAGAGCATACATTAACTTCCAAATCATCACATTTTATCAGAATTTCCTATTTAAATCACATTCTCTCCCCCGATCAAAAATTTCAAACCATTTGAGATTTGTGATCCCAATTGATTTAAATACATTTAGAAAAATTTGGGAAAAAATGTGGTCAGGTTTAAATGTATTCTGATTTTGGAGCATACTATGCTCCCCTTGAAACAACGAGAGAGTGTCACTGCTGATGTTTGCACAAATTAGGCAAGGTGTCGGAAATTTGAACAAATATGCTCCCCCTCAATTGATGACCCGTTTTCCATTAAAGGAGCTGTAGACATTCAATTGAGCGACGGGTATTTGTGAAAATTTAAATCAATTTACCACCTTGTGTAACATCGAGACTCTCTTGAAGAATCAAACAAGATAAAGAGTCTGATGTAAAGAAGACTTCTCTTCTAATACACGAAATGATGCACTGAAACGTACATCAAGACGGGAGAACATGGATATAAAGTAATCCATGCCCAGGTGAACATCACCCGGTTGGAGGAACAACTGTCTTTTTGGCGACATGCTTTCCCCATTGTACAGTGCGGGTTGCAGTATGAAGTAACTGCAAGCCATTAAGACATGTTTTAACTGATTAGTATAACTTCTGCTCGAGCTTCATTTAAGAATCCGTGCCATTGTTGAATGACATTTCTAGATCCGTAAATGTTATCGATAAACAGAAGACATGCCTATGTAGAACTATTTTTGGTATTTTCTTATTTTTCGATTTTTATGGTTTTTATAGGTTTTATATTTTTGTATTTTTCTTTTTGGATTTTAAGATATATACAACTATGTACAAGGATATAAGAAGACAATCCTTTACTCCTCCTTTTCTTCCTGAAGACACTTGAGGGTTTCAGGAGTCATGCTTTTCATGCCAAGGCGTGGGAGAATAAACTGAAACCTTTCTCTTGGGAGGGCCTTGGTGAAGATGTCAGCTAACTGAAACTCTGTCCTCACGAAGTATAGTTCCACAATTCCTTTTTCCACCTGTTCCCTGATGAAGTGATGCCTGATGTCGATGTGTTTTGACCTGGAGTGCTGAACATTGTTACAACAAAGAGCAATGGCGCTTTTGTTGTCACAATATAGGGGAATTTTGTTGTATGAGAATCCATTGTCCGAAAGCTGTGATCGCATCCAAAGGATTTGTGCACAGCAAGCAGACATAGCAATGTACTCAGCTTCAGTAGATGATATGGAAGTACTCATCTGCTTCTTAGAAGACTAACTAACCAACTTTTCCCCTAAAAACTGAGCTCCTCCTGAAGTACTTCGACGAGTGTCTTGACATCCCGCATGATCAGCATCCGCGTAAGCCGTTAACTCCATTGCAGTGTCCTTAGGATACCAGAGACCCATATGAACCGTGCCTTGAAGATATCGGAAGATCCTTTTCACTGCTTCAACATGCTTCTTGGTTGGTCTGGATTGATACCGAGCACACATACACACAGCAAACAGAAGATCTGGTCTGCTAGCCGTGATGTACATCAAAGATCCAATCATGCTTCGATACTTTGCTATATCTACTGGAATCCCTGAAGGATCTTCATCCAGCTTTGTTCTATCAACCATGGGAGTGTCAACAGGTTCACTTGAATAGAATCCAAACTTTTTCAAGATCTCGTTGGCATATTTGGATTGATTAATGAATATGCCTCCGGGACTTTGAGAAACTTGTAATCCTAAGAAGAATGACATTTGTCCCATCATGGACATTTGGAACTTAGAGTTCATCTCCTTTGAAAAACTATCACATTCACTAGGATCTGTTGAAGCAAAGATGATATCATCTACATATATCTGAACCAGCAGTAGATGGTTTCTTGACTTCCTGGTGAATAGTGTGGGATCAACAACACCCTTGGAGAATCCGTTCACTAGGAGGAACTTGGACAATGTATCGTACAATGCCCTTGGCGCCTGTTTTAACCCATAAAGAGCCTTCTTCAAGCGGTAAACATGAGTAGGATGTTCAGTATCCACGAAACCTTCAGGTTGACTCACATAAACTTCTTCCTTTAAGTCACCATTCAAGAATGCTGTTTTGACATCCATCTGGTAGACTATCATATTTCGACTAGCAGCATTTGCGAGGAAGATTCTTATGGCTTCAATTCTAGCAACAGGAGCAAACGATTCTTCAAAATCAATGCCCTCTTCTTGTCTGAACCCTTTAGCAACTAGCCGTGCCTTGTTCTTTAACACATCACCATACTCATCAAGCTTCACTTTGAAGATCCACTTTAAAGCAATGATCATTGCAAGCTCTGGAGGAGGCACTAATTCCCATACTTCAAGTCGATCAAATTCATGGATTTCATCCTGCATAGCCTGGAACCAGCAATCTTTAGTCATTGCTTCTTTGGCATCTTTTGGTTCGACTTTGGACAGTACGGAATTGAAGAAGCACCATAGTGCATCAGTGGCTAGTTGATTACGTGTGGATACTGGACGTGAAGGATTGCCTATGATGTTGTCGATTGGATGATCACTGGTCCATTTCCTGAGATGGTCGTGAGGTTGTGGGTTTTGAAAAGACGTAGCAGTGCTGTGTCCTTCAAGTGAGGATGTGTCTGATGAATGTTCAGGAGCAAATATGTTTTCAAAAGGAGCCTCATCAACAGGAGCAAAAGGATTAACTTCCAAAGAATGATTATCTGAAGATTCTTGCATTACTGGAGAAGATTGAGCGTTTGATGACGAAGGCGATTGACTGGCAGCTGGAGCATTGTGACTGACTGATACTGAAGCTGTAGGGCCCTCTGAACCTTGTGGGGCTTGAACCTCAGTCATAGGAAGTATAGCAGGTTCACTCGGGATGGTTCCATTCGTTGGCTCAAAGTATTCATCAAACATAGGATCGAATAACTTCTTCAACTCCTCACAAGTAGGTGGCACATAAGAATCTGCAGACGTGGAATTCTGTACAAGTCCTGAACTAATGGGTCCAGGAGACAAAAGGTTAAGATCGGGTCCAGAACTAATTTGTCCTGAAGCAGGTTGCTCACTCAGCTCATCGAACGTAACATGAATGGTTTCCATAATTTTTCGGGTTCTCTTATTGTAGATTCGATACCCTTTACTGTCTGGTGCGTATCCAACAAAAATACCTACATCTGCTTTAGCTCTTAACTTTCCCAAGTCTTGACTATCGTTAGTTGGGTAGCAAAGTGCACCAAACACACGGAGAAAGGAAAGATCTGGTTTCTTGTTATGAATTAGCTCGACGGGAGTCTTCTCATGAACCGGATGAATTAGGGATCGGTTTTGAGTGTAACATGCTGTTGCAATAGCCTCTGCCCAGAGAAACATCGGTGTCTTTGAAAATATAAGCATAGTTCTTGCAGCCTCCACCAGAGTACGGTTCCTTCGTTCAACCACTCCGTTCTGTTGAGGAGTGCGAGGGATACTTTTCTGATGCGTGATGCCAATACTTTCATAGAAATTACGAAGTTGTTGGTTAACAAACTCCGTACCATTATCAGTGCGGATGATTCTGACAGTTTTATCGAGCCTTACTTGCAGCTGTTTTATCAGTTTAATGATAACCTCTGGAGTTTCGTCCTTGGTTCTCAAAAACTTCACCCATGTGAACCGAGAATAATCATCTACTATCACCAGAACGTACTTCTTTCCATTTATGGTTTGTATTCTCATTGGTCCACACAAATCCATGTGGAGGGTATGAAGAACTTCCAAGTTGGTGTTGATGGTTTTAGGCTTGTGGGTTTGTTTCTTGCTTTTACCCAGTTGACATGCAGAGCAGAGATGATCTTTCTCATATTTCAGTCTGGGCATTCCTCTAACAAGATCTTTACGGGAAAGATTATTTATGGTACCGAAGTTCAAGTGGTTCAAACGACGATGCCACAGCCATGATTTTGTTTTAGAGGCTTTAGAAAGCAAGCATATGGGAGAGGACTTCAACATTTCTTCAATCGATATGGTGTATAGATTGGTGCCCCGACTGCCCTTAAGGAGATCTATATCATCCAATTCTCTGACGAAACATGTGTGCTTTCTGAACGCCACTTCCAGATCTGAATCACAAAACTGACCCACAGAAAATAGATTGTGCCCTAGTCCTTCCACATAATATACCCTTGAGATTACACTGTCACCAAACACATAATCTCCATAACCCATAATAGCACCAAAGTGGTCGTTCCCAAATCTAACTGTCCCGATAAACTTTTTTACGAAGTTCTTGAGCCGCGAGCGATCCCCAGTCATATGTTTTGAGCAGCCTGAGTCCAAATACCACAGGACGATTTGTACGACCTGCATTTGAAACCAGACAACAATGGATAACTGAAAAATGTGGATCCCCAAGTGCAATTGGGGTCCATTTGGTCAGCACACACATATTCAGGAACCACAGATTTCACAGATGCTACTGTCTTTACTGAGGAGACAGAACTAGAGGTAGGACAAGACCTAGATGGAAGGCATTGTGACTCTAAAGACAGGATTCTACCAGTTGGTCTCCATTCCTTATTCTTCACAATTTTATGCATATTCATTTTAGGTAATGGTCTCTGTTTTCCTACATTGAATTTCCTTCCAGTGGGTCTCCATTCCTTAACTTTCACAATTTTATGCTTATTCATTTTAGGTAACGTGTTCTGTTTTCCTAAATTGAATTTCCTTCCAGTGGGTCTCCATTGATAGCCTACGCTAGCAAATGTTTTTCCTGTAGCTTTCCAAGCTTCTTTGCATGTTTCAGTTATTCTACCATTCTTAACACAGAGTGATGCAGAAGACATCAAGAATGACACAACACAATCATCATGATTAGCAAAAATTAAACAATTGTCGCATGTTTTACAGATAGCATTAGAATTCGAATTAATTACAGTACTTTTGATACTAGAATCAACACGATTCATCCTACTCATTGCAAACTTATTGTTCCTAGGTTGGGCTTCTACATTCTTCAAGTGATCATTCTTAGCTGGCGCAGTCCTATCTTTTCTTGCATTTTCTCTAGACCTTGACTCGCTAGCTTGGGTGTCACTTTTTACTCCTGTAGAAGCATCGAATGAAACATTAGTTCGTTTTTCTGTCACATGCCTTCTAGATAATGATGTGTTGGGTTCTGATGTTTTTGGTGGTAGATCAAAGGCTACATGCTTGTTCTCAACAGTGGATGATGATGCAACAAATCTTTCTCTATGTCTGCTAAACTTAGGAGTTGAGCCTATGGCATATTCTAAGTTTTCCTGAATCCTTTTCGTGAGTTTGCAGGCATAGACAACTGCCTTATCAAGTGGCTTATCAGTCCTATCCTCTTCCACCACCTCACGAAGTGTGTCAAGGCCCTCTCTAAGATGATCGAGATATGCTTGATGGGCAAGGCTGTTATTTCTAAGCTTAAACGGAATATGCCCAACATCAACATCATACTTTTTACTATCAGTAGCCTTTGGTGCATCACAATTACAAGTGGTGCATGGCATTTTACCTTTCACCCGAACCTTCAGATTCTCAATTTCATTTGTCAAAGAGGTTATTTGATCATTGTGATTGCTTCTTGTAACTTTAATAGAATCATATAACTCTTTGAAATGTTGTTTAACCTTTGAATTTTCTTCTCGATAACACTCATTTTCATAATGTAACTTATTTATGGTGTTTTGATATTGAAAATTCTGAGAATCTGAAGACGAAGGTTTATTGGTGCCATACACTTCACACTTGTTGGATTTCAATTGGGCAATTTGGGCCCTCAGCAGTCGAATCGTGTTCGTGTAAGCTTGAAATGTCTCATCTCGTTTGCTTAATTCAAAATACGTATCAAATTCAGGAGCATCCAAGGATACCTTGCCATTTGATATTTTATGTTTTTCATTTAAATGTTGATGTTTCAATTGCAAATTAAGATATTCAACTTCTAATTTAGAAAAACGTTTAACCATATTCTCATGGTCATCATTTTGAATTTGTTCAAGCAATTTTAAATTCTCCCCCTCAAGCTCAACAACACGATTCTGGGTGGCATTTAATGCAATAGCATACTCATTAAATTGACAAGCAGACAATGCAGAATCAGTGACAGTGTAAAATACATCTTGTGCAATACATTTAGCAATCAAGTTGTCGTTAGTAATGAGTATGTTTTTTCTTTCAATCTCTCAACTCTTAAGTTTTATTGCATATTCATTCACCTCACTTTCCATATCTTTAAACACTACTTCCATTTCTTTTATTTCGGCTTTAAGGGCAGTTTGCAACCCTTCAAAGTGTTCTTTAAGTAGTTTAAAGAATGGCATGACCTCAGTTAAGTAACACCTTTTTGCATGTTCAAAACACCTTTCCCCCTCAGTAATGCCAGTGGGTGTGATTCTCTTCTTACATGTTTTATCGAAATCAGCAAACAGTTGCCAAAGCACATATAAGCTAATAAAGGTTTTGCATTCAGTGGGAAGAGACAAAGGCACCAAATTCCTAGGTGTATTGGGAGGATACACCGTTATGGATGCAACTTTTCTAATGAGGGGGGTGTTGGCCTTAAGTTTTTCTACCTTAAGTTTTTCATTATCTTGTTTCCAAAATATCTGTTCAGGTGTTAACTTCTTTTGAGGAGCAAACATAGTCAAACGATTCTCCTCATAATAATCATGGGGTTTGATTATTATTCGTCTGGCTATGCACTCGGGATCCCTCATTTTCTCATTCATTCTTTCCATTGTTCTCTCACTCATCTCCTCTTCCTCTTTAGTGTAGAGAAGCTCAGGCGGGTCATGATTAGGCATAAACATCACATTGGAATCATTTAATGCAGGTTGGGCTATCTTAGCAATCTCATGAATAGCTAATTTAGATCTACCTACATTGCTTTCACTATGCTTGTCACTTAACTTTCTGTGCTTATACATCATTTGAGCAGTCTGCCTGGTTTGGTCTTGTGTGTACAACTTATCTTCAAGCTTATTTTTTAACGTCTTGAGTCTAGAGAAATCATTTAAAAGTGTTGATTCTTTTTGTTTGAATTCTAGCTTAAGTGTATCAACACACTTTTGTGCTTCCTGTTTCTGTTTGACAGACTGTTCTAGCTGACTTTTTAAAGAACTCAACTCTAATTTTAATGTTTCTTCTCTTACTCTAGACTCTTTAATAAGTGTACTCATTTGACCTTCTAATTTCTGCTCTCGTTCATTAAGCTCAAACTTAGCACGCTGTTCATACATAGCCACTTGTTCTTTATAGATGTTTAGTTTCGTGATCAAGTTATCATCAGGGACAGGCAATTTGTTCTCAAGACACTCGCATGCATTATCTATATTATCCGCATTATCTAAGGCACATACATTCCTCCTAACACAGACATCATTATTGACAAAAGATTCACCATTTGGTACATCAGGCGAGTTGTTGTGATTCAAATACTGTTCATATGAAATAATATTGCTATTTTCCATGTCAACATTACTTGAGTCAGAAATATTTGCCTGATGTACTTCTTCGGGATTCTTTTGTCCCTCGACAATATTATATGTGTCATAAATTTTTAGTACCTCAGATATCACGGATGCATTAGAAGGACCAGCTTGACGGGGAGATGAGACCATGGAAGACAAGTTAGCCATGAAGATTGTTTGAGCCGTAGGTTCATCATCTACATCAGAGTCATATGCATCACAGTCATCTTCCTTGAAGATGTTAGGATCATTAAGTGCTAGATCCTGAACAGGTTTCTCATCCACATCTTCATCAAAAGTATTTCCTCCATCTCCTGCCAAGAACAATAACTCTTCCTCATCCAATACAGCTCCATTCTCTTGAGCTTGCATTAACAGCATCTTGTCTTTGAAGTAATCTGAGTTCTGAGGACGTTTAGGTTGATTGCAGTTTCTAGCAATGTGTCCGAGCCCCCCACAATTATAGCACTTGATCTGTTTCCCTTGCCCCTGATTGGTATTCCCTGCTCTATTCTGCACATAACCTCGACCCATGTTTCTACCAGCTCTCCCTTGCACATTCTGAACCACAATTTTCCCATCCTCCACCATTGCTAGATTGCGTGGGTTGGAAGAATTCCTTAGCTGATTGTTGGTCTGAGGGAGTGATGCTTGAAATTGTTGAACCAGTAATGAAACTTGATTGGTGAGATTGTCAATCATTTTGTTGGTCTGAGAGTAGCCTGAGTCAAGTTGAGAACTCATAGCAGGTACTTGTGAGTGAAGTTGATGATAGCTTGGGTTGGAAGATGATTGGATTGTCGGTTGAACATTTGTCATGAACGCCAGTGGATCATTTGTATTTGAAGGATTAAACTTTTCTCTCAGCACCCGATCATAGACAGCATGCTTCTCATGTTGTTGCAGGTATGCATACAGCTGTTCATAGTTGGTATCCCTTAAACCTTTGTTGAGTTTGACTGCAGTCACAAATCTGTCCCATTCAGGAGTCATATTGTTCACAAACTTTGAGTTTAGTTGGATATTGGGCATAGTCATTCTGATCATCCTCATATCATTCACCAACTTATGAAATCTCACATAGTAGTCTGTGACATTCTCTCCTGGGTTCATTTTGAAATGCTCGAACTCATCATACAGCTGTGACTCACGATCTTCCTTTGTGAGTTCTGACCCTGCCAACAACATTTTAACGTTGTCCCACACAGCTTTGGCTTCAGTGTTAAAATTGATGAGCTTGTATACATCCTTTGGAAGACCTTGAATGACTATGTTTGAGGCTCTAATATCAGCATCATACCTCTTCTTTTCTTCTTCATTAAGATCATTGTAGTTTCTAGGTCTGTCGATGCCCCAAGTTACAGTCCCATCTTCACCAGTTGTAACAACGTCTCTGGTGGTACCCATCTGATAAGGTCCTTCGTCAATTGACTTAAGAATGTTAACTCCATTATCTTTTCCCAAGCAGTAAAGTCTTATCCGTTGTGCCCAAGACTCATAATCCGTCCTATCTAACATAGGTGGACGAGTGTCAGATCCTGCTGCTTGAATATCTTCTGATGATGTGTTAGATGTGGTAGCCATAGTAACTACGGGATTTTACTGATCTTGTGATTTAACCGAGAAATCGAATCTTTCGCGGGAATTTCTAAAATCACCAAGACACAAACCGCCTAGACAAATAGCACTCTTGAGGATACAAACCGAGTACACACTGCAAAGACAAACCGAGTACACTCCTCAGAGACAAACCGAGTCTACACAAACCGAGTACACACTGGAGGAACAAACCGAGTAAACTCCTTAGAGTCAAACCGAGTCTACACAAACCGAGTAGACTTTTTAGAGACAAACCGCGTCTACACAAACCGAGTAAATTCCTCAGAGACAAACCGAATCTACACAAACCGAGTACACGCTGGAGAGACAAACCGAGTAGACACAAACCGAGTAGATTTTTAAGAGACAAACCGAGTCTACACAAACCGAGTACACCCTGGAGGGACAAATCGAGTACACGCTGCAGGGACAAACCGAGTAGACACAAACTCCCAGGCACGTCGCTTTCACTGCCTTTTGTCTTTTTGCCTAAACAAGTAATAAGACAAACCGTTACTTCTAATTGACACAAACCGAGTCCAAGAACATGTCCCTAGGACACAAACCGCTGCGAAGAACACAACACTAACCACCTACGAATTGCCCCAAAATCACCACACCGTTCTTATATCTGTGAATCCAAACATCAAATACCACTCTAATACTATTCTTAAGCTAGAAAGTACAAGGTATAACAACTTCTAATCACTAAACAAAGCACAAAATGAAATATTAGTAACTTTTCAAATCGAACCAAAACACCTCAAAAACTACACAAATCCGTGAATACCAACTCTCATGGACCTAACCATGGCTCTTGATACCAATTGTAGGGTATTCACAATGCAAGAAACACTAGATTGAGGCTTAGTTATGGATCGATTAGACAAAGAACTAGAGAGAGAAAGTGGGAACTTCTAGAGAGAGAAACAATGTGTGTATTAGATTAAGATAATGTGAAGTTCCAACCCTTCCCATGTGTGGGAAGGGGTATTTATACTTACACTATATTATGCCCCTAGCGGGCTGTAGAGTGAGCTGACAGAGGGTAAAGACCCGACCCACTCCACAATACTAATAATACTAACTAAGCTACTAATAATATTACTGATAATCCAATGAGCTATGATGTACTAATAATTACTCGGGGTGACCGAGTCTTCAGCTGAATATTCATATTCCTAACATAATCATTTATCGCTAGCAGCAGAATCAAATGTTCTAGCAGCAGGAAAAACATTACCAGCAGGAACCAAATGCACTAGCAGCAGAATTACACTTAACGTTTTTCTTTGAATAGAATCCGATATTAAACTTCTTGATTATTTAATTCCCAACAATCCTCCCCTAAACATGTGAATCCATTTCAACATGTTTCTGAATTAAATTATGGATTGTGAAGATCTTTCAAACACTTCTGTTCTTCAAGATTGAATATCTTTCTTAGTAATTCATCTGCTTTGTTCTTTGACTTTAACAATATCAACACATTGCTCCAATCTTGGACTAAAAGATGGTGCAATTTCCTTGGATGGAGGAATTATAAGAGGCAATGATGCTGTGTATCTTGGATGCTTGTTTCAACAAGTGAAATCATCTATCAGCATGTCTTTGCAAGTGATGAACAAACATGGTAAACTGAAATTGAAACTTTTCTTCGTTTGACCAAGATAGAACTTTCTCCTTTGGAATGTCCTTGTCATTTTCAACCTCCATGTCATCATCTTGTATGCTCTTGTCTTTTCCTCCCTTACATTGGGTTTTTCTTCCTTTCTTGGGCTTTTATTTCCTCCCCTGAAGCAAATAAAATTTTATCCTCCCCTGTTTGGAAGATCTCTCACTATGTACCAAAATATTTCTTTTTCCATTATCTGATCTACCAATGAGAACTTGTTTTCAGACAATATTGTACATGAAGCCATCAATTCCTTAAGAGTTTAAGTTACTGCCCTCATCACTTCTAGGTGTGTTAACTCCTATGAGAGGTGATTCATTGGAAATTTGACTCATGGTCCATTAATGGATGGTTTTTGTGAATCCTTTGAAAATCCTTTTAAGAAACTTTTGCCTTAGCAGTATGTTCATGATTTTAGAATTGAAAAATCATACTGCTTTCAACCATTTTGAAGGGATTAAGTGTATAACAGACACTTAATCAAAATTTAGGTTTTAAAGCAACCTCTGGTTGTGTGAGAACCAATGTTTTCAGTTATAAATAACTGCCTGTGTGAAGATAAACTCATTCAAAGAGTTTTCTTGACAGGGTTTCCAGCTCATAGTAATTGTTACCTCTAAAACAAGTGTTAGATTCACATTTACTAGCTGTTCTTTCTATCAGATGTCCTTAGACTTGCTCATTATACTTAAAAGTATAAAACGATAGAAAGTGAGTTGAGTCAGTTACTATCTGACCAACTAAGTCATCAATTCAATGTGAAATTCCATACTTAGGTTTCAAGAAAAAAGTTTTAAGGAGTTTTAAATTCCCAAACTCAGTCCATCATAAACCTAATAAGTCAGCAACTAATATTCTGATTCTGCTGCTTCCATTTCACTTGAAACATCCTTTTGTGTTCACATGATCATACCTGAAATTGTTAGTCTAAAACCAAAAGAACAAAGTACAAAGTACTTGTTTTGTATTAGAATAATCATAGGACTAACTGTATGAATAACACAATTGAAATTTGTACTAGTAGCACAAACTTTTGTAAATAGCAGTAGTATCTTTTAAAACTAGCAGCACAAACAAAAATTTATTGACAAAAACACAAAGATTAAAATCATTGAGGATTAAGCATTCCAATACTTGCTACCAAGTACTGAAACCTTCCAACATCAAAAGCTTTGGTTAGCAGATCTGCAAAATTGAATTCTGAAGCAATTTTAAGTACTCGAATTAATCTTTTCTCATTGCAGTCTCTTATAAAGTGATGTCTAATTTCAATGTGTTTTGTTTTAGAATGTTACACTGGATTTTTAATAATATAAATTATACTACTATTATCAATATGAATAACAGTGTTTAAGAAATTGTACCCATAGTCAAGGAGTTGGTTTTGAAGCCATAGAACTTGACCACAGCAACTTGCAGCAGCTACATATTCAGCTTCAGTTGTTGAATTAGCCACAATTGTTTGCTTCTTACACTGCCATGAGACAAGTCTACACCCAAGGAATTGACATCCTCCAGTTGTTGACTTTCTGTCCAAGCTAGCACCAGCATAATCACTATCCGAAAATGCTACCAAGTCAAAAGGTGATTCCCTTGAATACCATAGACCCAACCTTGGTTGACCCTTGAGATATCTAAAAATTCTCTTGACTGCAGTTAAATGAGAAACCTTGCACAAGCACAAACAGAGAACATGATATCAGGTCTAGATGATGTAAGATACATCAAGGAGCCTATCATAGATCTGTATGTGTGTACATCTACATTTTCTCCATCTAAGTCTTTAAGAAGGGGCTTCTCAGAGTCCATTGGTGTGCTTGCCACTTTTGAATCAGCAAATTGAAATTTTCTAAGTATCTCTGCAACATATTTGTCCTGAGAGATAAAGATTCCTTCATTTGATTGCTTAACTTGCAGACCCAAAAAGAATGTAAGTTCCCCCATAGAACTCATCTGAAACTTATCATGCATAAGTTTCTCAAACTCTAAACACATCTCCTTCCTAGTAGATCCAAAGATAATGTCATCCACATACACCTGCACTAACAGAAGATCCTTCTTGTACTGTTTGATGAAAAGTGTCTGATCAATCTTTCCTCTTTGAAATCCATTTTCTAATAAGTAGGAAGCTAGTGTTGCATACCAAGCTCTTGGTGCCTGATGAAGACCATAGAGAGCTTTAACTACTCTGTACACTTTGTCTGGATGTTGTGGGTCAATGAAGCCTGGAGGTTGTGAAACATACACCTCTTCTTCAATTGTTCCATATAAAAATGCACTCTTGACATCCATTTGGTAGACTGTGAAGCCTAAAAATGAAGCATAAGCTAGAAACAGCCTAGTTTCCTCAATCCTTGCTACTGGAGCATAAACCTCATCATAGTCTATCCCTTCTTGTTGTGTGTACCCTTGGGCTACTAATCTAGCCTTATTCCTAATCACTATTCCCCTTTTATCCCTTTTATTCTTGAAAACCCATCTAGTGCCAATTACCTTTGCATTCTTAGGTAAATCAACTAGCACCCATACCTTCTGAATCTTGAACTGAAGAAGCTCCTCTTGCATAGCTTCTACCCAGCTTGAATTATCTAAGGCTTTCAGAATGTTCTTTGGTTCATCTTGTGAGAGAAAACATACAAACAAGAAGAGTTCGAAAACTCATGCTGCTTTGAAGCATAAAGGGCATCAAGAAGCCCTTGTTGGTCTGAAGACATCAGTTGATGTCTTGTCTTCACACCTGATTGTACATCTTCAATCACATTATCTAGGGAGTGGACTTTGTGAATTCTTGTTTGTGGAGTAGAAGGAACTTGATAATTTGATGGAAGATTGTTGAAATCCACCTCATTATCTGAGAATTCTGCTTCTTTCGTTTCTGAAGGGCCAGCAGCAGAATCAGTTGGCCTAGCAGCAGGAACAGTAAGCTTAGCAGCAGAATCACCAGCAAAAACAATTTGTTGTTTCTGAGTTCCATCTTCTTTCCTTTCATCTTCAACACCTTCTTTAGCTTTGCTAGAAGAAGATTCATCAATTGTTGAAGTTGATTCCACACTTGTACTTGACCATATTGGCATCCAAACATGATCTTGGTTTGTCTCCTTTTCTAACCTTGCCTCATCTGTTGCTTGTGAACTTGAAAAATCATTAGTTTCTGCAACAACAGGCACATAATTCATTGATTTGGTTAGTGATTCAAGATCAAATAGCCATTTTGGTCCTTGACCTTCTACATTGGATTTGTCCTCTAAAAACTCCACATGTAGATTTTCTTCTACAATCATAGTTCTTGTGTTGTATACTCTAAATGCTTTGCTATTAAGAGAATATCCATCAAAGAATCCTTCATCTGCTTTACCATCGAATTTTCCTAAATGGTCTAAGGTATTGAGAATTGTCACATGACATCCAAAAGGTCTAAGAAATCCTATTGCAGGAGTTCTACCTCTAAAAAGTTCATATGATGTCTTATTGTGAGGCTGTATAACTAAAACTCTATTTTCGACATAGCAAGCAGTGTTGACTGCTTCAGCCCAAAAAGTTATAGGTAGCTTAGAATCAGCTAACATAGTTCTAGCAGCTTCAATTAGTGTTCTATTCTTTCTTTCAACAACACCATTCTGTTGTGGTGTTCTAGCAACACTAAATTCTCTCCTAATACCTTTTCGTTTGCAGAAATCATCCATAACCCTATTCTTGAACTCTGTCCCATTATCACATCTAATGACTTTCACTTTCTTGTCTACTTGGTTTTCTATCTGTGTAATGAATGTCTTAAGGATGCTTGTAGTCTCATCCTTAGTAGATAGAAAGAAAACCCATGTAAATCTAGTATAGTCATCAATTATAACAAGACAATATCTCTTATGCATTATACTACTTACTGAAACAGGTCCAAATAAGTCCATATGCAGCATAAACAATGATTGATTGATAGAGTTAAAAATCTTGGGCTTACAAGTGGCTTTGTGTTGTTTGCCTTTTAGACAAGCAATGCATGTTTGATCATTTTCAAATCTTTTGTGAGGTAAACCTCTTACCAAACCATTCTTAACAATTTTATTTATGGTTTTGAAGTTAATATGACCAAGCCTTCTATGCCATTTCATTGATTCATCCAATGTGGCCTTTGCAACAAGGCAAGTTAAATTCTTTTTAGGAACAATGTTCTTCATGTCTACACTGTACATATTGCCCTTTCTAGGAATTCTAAGAAGTACTTGACTTTCATCAGGCATCTTAAAATCAGGAGAAAGTACAAGACATTCAGTCTTACAGAAAAGAACATTGTTCTTTTTGTCACACATTTGTGAGACACTAAAAAGATTATAATTTAGCTCTGTATTGTTCTTTTTGTCACACATTTGTGAGACACTAAAAATATTATAATTTAGCTCTTTTACATAGAACACATCTTCAAAATCTAAATTTCCAGTTTTAATGGTACCTTTACCTGAAATTTTGCCACCAACACCTCCTCCAAAGGTAACATAGCCTCCATCTATTGATTGAAAATCTGATAGATAAGACTTGTTTCCTGTCATGTGTCTAGAACATCCACTATCTGAGTATCCTTGATCCTCTTGCTGATCATTTAAATGTTCCTGCACATAAATGAGAAGTATTAGTTTCTTTTGGAGACCCAAGCCATTACTGACTTGGATCTGCCTCTTGCATCAATGTAATTTAATCTTTTAAGGATAGTTGATGCAACATTGGATTTTAGAATCCAACATGCTGAGGCCTTAACAGCATTTTCCCTTTTCCCTTAGCAGCAGAATGAACTGATTGCTTAGCAGCAGGAACTGTTAACTTTTCAGTTCTACCTTTTGGTTTCCAAACTTGTTTTTGAACCACTGCTTTTGATTGAATGGGCCTTAAAACAGTCTTTGGTGCATGTATGAAAAATGTTTTTGCACCCTTAGCTGTTGATTTTGGGTTAACAGTCATAGATGGTCGAGGAGCAGGAACAATTTGTCTAGCAGCAGGAACCATTTGTCTACCAGCAGGATCAGTGTTTGAGATAGACTTGTTTTTTACTGTTCTGGGTTTTGTTCTATTAACACTAGAACTAGAGTGAAAGTGAGTTTGAGGAGTTTGCCTTTTGAAGTTCACCCTATTGTTTTCATACCCAGTTACCCAATGGTTGCAGAAAGCTGCAAGATGGTCAAAACTACCACATGTGTAACAAGCTTTGTTATAAAAAGCAAAGTCATCACCTAATTGGTTAGACTTGAGGTTGTTCCAATTCCTTTGGTTACCTCTGGGCTTGTTGGTGGTTCTATATTGCTCACAATATCTAACTGGTTGCCTAACATGCTTAATGTTTGATTTAGGCTTAGCAGTATTGTGTTTGACTATCTTAGGAACACTTGTTCCTACTTTCTTAACCACTTCAGGTTTAGACATAACCTGTTCTTCTTCATCACTATCAGTTGTGCAATCCTCAACAACTATAGCATCTAATTTCTTAACAAAGGACACCTTGTCCTGATAAAGTAAAGTTTTATCTAAACTTTTACTTACTTTTTCTACCTTAAGACTCTCAGTAGTCTTAGAACCATATTCCATTATTGGTTCTTGAAACTCAGGTAAACCTGAATTCCCTAGGTCAATCCCTGGGGGTTTTGGGATGCCTCTATAAGGAGGTGGGACACTCTTATATCCTACTCCTGACTTAGCTCTATTAATCACTTGACATTCTACTATGTTGTGCACACTTCTAGAAGCATGTTCTAGTGCCTGTGTAGTCAAGTGAATGTTTTCATTTTCCTTTTTGACCCTATCATAAGCTTCTCTCAAAAGCTTAATTTCAGCATCTCTAAAGAATATGTCCTGTCTTAGGAGAGCTTTGTCATCAGAAAAAGCTAATTCATTTTCCTTATAGTGTGTGATTTGTTTCTCTACAGACTCTAATCCACACTTATAGTTTATAAAGTTTTGAAAAGTCTTGCTTAGCTCTTTCTTTTGATCATCATATTGTTTGATTAAAACCTGTAGAGCATTAAGAGCAGTGCAAGTATTTGAACAAGCTTTATGATTTTGTACCTCAGTAGTAGAAAAAGCCATACGTGGGCCCTCTGAGTAGGAGTTTCTTCTTCATCTTCCATGAAGCTCTAATCAAAACCTAAGCCATCAATAGCTACCATAGCTTTTGGCTCAATAACCTCCTCTGTTTTGGATTTGCTTCCAAAACCTCTATTCTTGCTATCTTGCTGCCTTGGTCTTCTGCACTCTCTTGAGAAATGACCCATCATGTGGCAGTTATAGCACTCTATCTTTGACTTATCAAAACCAGCAACATCAGTGTTGCTGATTATGAGCTTCTTCCCCGTCTTGTGATAGAACTTCTTGGCTCTCATGCTAAGAAGAGAAATTTGCCATTTTAGATCCATTTCCTCCAGATCATCTTCATGGATCTCTTGGAGGTCTTCATAGGAGAGCATAGACCCATTATTCTGACTTGTAAGAAATGCACAACAAGTCTTTTCATCCAAAATACTTATGGTACTACTTGATAAACAAGCAGCACCAACATCATCAACAACTTTCACCTCTTCACTTGATTTTGAGGTACTAGGAGTTGACATAAATGCCTTGTTCCCAGTATTAGAACTAGTACCTCCATTCTTCTTCAAATCTTGCACCACAATCTTGAAGTTGCTATACAAGTCCATCAGTTCCATGGTGTCTAAGTCTGGTTTGTTCTTCCAGACAACAACATGCATAGCCCACTCTTCTGGTAAGCTTTACTAGAAATTTTGAGTTCAAATCTTCTTGAGGCATTTCAATCCCTAAGAATAGCAAGTTCGCTCACAATATTCTGAAGCCTATTAAACATGTGGTCAAGAGATTCATTGTATGTAGAGGAGAAGTTTTCAAACTGCTGCTTGAGCAGTGACTTGTGGGTTTTCTTGGTGGCTTCATTTCCACCATACCTGGCAATAATAGCTTCAAATAATGACTTGACATCTTTGAACTTGCTGAAGTTTAGAAGTTGATCATTGGGAATGGTCATCATCAGCATGCTTCTTGCCTTCAAGTCATTTTTCTTCTTTATTCTATCTTCTACAGATGCTGGCTTTGTCTGCAGAGTTGACACCACTTTTCCTTCCACTGTTGATGTAGTGGTGGTAGGCTGGTAAGAGTCTCCATCTTCAATGATTTCCCAAAGTACATAATCTTGCACTTGGAAAAATTGCTCTATCCTCAGCCTCCACATCTCAAACTCATTCTGTTTGAGCATGGGAATCTTTGCAGCAACATTTGTCTGAATAGATTCAACGTCCATTTCTTCAGCTTCTTCTTCTAAATCAATAATATCAGCCTGAGCTCTGATACCACTTGTGAGGATTCGACACACGGTTAAGGTGGTTAAACCTTTTGTACTTTGTGTGTATGATATATTGAGTTAATATGATTAAGAATGCGGAATCTACTTAATCACACTTAGAAGGTTATTTGTGTTATGGAAATGGAACAGTTGTGATTGTTATATGACAATGAACAATGAAATATTAACACCAAACGATTCAATATTATTAATGATAATAATACGAGTGATCTTGAAATATCACTAGGGTTACAACCTTGAATCTTAAGTTTCTATGTTCTTGATATTGTTGTGTTTGTTCTAGTTCTAACTGTTATGAAAGTTCTAAGTAATAACACACGTTAATATCTAGTCTAAGATCTTCTTTTATAGTCCAAGAAGATCTTTACAATATTGCTTAAAGTCTAGTCGAACTACTTGCTAACTTATCTTGAGTGTGTCAGTACATAAGATACAACATGTATCTGTGTACACAACTTGTTAACTAAGCACATGGGGTAAGATATTATCTACCGTATATTGTTGACCAAAATACACATAATATCTTTTCATACTTATCCACTTAGCACCATTATGTACATTAGCAGCAACAATGTTTAACACTAGCAGCAGAATGTTAAGCCTAGCAGCAGAATCATTTATCGCTAGCAGCAGAATCAAATGTTCTGGAAGCAGGAACAAACATTACCAGCAGAACCAATGCACTAGCAGCAGAATTACACTTAACGTTTTTCTTTGAATAGAATCCGATATTAAACTTCTTGATTATTTAATTCCCAACAACATCTTATAAGTGATGCGCAATTGAGATGGTTGGGTTTTTTCAAGTACTTGAGTGGATGTGTGATGGGGATCAGTTGGAACTGCTGAACCTTCACTCAACTCAGTTTGAAGCATTTAAGGAAACAATGGAACTGGTTCCCCTTGAAAAAGCCTACTAGCCATAGACATATTTTGAAAAACCTTTGATTGAAGGCTAGGAGTAGCAAAAATTTCAGTTGGTGTTGTAAGCAGGTATGTCTTTTTATTCAAAAGTGTTTGAACAAACCTGGGATACATTAAAAACTTTGTTTTGCTCTTAACATTAGATTCCATACCCTCAAAAATAAATTTTGAAAAGTTAAAAACCCTGTTTGTAGACAAACAAATGAGAGCAATAGCAATATTGCTACTGAACTGCTCCCAAGCAGTCTTTTTAGGACTCAAACAATGTAAAAGGGTATGTATCAAAAATCTCCATTGAGGTGAGAAACATCCTTTTTGAAAAGTTAATTTATGTTCAGATGTATCATACCCCATTTTGGTAAGTTCTTCCCATATTTCAGTGTTGTGCATAGTGTTAATACCATCTGAGTCATTTAATTTAAGATGTCTCCTAATTATAGACTCGGTAACAACAAAAGATACACCATCCACTTCAGAATGAATTTCTAAGTCTCCATCTTCACTAGTCAAGACAGTAGCATTCTGCCAGAACTGTGTGATGTGCGAGACACAAAGAGTAGGAGAAACAGTTAGAGCATACCTTATGTGAGAGTGGTTGAGAAAGTCCACAATCTCATAAAACTTTGGTCCATCTCCTTCCTCTGTTTTCTCAAGAAACGCAACCTGATTATGACGCTTAACAAATTCCAATCCAGCCATTTTAATGATGAAAAATGAAAGATTATAGCAATACGATGATCGTTTAAATTGGAATTGAGGTTTTATGTAGTCTATTGGGGTTTATAGGTACTGTTTAGGGTTTTGCGAAATATGCGTATGAGATTAATTATCTTTTAGAAATAGAATAAATGAATTTATGGTAAAAAGATAATTATCTTTTAGAAAAATCCCTATAAATACCTTAAGAATAACGGTTTTACCCCAACGACTATAAAATTAATTACTGACAGATTTTTATAACGGCTAGTTGAGCCGTACTAACTTTGTACTAACCGTACCAACTGTTGGAAAAATTTTGTTGAGCCGTATGAACTTATTGTAAAGAATTTTAAAATACCATGGCTCTAACATAGTTTTTAGCAAACTATCAGCTATCAACGGATTTGATATGTCTTTACCAATAGCCGTTTGCATTGGACTAGCCAACTCTTCACATTTAGATATGGTGAGCTGATAACCATACAATTTTTGGTAAATTGTCAACCATCAACGGATTTGATTAGTCTTTACCGGATACCGTTTGCTCTGGACTAGTTGGTTCTTATGTGGGTTAGACATGGTGAACCAATTACCATTTGTTGTGTGCAAAGATCACACACTCAGCTCCAAATCACCATTACAGTCCAAAACATATATCATTTAATTCATGATGCTTATCATCCAAAACCTGCAAGTGTTAGTCCAAAAACAAAGAAACAAGCCACAAAGAACTTGTCAAACAATATAAAAGTATATGACTAACAATGCACATTACAAGAAAAATTAATTTCCTTGTGGTACCCAAGCCAAAACAGACTTAGGCTTTCCTCTTGCATCAACATAATTCATTCTTTTCAAAACAATTTTAGCACCATTGGGTTTGATGGGTCTCCAAACCCAACATGCTGATGCATTCACACCATTTCCCATATTCCCTTAGCAGTGTTTTTATTAACACCAGTACCAATTACTCTGCTAGCAGTTGGAACTGCTGGCTTGGTAGTTGTTACCTTAGGTTTCCAAACTTGGTTTGTTACAACTGCTTTGTGATGAAAGGGTCTATTAACAGTTTTTGGTCGCTGGTTTAAAAACTGGTTTTGCACCTTGAACTATTGGTCTTGGGTTAACAGGTCTAATAGGTCTGACAGTCTAAACTGCTGGTATAGCAGTATGAACTACTTTGGGTCCAGACCTTAAAAGAACTGATCTAGGTATCATTCTAGTGTTTGGTAGATGAGTGGGAGGTCTAACAGTGTTCACCCTAGGACTTGAATACCTATTTACCCATTTATCACAAAAGGCTGCAAGATGGTCAAAACTACCACACGAATAACAAACTTTCCTATAGCAGACAAAATCATCTCCTAATTGGTGAGATTTGAGGTCATTCCAATTCCTTTGGTTACCTCTTGGCTTGTTTGTGGTTCTATACATTTCTGCATACCTAACTGTTGGTCTAAAAGGTTTGGCAGTTGCTCTAGGCCTAACAGTCTCAGGTTTAACCATCTTTGGAACTTTTGGTTTCTCCACTTTAGCACTAACAGGCTTAACCACAGCCTGATTATCCTCATCATCAAAGTCCATTCCTCAATGATTGGAGCATCTGAGTCCTTAGCTGAGGACACCTTATCCTCAGAAAATGAGGCATCACTTGCACTTTCATACACAGGTTTATCAACTACATTCTTTTTAGGTTGAGGACCATATTTAAGCTCAGGTAGTTGAAATTCAGGTAGTCCTGTGTGTTCTAAGTCTATGCCTGGGGGTGTTGGAATTCCTCTATAGGGAGGTGGAACTGACTTATAACCTAGGCCTGACTTAGCTTTATTAAGGATATGACACTCAACAATCTTACTAACACCCTGTGTTGCAAATTCTAGTGTGTCAAGAGTCATTTGAATGTTCTCCTTTGCTTTCTTAACCTGTTCTAGCTCATGTTTCAACACACTAATTTCATTCTCCCTAAAAATTAAGTCTCTCTTAACAATAACCATATCATCAGAAAATTTGACTCATTACTTTTATATTGAACAATTTGTTCTTCTAACACAGCTAAAGCCCTCTTATGATTTGCTAAGTTAAAAGCAGTTTCGATTAGCTCTTTTCTCTGATCCTCATATCTTTTCTTAAGTGTTTCTAGATCTTTTAAAGCTTCACAAGATTTAGAACATTTTGAAACTTGTACCTCAGAGTCTGAAAATGCCATGAGAGCAATCTCTGTAGATGCTTCTGCTTCCTCCTCTGCAATGTAGCTCCAGTCAAACCCTAAGCCATCAATGGCAACCATGGATTTTGAGCTTGAATCAGTAACCTCTACAACCCTTGACTTGTTTCCATATCCTCTGCTCTTTCCATCTTGTTGGCTTGGCAATCTACACTCCCTTGAATAATGACCTTTCTTGTGGCAGTTGAAACACTCAATCTTGGACTTGTCATACCCTGCAACATCATTGCTGTTTATGACAATCTTCTTGCCAGTCTTCTTCAAAAATCTCCTAGCTCTCAAGCTGAGAAGAGAGAGCTGCCACTTGATATCCATCTCTTCAATATCATCTTCATCAATCTCTTGAAGATCTGAATGAGTCAACATACTTCCATTGTGCTGAGTAGTCAAGAAAGCACAATAAGTATCTTCATTCAAAAGTCCACTAGTACTACTTGAGGTGCTAGCAGTACCAAGGTTTGCACTAGCAGTACCAACTGCTCCAGCAACTTGCACTTCTTCATCTGGACTTGAGGTACTGGGAGTTGATACAAAGGCCAAATTCCCTGAGCTTGAGCTTGATCCAGCAGACTTCTTAATATCATGTTCAACTATCTTGAAGTTGCTATAGAGATCCATTAAGCTCATGGAATCTATATCAGGCTTGTTTTTCCATACAACCACATGCATAGCCCATTCAGCTGGTAGACTCCTCAGAAATTTGGAGTTGAGATCTTCCTGAGGCATCTCAATTCCTAGAACAGCCAATTGACTCACTAGTTTTTGAAGTCTATTAAACATATGATCTAGTGACTCGTTGCTTGTTGCTGAAAAATTCTCAAACTGTTGCTTGAGAAGGGTCTTCTGAGATTTCTTGGTGGCTTCGTTCCCACCATATCTTGCAACAATAGCTTCAAAAAGGGTTTTAGCACACTTAAACTTGCTAAAATTTAACAACTGGTCATTGGGAATAGTCATCAGAAGCAAACTTCTAGCCTTCAATCAAAGGTTTTTCAAAATATCGCTATGGCTAGTAGGCTTTTTCAAGGGGAACCAGTTCCATTGTTTCCTCAAATGATTCAAACTAAGTTGGGTGAAGGTTCAGTAGTTCCAACTGATCCCCATCACACATCCACTCAAGTACTTGAAAGAACCCAACCATCTCAATTTCGAATCACTTATAGGAGAAGGGAAACACCTAGAGTGATTCCTAGATCCTTTCCCCATGATTCACCTCTCCTAGCAGGTCACACAGCTAGAAGTGATGAGGGTAGTTCTAACCAAAATGCATTGATGGAATTATGTACCAAGTTAGTTGCCAAAGTTGAAAGTTTGGAGACAGATCTTGCAAGCACCAAGGATGAGCTCAAAGCCCACAAGGAGAATTCGGCTAAAGTTTTTAACAGGTTATCTTTAAAAGTGAAAAAGCTGAAAGATCAACTCAAGCCGAAAAGGGCAAGAATGGTATTGGATGATGATTCTTCTAGTGATGACTCAGATGATTCAGATGATGCTGATGGTGGAAATTCTTCCAAACAGGGGAGGAAATTTGGTAAAGACAAAGATGGATCAAGTTCTCAGGGGAGGCATAATGAAGAGGAAGAAGAACAATTTGAAAGGCTCTGGTAATGTAGGTATGGAAGAAGAACAACATGAAGCAGTTCAGACTGATACGCAAGAAGCTGAAGCGGTTCAGACTATTGAAGCAGTTCCAACTACTGAGACAGAGCATCAAGCAGTTCCAACTGGTGATACTTCAGCTGAGCTAGTTTATGAAAGAAGAAGAGCTGACAAAGGTAAAAGAGCTATGACACAAGAGGAAGAGGAAGCAGCTCAAGAACTTGAAAGGCTCAAGACATTAAAACCAAAAACTCAAGCTCAGATAGATCATGATGCAGAAGTTGCAAGGCAAATGATAGAAGAAGATTTGGCTGATGAAGAAGCTAAGAAAGCTCAGATTGCTCAAGATGAGGAATTAGCAAGGAAAATGGTTGCTGATGATGAAAAGAACATAGTTGGTTTCATGGATAGAACAAGAACTGAAGATTTTAATCAAGAAGAGTTCAATGAGCAACTTCAATATTTGTTGGATTCTGATTGTATTATAAAAGCTCATGCTGTGATGATTCTTAATGATCAGGAGTTAAATGAAGAAGAAAAGTCAGAGGAGCTCAAAGAATTTATCTTGAAGACAAATAAAGAAGCTACTTGGAGTGACTTTATGCACAGAATCAGAGAAAGGTAAAAGTCTGGTTACAAGACCAAGTTACCTACCAGGAAGGAGAAACTCAATTTCATGAAGCACTATTTGAAGAATCAAGCTAATTACAAGATGAGTGACTTCACTGGATGGACAGATGCTGAGATTGAAAGGAAATTCTTTGAAGCATATGCAAGACTGAATACTCCAATCAGAGAGGACATGACAAGGAAAAAGAAAAGACAACCAGAGGTTCTTGAATCTGATGCTGCAAAGAAACAAAAGTCTGAAGAAGAAGGGTTAACAAATGAGAAGATCAAGAGCATGATGATGATTGTTCCAGAATCTTCTTATATCAAACCTTTACAAGTAAAACATCCAATCATTGACTGGGAAGTGTTCACTGATGGAAGAATGAAAGGATGGAAGATAGTCAGACTTGGTGATATTTCTGAAAGGTACAAGTTGTTTGAAGATTTACTCAGAGGATTTGACAGAGAAGATCTTAATCAACTATGGTTTAGTAAAGAGAGATTCAGAGATAAAGATCTATTGAGACAAAGACAAGAATTATGGGTTCAGTTGAAGAGAATCTATGAACCTGATAGTGGAGAGTCAATGTGGAGATTTGAAGCACAAGTTAAAGATGTGTATTGGTATTTGTTTGAATCGTGTGGAGTACATAGAGTTTCTACTCCAGATGGGATAGAAATCTATATGTTGGTGGAAAAGGACTATCCACTCAGATCATTTGTGTTAGTGGCTATGATACAAGGAAGACTCAAGGTTGAAGAAGACTCTGAGATGGCAGACTTGTTAGTTACAAAGATTTTCAACCTTGCAGAGCAAAGAAAAGTCAAAGACTAAAGTGACTGATGTGATAGATGTTTGAAAGAATTTTCCACATTAAGAAGAAGAAGCTTAATTTGAAGAAACTTAGTGATTTGGATAGAAATCATAAGTTTAGGGGAGGATTGTTAGGAAATTAAGCTATAGCAGTTAGTACGGTTGAAAATGAAAGTTAGTACTGCTGAAGAGTTTTGAAGACATAAGCAGTTAGTACTGTTGAATGAAGAAGTTTGTACTGTTTATGATTTCGTGTGAAGATAATTATAGGAAAGATTTAATGTATATCTTATAATGTTAGGTTGATAGTTATCTTGTAAAGGAATCCTTAGTCTATAAAAGGATTGCCTAGGTTAATGAATGTGTACGTATTGTTTTGTTAAGATTCAAGGTTGTAAACCCTAGTGATATGAGATCACTCATATTATTTATTAATAATATTGAATCATTGAAGTGAAAGTATATTGTTCATTGTTCATTCTTTGTTGATTCGTTAATACAAAACACAAACAAACAAATCTTCTAAGTGGTAGCTAGTAAATTCCGCTTGCTAAATTAGACATCATTCAAAGTATTGATCTAACACAAGGAGTGTGTGTAGATCCGGTCAAGAAAAGTTAAAAAAAAAATCGACTCATAGAAAATCAAAAGCAAACCCTAGATAGATTGAGTACGTAGAGATGAAGAACAGGGCATGGACACTGATGCATTTTGCGCGTTTCAGTGTGGTTAGGGAATATGATATCCACATGTTAATTAGGAAAAGTAGTGGGCTTGATATTAGTCAGATGGTGTCCCGCACGGAGTTTGTTCGTCTTTTAAATGAATCGAGCACCGTTGATCCCCTTTGAGTTTACTCAGAATTTTATCAAGAAACAGAACAACAATAACAAGAGAAAAAGTGACCACAAGGATAATGATGATGATGATGATGATGATGATGATGATGATGATCGTTTTCCTGATCGTGGTGATTATTGTAAACATAACCTTAATTTAAATGATCCTAACGTTAGAGCTCGTATTGAAGATAAGAAAAGAAAGGTTGCTGCCCTCCTTAAGAAGTAGGAAATGGAGAACAAGGAGAAGGAGAAGGAGAAGGCGAAGAAGAACGAGAAGGAGAAAAATTTAACTTTCGTCGTCTTAAGTGATAATTATATTCGGTACAGTACGTACTTTGTTTCTGATTCGCGTTGGGTTGTTGTTTGGTATGTAAGGCGGCTAGCTAGTTTATGCTTTTGGTGGTATGTATTAGAAATGGTCACTATGCAAATAGATGTCATCTGTAGTTTGTTCAATAGATTGTGATGATTTAGACTTTTACTGTTCTTGACCGGATCTAAACACGAGTTGTGTTGGGGATACTTTGAGTATATACTTGATAGCACGCAGAATTTACTACCAAGTACTTAGAAGAATATGTGTTCGGTGATTGTGTGATCATATGAATGTAAACAATAAGAATAACAAGACAATTGTTTAACCAAACACTTTGCTTCAATATATTGAATGATTACAATGAATAAACGTGAAGCTCTTAATAATGCTTGTACATATAGGATGTATGGATATCTTAAAACCCTAACTGAGGATCTCTTTTTATAGCACAAAGAGTCCTTTACAAGTAAACTATATTCGTACCAAACTATATAAATAAGATATACATCATATCCATTCATATTTATCTTCACACGGTTTCACCTTGATCTTGTAAGCAGTATGAACTTTTCTTCATCAGCAGTACTAATGTTCTTGTATTCTTCAGCAACTGTTCAACCGTACTAACATATAAAGAACCGTACTAAGTGCTTAATTTAATTCCCAACAATCCTCCCCTAAACTTATGTTTTCTGCGTAAATGAGTAAGTTTCTTGAATTAAATTTCATTGTTAATATGATGGGGTGGATTCTTTCAAACACTTTTCTCCAATCTTGAAACCCTTGGGAATTTTCTTCACATATCGTACCCTTTTGGTCAACTCCTCAAAAATTACTATAATTAAATTTATTCCTGTAAGGGATTAATTCCAAATACCAACCCAAAGAATTTAATTCCTAATACCAACCCTGCATTTAATAGCTTTAAATCTCCATTGGATCTATAAAAAGCCTTGAATTTCCAATATTGTCACCATTACACACATCAACCCAAAACAATAACTATCAAGAATAATGAGTTCTTCCAATCCAAACACTAGTAAGATTTCATCAGATTCATCTTCGGATTCCGGAAGTGATGGATGGAGATCTTACTTTCCACCGAACTACACTAATCTGACTATCAGAAACCCATCTCCAAAAGCTCAAGAAGTATCTTCTGATGATGAACTTTCAACTTCCTTGATAGATGATCAACAAGCACATCCACTATCAGTTGTATTGACAAGAGAGATAGAGAAAGCTGTGGCAAGAATGAGTAAGATACAAGTGCCCAAAAGACATCAACCACTTCCAAGACCTGACAAACAAGTTTTGGGGCTTCCTAGTTGGAAAGTGTGGAACTCAATCGATGGCAAAGGAGTTCACAAATCCATGCCAGACTTCAAGGACAAAGGAAAGAGGAAGCTTGAGTAGTGGTTGTGTGTTAGGTTTGTTTAGGTTTGTGTGTTGGTAGTTGGTTGGTTTGTGTTGATTGTAAGCTTGATCGTTGGTTATGTTGGTTTTGAGTTCAGGATTGTAACAAAACTTCTGCTTATGTAATGAATGCACCTCTTTAATGAATAAATTTTATGCACCTGTTTATAATTCATCTTTGACTCTTAATTCCTCCCCTGAATTACATAATCATCTTTAACAGCAACTGAACAAACTTTTAATTCCTTCCCTATTTGGAAGAATCCTCACCATCCCGATGAACTAGAACATATGACATCCAAGCTCAGCATCCAATATGACAATTTGTACAAGTTACCATCAAGTCAGTTGTTTAGTTTCAAACTGCTCTCAACACTTCCAGATGTGTGACCTTCTGAGAGAGGTGTATCATAGAGCATAAACTCAGTAGGAACCAAGTTTGAACAATCAGTATGAACTGGTGAAGCCAGCAGTACAAACTATTAACCCCGGTTTTATTAACATGGGAAGGGTTGGAACTTCTCATGTATCCTATACGTACAAGCATTATTAAGAGCTTCACGTTTATTCATTGTAATCATTCAATATATTGAAGCAAAGTGTTTGGTTAAACAATTGTCTTGTTATTCATATTGTTACATTCATACGATCACACAATCACCAAACACATATTCTTCTAAGTACTTAGTAGTAAATTTCGCGTGCTATCAAGTATATACTCAAAGTATCCCCAACACTAACTCGTGTTTAGATCCGGTCAAGTAGAATCAACAAAGAATGAACAATAAACAATATACTTTCACTTCAACGATTCAATATTATTAATAAATAATACGAGTGATCTCCTATCACTAGGGTTTACAACCTTGAATCTTAACAAAACAATACGTACACATTCATTAACCTAGGCAATCCTTTTATAGACTAAGGATTCCTTTACAAGATAACTATCAACCTAACATTATAGGATATACATTAAATCTTTCCTATAATTATCTTCACACGAAATCATAAACAGTACAAACTTCTTCATTCAACAGTACTAACTGCTTATAGTCTTCAAAACTCTTCAGCAGTACTAACTTTCATCTTCAACCTGTACTAACTGCTATTATGCATGGATTAAGGGGAAGACAACATCTTTCATACATTGGTTTTGTCATATCAACTAGGGGACAAGCAAGGAATTCAACTTGAGTTGTATTGCAAAATAAGATGAGGACTTATGAGAAAGCTGAGGCCTGAATTGTATAAGATCTTTTAACTATCCCAAAATACTACAACTTAGCTTACAAAGACCAAAAGAAAATAAGGTTCACTTTGGTCTTCATAAGTTCGCACTTACGTTTTGGTAATATCAACTAAAAGTTAATTCCAACAATCATTCCAACTTCTTGAATGACAAAAACAAGTAGAAGCCTTAGTATGCATACTGTGTGTTAGGTTTGTTTAGGTTTGTGTGTTGGTAGTTGGTTGGTTTGTGTTGATTGTAAGCTTGATCGTTGGTTATGTTGGTTTTGAGTTCAGGATTGTAACAAAACTTCTTCTTATGTAATGAATGCACCTCTTTAATGAATAAATTTTATGCACCTGTTTATAATTCATCTTTGACTCTTAATTCCTCCCCTGAATTACATAATCATCTTTAACAGCAACTGAACAAACTTTTAATTCCTTCCCTATTTGGAAGAATCCTCACCATCAGATGAACTAGAACATATGACAATCCAAGCTCAGCATCCAATATGACAATTTGTACAAGTTACCATCAAGTCAGTTGTTTAGTTTCAAACTGCTCTCAACACTTCCAGATGTGTGACCTTCTAAGAGAGGTGTATCATAGAGCATAAACTCAGTAGGAACCAAGTTTGAACAATCAGTATGAACTGGTGAAGCCAGCAGTACAAACTATTAACCCCGGTTTTATTAACATGGGAAGGGTTGGAACTTCTCATGTATCCTAATACGTACAAGCATTATTAAGAGCTTCACGTTTATTCATTGTAATCATTCAATATATTGAAGCAAAGTGTTTGGTTAAACAATTGTCTTGTTATTCTTATTGTTACATTCATACGATCACACAATCACCAAACACATATTCTTCTAAGTACTTGGTAGTAAATTTCGCGTGCTATCAAGTATATACTCAAAGTATCCCCAACACAACTCGTGTTTAGATCCGGTCAAGTATGAATCAACAAAGAATGAACAATAAACAATATACTTTCACTTCAACGATTCAATATTATTAATAAATAATACGAGTGATCTCCTATCACTAGGGTTTACAACCTTGAATCTTAACAAAACAATACGTACACATTCATTAACCTAGGCAATCCTTTTATAGACTAAGGATTCCTTTACAAGATAACTATCAACCTAACATTATAAGATATACATTAAATCTTTCCTATAATTATCTTCACACGAAATCATAAACAGTACAAACTTCTTCATTCAACAGTACTAACTGCTTATGTCTTCAAAACTCTTCAGCAGTACTAACTTTCATCTTCAACCGTACTAACTGCTATTATGCATGGATTAAGGGGAAGACAACATCTTTCATACATTGGTTTTGTCATATCAACTAGGGGATCAACAAGCACATCCACTATCAGTTGTATTGACAAGAGAGATAGAGAAAGCTGTGGCAAGAATGAGTAAGATACAAGTGCCCAAAAGACATCAACCACTTCCAAGACCTGACAAACAAGTTTTGGGGCTTCCTAGTTGGAAAGTTTGGATCTCAATCGATGGCAAAGGAGTTCACAAATCCATGCCAGACTTCAAGGACAAAGGAAAGAGGAAGCTTGAGTAGTGGTTGTGTGTTTAGGTTTGTTTAGGTTTGTGTGTTGGTAGTTGGTTGGTTTGTGTTGATTGTAAGCTTGATCGTTGGTTATGTTGGTTTTGAGTTCAGGATTGTAACATAACTTCTTCTTATGTAATGAATGCACCTCTTTAATGAATAAATTTTATGCACCTGTTTATAATTCATCTTTGACTCTTAATTCCTCCCCTGAATTACATAATCATCTTTAACAGCAACTGAACAAACTTTTAATTCCTTCCCTATTTGGAAGAATCCTCACCATCAGATGAACTAGAACATATGACATCCAAGCTCAGCATCCAATATGACAATTTGTACAAGTTACCATCAAGTCAGTTGTTTAGTTTCAAACTGCTCTCAACACTTCCAGATGTGTGACCTTCTGAGAGAGGCGTATCATAGAGCATAAACTCAGAAGGAACCAAGTTTGAACAATCAGTATGAACTGGTGAAGCCAGCAGTACAAACTATTAACCCCGGTTTTATTAACATGGGAAGGGTTGGAACTTCTCATGTATCCTATACGTACAAGCATTATTAAGAGCTTCACGTTTATTCGTTGTAATCATTCAATATATTGAAGCAAAGTGTTTGGTTAAACAATTGTCTTGTTATTCTTATTGTTACATTCATACGATCACACAATCACCAAACACATATTCTTCTAAGTACTTGGTAGTAAATTTCGCGTGCTATCAAGTATATACTCAAAGTATCCCAACATAACTCGTGTTTAGATCCGGTCAAGTATGAATCAACAAAGAATGAACAATAAACAATATACTTTCACTTCAACGATTCAATATTATTAATAAATAATACGAGTGATCTCCTATCACTAGGGTTACAACCTTGAATCTTAACAAAACAATACGTACACATTCATTAACCTAGGCAATCCTTTTATAGACTAAGGATTCCTTTACAAGATAACTATCAACCAAACATTATAGGATATACATTAAATCTTTCCTATAATTATCTTCACACGAAATCATAAACAGTACAAACTTCTTCATTCAACAGTACTAACTGCTTATGTCTTCAAAACTCTTCAGCAGTACTAACTTTCATCTTCAACCGTACTAACTGCTATTATGCATGGATTAAGGGGAAGACAACATCTTTCATACATTGGTTTTGTCATATCAACTAGGGGATCAACAAGCACATCCACTATCAGTTGTATTGACAAGAGAGATAGAGAAAGCTGTGGCAAGAATGAGTAAGATACAAGTGCCCAAAAGACATCAACCACTTCCAAGACCTGACAAACAAGTTTTGGGGCTTCCTAGTTGGAAAGTTTGGATCTCAATCGATGGCAAAGGAGTTCACAAATCCATGCCAGACTTCAAGGACAAAGGAAAGAGGAAGCTTGAGTAGTGGTTGTGTGTTAGGTTTGTTTAGGTTTGTGTGTTGGTAGTTGGTTGGTTTGTGTTGATTGTAAGCTTGATCGTTGGTTATGTTGGTTTTGAGTTCAGGATTGTAACAAAACTTCTTCTTATGTAATGAATGCACCTCTTTAATGAATAAAATTTTATGCACCTGTTTATAATTCATCTTTGACTCTTAATTCCTCCCCTGAATTACATAATCATCTTTAACAGCAACTGAACAAACTTTTAATTCCTTCCCTATTTGGAAGAATCCTCACCATCAGATGAACTAGAACATATGACATCCAAGCTCAGCATCCAATATGACAATTTGTACAAGTTACCATCAAGTCAGTTGTTTAGTTTCAAACTGCTCTCAACACTTCCAGATGTGTGACCTTCTGAGAGAGGTGTATCATAGAGCATAAACTCAGTAGGAACCAAGTTTGAACAATCAGTATGAACTGGTGAAGCCAGCAGTACAAACTATTAACCCCGGTTTTATTAACATGGGAAGGGTTGGAACTTCTCATGTATCCTATACGTACAAGCATTATTAAGAGCTTCACGTTTATTCATTGTAATCATTCAATTTATTGAAGCAAAGTGTTTGGTTAAACAATTGTCTTGTTATTCTTATTGTTACATTCATACGATCACACAATCACCAAACACATATTCTTCTAAGTACTTGGTAGTAAATTTCGCGTGCTATCGAGTATATACTCAAAGTATCCCCAACACAACTCGTGTTTAGATCCGGTCAAGTATGAATCAACAAAGAATGAACAATAAACAATATACTTTCACTTCAACGATTCAATATTATTAATAAATAATACGAGTGATCTCCTATCACTAGGGTTTAGAACCTTGAATCTTAACAAAACAATACGTACACATTCATTAACCTAGGCAATCCTTTTATAGACTAAGGATTCCTTTACAAGATAACTATCAACCTAACATTATAGGATATACATTAAATCTTTCTGATGCGTGGTTTTGTAACCTTACAACAGGTTTTACCTCTCGAGGGATCTCAAGAGGCTTACAACCCCACCAGGCAGTGTACCTGACCGATGTAGTATAGTGTAGTGGTAAGTACGGGGGATTGATCGTTCTCCACAGGGAATAGTGTTCGTTAGGTATGAAAGACTACTCTAATAGGTCTAAGGGTTGAGGAAGATTCTTTTTATGTTTTTATATTTTTTTATGAAAGCAAGTAAAATCTCGGTTTTGAAAGAGTGGGCGGAATTAGTTGCTAGTCAACTAACCCAAATAACTACAAATGCAAATAAAATAAATAACTGAAATGAAAATGTGGTGAGAAACTTATGTGTAGAGAAATGTGTTTACTTAGATTTCCTTACTCCCTAACTATCTTTTACCGGTTGATTAGTGTGTATTAGTCGCGTGGATGACGGGTGTATTCCTTAATACCATTCGTGGGGTGGCGTACTTACTTCCCCAACTCTACAAGCTCCTACTTCACTCCTATGTCGAGCCGGCTAGGAAGCTCCTAACATGGGATCACTAGAATTCGCTTGTGCATTAAATACAACCATAAAAACCTTTACTACGCATTTGGTTCATGTTTCTTAAGACGTTCAAGCAAGTTACCGAATAGGAAGTTAGCCAGTTTTCTTAAGCCTAACATAGATAAACAATCATCCAATACAACTAATAACACACTAATAACCAATAATCAATAGCTAGGTTTCATTAGATCTAAGCAAACACAAGATAAATTTAGCCTAACATGTTAATCAAAAGACAAGAATAAGATAGAATCAAACAACACATAGACATATTGAATGATTAATTGATAACTTATCTTCAATGTAACATGGAAGATCTCAAGGCAAAAAGCCTTGAAAAAGAAGCTAAATTCGTCTTAGGGTTTTCTCCCAAAATTCCACACACTAAGCTCTTCCTTATGACAAAAAATTAGAAAACTATATATAGGTTTTTGGATCTGACGGCGTCACGTTATGGAGTGTGACGTCGTCACCCTCGCCGCTTCTAGGGTTCCCGGATGACCTTCTTGACGCCGTCCCTCTTTAGCTCTTCAAAAATCCATTCTGGCTTATCAAGGCTTGACGCCGTCGAACCTTGAACGTGACGCCGTCCCCTTTTGATTTAAGCCGTGACGCCCTTGATCAAGTTAAAGCGTGACGCCGTCAGAATTCACATGCTATTTTCACTGGCTTATCATGAGTAAATTTCACGTCCAACTTTTCTTGCCAAGGCATGACGCCGTCCAGAGTAAATTGTGACGCCGTCAAAGGTAACTTTTAGCCGATTTTTGAGACTTTGCCGTTTTCTTCACTTTTATGCTCCAAAAACGTCCAAAATGTCTCCTTTTCCAGATTTCTCCTCAAAAGTACCTAAATGACAAAAGGAACGATTTAGGGCAATATTTGATCAAATAAATACGATTTAGGGCTTAAATGACCCCTTAAAAGCGGTACACTTTTCGCTTCATCAAATACCCTTACACTTGAGATTTGCTTGTCCTCAAGCAAATGCGCTTTTATTCTAATCAAAATACAAGTTAGGGGGTCATTTAATGCAAACATAAAAGTAATTACAACAAATAATCGTTCCACTTTAAACATAATAAGCACGGAGATTACAAACTAGCACCTCACAAGTAGTGTTTAGATACTCACATCTCTCAAGTGTCATCAAAATAAATCTCATAAATGAAAACGGATAATATCTCTCACTACCTGTCATAGCAAATAGATTACCATAGGCTTGGGAAAGGATCGAAAACCTCCTCCACTAGGCGTAAGCACCAAAGATAAACTATCAAAGAGGGCTTTTAAATGGGTTATAACGTTAGGTGTAGGGAAAAGGAAAACACGGTTTTGTTGGATAAAGGATATTTTACTGGTGGCGAGTTAAAAATCTTGATCAATTACATGTACTATACAATGTTGCTAAGCCAAGACTAGACTCGATCTTAAGCTAGAAATGAAATAACAAAAACAAAAATAAACATAAAATAAAACGGGATGGTAGTCCGTATGTTTTTTTCTATTTTTCTTTTTTCTCATTTTTTTTTGTATTTTTTGTATTTTTTTTTTTTTTTTTTTTTTTTTTTTTTTTTGCGCATACACTTTTGCCCTACCATCCAAAATAATACATCATAGGGGCATTGCATTCCCCTTACACTTGAATTTTTACATAACTTTACAAATACTAATCTAATGACTCGAATTAAGATAATTGAAAAACTTGGAGTACTTTTAAAACATTTAGCACATATGGGGGTAATAAATGATGTTCTTCCCATTACTCCATTACACTAGTACTTTACCCATGAGTCCCAATCGTCCCAAAACAATATGTACAAGGATATGACTCGACTTAGCAACCATGTAATCAATTAGATAATTAACTTGGGTTTAAACAAATGTTGTCACAATAATGCACTAAAAATGAGTGCATACAAGGTAGGCTAAGGCGATTTGGGTGTACATTTAAGTGGGGTGTAACAAATTCTTCCTTTAAGTAAAATGCTTAAAGGTCGAAACGAAAAGATAGGCTCTGAGGGGTGTACTAGGGGTATCGTGTACTAAAAATAAGTACAACGCAAAGGGTGTGGGAGAATTACTTGACCAATGTAGCCAATGTAATTATAACAAAAACACAGGTGTAAAACAATGGGTTAATCCTAATGCCTCTTATCATGTAGTAAATCTAACTACACGAATGTAGTCTCACTTGTGGCCTCGGAATGGTCCTAACGCAAGTTCTAGAATCTAAGTGCTACCGGTACACACATCATAGCATAAATGCTTTTCCTACCAATTCTAGGGGCGAACCTCACATATTTGGGGGTGGAAAATTTTTTAGTGGTACGGTTTTTTGTGCTAGTCATATAACTCCTATCCATGAGACGCTTATTAAGATCAAAGTTTCACTCCTATATGTTGTAAAAAATTTTAAATTTGGCACTAAAATTACCTTAACGAGTATTTCTCTCAGTTTTATTACACATCTACTATTAAACAAACAAAAATCAGCGCAATGGCATTCTCTAAAATCATACTTTTACCCCCCCCCCCCCCTTACACTTAAGATGAACATTGTCCCCAATGTTCAAATAACAAGATGTAAAAGCAAAAAGTAAAAGAATGAAATCAAATACTCCCCTGATTCGCTCGGTGGATAATGAAATTACACGGTTAGATCTTCCTCCAAGGTAATGTTGAAGCTCCATGACTAATGCATCGCCATAAGCTGATTCAAAACATTTCCTTGTCTAAATAACCTGTTAAACTGAGAAAACAAACACGAAAACCTGCATAACATCGGCGGGATAAAATCTATATATAAGGATATAATGCTTGTGGAATGATAACTTTGCAGATTCCTGGAGATTATAAGTTGGAGATTTTAATAAAAACTTTTTAAAAACAAAACTTTCAAAAATTTCTGAAAATTAAATCTGACGCCGTCAGGTTATAAACCCTGACGCCGTCAGAAATGACCTGACAAAAATTTTCATTTTAAGTTTCCGGAAAATTTCTGGAAAAACCTTTACCTTACTTCCTGGAAATCCTGCAAAACCTCATTATGACTCGATACAAGCATTTGACTCAAACAAATACTAATATGTATGTTAATTTATTATTATTACGATTCACGTTCATTTGTGTTCTAATAAACCGATTTAGATTTCCCTTACACTTAACTTTTGCAAAATACCTTTATATGTAGTTAAGACGAAGTTAAAAACAAAATAAAGCATTTTCACAAATTAGTTTTGAACATGAATCAATAAGAATAAAAATTAAGCACACATACGGAAACAAACAAAAACAAACAAACAAACAAATAAACACACAAAGCAAATAAATAAAATAAAGCTTGGGTTGCCTCCCAAGAAGCGCTTTTCTTTATTAACGAGTCTTGTAGCTAGACTCAAAGTCACGTACACTACGTGACTCCATCATCGGTCATGGTTCCTAGGCCATTCTCCTTCGATCCTCTATCAGAATCACTTTCATAGTAAAGGTATTTCGGGTCCACGTGATCAAAAGGATTGTTTCGGTATTTAGAACTAAGTTCCTTATCGTGCTTAAAGAATCCGCTTGACAGGTCAAAAGTGTCCTTACATCCCCTTCTCACATCATCATCACATAACACGAGTTGTGAACTTAACCCATCGAGCCCTTTATAATCATTCTCCTTGAATTCTCTCATCTTGTAAGGCGTTTGGTATGAGATTTCCCTAATCCCATCGGTGAAAGTCATGATCCCATTGAGCTCGTCCACAACCAAGCTTGTGGCCTGGCAAAAAGGTGCCCCAAAAACAACTTGTGATAACCTGGGATCGATGTACTCTTCGATATTATCGACGATTGCGAAGCTCATAGTGAATGTCATATTTCCTACAAACACCTGTATATCATCATCTATGCCGATGTCGTCCTTCCCTTTATGAATCATCCCCCATCTGCAAATGTTGTTATAATGAAACAAGGACATCACATTTTTGGGTAAACATGTGTCAATGTAAACATTATAAAAATGCTTGTGACCAATCATGCAAGGTATTTTGAGATTATTTGGATCATGTCGCTTAATTCGGCCAGGCCTTCTACCGTGTAACCCCCATGTGTTGCCACTTGCTGATGGTTGATACTCATACACTTCTTCACAGCCATCCCGAAAAATCACTTTCTTGACACCATCGGTAAATAATGCACTCCTATCATCCTCATCGAGTATCACTCCCGTTGCTTTTATGAATGGTTTGCCTAGAACAAGGCCAGTTAAGGATGGGCTAATGATAGAGTTCATGTTATTAATTACAGTTAACTCGATATGAAAGAGGAACTTTTCTATCACAATTGGTACCCTCCTTATTACCCCGATGATATTAGACCCTTCATATTTGACTTGTTCAGTGAAGGCTTCGTTATATAGAGAGAGGGATATTGCGCTCATAGAAGAGTTGGGGTTTATGTAGGCATCTTTTATAAACTTTTTCCTAGTGGTGCAAGATACCTTAAAGACCCTAGGAGCGCCATCCTCTATTCTCTCTCCGAATCCCATAGGCGACCTTGTTGTGCCCCTCTCAAGTTCCTCTACCAGGGGCGGTCTAGCAGTCCTGGGAGCCCATGAGGCATTTCGGATTTCTCTTCCGAGCCCTCCTCATCACTCACCTCTATTGTACTCGAGTTCTTTGGTGAGTCTAGATAGTCGTCGGGCGCCTCGGGTTTCTTTTCGGGAACTTCACCCTCCATTTCATTGTCCACATTCTTGGCTGTTTGTTGGTCCAAATTTGGTTTAGGAACAGGTATTGTTGTAATGGTGTTCACGAAGTGGAGAGGTTTCGAAGGGGTATGAGTATCTCCTGTTTTTTTTTTCCGTTTTGTGATATGTATTTGAAGAGTTTACTAGGGTGCTTGATTTTTACAGGAGGGGGTGTTTGGTGGGTCACCGTAACAGATTTGATCTCATTAACTCGTGCCAACTCACAAGTTGACCTGCCAGCAAGGCGATCATTGATAACCTTTAACAGGTCATCAACCTTGTTGTTCATATCAACTTGCTGTTGTCTGAATTGATTCTCAAGTTTGGAGAGTTGTGTTTCTTGAGAGAGAATGAATTTTTGCAGTGATTCCTCGCGATTTTGTTGTTTATGCGTGTATCGCTGAGGATAATGTTCAGACCAGGTGAGCGGGGTAGAGTCATTGAATGATACGCTACGAGTTTGGTTCCAACTAAAATTTGGCTTATTCTTCCATGCCTCATACCCATCTTCGGAATTTTTGGGCCCATAATTAGTGGTGAGCCACTTATCTCCCGCCTTATCGATTCGCGAGGATGCGAATTCTTTGAAAGCCTGTTTGGGAAGTTCCATGCAATCATGAGTGTCGTGGGGACCACTACATAATTTACACGAAGAAGTGATTTTGTTCACTTGGCTTGAAGGTTTGAGGAGCCTCGTAGGATTTCATGAGAAACTTGACTTGGTCTTCAAGTTCTATGATCCTACGGTCAGAAGTGCTTGAATTGTTCGAAGGCAAAGATATTGCCTTGACCGTTTTATTCAAATCACGGGGATCACTCCAACTTTCGTTGTCATAAAGAGTAAGATCCTCTAGGAGAGCCCATGATTGTTCCGCACTTAGATCACGTAGCTTACCACCGGCCGATTGGTCAATGGTTTGCCTCGTGGAGAAATTGATATGGTCATAGAAGATTTGGACTTGGAGCCAAAGTTCTATGCCATGGTGAGGGACTTTTTGGAGTAAGTCCTTGAATCGAGTCCATGCCTCGTAGAGAGTTTCGCCTTGACGTTGTTGGAACATCAAGATATCATTCCTTAGCTTGGTAGTTCTTCCCGGTGGGAAAAACTGAGCAAGGAAACGAGTGGTGAGATCATCCCAAGAGGTGATGGATCCTGCGGGTTGACGTTCTAGCCACTGGCTAGCTTGGTCCCGCAGAGAGAATTGGAAGAGACGCAATCGGGTCGTCTCTCGAGTGGCAACATCAAGGTCTATAGAATCAACGATTTTAAGAAAGTCCTTGAGATGTTGATTAGGATCTTCAGAACGAAGTCCATGGAATGCGCATCCGCTTTGCACCAACCGGATGGTGTCGGATCGCAAGGGTGTGATATTGGCTCCTTGAGTGAGCTCAATGGTGTTTCGATAGCCATGGTGGCTAGGACGGGAATACTCTCCTAAGGTACGGGCTCTAGGAGGTGGTGGTTGTTGTGGTGGTGGGTTGTTGGGATTAAGGATATTACCATCTTCCATGATGTCGGATGGTATGGTTACGAACAAAGACACGAAGAAAATAGATAGACTAAAGAAAACCTAGAAATAAAACAAAAATCTCACTAGAAAGGAATCTAGTGAGTAGACCTATAAAATAAAAATTCAACCTAAACAATAACTATTCCCCGGCAACGGCGCCAAAAACTTGATGCGTGGTTTTGTAACCTTACAACAGGTTTTACCTCTCGAGGGATCTCAAGAGGCTTACAACCCCACCAGGCAGTGTACCTGACCGATGTAGTATAGTGTAGTTGTAAGTACGGGGGATTGATCATTCTCCACAGGGAATAGTGTTCGTTAGGTATGAAAGACTACTCTAATAGGTCTAAGGGTTGAGGAAGATTCTTTTTATGTTTTTATATTTTTTTATGAAAGCAAGTAAAATCTCGGTTTTGAAAGAGTGGGCGGAATTAGTTGCTAGTCAACTAACCCAAATAACTACAAATGCAAATAAAATAAATAACTGAAATGAAAATGTGGTGAGAAACTTATGTGTAGAGAAATGTGTTTACTTAGATTTCCTTACTCCCTAACTATCTTTTACCGGTTGATTAGTGTGTATTAGTCGCGTGGATGACGGGTGTATTCCTTAATACCATTCGTGGGGTGGCGTACTTACTTCCCCAACTCTACAAGCTCCTACTTCACTCCTATGTCGAGCCGGCTAGGAAGCTCCTAACATGGGATCACTAGAATTCGCTTGTGCATTAAATACAACCATAAAAACCTTTAGTACGCATTTGGTTCATGTTTCTTAAGACGTTCAAGCAAGTTACCGAATAGGAAGTTAGCCAGTTTTCTTAAGCCTAACATAGATAAACAATCATCCAATACAACTAATAACACACTAATAACCAATAATCAATAGCTAGGTTTCATTAGATCTAAGCAAACACAAGATAAATTTAGCCTAACATGTTAATCAAAAGACAAGAATAAGATAGAATCAAACAACACATAGACATATTGAATGATTAATTGATAACTTATCTTCAATGTAACATGGAAGATCTCAAGGCAAAAAGCCTTGAAAAAGAAGCTAAATTTGTCTTAGGGTTTTCTCCCAAAATTCCACACACTAAGCTCTTCCTTATGACAAAAAATTAGAAAACTATATATAGGTTTTTGGATCTGACGGCGTCACGTTATGGAGTGTGACGCCGTCACCCTCGCCGCTTCTAGGGTTCCCGGATGACCTTCTTGACGCCGTCCCTCTTTAGCTCTTCAAAAATCCATTCTGGCTTATCAAGGCTTGACGCCGTCGAACCTTGAACGTGACGCCGTCCCCTTTTGATTTAAGCCGTGACGCCCTTGATCAAGTTAAAGCGTGACGCCGTCAGAATTCACATGCTATTTTCACTGGCTTATCATGAGTAAATTTCACGTCCAACTTTTCTTGCCAAGGCATGACGCCGTCCAGAGTAAATTGTGACGCCGTCAAAGGTAACTTTTAGCCGATTTTTGAGACTTTGCCGTTTTCTTCACTTTTATGCTCCAAAAACGTCCAAAATGTCTCCTTTTCCAGATTTCTCCTCAAAAGTACCTAAAATGACAAAAGGAACGATTTAGGGCAATATTTGATCAAATAAATACGATTTAGGGCTTAAATGACCCCTTAAAAGCGGTACACTTTTCGCTTCATCAAATACCCTTACACTTGAGATTTGCTTGTCCTCAAGCAAATGCGCTTTTATTCTAATCAAAATACAAGTTAGGGGGTCATTTAATGCAAACATAAAAGTAATTACAACAAATAATCGTTCCACTTTAAACATAATAAGCACGGAGATTACAAACTAGCACCTCACAAGTAGTGTTTAGATACTCACATCTCTCAAGTGTCATCAAAATAAATCTCATAAATGAAAACGGATAATATCTCTCACTACCTGTCATAGCAAATAGATTACCATAGGCTTGGGAAAGGATCGAAAACCTCCTCCACTAGGCGTAAGCACCAAAGATAAACTATCAAAGAGGGCTTTTAAATGGGTTATAACGTTAGGTGTAGGGAAAAGGAAAACACGGTTTTGTTGGATAAAGGATATTTTACTGGTGGCGAGTTAAAAATCTTGATCAATTACATGTACTATACAATGTTGCTAAGCCAAGACTAGACTCGATCTTAAGCTAGAAATGAAATAACAAAAACAAAAAATAAACATAAAATAAAACGGGATGGTAGTCCGTATGTTTTTTCTATTTTTCTTTTTCTCATTTTTGTATTTTGATTTTTTGTATTTTTTTTTTTTTTTTTTTTTTTTTTTTTTTTTTGCGCATACACTTTTGCCCTACCATCCAAAATAATACATCATAGGGGCATTGCATTCCCCTTACACTTGAATTTTTACATAACTTTACAAATACTAATCTAATGACTCGAATTAAGATAATTGAAAAACTTGGAGTACTTTTAAAACATTTAGCACATATGGGGGTAATAAATGATGTTCTTCCCATTACTCCATTACACTAGTACTTTACCCATGAGTCCCAATCGTCCCAAAACAATATGTACAAGGATATGACTCGACTTAGCAACCATGTAATCAATTAGATAATTAACTTGGGTTTAAACAAATGTTGTCACAATAATGCACTAAAAATGAGTGCATACAAGGTAGGCTAAGGCGATTTGGGTGTACATTTAAGTGGGGTGTAACAAATTCTTCCTTTAAGTAAAATGCTTAAAGGTCGAAACGAAAAGATAGGCTCTGAGGGGTGTACTAGGGGTATCGTGTACTAAAAATAAGTACAACGCAAAGGGTGTGGGAGAATTACTTGACCAATGTAGCCAATGTAATTATAACAAAAACACAGGTGTAAAACAATGGGTTAATCCTAATGCCTCTTATCATGTAGTAAATCTAACTACACGAATGTAGTCTCACTTGTGGCCTCGGAATGGTCCTAACGCAAGTTCTAGAATCTAAGTGCTACCGGTACACACATCATAGCATAAATGCTTTTCCTACCAATTCTAGGGGCGAACCTCACATATTTGGGGGTGGAAAATTTTTTAGTGGTACGGTTTTTTGTGCTAGTCATATAACTCCTATCCATGAGACGCTTATTAAGATCAAAGTTTCACTCCTATATGTTGTAAAAAATTTTAAATTTGGCACTAAAATTACCTTAACGAGTATTTCTCTCAGTTTTATTACACATCTACTATTAAACAAACAAAAATCAAGCGCAATGGCATTCTCTAAAATCATACTTTTACCCCCCCCCCCCCCTTACACTTAAGATGAACATTGTCCCCAATGTTCAAATAACAAGATGTAAAAGTAAAAAGTAAAAGAATGAAATCAAATACTCCCCTGATTCGTTCGGTGGATAATGAAATTACACGGTTAGATCTTCCTCCAAGGTAATGTTGAAGCTCCATGACTAATGCATCGCCAAAAGCTTGATTCAAAACATTTCCTTGTCTAAAATAACCTGTTAAACCTGAGAAAACAAACACGAAAACCTGCATAACATCGGCGGGATAAAATCTATATATAAAGGATATAATGCTTGTGGAATGATAACTTTGCAGATTCCTGGAGATTATAAGTTGGAGATTTTAATAAAAACTTTTTAAAAACAAAACTTTCAAAAATTTCTGAAAATTAAATCTGACGCCGTCAGGTTATAAACCCTGACGCCGTCAGAAATGACCTGACAAAAATTTTCATTTTAAGTTTCCGGAAAATTTCTGAAAAAACCTTTACCTTACTTCCTGGAAATCCTGCAAAACCTCATTATGACTCGATACAAGCATTTGACTCAAACAAATACTAATATGTATGTTAATTTATTATTATTACGATTCACGTTCATTTGTGTTCTAATAAACCGATTTAGATTTCCCTTACACTTAACTTTTGCAAAATACCTTTATATGTAGTTAAGACGAAGTTAAAAACAAAATAAAGCATTTTCACAAATTAGTTTTGAACATGAATCAATAAGAATAAAAATTAAGCACACATACGGAAACAAACAAAAACAAACAAACAAACAAATAAACACACAAAGCAAATAAATAAAATAAAGCTTGGGTTGCCTCCCAAGAAGCGCTTTTCTTTATTAACGAGTCTTGTAGCTAGACTCAAAGTCACGTACACTACGTGACTCCATCATCGGTCATGGTTCCTAGGCCATTCTCCTTCGATCCTCTATCAGAATCACTTTCATAGTAAAGGTATTTCGGGTCCACGTGATCAAAAGGATTGTTTCGGTATTTAGAACTAAGTTCCTTATCGTGCTTAAAGAATCCGCTTGACAGGTCAAAAGTGTCCTTACATCCCCTTCTCACATCATCATCACATAACACGAGTTGTGAACTTAACCCATCGAGCCCTTTATAATCATTCTCCTTGAATTCTCTCATCTTGTAAGGCGTTTGGTATGAGATTTCCCTAATCCCATCGGTGAAAGTCATGATCCCATTGAGCTCGTCCACAACCAAGCTTGTGGCCTGGCAAAAAGGTGCCCCAAAAACAACTTGTGATAACCTGGGATCGATGTACTCTTCGATATTATCGACGATTGCGAAGCTCATAGTGAATGTCATATTTCCTACAAACACCTGTATATCATCATCTATGCCGATGTCGTCCTTCCCTTTATGAATCATCCCCCATCTGCAAATGTTGTTATAATGAAACAAGGACATCACATTTTTGGGTAAACATGTGTCAATGTAAACATTATAAAAATGCTTGTGACCAATCATGCAAGGTATTTTGAGATTATTTGGATCATGTCGCTTAATTCGGCCAGGCCTTCTACCGTGTAACCCCCATGTGTTGCCACTTGCTGATGGTTGATACTCATACACTTCTTCACAGCCATCCCGAAAAATCACTTTCTTGACACCATCGGTAAATAATGCACTCCTATCATCCTCATCGAGTATCACTCCCGTTGCTTTTATGAATGGTTTGCCTAGAACAAGGCCAGTTAAGGATGGGCTAATGATAGAGTTCATGTTATTAATTACAGTTAACTCGATATGAAAGAGGAACTTTTCTATCACAATTAGTACCCTCCTTATTACCCCGATGATATTAGACCCTTCATATTTGACTTGTTCAGTGAAGGCTTCATTATATAGAGAGAGGGATATTGCGCTCATAGATGAGTTGGGGTTTATGTAGGCATCTTTTATAAACTTTTTCCTAGTGGTGCAAGATATCTTAAAGACCCTAGGAGCGCCATCCTCTATTCTCTCTCCGAATCCCATAGGCGACCTTGTTGTGCCCCTCTCAAGTTCCTCTACCAGGGGCGGTCTAGCAGTCCTGGGAGCCCATGAGGCATTTCGGATTTCTCTTCCGAGCCCTCCTCATCACTCACCTCTATTGTACTCGAGTTCTTTGGTGAGTCAAGATAGTCGTCGGCGCCTCGGGCTTCTTTTCGGGAACTTCACCCTCCATTTCATTGTCCACATTTTTGGCTGTTTGTTGGTCCAAATTTGGTTTAGGAACAGGTATTGTTGTAATGGTGTTCACGAAGTGGAGAGGTTTCGAAGGGGTATGAGTATCTCCTGTTTTTTTTTTCCGTTTTGTGATATGTATTTGAAGAGTTTACTAGGGTGCTTGATTTTTACAGGAGGGGGTGTTTGGTGGGTCACCGTAACAGATTTGATCTCATTAACTCGTGCCAACTCACAAGTTGACCTGCCAGCAAGGCGATCATTGATAACCTTTAACAGGTCATCAACCTTGTTGTTCATATCAACTTGCTGTTGTCTGAATTGATTCTCAAGTTTGGAGAGTTGTGTTTCTTGAGAGAGAATGAATTTTTGCAGTGATTCCTCGCGATTTTGTTGTTTATGCGTGTATCGCTGAGGATAATGTTCAGACCAGGTGAGCGGGGTAGAGTCATTGAATGATACGCTACGAGTTTGGTTCCAACTAAAATTTGGCTTATTCTTCCATGCCTCATACCCATCTTCGGAATTTTTGGGCCCATAATTAGTGGTGAGCCACTTATCTCCCGCCTTATCGATTCGCGAGGATGCGAATTCTTTGAAAGCCTGTTTGGGAAGTTCCATGCAATCATGAGTGTCGTGGGGACCACTACATAATTTACACGAAGAAGTGATTTTGTTCACTTGGCTTGAAGGTTTAGGAGCCTCGTAGGATTTCATGAGAAACTTGACTTGGTCTTCAAGTTCTATGATCCTACGGTCAGAAGTGCTTGAATTGTTCGAAGGCAAAGATATTGCCTTGACCGTTTTATTCAAATCACGGGGATCACTCCAACTTTCGTTGTCATAAAGAGTAAGATCCTCTAGGAGAGCCCATGATTGTTCCGCACTTAGATCACGTAGCTTACCACCGGCCGATTGGTCAATGGTTTGCCTCGTGGAGAAATTGATATGGTCATAGAAGATTTGGACTTGGAGCCAAAGTTCTATGCCATGGTGAGGGACTTTTTGGAGTAAGTCCTTGAATCGAGTCCATGCCTCGTAGAGAGTTTCGCCTTGACGTTGTTGGAACATCAAGATATCATTCCTTAGCTTGGTAGTTCTTCCCGGTGGGAAAAACTGAGCAAGGAAACGAGTGGTGAGATCATCCCAAGAGGTGATGGATCCTGCGGGTTGACGTTCTAGCCACTGGCTAGCTTGGTCCCGCAGAGAGAATTGGAAGAGACGCAATCGGGTCGTCTCTCGAGTGGCAACATCAAGGTCTATAGAATCAACGATTTTAAGAAAGTCCTTGAGATGTTGATTAGGATCTTCAGAACGAAGTCCATGGAATGCGCATCCGCTTTGCACCAACCGGATGGTGTCGGATCGCAAGGGTGTGATATTGGCTCCTTGAGTGAGCTCAATGGTGTTTCGATAGCCATGGTGGCTAGGACGGGAATACTCTCCTAAGGTACGGGCTCTAGGAGGTGGTGGTTGTTGTGGTGGTGGGTTGTTGGGATTAAGGATATTACCATCTTCCATGATGTCGGATGGTATGGTTACGAACAAAGACACGAAGAAAATAGATAGACTAAAGAAAACCTAGAAATAAAACAAAAATCTCACTAGAAAGGAATCTAGTGAGTAGACCTATAAAATAAAAATTCAACCTAAACAAATAACTATTCCCCGGCAACGAAGCCAAAAACTTGATGCGTGGTTTTGTAACCTTACAACAGGTTTTACCTCTCGAGGGATCTCAAGAGGCTTACAACCCCACCAGGCAGTGTACCTGACCGATGTAGTATAGTGTAGTGGTAAGTACGGGGGATTGATCGTTCTCCACAGGGAATAGTGTTCGTTAGGTATGAAAGACTACTCTAATAGGTCTAAGGGTTGAGGAAGATTCTTTTTATGTTTTTATTTTTTTATGAAAGCAAGTAAAATCTCGGTTTTGAAAGAGTGGGCGGAATTAGTTGCTAGTCAACTAACCCAAATAACTACAAATGCAAATAAAATAAATAACTGAAATGAAAATGTGGTGAGAAACTTATGTGTAGAGAAATGTGTTTACTTAGATTTCCTTACTCCCTAACTATCTTTTACCGGTTGATTAGTGTGTATTAGTCGCGTGGATGACGGGTGTATTCCTTAATACCATTCGTGGGGTGGCGTACTTACTTCCCCAACTCTACAAGCTCCTACTTCACTCCTATGTCGAGCCGGCTAGGAAGCTCCTAACATGGGATCACTAGAATTCGCTTGTGCATTAAATACAACCATAAAAACCTTTAGTACGCATTTGGTTCATGTTTCTTAAGACGTTCAAGCAAGTTACCGAATAGGAAGTTAGCCAGTTTTCTTAAGCCTAACATAGATAAACAATCATCCAATACAACTAATAACACACTAATAACCAATAATCAATAGCTAGGTTTCATTAGATCTAAGCAAACACAAGATAAATTTAGCCTAACATGTTAATCAAAAGACAAGAATAAGATAGAATCAAACAACACATAGACATATTGAATGATTAATTGATAACTTATCTTCAATGTAACATGGAAGATCTCAAGGCAAAAAGCCTTGAAAAAGAAGCTAAATTTGTCTTAGGGTTTTCTCCCAAAATTCCACACACTAAGCTCTTCCTTATGACAAAAAATTAGAAAACTATATATAGATTTTTGGATCTGACGGCGTCACGTTATGGAGTGTGACGCCGTCACCTCGCCGCTTCTAGGGTTCCCGGATGACCTTCTTGACGCCGTCCCTCTTTAGCTCTTCAAAAATCCATTCTGGCTTATCAAGGCTTGACGCCGTCGAACCTTGAACGTGACGCCGTCCCCTTTTGATTTAAGCCGTGACGCCCTTGATCAAGTTAAAGCGTGACGCCGTCAGAATTCACATGCTATTTTCACTGGCTTATCATGAGTAAATTTCACGTCCAACTTTTCTTGCCAAGGCATGACGCCGTCCAGAGTAAATTGTGACGCCGTCAAAGGTAACTTTTAGCCGATTTTTGAGACTTTGCCGTTTTCTTCACTTTTATGCTCCAAAAACGTCCAAAATGTCTCCTTTTCCAGATTTCTCCTCAAAAGTACCTAAAATGACAAAAGGAACGATTTAGGGCAATATTTGATCAAATAAATACGATTTAGGGCTTAAATGACCCCTTAAAAGCGGTAAACTTTTCGCTTCATCAAATCTTTCCTATAATTATCTTCACACGAAATCATAAAGAGTACAAACTTCTTCATTCAACAGTGCTAACTGCTTATGTCTTTAAAACTCTTCAGCAGTACTAACTTTCATCTTCAACCGTACTAACTGCTATTATGCATGGATTAAGGGGAAGACAACATCTTTCATACATTGGTTTTGTCATATCAACTTGGGGAAGATTGTTAGGAATTAAACTTTGAGTTGATATTGACAAAAAGATGAAAGATGGAGGTGACTTATGAAGACAAAGATGAAGGACCTTAATTGTCATATTTAGAGTCTTTGTAAGCCTTATCCTCTTTATATACTAGAGGATTAGGGTTACAAAGACTCTAAATATGACAATTAAGGTCCTTCATCTTTGTCTTCATAAGTCACCTCCATCTTTCATCGTTTTGTCAATATCAACTCAAAGTTTAATTCCTAACAATCTTCCCCTAGTTGATATGACAAAACCAATGTATGAAAGATGTTGTCTTCCCCTTAATCCATGCATACCATCAAGAATCTTCAAGCTGCAATCTTCAATATTTTCTTCCCCTTTTTTTCATCATCAATTAGGAAAAGAAATATGCAACTTTGAACTTCAGAACCACGAATCAATATTACACGTCCAATCCATCTTTCCAATGTTTCAAATTACCCACCATTAAGTTTTCTGCACTATAAATGAACTTGAAACAGTAGAAATCAAAACCAGCCATAGGAATACCAACTAGCAGTAGAAAAACCTTCTCCTCGATGTAGCATAACCTCGATGTATTGAAGAAGAAAATCAACCATTACCAATTCGATGCTGAAGTAGAATAAACCAACCTTGTGTCCTATATCTTGTACTATAGATGACTTCGAACGTGTACTTAACGTATAAGGATATCGTGATCTCTTGACAATAAACACTGAGCACAATAACGTGACTCCTTCAAGTGTTTGTCAATCCGTAGTCACTTAAACGAACAAACAAGTTATCTTTAAAGTGTGTTACACCCACCTTAAGATAGAATAAAATACAAACTTGAAAAATTCCACTTCACCGTCAAATAAGTAACAACGAATCCACTTCGCCAATAAAAACCGAGCCTTTAAACTTTTAACGAACATAAACCAAATCACCATCTTGTGTGTGTGTTTCTTCCCCCAAATCACCATCTTGTGTGTGTGTGTTTTGGAATCACCAGTTCCAAATCAATAACCAATGCTTCCCCTCACTTTGACAATTCCATGCTCGAGCAGTACAAACCAGCAGTACAAAGTTTATAATCAGCAGTATAAACTTTTCATCCTCGAAAGCTAGCATTACAAATTGTTGTCGAGCAGTACTAACTGTTAACCAAGCAGTACTAACTGGCAAAGCCAGCAATACAAACTACTACTTATGAATCAAGAGCAGTACGAATGTATAAAGTCAACAGTAGAAACTGATAATAGTATAATCAGTAAAAAACATCAGATACCAAAAGCAGCAATATGTGAAACGCAGTATCAAATAAAATCTTATCACCACTTGCACAAACTGATCTTGAATGAACGCACTTGATGATTATGCCATGATTGGTTGCACGAATATAAACCACAAGCGACAAAGTCATAAAGATACTGATGTACCCATGATTGATTGACCAAAATTAATACACCACAGAATCAATTGCACGTGAGTATGAGGTAATCCAGAATAGCATCGGCAATAAATAACCCAATTGCAATACTTTCACCACCGACCAATTAATTGTAAACGACAAATTGATGCAGTCCCACAACCAATAAATGCACATGATGAGTAGTTCGTTGATCACAGTACGAGGATAAGTTAATTCTCATCATAAGTAGAAGACAAAAAAAGAATGTTATTAATTCTTGCCCAATAATATCATGTCGCCACAGCAGATCAATACAAAAAAAAAAAAAAAAAAAAAAAAAAAAAAAAAAAAAATCGTGTATACCTTTTAACAACCAAATCGTACCTTCATCAGTTCTGCTCCACATCGACAGAAAACCTTGTAATATCCTAGATATCAAGAGCAACTTGGCTCTGATACCACTTTTGGAACCGTTATGCTCAAGGTTTGTTAGACCTCGTCTAGGATTAACACAATAATAATGAACAACAATATAGTATGCAGCGGAATAATCAAACGACTCATTATTATTAAACAAGGTTAGTTGAACGATTACAAACCCTAGGCATCCATTAGAGGACTTGATGCCTAGAGACACACACACTATTATGACTAGATTGTGGAAGACCTGTTAATAAAACCTACACCTTATCCTCTTTATATACTAGAGGATTAGGGTTACAAAGACTCTAAATATGACAATTAAGGTCCTTCATCTTTGTCTTCATAAGTCACCTCCATCTTTCATCTTTTTGTCAATATCAACTCAAAGTTTAATTCCTAACAAATATTGCCTCCTTGTAATTTTTGTGACCTTTAGACTCGCATGCTCACACTTTTTTGGATCATGATAACTATCATCAGAGTTGCGGAAGCTGTGTTGTAGGTCTTTCAACTATCATGATGTCTTTGATAATGAATTGAAAGTGTGAGCATGGAGTGTGGATTGATACGTATCTGCTGGAATCAGGTACCACCATCACCATCTTTATATGAATCTGAAATAAAACAGTTAGCAATAAAGTTGGGGAATGAATATGGCTTTGTCATTCGCCCGGTGAGGTTGGATTAACCTTCGGTTCTGTGAGGACCGACCTGTGATCAGGTAGAATCCTCTTTAAAGAAGATTCTCCTTGACAGGATTTTCCAGCTTGTAGTAATGAGTCTTCCAACAAATTAATTTCAGAATCATCATACAAAGCATGTTCTCATACCGGAACGTCTCAAAGCAGATAGCACGTTAGAGTGAATCAGTGAATTAAATACCCACTGATTGATGAGAAATTGATTAGAAAAATCACTCGCGTGTCACTGGATAAACATTTTGTGCAACACGACAAGGGTTTTATAAATTGAATCACATTTCTGTTAAAAATACTTTTTTTTGAAAATTTTCACAATCAATGTGCTCGAAACTTTGTTGGTAAGCACATTAAAAGGTTTTCCAAAAGTATCCGTCAATCCATTACATGGAACAAGTTTGGTTCAAATTTGAATCGCCCCATCGTTTCTTTCTAGTTGTCACAAGCTTGATCCATGAAGGATCTCACATGTCACCCTACCAAGAGCTTGTTTGATGTTGGCTCTAGAAGGATTTCCGTCTTCATTGTGAATACTTTACGTATCACTTAGATGTTTGGCAATACCACATGGATAATGCGTAGGACTCTTCATATATATTTTCTTGATTTTCACGGTGTATGAAACAACAAGCATATTGGAAATGTATCCTAATGAGATTCATTGATGATCTCTTGGTTCTAGACTCAATTGTGCGTTTTGATTTAGTGATTGGAGGCTGGAGAGGACTGCCTCCTTTTCAATATCATCTAACTCGGAGTGAGATAGACGATAGCCATGTATTGATCTCCGTGACAAATGAAACAAGAATCCTTTGAGGGACCTTGAGTGGCTAGGGAGGGTTGTGCAGCGTATCACTGGGTCCATGATACTTTGTCTTCAATGCCAGCAATCAACTTAGTGATTCTGACAGCATATGTATTGACCCGGTTTCTACCTAAAGTGTAAGGAGGGCTTCTTTCTTTTTACCCTTTATCTTTACATTTCTTTTTCATTCTTCAACCCCTTCAGCGCTTACCGAGACTTCATCACTAGTACCTTGTTGGGTTTGTTCTAGTACTAGCTCCATCTCAGTCGGCACTCTTCCCTTATCCACTTTTCTCCTTTTTAATCATTCCTAAGGACTTCTATTCTAACTAGAGGATTGTCCCTGGGAAGATCCCTCCGGTTCTGGCTGGATCGTGGGAGCTAATACCTAACCTTACCATCCTTATAACTCCAGTACATTAAATAAAGTGGTCGGTCTTTGGTATTCTTCCACAATTGCCATCATAAGTAATTTGCTCCCCCTCAATATGTGCATCGATATACGAAAGAGTTTAGCACATATGGGAGAGCCTAACTTGAGTCCAAAAGATCACATTTTATCAGGTTTCATATTTAAATCACATTCTCTCCCCCGATCAAAAATTTCAAACCTTTTGAGATTTGTGATCCCAATTGATTTAAATAAGTTTAGAAAACATGGGAGAAAACGTGGTCAGGTTTAATATATGCTGATAATGGAACATGCAAATGATCACTACTGATGTTGCACAAAGTTTAAAAATGTGTCATAAATTTGAGCAAATACTCTCCCCTTCAATTAATGACCCGTTTTCTATTTAAAGAGCTGTAGTCATTGAATTGAGTGTCAAGTATTTGTGAAATTTAAGTCCAGTTACCACCTTGTGAAACACCAAAATTCTCCTGAAGAATCATAGACGAGGAAGAGTTTGTGGTGTAAAGAAGACTTCTCTTCTTATACGAGAAATGATGCACTGAAACGTACATCAAATCGGGAAAACATGGATATAAAGTAATCCATGCCCGGGTGAACTTCACCCAGTGGGAGGAACAACCGTCTTTTTGGCGACGTGCTTTTCCCATTATGAAATGCGGGTTGCTATCTAAAGTAATAGCAAGCTATCATGACGTGTTTTAACAATTTATTTGAACTTCTGCTCGAGCTTCATTTAAAGTCCCGTGTCATTATTGAATGACATTTCTAGGACCGTAAATGTTATCGATAAACAGAAGACATGCCTAGAACACTATTTTTGGTATTTTTGTGATTTTCTGATTTTTATGGTTTTTATAGATTTTATAATTTTCTATTTTCTTTTTGCTATAGAATATATACAAATATATACAAGGATACGTGAAGAATTACCGCCTTAATTCTTCTTTGATAGAAAAGAGTTCAATCAAATCGTTTTCAGCCGAATGGTATCGGATGTCCATGTGCATCAAAGCACACCATATGGCATGAGTTTGTAGTTGACTGCTTGACGAAACAGGTCGAGAATGATTGCCAGTCACATTCTCCAATGGATGGGCCTTTGACCACTTGCAGATATAATCAAACGATTGATTGAGCTGATGAGAATTTGATCGAATGACCCTTGTGAAGATGATTCACCAGAACTGTGTAAAGCCCAAAAACTTAACATAATATAAAATGACAAAAATGCCCTCAAATTTTAAATTTTAAGAACATATGAAAATCATATAAGTGACATTAATTTGTACCTTAAACTAATATAAGTTATATTCTAAGTTATGTAATGGATTAAACTACCAAATGAAAACCTTACATTATACATTTAATGTACAAAATAAAATCTCTACATCTAATTCTAATCTAGTCGATCCATGTTATGTGTCCACATCAAATTTTCGGCCCATGTGAAATTAGAAGAGATAATCATGCACTTAACACTAATTGATTAGCCCATTATGAAGATCCAATCATTCCTTAATTGTGCTCATCAAATCACACGGTTTCCCTTTTGTTTTCTTATAACCGAACATCACAACCCAAATAAACCCTAAACTCTCTCACTTATCAAAAGTTCGGCTGCCCTCTCTTGTCTCTCCTATTCGATCGACTGCAGCACCAAAGGAAGGTTTGTGGTTGTGTTCTTGTTAATCCGTATTAAGGTAATCATATTCACATGTTTTTCTATCCATTCGTGTTCTTGAACAAGCCCTAATCGACCCTATTGATTTTTTTTTTGTTGCTGTTCGATCACCACAAATAGAAGAAGGAAGGAAATCGTTGGTGCTTGATCTTGTGTTGTTCTTGGTTCTTTGATCATGCTACGAGGGTATTGTGTATCATCCTTTCGTGTTTTAATCATTTTTCGTGTTCTTATGTTCTCGTTGAGATATAAACACATATGATAATAAGAATAATGTTCACATGAAATAACGACCTTAAAGATTATTACGAATTGGTTTATGTGTATGAATCTGAAATTAAATTGATATGAACATGTTAAAATATGTAAGGATCGACCTAGATATGTATTAAACTCATCAATAATCATTTTGTGTCAAGATATAATCATTTGTATATCAAAACCCTAAAAGATTACATGAAATAATGAGAACTGCTACTGATCTGAAATTTAGTCCGACTTTAATCAATTGGATCTTGATGATAACTAAGTGTATTTGGGTGTTTCTGGGGTCTAAAACTAAATTTAGGAAAATAGCTTTCTGGGAAAATTAATCTTGTGATTTTTAGAGGTCGGGAAGGCATCTTTTTGATTTTTGGAAAATCAAGCGTCAAACTGAATTCGTATGTCTGGAAAAACAGTCCGTGTTTTTGATTTTTCATTTGCAAACCATAACGAATTAGAAGGTTACCTTTGAACTGAATAATATTTGATATGTCTAGTAGTTACTGGAATTTTTTTAGATTTTTATAAATTTTCTAGATGGGGTAGAGAATTAATTACTTTTCGGGTGTTTCATCAGATCCGATTCTGGAACATGTTAGGGAAATGGATTTTTCATTCGTACCTATACTAGTTAATAAAATCTGGAAAAATTAGGTAAAATACTGAAGTATCTCTGGGAATTTTTGGGAATTTTATTTCGGAGTTCTTATATGTTTCATAAATTATCAAAAACAGGACCAGACCTTACTCAGAAACTGTTAAGGGTTAGAAAACTAAGAAAAGTGTTATGTGTATAATTTTCTAAATAAAAAGGGTTTAAATTGTTATTTTTCTAAACTAAGGGACCTAACATGTAACTTTATAATAATTATATTTTATACCCTAATTTTATGATAATTGCATAATAGTCCCTAAACTTATCATAATTACATAATAAACCCTAAAATTTGTAAACCTACCATAATAACCTTAACTTTATATAAATACTATTATGAACCCTAAACTATTAATATTGTCACTTTAAACTTATTAAATGATAACTTTGAATGTTTCTTAAAATGGAAACCTTCTGAATATAGAAACTTACTAATTCGAGAAACCTGCTAAAAATAGAAACTTGCTATAAATAGAAAGTTACCAAAAATAGAAAGTTACTAAAAAGGGAAAGAATACTAAAAAGAGTAACTTAATTCGTATGAACTTAAAAGTAATATGTGGTTATGAATTCGTATAGGTTCTGTGAAGCGGGAGTGATCCGTTGTCTTGTGGTCTATCTTTGGTTATTTTTGGCTATCGAATAAGGTACAGATATTCTGACCTTCTCACAGGTTTCTCATGAACTCTCTCTCTCTCTTGTCTATCTTACTCCCTTGAACCTTGCTATGCTCCCCTTGATTTGTGAACCTTGCTATGCTCCCCTTGATAAATTGAACCTTGCTATGTTCCCTTGATACTTGATATAATTCGTTCGTCACCCTGTGACATGAATATTCAAATCCTTGGATACCTTGAAGGTTCATTTGATATTATAACTGGATGCGAAAACCTTTCTTAATTATATATGAAAATGTTTTGAGAAAAGCTATTTTAAAACGATGTTGTTGAGCACGATGCGATACCACTTTTAAATGAAATTTTACTAAAAGTTTTATGAAAACTACTTTTAAAGACTATCTTTATGAAAGACTTTACTAAATATCATTTTATGAAAGTCACTTATTGAAAGATTACTTCTAAATACGCGTTTGATATGAAACCTTTGAATTAAATCTTTACTATGAACCTACGAATCATTTGATTATGAACCTTTGATATGATCTATTTGAACCTTTGCTATAAACCCTATGCTATGATTCTTGATTTGAACCTTGACTTGAACCTTGATATAAACCTTGATATGATATACTTGAAATGGAAACTTGACTTGAACCACTTGATATGAAACTTGAACTTGGACACATGATACTTGATTTGACCCTTGATCCACAGTTTGAGACTACGAGCCACCACTTGTATACTAGGCATGAGGGTTTCATGTCCTTGTCATTGATGCACCGATGGCATGACTCTAGGGTAGGAGAGTGATGACCTATCCCGTCCCTGAATTGACTTGTTACGTAGAGGAAGTACTTGGCCTACTGGGGCGTATGGATGCATCCTAGATTTGTTACTTGTTTCGATGGATTTATCATGATATTACTTGTTATATACTTGGTGACTGATGGTGTGTGCGATACATGTCTTTCACAGCTTGGAAGTTAGCTACTCCAACCTTTTAGGCATCCCCTCACATTATACTTGGTATCCCGAGGTCACCCCTCCGGATACATGGCTACTTGGTTACTTGATACTTGACTTGATACTTGGCTTGATACTTGACTTGACTTGGACTCGTGGTGGATTATTGTTTTCTTTACCTTATAATATTTTACTTTTTCCCTAACTCTTATTATACCTTGCATTGTTTCCCTTACTTCACTATTCCATTATTACTGCTTGTTACCTCTATATCTGTTCACTGGGCTTTCTAAACTCAGCCGCATTTCTTTTCCTGCGGCAGGTTTTTGTAAGAAGCTGGGTTATGAGTGGAGAGTACCGTTGGACTTAGAGGACTACACTTTGATAGCTATTTTGAAATAGAGATGACTAGAAGGATTTGCATTTTCAGACTTAGTATTTATCTCTTTGTTCTCTTTTGTAACTTTGTATTTCCTTTGTAACCTTTGAGATTCCTTTGTATTACTAAAGATGTATGCTTGTGTTTGCTTTGATATGTCACCATAATGTGGCACTTCTACCCTTGTCGGGTTGGGGTGTTACAACTCGGGTCTGGAGTAAGATTATGGTGGAGGGGTGCATTATCAATCTCAGGAATTTGTTCTTCAGCATCTTGATAAATTTGATGCAGCAGCTCTGAGAGTGGTCTTCAAACTAAATTACTTCTTTTAGCTTCCTAAATCTTCTCAGCTGCTACCTCTTTACTTGTAGACGAACAATGTGAGTAGATCTAATTAGGGATTAAATCTGGTTTTTCACTCTCCCCTAATTAGTGCTCTCCCCCAAACTGACAGCCTTTCTGATGAATGCCTAGAATATGAAGAAGTCTTTTGATAACCAAATGCATGCCGTCTTTAGTCTTCTAACACACAACGGAAAATGTAGAACAGACTGTAGACTCGACCTTCTTCAAGATTGTCCATTTGGGGAACAGAATATCAACATCTTCATCTCACCAAATGCATTCCAGTAATCTTACATATAACCCATCAGCCCGTAATGTACACATGAAATGATAACACCAAAGTAACAAGTTGAAACACTGATCATCTTTAGTTTGTATCATGAGACATTAAGCCCGATCACGTGAACTTGTTGTGCGTCCTTGATGTACACATTCTCTCCCCTGATGGTTACGATTAATCGGCCCGTGACGTACACATGAAATGAAAATACCAAGATAACAAGTTGAGACACTGATCATCTTTAATTTGTATCATAAGACATTAATCCCGATCTCGTGAACTTGTTGTGCGTCCTTGGTGTACACATTTCTCTCCCCTGATGGTTACGATTAATCGGAATCATCATAATGATGTGTACATGAAGCATAATGATGTATACATGAAGCATTTAACTAGAAGCACTTTATCACTGATTATATCAGCCCGTGAGAAGATGTCGAAGGGTCGGGAGGTAGAATTCCATGAACTTGTTCTTCAACACCTTGATGAATGAGTAGAGATATGCTTTCATGAGTTGTTGGAGAAGTACTAACAGATGGTACTTCTTGAACCATTGTGGTTCAAGAAGGAGTACCGGTTGTATCAGCAAATATCTGTGCATCAGCGGGAAACGTAGGAGATACAACACTTGATGGAGCTGAAAGTATTCTTCAAACCAATGGTTGAAACAACATATCTTCTTTCTTCATGGACGGTGGAACATTTAGTGTTGAAGAAACTTGGTTTGCACGACTCCTGAACTAATGTATTCAGGAATTGTATGACCATATCTCAAACATCAAACAACATGTAGTTTATTCACCCTTTCCCCCCTCAAAAATTGCATATGACTGCAATTTTTGATTGAACGAGTGAATAAGAATACCATCAATGGTAAGTAGATCCACTTGATAGCTGACATTTTGTTTATTCACCCTTTCCCCCCCTCAAAAATTGCATATGACTGCCATTTTTTATTGAACGAGTGAATAAGAATACCATCAATGGTAAGTAGATCCACTTGATGACTGACATTTTGTTTACTCACCCTTCCCCCCCCTCAAAAATTGCATATGACTGTAATTTTTGATAGAACAAGTGAATAAGAATATACTCCAATGTACGTTGATCCACTTGATGACAGAGTGAGCATGGGAAGAGCATGAAACTTGTTGATGAGAATGGTCATAAATAAGAAGATTTCTTTTCTTCCAAAGATAAAGCGCACTTAAGCGTACACCTTTCTTTTCTTTGAGGAATGGGGCCTGAAGTGATATCTGCAGACGCCATTATGTTGAAAATGAGGCCCGAGGCTTGAACTACAGTGTTCAAACGTCATATGTCGATGAACTGATGTGAACAGACCTCATTATGCACGTACATCACTGTTGAGTTTTCTGATCCCCCAAATTAGGAGATTTCAGTCCTTTTGGCCGCCACACCATGAGTTTTTCCTTGACGGAAATGATAGATGTACCTGTACTTAAGTAAGGATTCCCTGCACTAACACGACGATTTTGCTCATGTTTATATGGGTTAGTGACATTGATAACCTGATCATTTGGATTTTCACAATCATTCTTGGAAGTTCTATCTGTATCAATAGGTATCCATCTAAGACCAACCTTCTTTAAAATTCTACCCGTCGGTGACCACCTAAGGCAAGATCTCAGATTTTTAGATTTCTTATACCCCTTAGAATGCTTGTTGGGAGAATCTTTTAGTCCTACAGCAATCTGCCCACTAGGTTTCTAAGCATGACTCTTTCGTCCTACGGGCCTGTTGTGGCTTCTAGTCTTAGGGGATCGAACCTTAGAGTGTGCATTTACTTCTATAGTCTTAGACTTATGAAGTTCACCTTTAGAACGACCACTAACTGTCTGAACATTTGGTCTAGATTGTGAAATGACTGGTTTTGACAAAACTTGTTTCACATCAACTTGGGTTGCACACCTCAGGTTAGAAGATTTTGGTCATTCAGATCTAAACGCATTTGGTTGTCTAACCACTGTTCGCATTCTAAGAGGTTGTGAAACTGGCGTTCCCAAGATTGATGGTTTTACAAACATAGTATTCACACTATTTCTAGTTAAATTCCTCAATTCGTTCTTCAGGGCAGTGATTGTGAAACCTTTCTCTTGAATTTGAGCTTTGAATTCATCATTTTTGGCAATCAAAGAGGTTGTCTGATCTATAAACTTAGATTTCGTTTCTTTGATTGAATCATACATGTTTTTACATTGCATTTTCAAAGTCTCATTTTCAGTAAGTCATTCAGCCACTTTAGTGTCATGTTTAGTCTTAACTTCATTGCACATGTCACGCAACTCAGCCAAACTATTTTTCAGGTTTTTGATCGTTAAGTTTTTGGCTTCTAGCTGAGCTTTCAAATCATTTATTATAAAGAATTCACGAAATTCAGGAAGTTTCGGATTTTCACATGGTAGTTTAGTTTGAGAACTTTCTTCCATTTGTGGCATTGCGATTTCAAGAGAAATACAATGTTTTTCAAGTTGTAAATTTTTTTTTGAAAGTTCATTATAAACATCCTTTTCAACCATATCATTTGATTTGGAAAACTCAGCCGTAAGCAAAGAACTTGATGCATCATCATGTTCGGTATCCTGATCAATTTCTCCCCCCTTATGATTCATATTTGTTGAATCCGAGGTGATATTGCTATCAGTCTTTTCCAACAGATAAGTGTCATAAGCTGGTATAATTTGATCAGTATGTTGTTGTTCATTAGAGAGAACATTATGTTGATCAGACAGATGTACCTCAGCAGATGGTACTTGGTGATTTACTGGACTGAGATCTGCATCAACACCATGTGTGATATCAGTCCCTGAGCTGTTGCAATCATCATGCTTATCTGACTCTGTCTCGTTTCCCATATGTTGTGCCCTTTCATGAATGAACCCCTTAACATTACTCATAAGTTGGAGTAATGTAGCTCTGAACACGTCAACCTCGGTTCCAGTGTAGTTAGCAAAACACTTTTTCGTCATTTCATTGTCATAATCATAATCCTCAGTGAATTGCGAGTCAAAGAATACTTGGAGTTGGTTGCTGATCACAAAAAGGCAGCCATGGATCTAATTTCAGAGAATTCTTCTTTGTCAAGTTGTTGTTCAAGTTGATCTAAGTACAGAATCATTTTGACAGTGAAGTCCTGAACATCTTGACCAAAGAGTGTTGCGAAAGCCCGTGTGTATCCTCCCAAGTATCCAGGTTTTTCAAAGAGAACCTTGAGATGTGAATGAAGTAATCTAAAACTTTTCAATGCAACTTTCCTTTGTATTAGTCAATATTAGTGACTGAACCAACTCTCTCTCTTGCGAATTTGAGCACGAAGATTCCACATTAGCATTATCAGAATCACACACGTTTATTTGTTGTACAGAATTGGAAGTCTTTTGTTTATCATATGTGTCATACAACTTGAGTACCTCAGATATGAAGGAATCTGAAGTAGTAGACATGATGTAAACGTGCACAGGATTTTACAATTCTATGATTTAAACTGAGAAATAGATTCTTTCGCGGGATTTTACAAAAATCAAGAAATAAACCATGAAATGATAATGATTACTTTAATGTGTTATGATTTAAGTTTGGTAGACTTGGTGATCAGTTGTATATTTGTGATTTGGTATGGTTGATGCAAGTTGTTACGGTGAAAATATGGTCTGAAAACTTAAAACCTCAATAACTTCATTTTGGAGCGTTTTCAGGCTTCGAAAGTCGGGTTGAATGAAATAAGAAACCTTTGAGGGACCTTGAGTGGCTAGGGAGAGTTGTGCAGCGTATCACTGGGTCCATAATACTTTGTCTTTAATGCCAGCAATCAACTTAGTGATTCTGACAGCATATGTATTGACCCGGTTTCTTCCTAAAGTGTAAGGAGGGCTTCTTTCTTTTCACCCTTTATCTTTACATTTCTTTTACATTCTTCAACCCCTTCAGCGCTTACCGAGACTTCATCACTAGTACCTTGATGAATTTGATGCAGCAGCACTGAGAATGGTCATAAATAAGAAGATTTCTTTTCTTCCAAAGATAAAGCGCACTTAAGCGTACACCTATCTTTTCTTTGAGGAACGGGCCTGAAGTGATATCTGCAGACGCCATTATGTTGAAAATGAGGCCCGAGGCTTGAACTACAGTGTTCAAACGTCATATGTCGATGAAGAACGAGGCCTGAACTGATGTGAACAGACCTCATTATGCACGTACATCACTGTTGAGTTTTCTGATCCCCCAAATTAGGAGATTTCAGTCCTTTTGGCCGCCACACCATGAGTTTTTCCTTGACGGAAATGATAGATGTACCTGTACTTAAGTAAGGATTCCCTGCACTAACACGATGATTTTGCTCACGTTTATATGGGTTAGTGACATTGATAACCCGATCATTTGGATTTTCACAATCATTCTTGGAAGTTCTATCTGTATCAATAGGTATCCATCTAAGACCAACCATCTTTAAAATTCTACCCGTCGGTGACCACCTAAGGCAAGATCTCGGATTTTTAGATTTCTTATACCCCATAGAATGCTTGTTGGGAGAATATTTTAGTCCAACAGCAACCTGCCCACTAGGTTTCTGAGCATGACTCTTTGGTCCTACGGGCCTGTTGTAGCTTCTAGTCTTAGGGGATCGAACCTTAGAGTGTGCATTTACTTCCATAGTCTTAGACTTATGAGGTTCACCCTTAGAACGACCACTAACTGTCTGAACATTTGGTCTTGATTGTGAAGTGACTAGTTTTGACAAAACTTGTTTCACATCAACTTGGGTTGCACACCTCAGGTTAGAAGATTTTGGTCGTTCAGATCTAAACGCATTTGGTTGTCTAACCACTGTTCGCATTCTAAGAGGTTGTGAAACTGGCGTTCCCAAGATTGATGGTTTTACAAACATAGTATTCACACTATTTCTAGTTAAATTCCTCAATTCGTTCTTCAGGGCAGTGATTGTGAAACCTTTCTCTTGAATTTGAGCTTTGAATTCATCATTTTTGGCAATCAAAGAGGTTGTCTGATCTATAAACTTAGATTTCGTTTCTTTGATTGAATCACACATGTTTTTACATTGCATTTTCAAAGTCTCATTTTCAGTAAGTAATTCAGCCACTTTAGTGTCATGTTTAGTCTTAACTTCATTGCACATGTCACGCATCTCAGCCAAACTATTTTTCAGGTTTTTGATCGTTAAGTTTTTGGCTTCTAGCTGAGCTTTCAAATCATTTATTATAAAGAATTCACGAAATTCAGGAAGTTTCGGATTTTCACATGGTAGTTTAGTTTGAGAACTTTCTTCCTTTTGTTGCATTGCGATTTCAAGAGAAATACAATGTTTTTCAAGTTGTAAATTTTTTTTTGAAAGTTTATTATAAACATCCTTTTCAACCATATCATTTGATTTGGAAAACTCAGCCGTAAGAAAAGAACTTGACGCATCATCATGTTCAGTATCCTAATCAATTACTCCCCCCTTATGATTCATATTTGTTGAATCCGAGGTGATATTGCTATCAGTCTTTTCCAACAGATAAGTGTCATAAGCTGGTATAATTTGATTAGTATGTTGTTGTTCATTAGAGAGAACATTATGTTTATCAGACAGATGTACCTCAGCAGATGGTACTTGGTGATTTACTGGACTGAGATCTGCATCAACACCATGTGTGATATCAGTCCCTGAGCTGTTGCAATCATCATGCTTATCTGACTCTGTCTCGTTTCCCATATGTTGTGCCCTTTCATTAATGAACCCCTTAACATTACTCATAAGTTGGAGTAATGTAGCTCTTAACACGTCAACCTCGGTTCCAGTGTAGTTAGCAAAACACTTTTTCATCATTTCATTGTCATAATCATAATCCTCAGTGAATTGCGAGTCAAAGAATACTTGGAGTTGGTTGCTGATCACAAAAAAGGCAGCCATGGATCTAATTTCAAATAATTCTTCTTTGTCAAGTTGTTGTTCAAGTTGATCTAAGTACAAAATCATTTTGACAGTGAAGTCCTGAACATCTTGACCAAAGAGTGTTGCGAAAGCCCGTGTGTATCCTCCCAAGTATCCAGGTTTTTCAAAGAGAACCTTGAGACGTGAATGAAGTAATCTAAAAAATTCAATGCAACTTTCCTTTGCATTAGGCAATATTAGTGACTGAACCAACTCTCTCTCTCTTGCGAATTCGAGCACGAAGATTCCACATTAGCATTATCAGAATCACACACGTTTATTTGTTGTACAGAATTGGAAGTCTTTTGTTTATCATATGCGTCATACAACTTGAGTACCTCAGATATGAAGGAATCTGAAGTAGTAGACATGATGTAAACGTGCACGGGATTTTACAATTCTATGATTTAAACCGAGAAATAGATTCTTTCGCGGGATTTTACAAAAATCAAGAAATAAACCGTGAAATGATAATGATTACTTGAATGTGTTATGATTTAAGTTTGGTAGACTTGGTGATCAGTTGTATTTTTGTGATTTGGTATGGTTGATGCAAGTTGTTACGGTGAAAATATGGTCTCAAAACTTAAAACCTAAATAACTTCATTTTGGAGCGTTTTCAGGCTTCGAAAGTCGGGTTGAATGAAACAAGAATCCTTTGAGGGACCTTGAGTGGCTAGGGAGAGTTGTGCAGCGTATCACTGGGTCCATGATACTTTGTCTTCAATGCCAGCAATCAACTTAGTGATTCTGACAGCATATGTATTGACCCGGTTTCTTCCTAAAGTGTAAGTAGGGCTTCTTTCTTTTCACCCTTTATCTTTACATTTCTTTTTCATTCTTCAACCCCTTCAGCGCTTACTGAGACTTCATCACTAGTACCTTGTTGGGTTTGTTCTAGTACTAGCTCCATCTCAGTAGGCACTCTTCCCTTATCAACTTTTCTCCTTTTTAATCATTCCTAAGGACTTCTATTCTTACTAGAGGATTGTCTCTGGGAAGATCCCTCTGGTTCTGGCTGGATCGTGGGAGCTAATACCTAACCTTACCATCCTTATAACTCTAGTACATTAAATAAAGTGGTCGGTCTTTGGTATTCTTCCACAATTGCCATCATAAGTCATTTGCTCCCCCTCAATATGTGCATCGATATACGAAAGAGTTTAGCACATATGGGAGAGCCTACACTTGAGTCCAAAAGATCACATTTTATCAGGTTTCATATTTAAATCACATTCTCTCCCCCGATCAAAAATTTCAAACCTTTTGAGATTTGTGATCCTAATTGATTTAAATAAGTTTAGAAAACATGGGAGAAAACATGGTCATGTTTAATATATGCTGATAATGGAACATGCAAATGATCACTACTGATGTTGCACAAAGTTTAAAAAGGTGTCATAAATTTGAGCAAATACTCTCCCCCTCAATTAATGACCCATTTTCTATTTAAAGAGCTGTAGTTATTGAATTGAGCATCAAGTATTTGTGAAATTTAAGTCCAGTTACCACCTTGTGAAACCCCAAAACTCTCCTGAAGAATCATAGACGAGGAAGAGTTTATGGTGTAAAGAAGACTTCTCTTCTTATACGAGAAATGATGCACTGAAACGTACATCAAATCGGGAAAACATGGATATAAAGTAATCCATGCCCGGGTGAACTTCACCCAGTGGGAGGAACAACCGTCTTTTTGGCGACGTGCTTTCCCCGTTTTGAAATGCGGGTTGCTATCTAAAGTAATAGCAAGCCATCATGACATGTTTTAACAATTTATTTGAACTTCTGCTCGAGCTTCATTTAAAGTCCTGTGTCATTATTGAATGACATTTCTAGGACCGTAAATGTTATCGATAAACAGAAGACATGCCTAGAACACTATTTTTGGTATTTTTGTGATTTTCTGATTTTTATGGTTTTAATAGATTTTATAATTTTCTATTATCTTTTTGCTATAGAATATATACAAATATATACAAGGATACGTGAAGAATTACCGCCTTAATTCTTCTTTGATAGAAAAGAGTTCAATCAAATTATTTTCCGCCGAATGGTATCGGATATCCATGTGCATCAAAGCAGCACCATATGACAGGTAATTCGCTGAAAACGGAGTTAGGGTTCAAAAGTTATGATAGTTTGAAGTTTTGACGTAAAAAATCAACTTTGGTCAAAACGCAGAAAGCTCAAACCGCAGAAGACTCAAACCGCAATACCACAAACCGCAGAAAAACACAAACCGCAGAAATGTCAAACATTAATCTTTGTGAAACAGCAAGACTGGTCAAACCGCAAAGATCAAACCGCAAGATTCAAAATGCAGGAATACTAGACAAACCGCAAAGATCAAACCGCTGAACCTTGACAAACCGCAGACTTACCAAACAGCTGAATTTCAAATCGCGAAAACCTAAACCGCAGTGAGTTAAACCGCAGCACCTAAAGTCAAACCGCTGGACAAAACGACAAACCGCAAGATGACAAAGAACACAAACCGCAATTGCAAATAGACAAAGTGTCCTTTTCAGTAATTTTTGTCCGTTTCCTGTTTTGGTTAAAACGCCAAACCGCTGTCAGAAGTTTTGATCAAACCGCAACTGACACTTTCCCAACTAACTCAAACCGCAGACAAGAAACCTCTATCGAACGTCAAAACCGCTACGGAGAAAGTTCATCTGAGTGTCAAACCGCAGCCAAGAAAAATCACAAATCTTCCACAAACTAACACAAGCACTGTAGTATACTATCAAGGAAGATGTGAAACAACTTTGTAAACATGAAAGTACAAGTATTACACGAATTAAACCACAAACAAAGCTTAAACTAAAGATTTTATTCCTTTTTCTATTCGACCCACAAAACTCAATAAAACTACCAAAACCACTCCACAAATCCTTGAATATGCACTCACTAGAACCTAACCATGGCTCTTGATACCAATTGTAGCATATTCATAACACATAAACATACACAATAAGTGGTTTAGGCCGTGGGTTTAGAGAGAGAGAGAGGAGAATGGGAACTTAGAGAGAGAAAGTGAAATGTGTAATATTAGATTAAGAGAAGTTCCAACCCTTCCCATGTGTGGGAAGAGGCTTATATACTTACTAGCTAAGGTGCCCCGAGTGGGCTGTGGAGCGAGCTGACAGTGGGTAAATACCCGACCCAACTCCACTAATACTACGATAAATAAACTAATAGTAACCAAACTTAGAGCTACGCTAAGCATGAAAATACACGGGGTGACCGATCCTTTTTCTTAATCCTAACAACAGTAGGGCCCTAAGATATATTTGACCTTAGCTAGGCAACACATTATAGCAAATGGTATCCGGTTTATTTGCTACCCTGGTCTAAGACAAATATCTGTTGCATATATCTAACCTTAGCCAGTCGACACGTTATAGCAAATCATAAAACAGTAGTTAGGTCCATTCAAAACAGTTTTGCTTGTTTTCTCACCCCCAAAGTTTCAATAAACAGTTCACGTGTAAAAGTGAGGCTATGAAACTCACATACATATAAAATAATCTCACAACGCCTTTGATAACGCTCAAATTGTGCATGTTTTTAGTAGCGTTATTCGTTTTTTTATATATGTTATTTGGTTATATTTATATGCTTTTGTTACTTAATCGTACCAAAGTATGTTTGCAAAGTATATGTAGCCAAGTACAGGAAAAAGGAAGAAAACGATAAAAAAAAATGAGGAAGAAGGAAATATTTAGGATGGTACGAAGATCCTGGTGTCAAGTTCCACACCAAATAGGCATTTCAAAGAATGGAGGTCTAAGTATGCAAGTTGACAAGGTTCAAGATAAAGAAAAGACCAAGTTTGGATGAAGAACCAAGAGCCAAGAATAAGAAACAAGCCAAACGAAAAAAGTCCATAAGAGCATACAGCAACACTCCATCGGATCGGATGTTGCCCACAACTAAATCGGATGGAGGCAATTTCTGAAGTCCAACCGATCGGTTGGACGCAATACCGATCGGTTGGATGTCGTCTGATTTGCCAAAACTTCATCATTAAGTATTGTGTTTAACTACCAATGATTCTATAGCCTTCTAATGATGATTCTAGGCCCTTCTAATTTGCTTGGAGGCCAAGTGTAGCATTAAAGACCCTAAGGCTTTGAGAGTAGTATAAATAGGACCATTTGTGAAGAGTTTTAGACACACCTTTTCAACAATTCTCATACCAACTCTCATACAATCATTAAGATACTCTCTCAAAAGTCCAAATTCGTCCTTAGAAGTTCAGGAAGCTTTGGAGGTCCAAGAAGTCTACATTTGGAGGTCAAAACATCAAGAAGTCAACACCAATACTTGGGGTATCATTACTTTATCATTTGTAATCTATTTCCAATCATTGTAAGACTTTCAATTATGGTTTCTAATGTTCAAAGTTCTGAGTTTATGTTAGTGTTTGCTATGAGTGGCTAGTGCCTTTGCGCACTTGCTTAGATGATGTATATTGCTTATTGATTTGCGTATGATTGTGATAACATGTTTTAATTCAATTTCAAGTTGATTCTAAGATCCAATTGTGATTAAGTTTCGTAGTGACATTTGTTGATCAAGTTTAACTAGTTGCTAATAATTTTAAGGGTCGAAAGAACTATTGTTATTCAACTAGTTATAATCATTTGTCTATGAATGATTTTTTTTATCCATTATTCTTGATTAAACAAAGAAAGTTAATTGTGGTTGTAATAAGAATGCTTTTGTCTATCAAAATAGGATTGATTGTAAACCATTTCAAGGGTCGAAAGATTAATAGTTTACTATCAATTATGACCTTTTGTCTATGATCGGTTACCTTTTGTATTGACCATTTCCTAAGCTTATTTGATAAAGCAAAAGACTATTTTTATGTTTAAGTTACCCCAACTTATGAAACTTGAATTGATCTTGAATTGATTGGTTAAACGTAATGCTTGTTTTTATGAACCAAAATCTTGACGAAGGCTTAATTTGTAGAAACAATAGATTAGTTCACCAAACTAATTGTCATAACCAACATGTTATCCAAAGTTATCACAATCATGCTAATCAAGAGTAGTATTTTAGTCTAAGCAAGTGTAGTTTTTAATAATTTGAATTATTATATTTTCATCATTGCTTGTTTAAGAAATTCACTTTTAGTAGCTTACGATCCGATTCACACACAAATCCCTGCGAACGATCCTGACTTACCATCATAATCTTGCTATAACGGAGGAGTTCACTTGCTCGTATGTGTTATTTCTAGATTCGGTAATTCACCTTTATAGATTTAAAACTTGTACACACATGTAACACATCAAGTTTTTGGCGCCGTTGCCGGGGATTTTGATTGTGTTTTCATAAGTTTTAGAAGTCCATTTCTCACTAAGTTCATTTTCATAAAAAAAAAAAAAAAAAAAAGTTTTCCGAGCTGACCATCCAAACGATTGCTCAATTTTCAAATTTACCAAGAGCTCCATCCGATCGGTATCACTTCCATCCGATCGGATCCCTTCAAACCAAATTTACCGAGACAACCATCCGATCGGTATTACACTCATCCGATCGGATCACCAACCCTGATTTTCCAAACTGTTTCCATTCTTTACTCGTGTGTTTAGACATTGCCTCGATTCTCTTGGGAATTGTATGAACACTCGATCAACTGGAATAGAAACAATTTCACCTTTTTTAGATCCCGAACGTTTAGTCCGAAGATCAAGAAGAAAAAGAAAACCCTTTGTTCCATTAGCCAATCGTGTACCAAGAGTACGAAACCCACCGTTTGATAACATTTTTGAAGCCAAAGTCATTTATAACCCATTCACTGATCAACCTTTTCCCATCGCTGATGATCAACCCATGTGGGAAGTCAACCGAGCCGTAGCACCCATTCCTGGAGCTACTATTGTTGCTGTCAACCTAGGTGACAATTTCACCGTGAAAGGTCACCATCTTTCCATGATCAAAGACCGTCAATTCGATGGCCGTTCGAGGGCCGATCCTCACAAACACATTGCCGAATTCATCGAAATTTGTGGCATGTTCCGATATTGCGACACCAATGTGGATGCCATTAAACTCAAACTTTTTCCATCATCACTTGCTGGAGATGCAAAAGTGTGGTATAACGAATTAACACCAGGAATTATCAATACTTGGGAGGAGATGAGGCAAGCTTTTGTAAGCCGATTCTTTCCACCTGCCATGTTTGACCGACTCATGGGAGAAATTCGTGCTTTCACACAAAACCCTAACGAATCACTCGTCGAAGCCTGGCTTCGTATGAAAGATTTGCTTCGTAGTTGTCATGGACATGGTTTAGGACGAGGAACCATTATCCAAATCTTCTACCATGGACTTGATGAAGCATCTCAAGGAATTCTTGATGCTGGAGGAATTTTTCTTTATAAGACTCCTAACCGTTGCTTTTGCTGAAAGTACCGATACCTCTAAACTCATGGAGAAAATGGAAACCTTGATTTCAAAAATCGACTCGCAATACAAAGATCTTAAAGGAGAAATGAAAGAAATGCGAGACGGTTGTAACAACTGTGGAGGTAATCACCCATCATCAGAATGTGACGATCAACCAATGGACCAACCCAAAGAAGGAGAAGCTAATTATGTCCAAGGAGGATACCGTGGAGGCGGTTATCGTGGAAATTATTACGGACGAAATTCTGTAAATTGGCAAGATCGCCAACAAAGGGATAACAACCGTGATTCTCAACCACGAGTAGACAATCAAACTCCACAAACCCCTGATAAAAAACTGGAAGAAACCAATTTTGAAAAAATGATGAGAGAATTCGTAACTGCTCAAAAATCCACCAATGAATTCGTCAGGAACCAATTTTTCAATCTCAAAACCAAAGTTGAGCAAGGCCAGAATAATCATCAAGCATCTATTCAAGATCTTGAAAACAAATTCGGTAGACTTTCTGATCAAATTTCTTCCCGACCATCAGGTTCATTACCAAGTAATACCAAAACCAACCCTAAACCAACATCATCTGGATCAAACGATAAAACTTATCGTCCACCACAGACTAGAAATGAGCATATCAATGCTGTATTCACAAGAAGTGGTCTCTCTTATGATCCACCACCCAATCCAAATGATACCACGATCATCAATGATGATAGTGAGGATGAAGCTGAAGAAACCAAGAAGGAAAATACCACAAAAACACCACCCAAACCCATCCCACCAGTTAAGGCATACACACCAAAAATTCCATATCCTCAGAGCCTTAAGAAAGAAAAGATGGAAGAACGTTATAAGAAGTTTGTTGAAATAATCAAAGAGGTTAGACTCAATGTACCCCTCGTTGATGTTTTAGCTGGAATGCCCAATTATGGGAAATTTTTGAAAGAACTTCTCAATAACAAAAACAAGTTGGAGCAAATATCCGCTACCTTTCTCAATGAAGAATGTTCAGCCATTGTTAAAAACAAAATTCCACCAAAACTCGGAGATCCCGGAAGTTTTCTGATTCCATGCACGTTAGGAAACAACATCACATGCGATACTTTAGCCGATCTAGGTGCAAGTATCAATTTGATGCCCTATTCGTTGTATTCTAAACTTTCCATCAATACTTTGAAACCTACAAGGATGAGTATTCACTTAGCAAATCATTCTTACCAATATCCAGTTGGAATTGCTGAGAATATGCTTGTCCAAGTTGGTAAATTCATTTTTCCCGTGGATTTTGTGATCTTAGAAATGGAGGAAGATAGTAGAGTACCTCTTATTTTAGGAAGACCTTTCCTAAACACAGCTGATGCGATCATCAAAGTAAAAGGAAAAGAACTCAATCTTGGAGTTGGAGAAGATAGAATTACCTTTTTAATCGATAAAGCAATGCAATATCAACATTCCAGTGATGACACTTGTTTTAACATTGATGTAATCGATGAAGTCACTAAGGAAGAATTGGATGCATTACTTGACGATTCTGATCCATTCATGACTATTTCAGAAAAAATTAGTGAAACAAACTTTGATAAAGAATTCGCTGATTTTATGGAAGTAAAGTTTGAAGAAGATAAGGCAGAAGTTGAAGAAGGAGAAATAATAGAAGAAGATTTTGAGGAAATCACTTTTAATGATCAATTGAGAATCAAAACATCTCTTCAAGAACCACCAACTGATCTTGAGCTGAAACCACTTCCCGAAAATCTTGAATATGCTTACTTGGAAGATAATTCACTTCTTCCAGTAGTCATATCTTCGTTGCTTAATGATAAGGAAAAAGAATGTCTCATTTTTGTTCTCAAGAAGCATAAAAGAGCTTTTGCGTGGAAAAAGTCTGATATCCCAGGAATTAGTCCTGATTTTTGTAGACACAAAATCAATTTCGAAGAAGATGCTAAACCCGTTGTAGAAAGACAACGTCGACTCAATCCCAACATGAAAGAAGTTGTTAAAAAAGAAATCATCAAACTTCTTGATGCCGGTATCATTTACCTCATCGAGGATAGTCCTTGGGTGAGTCTAGTTCACTGTGTTACGAAAAAAGGAGGAATGACTGTTGTGACTAACGAACGAAATGAATTAGTTCCTACTAGAACTGTCACTGGATGGCGAGTATGTATTGATTACAGAAAATTAAACAAAGCCACCAGAAAAGATCATTTTCCTTTACCTTTCATGGATCAAATGCTTGAGAGATTAGCAGGGACGAGTACTTTTGTTTCCTTGATGGTTTTTCAGGATATTTCCAAATTCCCATTGATCTTGTTGATCAAGAAAAGACTACATTCACATGTCCCTTTGGAACTTATGCTTATCGGCGTATGCCTTTTGGTCTTTGTAATGCACCTGCGACTTTTCAAAGGTGTATGATTGCTATATTCCAAGACATGCTTGAAACATCTATGGAAGTTTTCATGGATGACTTTTCAGTTTTTGGAAGCTCATTTGAAGCTTGTCTTTCTAATATTGATAAAATGCTCGAAAGATGCGAAGCTGCACATCTTGTTCTCAATTGGGAAAAATGTCATTTCATGGTGACTGAAGGAATTGTGCTAGGACAAAAAATTTCCAGTGCAGGAATGGAGGTTGACAAAGCAAAAATTAATGTTATCACCAAATTACCACCTCCAACAAACGTTAAAGCCATTAGAAGTTTTCTAGAACATGCCGGTTTCTACCGTCGTTTCATTAAGGATTTTTCCAAAATATCTCGTCCAATGACGAAAATTCTCAAAAAAGATTCTATTTTTGACTTCAATTCAGATTGCATGAAGGCATTCAAAACATTGAAAACCCAACTGACTAGTGCACCCATTATGGTTTCACCTAAATGGTCACTACCATTCAAGCTCATGTGCGATGCAAGCGATTTTGCTGTTGGAGCTGTATTAGGATAACGTGAAGGAAAACATTTCCGTCCTATATAATTCGCTAGCAAAACACTCAACAATGCACAACAAAATTATACGGTTACAGAGAAAGAATTGTTAGCCGTTGTTTTTGCTTTCGACAAATTCGGATCTTATCTTGTGCTTTCAAAAATGATTGTGTTCACTGATCATTCAGCACTCAAATATCTGTTTACCAAACAAGATGCAAAACCGCGTCTTATCCGATGGATTTTGCTACTCCAAGAATTTGATATCGAAATAAAAGATAAGAAAAGAGCAGAAAATCTAGCTGCTGATCATTTGTCTCGTCTCGAAAATCCAAATTTGGAAGAATTAAAGGAAGACGAGATTGACGATTATTTCCCTGATGAAACTCTCATGACTGTTGATACAGTTGATAAAAACGAAATACCATGGTTTGCAGATTATGCAAATTACCTCGTTGGAGGAATTCTCAAAAAAGGATTAACTCATGCCCAACGAAGTAAATTCTTTTCAGAACTAAAACACTATTATTGGGAAGAGCCCTATCTTTTCAAGATGTGTCCCGATGGGATGATCAGAAGATGTGTTTCTGGTTCTGAAACAAGAAGAATTCTTGATGAATGCCATCATGGCTCGACTGGGGGACACTATGGTCCTTCCACCACAGCTAAAAAAGTTTTTGATGCTGGATTCTATTGGCCGACCATTTTCAAAGAAGCTCATACTCTTGTTCAAAACTGCGATGCTTGCCAAAAATCCGGTAGTCTTTCTCGTAGAGATGAAATGCCTCAAAAGAGCATTCAACTCTGCGAAATATTCGATATTTGGGGAATCGATTTTATGGGACCGTTTCCTAAATCGCACAAATACGAATATATTCTCGTTGCTATTGATTACGTTTCCAAATGGGCTGAAGCCGAAGCTCTACCCACAAATGATGCACGAGTTGTTGTTAATTTTCTCAAAAAGCTTTTCGCTCGTTATGGAATTCCTAAAGCTTTAATAAGTGATCGAGGAACCCATTTCTGTAACAAAAAAATGGAGAAAATAATGAAACGATATGGAGTTTATCATCGTTTCGCCACAGCTTGTCATCCACAGACCAGTGGTCAAGTGGAAAATACCAACAGAGCGTTAAAAAGGATACTTGAAAAAAGGGTTAAAGATAATCCCGCCGTTTGGTCAAGAAAAGTAGATGATGCTCTGTGGGCATTTCGTACTGCTTATAAAACACTAATTGGTACAACACCATACAGACTTTTTGTTGGGAATTAAATATTCTGAAGTTAGAGTATTAGAAATTACTCTAAGTCAAAGGTACTGCTAGTACATCAAGGTACTGCTAGTTCATGATCAAGGTACTGCTAGTACATCAAGGTACTGCTAGTTCAAGTTGAAGGTACTGCTGATCAGTGACTCATTGGATAAGATCGAAAAGATATTTATTGTATTTTGGTCAAACATATACGGTAGATAATATCTTACTCCATGTGCTTAGTTAACAAGTTGTATACATAGATACATGTTGTATCTTATGTACTGACACCAATATGAATAAGTTAAACAAGTAAGTCGGTCAAGACTTTTAAGCAATTTGTAAAGATCTTTTGCAACTATAAAAGAGATCTTAGTCTAGTGAATATGTGTGTGAATATCTGTTAAGACATAGAACAAACAAAAAAAATAACATATCACAAATCTAGAAGTATAAGATTCAAGGTTTTGTAACCCTAGTGAAAAACACAAGATCACTCGTATTATTTGGAATAATATTGAATCGTTTAGTGAAATACTTTCTTTGTTCATTGTTAAGTAACAAATATAATTCTTCCATTTCCATAACATACATAACCTTCTAAGTGTGGTTAAGTAAATTCCGCGTACTTAATCATATTAACTCAATATATCTTATACACAAAGACACAAGGTTTAACCACCTTAACCGTGTATCAAACAAGAGGACCTCACAGTTGGTATCAGAGCTAGAGGTTGATATATTTGATTTAGAAGAAACAGAAATGGAAGCTCAGGATGTTCAAACAAATGTTGCTGCAAAGTTGCCCATGATCAAACCTAATGAGTTTGAGTTATGGAGGATGAGAATTGAGCAATATTTCATGGTCCAAGATTATACCCTTTGGGATATAATTATATATGGTGATTCCTTTTCACCAAGCTACTCAGAAGTTGTCCTAGAAGGTAAAACAAGTAGGAAAAGAAATACTGGACCAGTGTCAAATGAAGAGAAGATACTGAAGAGAAATGATCAGAAAGCAAGAAATTTGCTACTTATGACCATTCCTGGTGAGCAGATGCTATCATTTAACAAGTATCTTGATGCAAAAACTCTTTTTGAAGAGATTTGTGCATATTTTGGTGGTAATGAAACTACCAAAAAGACACAGAAGACACTACTAAAGCAACAATTTGAAAACTTCACTGCTTTTAGTAATGAGTCTCTTGATAAGCTATTCTCTAGATTACATAAGCTTGTCAGTCAGTTAGCTGTGTTGGGTGTTGAGACAGAGAAGGAAGATCTCAACATGAAGTTTTTAAGAAGTCTACCTGATGAGTTCCACACTCATGTCATTGTCTGGATGAACAAACCAGACATTGAAACAATGAAGCTCAATGATTTGTACAACAACTTCAAAATTGTTGAACAAAGTCTTAGAAAGTCTGGAACTTATGGTACTAGTTCTGGGAACGTGGCACTCTTGTCATCTCCTAGTATTGGTAAGAGTGAAGAGGTAGATGAAGGTGAAAGTGCTCCTTCTACAAGTTCTCATAAGGATGTTGCTGGTCTTGGAGATTCAACATTCTATGCCTTTATTACCAGTCAATCTAATGGCTCTCCTCTCAACCATGAAGACCTTGAATAGGTAGATGGTGATGATTTGGAAGCTATGGATATTAAATGGCAGGTTGCTTTGCTTAGCATGAGGGCTAAGAAGTATTGGCAAAGAACTGGGAAGCAGATTACCATAAATGGTAATGACACTGCTGGGTTTGATAAGAAGAAAGTAGAGTGTTTCAACTGTCATAGGTTAGGACACTTTGCTAAGGAGTGTAGAAGCCCAAGAAAGCAGGAGAATAGAAACACATGGTATAAGCAAGATAGGAGAAAGGAAGTTACTGTTGAAGAGCCAAAGGCTATGTTGGCTATTGATGGTATTGGTTATGATTGGAGCTCTATGGCTATTGAAGATGATGCACCACCAAATGCTGCTCTATTGGCCAATGAATTTGCTCTAATGGCTCATTATGATTCAGAGGTAAACAATATTACATCTTGTACTGAATCATGTCCTAATCTTAAAGCTTATGAAGACCTTAATAAGAGATTTGAAGCTCATAAACAAGAGCTACTTGATTCTTTGTTTAATTTGGCTAATCACAAAAGAGGTCTAGGTGTTTTAGAAAAACAAGTCTTACATTTTAAAAATAATGAAATTCATTTTGCTGATGACATCAATATACTAAAAAATGACATTAAGATCAGAGATGAGTGTATTGTTGAGTTGAATGATTCATTAGCTAAACACAAAAATGAAAGAGAAAATGTAAAGGTTTCTGTGGATGTTTTAGCACATTCCTCAGAAAAATTCAATAGACTTTGGGAAGCCCAAGTTATTGATAAAGTTAATTCTGGTGTTGGATTTAAGTCTGTACCCCCACCATACAGAGGTGTTCATTCACCTCCAGGTATTGATTTAGCTCACACAGGGTTACCTGAGTTTCAAGAACCAATCATGGAATATGGTTCTAAGGTCACTAAATCTCCTAAGATAGAAAAGGTAAGTAAAAGTTTAGATAAAACTTTATCTTATCAGGACAAGGTGTCCTTTGTTAAGAAAGGAGATGCTATAGTTGTTGAAGATTGCACAACTGATAGTGATAGTGAAGAAGAACAGGTTATGTCTAAACCTGTCTTGGTTAAGAAAGTAGGAACAAGTATTCCTAAGATAGTCAATCACAACACTAACAGGCCTAAGTCAAATGTTAAGACTGTTAGGAAACCAGTTAGATTTTGTGAACAATATAGAACTACAAACAAGCCCAGAGGTAACCAAAGGAATTGGAACAACCTCAAGTCTAACCAAATAGGTGATGACTTTGCTTTTTATAATAAAGCTTGTTATACATGTGGTAGTTTTGACCATCTTGCAGCTTTCTGCAACCAAAGGGTTACTGGGTATGAAAACCATAGAGTGAACCACAAAAGGCAAACTCCTCAAACTCTCTTTCACTCTAATACTCATAGAACTAAACCCAGAACAGTCTCAAACAAGTCTGGACTCAAAGGTCCTGACAGACAAAAAGGTCCTGTTAACAAAGTACTGCCAGTTCAAATTAAAGGTACTGGTAAATCTAAAGGTACTGTTAGACCTTTGATGACTGTTAACCCAAAATCAACAGCTAAGGATGCAAAAACAACTTTCATACATGCATCTAAAACTGTTCTAAGACCCATTCAAACAAAAGCAGTGGTTCACAAACAAATTTGGAGACCAAAGGGTGTGACTTCAAAGTTAGCAGACTCTGCTAAGCATGTTACTCACTCTGCTGCTAAGGGTAATAGGGCAAATGCTGTTAAGGCCTCAGCATGTTGGATTCAAAAATCCAATGTTGCATCAACAGTCCTTAAAAGATTAAATTACATTGATGCAAGAGGCAGATCCAAGTCAGTAATGGCTTGGATCCCCAAAGAAAACTAACACTCTTATTTGTGTGCAGGAACATTCTATTGATCATCAAGATCAAGGATACTCAGATAGTGGATGTTCCAATCACATGACAGGCAACATGTCTTATCTTTCAGACTTTCAAGAATTCAATGGAGGATATGTTACCTTTGGAGGTGGTTTTCGTGGCAAAATTTCTGGTAAAGGTACTATTAAAACCGGAAATTTAGATTTTGAAAATGTGTACTATGTACAAGAGTTAAAGTATAATCTTTTTAGTGTTTCACAAATGTGTGACAAAAAGAATAATGTCCTTTTTACTGACACTGAATGTCTTGTTCTATCTAAGGATTTTAAGATGCCTGATGAAAATCAAGTACTTCTTAGAATTCATAGAAAGGCCAACATGTATAGTGTTGATATGAAGAACATCATTCCTAAAAAGGATTTAACTTGTCTTGTATCAAAGGCCACATTGGATGAATCAATGTTATGGCATAGAAGGCTTGGTCATATTAACTTCAAAACCATAAATAAAATTGTTAAGAATGGTTTGGTAAGAGGTTTACCTCACAAAAGATTTAAAAATGATCAAACATGCATTGCTTGTCTAAAAGGCAAACAACACAAAGCCACTTGTAAGCCCAAAATTTTTAACTCTATCAATCAGTCATTGTTTATGCTGCATATGGACTTATTTGGACCAATTTCAGTATGGAGTATACAACATAAAAAATATTGTCTTGTTATAACTGATGACTATAGCAGATTTACATGGGTTTTCTTTTTAGCCTCTAAGGATGAGACATCAAGCATCCTTAAGGAATTCATTACACTGATAGAAAACCAAGTAAGCAAGAAAGTAAAAGTCATTAGGAGTGATAATGGGACAGAGTTTAGAAATAGAGTGATGGATGATTTCTGCAAAGAAAAAGGTATTAGGAGAGAATATAGTGTTGCTAGAACACCACAACAGAATGGAGTGGTTGAAAGAAAGAATAGAACACTAATTGAAGCTGCTAGAACAATGTTAGCTGATTCCAAGCTACCTATAATCTTTTGGGCAGAGGCAATTAACACTGCTTGCTATGTTCAAAATAGAGTTTTAGTTGTGCAGCCTCACAATAAGACATCATATGAACTCTTTAATGGTGGAACTCCTGCAATAGGATTTCTTAGACCTTTTGGATGTCATGTGACCATTCTCAATACCTTAGACCATTTAGGAAAATTCGATGGTAAAGCAGATGAAGGTTTCTTAGTTGGATATTCTCTTGTTAGCAAAGCTTTTAGAGTTTACAACTTAAGAACTGAGAAAGTTCAAGAAGAACTACATGTGGAGTTTCAGGAAAACAAATCCAATGTAGTAGGTCAAGGACCCAAATGGATATTTGATCTTGATTATCTAACAAACTCTATGAATTATTTACCTGTTGTTGCAGAAACTAATAATTTTTCAGGTTCACAAGCAACAAATGAGGTGGAGTTAGATAAAGATCAAACTGATGTCATTATGCCATTGTGGTCAAGTACCAGTGTGGATTTAGCTTCAAACAATGATGAATCTTCTTCTGGTAAAGCAAAAGAAGATGTTAAGGCTCAAAGAAGAGATGTTGGAACAGAGGAACAACTCAATATGTTAAATATTGATGGTACTGCTGAGTCAGAGCAAGGTACTGTTAGTACTTCTCAAGGTACTGGTAGTTTATTTGAAGGAACTGTTAGTTCAGCTGAAGGTCCTGCTGGTCCTTCACACTCAAAAAATGCAGAGTTCCAAGAAGATGAAGTGGATGTGACTAATCTTACACCATCTTATCATGTTCCTACAACACCACACACAAGGATTCACAAAGTTCACTCCCTGGATAATGTGATTGGAGATATACAATTTGGTGTGAAGACAAGAAGACAATTGGTTTCTTCAGACCAAAAAGGGATTCTTGATGCCCTTTATGCTTCAAAACAACATGAACTTTCAAACTCATGTTTATTTGTATGTTTTCTCTCTCAAAAGGAACCAAAGAATATTCTTACAACCCTAGATGATTTAAGCTGGGTAGAGGCTATGCAAGAAGAGCTTCTTCAGTTCAAGATTCAAAAGTTTTGGGTGCTAGCAGATTTACCTAGGAATGAAAAGGTAATTGGCACTAGATGGGTTTTTAAGAACAAAAGGGATGAAAGAGGAATTGTGATAAAAAATAAGGCTAGACTAGTAGCACAAGGGTACACACAAGAAGAAGGAATAGATTATGATGAAGTTTATGCTCCAGTAGCAAGGATTGAGGCAATTAGGCTGTTTCTAGCTTATGCTTCATTTTTCGGCTTCACAGTCTATCAAATGGATGTCAAAAGTGCATTTTTATATGGTGAAATTGGAAGAGAGGTGTATGTTTCACAACCTCATGGTTTCATTGATCCATTACATCCAAACAAAGTGTACAGAGTAGTGAAAGCTCTCTATGGCCTTCATCAGGCACCAAGAGCTTGGTATGCAACACTTGCTTCCTACTTATTAGAAAATGGATTTCAAAGAGGGAAGATTGATCAGACACTTTTCATCAAACAGCACAAGAAGGATCTTTTGTTAGTGCAGGTGTATGTGGATGACATTATCTTTGGATCTACAAGGAAGGAAATGTGTTTAGAATTTGAGAAACTTATGAAAGATAAGTTTCAGATGAGTTCTATGGGAGAACTTACATTCTTTTTGGGTTTGCAAGTTAAGCAATCATCTGAAGGCATATTTATTAGTCAAGACAAATATGTTGCAGAGATACTTAGAAAATTTCAATTTGCTGATTCAAAAATTGCAAGCACACCAATGGACCCAGAGAAGCACCTTCTGAAAGATGAAGATGGAGAAAATGTAGATGTACACAGTTACAGATCTATGATAAGCTCCTTGATGTATCTTACATCATCTAGACCTGATATCATGTTTCCTGTTTGTGTATGTGCAAGATTTCAAGTTACTCCAAAGGTTTCTCATTTAACTGCAGTCAAGAGAATTTTTAGATATCTCAAAGGTCAACCAAGGTTGGGTATATGGTATTCTAGAGAATCTCCTTTTGACTTGGTAGCATATTCGGATAGTGATTATGCTGGTGCTAGCTTAGACAGAAAGTCAACAACTGGAGGATGTCAATTCCTTGGGTGTAGACTTGTCTCATGGCAGTGTAAGAAGCAAACAAGTGTGGCAAATTCAACAACTGAAGCTGAATATATAGCTGCTGCAAGTTGCTCTAGTCAAGTTCTATGGCTTCAAAACCAACTTCTTGATTATGGGTACAATTTCTTAAACACTGTTATTTATATTGATAATAGTAGTACATTTTGTATTATTAAAAATCCTGTACAACACTCTAAAACAAAACACATTGAAATTAGACATCACTTTATAAGAGACTGCAATGAGAAAAGATTAATTCAGGTTCTTAAAATTGCTTCAGAGCATAATTTTGCAGATCTGCTAACAAAAGCTTTTGATGTTTCAAGGTTTCAGTACTTGGTAGCAAGTATTGGAATGCTTAATCTTTAAATTTTCAATATGATGTGTTTTTGTACATAAAATTTTGAAAGTACTGCTGGATTTATAAGGTACTGCTATATCAAAATTTGAATTGTGTTATTCATACAGTTGGTTTTATGATTATTCTAATGCAAGACAAGTACTTTGTACATTGTTCTTTTGGTTTTAGACTAACTATTTCAGGTATGAATATGTGAACACAAAGGATATTTCAAGTGAAATGGGAACAGCAGAATTCTTATCAAATTGCTGACCATAGTAGATTTATGATGGACTGAGTTTAGGAATTTAACCTCCTTAAAACTTCTTTCTTGAAATCTAGTTATGATAGTTCACATTGAATTGATAACTTAGTTGATCAGATAGTAACTGATACAACTCACTTTCTATCATTTTATACTTTCAAGTATAATGAGTTAGTCTAAGGACATCTGATAGAAATAACAGCTAGTGAAAGTGAATCTAACACTTGTGTTGGAGGTAACAATTACTATGAGCTGGAAACCCTGTCAAGAAAATCTTTTGAATAGATTTATCTTTTCACAGGCAGTTAGTGATAACTGAAATACATTGGTTCTCACACAACCAGAGGTTATTTTAAACTGAAATTTTGATTAGGTGACTGTTATTCACTTGATTTCTTCAAAATGGTTACAAGTAGTATGATTTTTCAATTCTAAAATCATGAACATACTACTAAGTTAAATGATTTCTTAAAAGGATTTTCAAGAGATTCACAAAAACCATTCATTGATGGACTATGAATCAAAATGTCCACTGATTCACCTCTCATAGGAGTTAACACACCTAGAAGTGATGAGGACAGAAACTTAAACTCTTAAGGAATTGATGGCTTCATGTACAATATTGTCTGAAAACAAGTTCAAACTGATAGATCAGGTGATATGAAGAGAAGTTCTTTAGTACATAGCGAGATCTTCCAAACAAGGGGAGGAAACTAAAGTTATTTACTTCAGGGGAGGTTATAATCTCAGAGAAGGAAATAATTGCCCAGAAAAGGAAGAATAAACCAATATATGGAAGGAAAAGACAAGAGCATACAAGATGATGATGTAGAGGTTGAAAATGATTAGAACAGATCAAATATCTAGAAGGGATGAAGCATTTCTAAAGGAGAAAGTTCTATCTAGATCAAACGAAGGAAAGATTCAATTTCAGTTCATTATGTTTGTTTATCACTTGCAAAGGCATGCTGATAGATGATTTCACTTGTTGAAATCATTGCCTCTTACAATTCCTCCATCCAAGGAAATTGCACCATCTTTTGGTACAATGTTTTGATATTGCTGAAGTCAAAGAAGAACAAAGCAGATGAGTTCAGAATAGAAGAATAGTTCAGATTCATGAAGTGTTTGAAAGATCTTCACAAGTCCTCATTTAATTCAGAAAAACATGTTTGAATTAATTCACATGTTTAGGGGAAGATTGTTGGGAATTAAATATTCTGAAGTTAGAGTATTAGAAATTACTCTAAGTCAAAGGTACTGCTAGTACATCAAGGTACTGCTAGTACATCAAGGTACTGCTAGTTCATGATCAAGGTACTTCTAGTACATCAAGGTACTGCTAGTTCAAGTTGAAGGTACTGCTGATCAGTGACTCATTGGATAAGATCGAAAAGATATTTATTGTATTTTGGTCAAACATATACGGTAGATAATATCTTACTCCATGTGCTTAGTTAACAAGTTGTATACATAGATACATGTTGTATCTTATGTACTGACACCAATATGAATAAGTTAAACAAGTAAGTCGGTCAAGACTTTTAAGCAATTTGTAAAGATCTTTTGCAACTATAAAAGAGATCTTAGTCTAGTGAATATGTGTGTGAATATCTGTTAAGACATAGAACAAACAAAAAAAATAACATATCACAAATCTAGAAGTATAAGATTCAAGGTTTTGTAACCCTAGTGAAAAACACAAGATCACTCGTATTATTTGGAATAATATTGAATCGTTTAGTGAAATACTTTCTTTGTTCATTGTTAAGTAACAAATATAATTCTTCCATTTCCATAACATACATAACCTTCTAAGTGTGGTTAAGTAAATTCCGCGTACTTAATCGTATTAACTCAATATATCTTATACACAAAGACACAAGGTTTAACCACCTTAACCGTGTATCAAACAAGAGGACCTCACACTTTTGTATGGAAAAACCTGGTATTTGCCATTCGAAATCAAACATCGCGCTTACTGGGCACTCAGAAGCTGTAACCCTGATCTCAAAATAGCTGGAGAGAAGAGATTTATGCAATTGCATGAACTCGATGAACTAAGACTCCAAGCTTACGAGAACTCCAAGCTTTACAAAGCTAGAACCAAAGCGTATCATGACAGAAAGCTTAGAATCCGGAAAGAATTCAAAGCTGGAGACAAAGTTCTCCATTTTAATATGAAATACAAGTTCAAAGCACTTAAGCGAAAACCGAAATGGTTCGGTCCGTATATAGTGAAACATGGATTTCCATCTGGGTATGTTGAATTACATGACAAACAAGGTGGAAGTTTCATTGTTAATGGTCACAGAATTAAATTGTACTATGATAAGGGGCAAATGAACAAGATTTCTATCAAAGAGATTCCGCCTGAATCAGAATATGAAGCTATAACATTCATGGCACCCTTCCCGGCCGATTATAAGAAAAACACTCCTTGGGTCGAAGAATCTGGTTATATCTATGATGTTCTTCCTAGACCTTTGGAAAGAATAAAATTGGAGAACATAGATGAAACTGGAGAAGGAATAGTGATAGGAAACGTGGTGTATGTTCCAAAATTCTCAAAGAAGAAACCAAAAATTGCACCAACGTAGCAAGAAGGAAGTTTGAGTCCGGCTGATGACTCGTTAATAAAACAAGCGCTTCTCGGGAGGCAACCCGTGTGTTTGCTGTTTTTAGTTTTTATTTTTATTTTCAAGTGATTAAACCCCAAAGTTTCTCTAATCCCTTAGCTGAACTTAAGTGTGGGGGTGTATCACCAACTTTTAAATAAAACGTAGAAATATTTCGTGTGTTTCTTTTGTTTTAAGATTACTGGATCTATCCACTGGTAAAACCTGTAATTTTTGAAAAATTGAGATGTGTCCCGATTAATATTGCAATCCATTCTGGGATCGATAACATTAGCTAGCACATATTATAGCCCTTTCCACTACAATGTGAGGATTTAAGCCTGTTTCGTATTTAGCATACATCTTTTATGCTTTGATTCTTTTGCTATGAGTGTGCCGGTGATTTTATTTATTCTAGAACTTGTGCTTGTAAATCATTACGAGACCGTTGTGAGATCACTTTTCATTTGTGATATAAGTATATATGCGTGATAAGAGGCAACCTTAGGATTTAACCCAAATAAGCCTTCTGTATTGATATTTAGCTAGTTACATTGACTAGTTAACCACCAGTATAAACCCTTTTGTTAGCGTTTATCTTTAACGCTAGATACCCCTAGTTACACCCTCTGAGCCTATCTTTTTCTTTTGATAAAATCTAGAAAAATACAAAAAGATTTTACACTTTTAACCTAGCCTTACCCTTATTCAAGTCTTGGTTGGTTGCTAGCTATTTGGCAAGATGGATGTTATGTGGGAAATCATGAAAGTACGAAGAAAGTTGCAAACTCCAAAAGTAGTTATCCAAGTGAAGTCATCGCAACTATAAGATGACAAGTTTTTTGGTCAAGATATTCTTGAAAGGCGGATTGACAAGTGCGACGAGGAGATGGAGATTCCAGAAAAGTCTACGAATAAGCAAGTGAAGGTTTGGCTTACGTGCTCAGCTCAAGCAAGAAGAATAAGTCATCGCAACTATAAGGTGACAAGAATAGCCAATGAGCTATGTAATAATGTATAGTGCAATCAAGTATGGAGTGTTTCAAAGTTGCATGATAGCGGTTCGAAATATCTAGTAACATTTGGTTAGTAGACTTTGACTAGTTTGTATATTCGTTATTATCAACCCTTTCTAAAACATATCCCATGTCTTATCCTACCCTTTTGACTTTGTGGAATAATCAAGTGTATTGACATGTAGTGACCATCCGATTTCTTGAGGAATTAGATAACGTTGCTAGCGATCTAGTGTATATTTTGGTGACCATCCGTTATGTGAATAACGCGCCAGCGATCCAAGATATGCCCTAGTGACCATCCGTTATTTGGTGATGCGAGAATTCGTTGTTAGCGAGCTATTATGTTTTGCATAAGATATTTGCTCATAAGTCTAATATAACCCTTGAAGCCTTTAAACCCGAATAAAAGACCTCTTTGATATGTATACTTGGTGCTCACGCCATTTTGGTGTAGTTTTGTTTCTTGTACAAGCCTATGGTAATATTTAAATCATGACTGAGCAAATGAGTGTGATTCTTCTTATATACTCCACCAACCATACAAATGAGTGTTTTGAGTGAATTATATTTCATTTCCTTTTCGTGAGGTGATTAGTAATGTTTATCAAGCAAGAAAATCATTTGGGTATTGTCAAACATCTCGATGCTTCGACCATAAAAGCTTAAAACGATGAATCTGACTTGTACTGGTACTTGATAGATTTGCATCACATTTTTCTTAAACATACTCGTATTCCATGTGGATAATTGTTTTTACTTCTAGATTTGCTTGAGGGCAAGCAAAGTTTAAGTGTGGGGGAATATGATAACTCTCAAATTGTGCATGTTTTTAGTAGCGTTATTCGTGTTTTTATATATGTTATTTTGTTATATTTATATGCTTTTGTTACTTAATCGTACTAAAGTATGTTTGAAAAGTATATGTAGCCAAGTACAGGAAAAAGGAAGAAAAAGATTAAAAAAAAATGAGGAAGAAGGAAATATTTATGATGGTACAAAGATCCTTGTGTCAAGTTCCACACCAAATAGGCATTTCAAAGAATGGAGGTCCAAGTATGCAAGTTGACAAGCTTCAAGATAAAGAAAAGACCAAGTTTGGATGAAGAACCAAGAGCCAAGAATAAGAAACAAGCCAAACGACAAAAGTCCAAAAGAGCATACAGTAGCACTCCATCCGATCGGATGCTGCCCGCAACCGAATCGGATGGAGGCAATTTCTGAAGACCAACCGATCGGTTGGACGCAATACCGATCGGTTGGATGTCGTCTGATTTGCCAAAACTTCATCATTAAGTATTGTGTTTAACTACCAATGATTCTATAGCCTTCTAATGATGATTCTAGGCCATTCTAATTTGCTTGGAGGCCAAGTGTATCATTAAAGACCCTAAGGCTTTGAGAGTAGTATAAATAGGACCATTTGTGAAGAGTTTTAGACACACCTTTTCAACAATTCTCATACCAACTCTCATACAATCATTAAGATACTCTCTCAAAAGTCCAAATTTGTCCTTAGAAGTTCAGGAAGCTTTGGAGGTCCAAGAAGTCTACATTTGGAGGTCAAAACATCAAGAAGTCAACACCAATACTTGGGGTATCATTACTTTATCATTTGTAATCTATTTCCAATCATTGTAAGACTTTCAATTATCTTAACTACATTATAATGCATTTAGGCCATTCCTAAAAAGGAAGTCTTAAAAAAATAAGACCAAAAACATTTCTTTAATTGGAAGGATTTCAAACTAACACATACATATGAATAGTTGTTAAGTTAAGTTACATTATGAATTTTAATCTCTTTAATTTTAGGAGCCACTAATCTATACTACTTATAAAGCATTTAGCACCTTCTCTCTTCCAATTTTTTAAGATTTCCATGTATAGATTTTAAGTAAATACAACTAAGTAAGCTATATGTACAATTAACTTATGCATAAACACCTACACATATTGACTGGTCAACATTTTTAATTAATGTCATATTTAAAACACCCATTTGATAAAAGGTATAATTAATAAAACACAATGTACAAACTATTTGAAGCACAAATACAACTAATAAATACTATTCAACACATACAATTAATACACTATTTAATTCACCCATTCACCAAAATATACAATCATTTAACCACAATGTACAATCTAATAAAGCCACTAAGCCAAGCACTTAAAAATAAAGCCATTAGGCTGCCCGCAGTGGTCAGTCGACCGGTTCGATCGCCGCTGCACCGACCGAGGAATGAGGGTCGAACTTGGTCGGTCAACTCCAAAATTGACGAAGGGTGATTGTGCTGAAGGAATGAATCATGATTTTGTTTGTGGTATCTTCGGTTAACATGAGATGGAATTATACCAGTGCCTTAACTAAAATTATTGTTATTTGTAAATGAATTGTTTAATAAAAGAATGGCCGCATAACATCACATTGTCATAAAATATAGTCATAGGGTACCCGCCGCCGCATCGCGCGGGTACCCTTCTAGTGGTTTCTAATGTTCAAAGTTTTGAGTTTATGTTAGTGTTTGCTATGAGTGGCTAGTGCCTTTGCGCACTTGCTTAGATGATGTGTATTGCTTATTGATTTGTGTATGATTGTGATAACATGTTTTAATTCAATTTCAAGTTGATTCTAAGATCCAATTGTAATTAAGTTTCGTAGTAACATTTGTTGATCAAGTTTAACTAGTTGCTAATAATTTTAAAGGTCGAAAGAGCTATTGTTATTCAACTAGTTATAATCATTTGTCTATGAATGATTGTTTTTACCCATTATTCTTGATTAAACAAAGAAAGTTAATTGTGGTTGTAATAAGAATGCTTTTGTCTATCAAAATAGGATTGATTGTAAACCATTTCAAGGGTCGAAAGATTAATAGTTTACTATCAATTGTGACCTTTTGTCTATGATCGGTTTCCTTTTGTATTGACCATTTCCTAAGCTTATTTGATAAAGCAAAAGACTATTTTTGTGTTTAAGTTACACCAACTTATGAACCTTGAATTGATTGGTTAAACGTAATGCTTGTTTTTATGAACCAAAATCTTGACGAAGGTTTAATTTGTAGAAACAATAGATTAGTTCACCAAACTAATTATCATAACCAACATGTTATCCAAAGTTATCACAATCATGCTAATCAAGAGTAGTATGTTAGTCTAAGCAAGTGTAGTTTTTAATCATTTGAATTATTATATTTTCATCATTGCTTGTTTAAGAAATTCACTTTTAGTAGCTTACGATCCGATTCACTCACAAATCCCTGTGAACGATCCTGACTTACCATCTTAATCTTGCTATAATGGACGAGTTCACTTGCTCGTATGTGTTATTTCTAGATTTGGTAATTCACCTTTATAAATTTAAAACTTGTACACACGTGTAACACATCAGCCTTCAAATAACTAAATCAAATATTTTAGCCAAACGGTTTGTGAAAACGTAGAGGGGGGGGTGAATACGTTGCCATTTTAGAATTCTTAAAACTTGTTGTTTTAAATTTCCGATTAAGCTTGTTGTAATATGAAAGATGTCAATTATAGTTTATGACTAGCATATACAAAAGCAAGTTGACATACAAGTATAACCATCAAGTCACAACAAAAGCAATCACATAATATAAACATAAAAGTAAAGTAGTAAGTAAAAGAAAGCACAAACCGAACATGATGATTTATAGTGGTTTGGTCACGGAGCTCCTCTCCGCCCTACTTCACTCCCTGAGTACCCAACTCGAGAGTTACTTCACTAGATCAACAAGCTCCCTTCTCGGCGGAGAAAACCTTACAATCATCGCTTACACTTTTTTTGGTACAAAGCTAAATACCGGGTTCTAGTTCGAGGTAGAACCAACCTGACGTCGCTTATACAATATTTCCGACACTAAGCTAGATGTCAAGTTCTTTTACAAGGATACAACCACTCCCGCTATGTTTTATGGCCCAACATAAAAACCTTGTGTTTTATAGCACAAACGCATAAACCATCTAATCCAGTTTAGATTGTGATGATGCAATGATGTTTACAATGATGATCCATGACATAAATGTCTATTGGATATGAGTGACTAATCTATATGAACTTCCATTGATAGGAAGCCTTCAATGAATGAAAATCACAAGTTCCCTAAGCTTGTTGTGATAGATCTTCATATACGCATGCATGTGGAATCTATATGAACTTCTTGAATAAGAAGTCTTCAACCAACGAGGATAACAAGTTCCCTAAGCTTGTTGTGATAGATCTTCATATACGCATGCATGTGGAATCTATATGAACTTCTTGAATAAGAAGTCTTCAACCAACGAGGATAACAAGTGCCCTTGAATCTTCATATGTTGGTATGCTTTACTGGATGATGACTTCAAGATCTCCAAGTCTTTTGGTAGATCAGGAGGTATGCTAAGCTTGTGATGGATGATGACTCACGATCTTTGAGCTTGCTTCACGGGATCATTTCGAAGTATGCTTACAACATAATGAAAGTTAGTAACATTATGATCATGATGATAAGGGTGATTAATGTGTGTTACTACATGGTTAGCTAATGATCTAAGTGTATGCTAAAGGGTAGAGAGAATGTATGTTCAAGTTGTTGTTCTATGGGTAAACAATAGGCTGCTATTTATAGGCAAACTGCAAAACCAACCCATGGATGGGACGGATCCAAATTGAGGGATCCGTACGTGTATCCTTTTGGTTCCGCCAGAGCCTGACAAAAAATCTTCAATATTTTTCCTAAATCTAACCAAGATATTTCCAAGTCTAATATTTGAGTGAAGATCAATCTAAGATATTCTTAAGATCTTCAAGATATCCTAAAGATATCAATGTGATGCATGCCATGATGTCATTTTATAATTTCCATATTTAGAATTAAATTGTAAATAAAATATGTGACATGTAAATGTTCATGAGTATATACTAGCTAACTAATATATGTTTACCAAGTTGTACCATGCTAAAACATGTTAACCTACTTATGCTATTATGTCATTAACATCATTTTTATAAGTAAACCCACCAAGTTGTGACATGTCTTAGTTTGACACCTAAAGTGTACTTATCCTATTTTGACATGAACACAACTTAGGAAACATGATGTACAAGTAAAAGTACTTATATATGCAAAATGCAAAATGAGGTTCTAGGTAGAATGGTTAATCTTTTAAAATACTTAATGACTCTAAATGTATTTTAAACATTCTAAATGATTTGTTAAAGGTTTGATCATAATGCCAGATAACAAACACGTACGAACCTGTGTTGTACCATACGAGGACTTGAGAAGTCGAGAGGTGTTGAATGTATGTTGAGACAAAATATGATTACAAGTAACTTGTACATTTTACGTTATGTATCAAGTTACATGTTTTTCATCAATCAAAACAAACGTGACTGTATAGATTAAATATCGTAATATTTTCACTAAAAATCTCCCCCTTTTGGATGATGGAAAAATATGTAAACATGATAGAGTAAAATGTAAAAAGTTACTTGTGTCCGTACTACCTTTTACATTACCTTCTTCGTTTACACTCTTCTCCCCCATTACTTTCTCCATTTACACCCTTCTCCCCTTTTGTCAAAACAAAAAGGGTGTGTCCTTGGAGTTAATTTCATTTCTCCCCGAAATGGCGAGCTTGCATCATCCCCAGTGAAGTTAAATTTTCTACTCCAATCCACTATGGTTGTTGCATCCCCTAGGTTGTTAGCGGATCCATGGATCAAATTTAGATCCTTAACCTACATCAAGGTTAGTGTTGTGCAACAAAACAAAAAATATATGAGAAATGCATGATGAATAAAATGCACATAGCAAACGATACACGTAGGTAAGCTATGTTGGACTATCACCTCCTTTTGGTCGAAACACAAAGGTGTGTCGAAGAATGAGAATTATTATGAATGTGTGCATGCTCCCCTTTGATTGTTGCTTTCTCTTGTTCAATAATCCCCCTTGTTAGGGTGCCAAAGTATATGATACAAGGATTTTGAGTGCTTGAATAGCTCCCGCTTGGATAATACTCCCCCTAGTTGGAGTGCCAAGTATATGATGCATGAAATATGAAAGCTTCAAAAACAAAGGTTAGTGCATGATTAGCTCCCCTTTGATCAATACTCCCCGTTGCTAGGGTACCAACGTATATGATGCAAGGATGAAGAATGCTACCAAATAAAGGTTAGTGTAAAACAATATTTGTCCTTGGAGGAGTATGTGATATACAACAAAGCGTGTATATGATGCATTCTATAAATGCTTGACGGAAGCTCCCCTTTGCTCTAGGACGTCAAGATGAACCTACACAATAACAAAATTAGTATAATAGAAGCTATGTCTTAAGACAAATATGTCATATACGATCAAGTGTATAGACGATGCAATATGAGTGCTAGACAGATATTCCTCCTGGTTTGAGGACGTCAAGAAGCACCTACAATAAAAGAAGGAAAATAATCGATGCAAACTTCATCCTTAGATGAGTATTATATATGATCGAGCGTATATGATGATGAACCTACAATGGAAGGATCAGTGCAATATATCAAAGATATAATGACAAGCGACTTAAGACAGAGAAGCATTATCATTTAGCAAAAATATGTTATAAGATGTAATCATAAGAAGAACAAGAATATAATTTGATAAAATCCTACAAAATAGTGCCTAGAAGGAAAATATTAAGAGTAAGTGGTGCTAGTGTTGGTGTTGGTTTACTAGTAAGTTTTTCGCTAATCCATGGGGTTGATGATTAGTGAAAGAGGTGATGGAAGGTGGTGGTTATAATGAATGCAATGAATTTAGAAACTCGTATGTATAGCAAATGCTATAAGAGTATTGAAAATAGTTTAGATAATGACATTATCATCTACCAAAGATGATGTATCATGCCATAATATATGATCGAATGAAATTAAGAGGAAGTGAAGACAATGATCACTTAGGAATAGAAATTCCATATGCAACAATTAGAAATACTAGATACCTATATGAAGATGAAAATGACATCATATGTGCCTAGAAGGAAAATATTAAGAGTAAGTGGTGCTAGTATTGGTGTTGGTTTACTAGTAAGTTTTTCGCTAATCCATGGGGTTGATGATTAGTGAAAGAGGTGATGGAAGGTGGTGGTTATAATGAATGCAATGAATTTAGAAACTTGTATGTATAGCAAATGCTATAAGAGTATTGAAAATAGTTAAGATTATGACATTATCATCTACCAAAGATGATGTATCATGCCATAATATATGCTCGAATGAAATTAAGAGGAAGTGAAGACAATGATCACTTAGGAATAGAAATTCCATATGCAACAATTAGAAATACTAGATACCTATATAAAGATGAAAATGACATCATATGATGGGAGAGTGTTGGTTGGACCAACGTGTTGAGAATGATGGTTTTGATATATCGTTTGCACTGACAATGACGTGCTTGAAATGTATCAAGAATGAAAAGGATGAGATCCTATGATGGTGTTTGTAGCCAATGAGGTTGTGAGATTAAGGTTAAAAAGAAAATCCTAGACTCGTTGGTTGTGAGAGGGTTCTTTGGTTTAAATGGTTCAAAACTGAATCAGGTACCTACGGATTTGGCGGAACTAAATTTTTTGTTCCGTCCTTCTTATCAAAGGATACCTTAGGACTAGAATTTGACTTGGTCATGTTTAGTCATTTTTGATCAATCGAAGGTTCGAGCTAAGATCTATTTACTTATAACTACGGATTTGGTTCCATTAATCCTAGTCAAAGTCCAAAGAGACTCAATGGTTCTTTTTTAAGTGGTTTGTCAAACACATGACGTGTTTTTCACTTGACGAGGTATTGGTGCAAGACTGTGATGTTGGGTTAAGAAGGTTTGAAACACTTGTGATTTTGTGAACCTATTTTAACTAAATGGTGTGAACCTATGTGTTGGAATTTGAGGGTGTAAGGTATATGAGTAAGTGTTCTTTAATTCAAAAATACAATTATGTGAATGAATTTCTCATCCCCTTAATCGGTGGACATCCAACATAATGTGTAATGTATCGAATGAAAAATGACAATGCAGGTTAATGAAAGCGATGAGCTTAGTAATGTTTTTATGGATGTTGGTTAGCATACAAATAACTTCATCCTTGAAGTCACATAGCTCTTCTCTATCAATGCGAGATGATCGCATGATGAGGCATGTGGTTTCCTCATAGGAGTTGTATTGTTATAACTAAAAAATGATGGAGATGTTTTTAGGAAGGCGGAAGCAATAATGAGTTTTGGAAAAAGGTCGATTAAAAGATACGCAAACACAAATTTCCAGCCTCTAAAACTTAATCCTATTAGCTTTAAAAACTTTATGCAAGTGAATGGGTCCCATAAATATATTACTAATCTACGTACCAATAAAGGGATTACAATTATGCAAAATAGGCATAACGAAGTGAGATAACAAATAATTTGTTATCAATCTATAAGAAAATATTGTTAATGACAAAAGATGTGATTATGATAGAAATCAAAAGATAACATCTTATATAAACAAAAAAAAATGTTCGACTACTAGACAAAAAGCTACCACATAGCATCAAGACAAATAATCATATTACAAGAGAGCATGACATTGTTTGAGATACTACATTGTGAAATTGTTTTTATGTTAGGCTTAGTCACTTAAGCACACTTACCCATTCATTAACACAATGATCTATGTGATTAATTTGTAGAATAAAATGACTTCTAAATGTTTATCATACCAAAAGCACTTAGACATATTATAGATGCACACATGGCAAAAAAATAGTGTGACAAGGTCACAAAAGAAGTGAGACGACAGAGTCATGCAACCCATTCTAACATTTTGGAGCATGTATCGTTTAGGCTATCCTACGAAAAGGCTCAATAAATGTCAACAAAAGACAAGAGCTATTAAATATAAAAACATCATGACATATCATGAGTTAACAAGAAACAAGTTAATCTTGTGAAATAAGAGACAATTAAAATATCATGTTAACATATAGTAGCATGAAACATATATAAGCATGCAGACAAAACCTTTCCAAGGTTTACACATATGACTATCAATCAAATAGTTATCATCATAATGTCAAGATACTTAATCATATCACACAAATAACATGTCTGTGTAATGCAAGTGATTCTTAATAAATTAAAGAATAGTCACATCTACTACTTGTTTGATTAATATTCCTAAGACAAGATGAAATATCTTATTTTAATACTTACTTTAGGCAAGTATAGGAATATGGATTTTTCAAATTGGAGAATGAATATGAGACTATTACTAGCGGTGCTTAATTCAGGCTAAACACGACCATTTTTATGGGTGATTCTACATACCCAACTTCTCTCCTGGAATCAATTTAACCATTAGGTTAAATTGAGTTTCTAGTGCAATAAGTTCTCCAGTAGTCATTCTCATGTTAGAAAGATAGGAATTCTAATTTTTTGCCTATTGAAGTATATAAAAGATGATAATTCACCAATACTTGGCTTAATGAGACTTAACTATATCTATTAAAACTAAGGTGATGAAGATGTCATGTTATACACGAGAATATGCGTCAACATATTTTAATCTTGTGTTTAGAATCTAAGGTTATTGCATGATCTAATGGATAACATCTTTTATGCTGAGTTTAGGTATGTGTTATGAAAGTGATTTGATCATCTAAGACCAAGCAATGTGTTTGTGTGTGATAACGGACTAAATTAAGAACGTTCTCAAGAAAGCTCTTTGGAACAAGAATCTAAGTAAAGTTACCAACTTTTAATAGATCTTGTGTATGCTCAAGAGATGTGTGGTTTTAATATTGGATACGCACAAAGTTTGAACTAGATTATGAGCAAGGTTTGGTTATGATGTACACTTGAAGGGAAACAGATACATATAGTATCTTTCAACAAGTAAGATTATCTCATGGGATAATGTTATCATGCTTAAGTATGACAAAATGAGGGAAATCTCTTGTAACACAACCGTTCATGTTGCAAGGAGAGAATGATGCATAGGATATACATTATCCTTTTAACAAGATGAAAACTAAGCACATGATTTCTTAGACATAATGTTTTCCGAAACATCATATTTTCCTAAATGAAGATATAAAGCCAAAGTGTTTGAATTTGATAGTCCTATCCTAAATAAACTTGGTCTCAAGATTATGATGACAAGAGGAATTTACTTGAGTTTCTCATGTACACTTCTCAAGAGTCATTGTCACTTGGAGTGCATGAGATTGGCTTTGAGATTGCATTTTAACATATATTTTTAAAATGTTGATTTAAGTTTTAATGGAACTTATGCAGAAGTTAAACGACAAAGTATTACCAATACTTTGATAACTTGTGAAAGTGGTACTACTTAAACCTAGTGAAAATTGATAAACAATGAATGTGAGCATCATGCTCATTTGATGGTGAAGGTTCTAATCCTATAGGTGGTAAAGTATGGTTGAGTTTGTTTAACGTGCATTTGATTTGGTATGAGTGTATTGGGCAAAGGGCTTTTTGAGCAATGCACTCAATGGATTCAAATAATGGTAAGGATTGTGGTGTTGTAAGGGTTTATTATGCTATAGGAGTACTTAGGTTTCATAGATGTTGAAGACAACAAGGATGGAGACTAATTCTTATGATCCATTGGTTGGTACAACAAGTAGGTGATGTGATTTGAAGCCTAGGGCTTGAGACATATCACAGAGGCGAATGTGATGGGATGTTGGTGAAAGAACAAGTGTACTTAGGTGATAGGATTAGTGTTTTAACATAAGTTGTTAAAATACTTGGGTGTTGATTCTTTCGGATATGACTTTGAATGACTACAATCGTAAGTCAAATTTACTTAAATATTTTGGACGAAATACTTAAGTTGTCAATCCTACTTTGTTGAGATTGGATAGCATCCAAGGATAGCAAGACTTGATAATACATCTATAACCTAAGTGTGAGTTATGACTCGATGTAAATCTTTATCGTCTTTATGGATGACATGTTAACCAAGTAAGGCAACATATGTAAATACAAGATAATATCAACAGTCATGAGTTGGGCTTGTGATCTATGATATCTTTGCAAACAATGAGTTCGGATTTGTTAGGAAGTTGTCAATTAACAAATCAAGCTAATGGATGAGTCAAGGACGAAAGAATGCAGTGAATGTATGTAATGATTACAAATACTCAGTGGTCCACGAATTGTAAGGAACCAATTTCAGGGTTCCTTCCTTTATGGAGAAAGGTACCTTGGAGCATTTTCATGAAATTTGAAAGTATGATTAGAGATGATTATCCTATTGGTGCAAGTGAGATGTCCTAATCCTAATATGAGTGAACATCAGTGAAAAGAATCCTAGTCATAAAAGTGAGTGATCTTGAGTGCGGGAATTAAACAAAAATTTAAAAATCTAGCTGTTTGTATGGCGGAACCAAATGACAACACAGGCGGATCCCTATTTTTGGTTCTGCCTGATCCGTTGGGTGAATTTTGGCGGTACCAAGACTTTGGACAGACGGATCCCTATATTTGTTTCCCTCTGATCCGCCAAGCAAAATTTCTTAACAGAGGGCATTTTTCTATCCCCTAAACCTGTTCAAATCCCGTAGTTTCTCCTAAAACAAGTGTAATTAATTAGTTGTGATGGGAAAACAACAATAGAACAGGTATAAACACATGTATGCGTATAGATCAATCTGAGGATAATGAACATACTAATAATAGAAGTTATGCCAAACAGTGGCTTAAGATTAGAAAATTGATAACATCAAAATGTTATCGTCCTGCATGACACGGTTAGTTCACATGATCAATCAAAAGTAAGTTATTATCCTATGACAAGACAATTACATTAAACGTCATTGTTAGAAGCACATGTACCAAACACCTTTTTCAAAGATACTACTAGATAATCCTTTAAGGCAGTGACACATTTCAACGCTTGAACTATTAGGTGAGATTATGTGCAAAACAACATTTTTCAAGAAACTTGATGAACTCAAATAAGTACATTTTATTACCGTCATTTATCCTATTTATTTGACTTGTTTTATTATATTATCTGTGAGAATTGATACGTTAATGTTTACTTTTGTAATTCTCAGGTAAAAACAAGTATTATGTGAAACTTGGCGATTTTGGACTAATTATGGGGCAAAACAAGCATGAAGATAAGAGTCTACTGAAATGTACAAGATCAAGACTATTCTGCTCCAGATACGCCGCATCTTACTTATTACATACGGCGCATCACTATCAAGATTTAACAAGATACGATCCAAGACAGCAAGGACATGCGCCGCATCTGAGAATGGAGTTACGCCGCATCTTCTGGCGGTGTACGAATATTCCTGAATATATTAATCTTGGACCCCACGCGAAGTTAAGTCAATGCGCCGCATCTACTTATTAGATGCGCCGCATCTTACCCTCAGACAGAAACTATAAATACCCCAAGACCAGACGAATTTCGGAGGCTAATAGAAAAGAAGACCGAAGACCACAGAAACCCTAGGACGAATTCAGTCAAAGTAGCATCACAAGACACACCTTGAACGAAGATACAAGAGCTGTAAGAAGGTCCTGCATGTATTCAATTCATTAAGTAGTTTTGTTTTATTGTATTAGTACATTTTAATTCATCAGGATTGGTGACTTGTGTAATGTGACAACGGAAAGGTTGCACTCCCTTAAAACTGCTTTCCCATTAATTAAAGTTTATATGTTGATGTCTTTGGTGATTTTTATTAGTGTATTGATAACCTCTGTGTCTAGCTGAGCGTTGATCGGGTCGCCATGCCTCTGCCCTCGCCTATTTATTAGATCGCCTATGCATTCTATCGTCTGTAGAAAAGTAGAAAGAAAGATAAATAGGATAGTCATAAGTAATCATTAAGGGTTTACTCGCCGATAAGATTAGAACCAACGAGAAAGGACTTAATCTCGGTGCGTTGCATCGAACTATACACTTCATATAAAACTAGCAATAAAACAAGTGACAAGCTACTTAACTATCAGGACAGGTCTTCTTATTGTCTCGAGTATTTATCTGTGTACGTGTGTGCTACTCGCTAATTCGTGCCTATTAGCTTAGTTTATTATTTAATTGCAACCAAACCGTGCCAGTCTCTCAGGCTGAACCCCCTTGCGTTAGATTAGGTTGTATAGCTAACTTAAGATATTAAAATACTGATTAGGATAACTAGATAATACGTTCCACTCTTAGTGATCGACACTCTATTTACCATTATATTCATACTTGACCGGGTACACTGCTCGTTAAAGTGTGTGTGTTATTGATAAGTCGGCTAAATATAAATTTAAAACTTGAATACTGCTAAAACCACAACGACATACCGTGGGTATAAATTAGAGCATACGCACACGCGCACCAAGTTTTTGGCGCCTCTGCCGGGGAGTGAATTGTTATTATCTGTTAATTTGATTAGTACTTTTAATTAGGTTTTTCTTTTTAATATTTAATCTAACCGCTAACTCTGTTGTATATTAGGTTAAATTGCATTCATTGTATTATTTTGCATATTTTCTGTTTTTGTGTGTTTAATTTTTGTTTATTTTGGTTTGTTTTTATTTGTTTTTATTTTTCGCATTTTCTGTATTCTGCTATCGTTGTACTGAGCTTATTCAAACGATACGGCCATCTATTTTTTAGATACGGCGTATTGCGTTTAATTTTTATAAAATACAACGCGTTTAATTAATTCGATACGACGCATCTTTCCCCAAGATATGGCGTATCTGTTTTTAATAATAAATTTTTTTTTCTAAGCGATAACGCCATACGACGCATCTGCTTTTGCAGATACGGCGTATCTATTATTTTATTAAAAACAGTTTTCGAATTATTAAACAGATACGACGCATCGATCTCTGTCGATACGGCGTATCTTCTGAATCAAAAATCTTGTATTTTGAAACGTAACGAAAATACGACGCATTAACTTTTGTTAATACGACGCATTTAATTTTTAATAAGTATATCGATTTTTGATAATTAAAACTGATACGGCGCATTCTAATTTATAAGCGGCGTATCTATTTTCTGAATAAAGTCTGATTAAATTTTAAACGATTATTAGATACGGCGTATCCAACTTTTTGGATACGGCGCATCGTCTGCAGATATCAGTAACTTTAATTTTTCGTATTCCGTTTTCGTTGTTGATTTTCTGATATATTACTTTCTTGAACAAATCCTACTGATGCTTTCGTGATTATTTCAGAAGGAAAATGGTCGGATTCGGAGAACTGATTGACTTCGACTTCGAAGCCAATTTTATGGATGGAATATTAGTGCAAGATAAATCACTCGAACGTTACGATGGGGACTACATTGAACTTAATGACCTTGATGGACCATTAGAATCCAATGACCTGTTCATGGATGATGCGGAATCTGAGTTAGAAGAAGGAGAAATTCTGGATAGTCCAAAAGTCAACGTTATTAATACTAGGAATTACGATGAATTTGAGGAATATCATGGTTCTTGGGATTATGGTAGAAGGATCCACGCCGATTGTGCTTACAATTTGCAATTCCCATGCATGATTGGGTACAAGTGTATTGACGCCAATTTCTTTCCTATTTTACCGATCAATGTCATGTCAAGAAGCTTTTACAATTCTATTATGAGAAAAAAAGTGGAGTATAAGGGAAAGAATGTAGTTGGAGCCTTCATTAATGTCCCGGTCTTCGTTGGATGTTTTACTATTGTTATGAGTTCGCCATTGTTGAAGACATGAATGCCTATTGTGACAGGATATGGGTGACGTGATTGTTGGAAAACCATTTTGTAGGGAGATCACTATTAATGCAAAACGATTTGAAGGAAAGATCACCTTTCAATGTGGAAGCGACGTTATCACTTATATGATGGCCTGAACTCACCCTGGGTTTAAACATGCTACTAATAGGTTCTGCTACAAATTTTCTCCATTCCTTTTTATTGGTGATGATGACATGAAGAGAGGGATGGAGTACCCATATCAAAAAATGAAAGGATTCTACAAAGGTGTACTTGAATTGGGGCCGGAATATATTCGTGACGATGTAATTCGCAACTACATCGTGCACAGATATATGGGGATCGATGGATCTGAATAAAGAGCTGAACGTGAGTCTAACTTGAAGACTCTGGAATAAAGACAAGTGCTGACCGGGAGACAACCCGGAAAATTTTTACTATTCTGTTCTGTGTCGAGTCAGTCAGGCCCGCAGAGGATACGGCGCATCTCAATCCCAAGATGCGACGCATCTCCTGCACTGGTCATATCTTACTTTATTTTTCTGCATTTTTACTTTCGACTTTAAAACTTTTTGTCAGTTTATTTAATGCGGACGCATCTTCTATTCTGATTCGTATTTATTCCAGGCTCGATACGGCGTATCTTCTTCCATAAGATACGGCGCATCGACTGACCTGATGATTTTCATTTTAATTTTTATGTTTTATTTTTACTAACTACTAATGTATTATGCAAGTTTGAACCTTCTTAACTTAGGTGTGTTAAAGTCTTGGTGGTATTATAGATTCCTGCATTTCCTGTGGATACATCAAATATGAAGCTTAAACGTTCTCATCCACAAGAAAGATGATTTTTGCTCTTATACTAATGGAGGATCATACCGAGCAAATCTCAGGGGAGTTTTTCTGTTCTAATTCTTTTATTTTCCAGTTTTTAACATTTGATACAAACAACGAGGACGTTGTTTAACTTAAGTGGGGGGATTGGAGAATTAGAACACTTACTTGTCCTAAACTTTTCAAAATATGCTTAAAATGTGCTTAATATATCAAAATTTAAAATTTTTAGCATGTTTTTGTTTAAAGTCTAAGTTGCATAGCTGCACACATGATGTTATTTTCAAAAATTGTGATTTTTCAAAAATTCACAAATCTATGAGTGTGCCGGTGACTTGTAAACTTTAGAACTTGGCTTGTATACTATTCGAGACCACCATAATAAGTATTATTTTATATAATTGGAATGACTTGTCTAAATTGGTAAATTTCTAGGATTACACCCAAATAGCCTTTATATGTTATGTGTTATTAGCTAACTACACTGGTTAGTTAACCCCCGTATAAACCCTTTTGTTACTCTCATTTTTAGAGTAAGATACCCCTAGAAAAACACTCAGAGCCATTCCTTTCGTTTCTTACACCTTTGTTATAATGTATCGTTACACCCTTACACCTTAGCCTACCCTGTAGATTAAAATCCGTGGTTGGTTAATTGCTTTAGGCAAGGTGTGTTTCCTTACATTACCTGTGTTCGCGTGCGTAATTCATTATCTTTGGTTAGGTCGGGAAATTGCACAATGCAATTGGAGTGAAAGTAAATATTGTATATCTTTGAGTCTTGTTTTTCGTGTGTTTACTACTTTCACTATTACCGTTATTTCTGAAGTCATGAAAAGTATGGAAAAATTATCCAGAATTATCGTTATAGTGATGTGGTGAAATTTTACACATCTATGTTTATGTTTCAAGTAAAAAAAAAAAAAAAAAAAAAAAAAAAAAAAAAAAAAAAAAAAAAAAAATCGAAAAAAATAAGAAAAAGAAAAAGAAAAAGGAAAAGTTGGAAGATTGTTTTAACCAACTTATGTAAAGTTTTGTATTAAGTGGTTGATATCACCACTATTTGTTGTATATTATATCTATGGATTGAATGGGAGTTGAACGTTATGGGAACGCCAACTAAAGGATATTCCTTGATTGAGATCTTGTTGAGTATAATTCATGTCTACCTAAAGCGTGTGTTTCAAGTGTTAAAGCGTGAGTTATTCTATGATATGAGTCTTATTCATGGGATGGTTGGGATAGTGATTAACCACACTTAGGATTTTAATTTATCTGTTTCGTTTATTTTTCATTTTACACCAATTTGTATCCCAAATATTATCCATACCCTATATTATTCTTTATCCAAACCTTTGATTTATTGAGATTAGGGAATTGAGCAATCTTAAGTATCATAGTCGTGATTCGGCTATGTATTTATGTTTTGTCGCCCTTTTTGATATAATATTATTGGTGAAGATTACTTGGTCCTATCTTTAGCCTATTCGAGTTAAGGATTTGAGCAATTGCAAGTATCGTGTTCGTGGATTCGATCATGTATTTGTGATTTTGTCGCCTTTTCTGGAATTTGAGATCGATAGAGATTAAGGAGAATGATTAACCCTTAAACTACAAACCCTTTTTACCGCTTTAGACTTGTTATTCCTTGGCTTTAGTGGGGGAGATGTGTATACTTGCCAAGCTTATGATAGAATATTCGTCACGACTGGACAGTTAAACGATTAGATTTGCTTTTATCAAATTATTTTATTTTACTTCTAATTCGTTAAGTGTTTGGTTGTGTGATTATCACAAAAACGAATACATACTTAAATATAAAAATAAATCCTAATATCTTTTAGGATACATTTTCATAAGATTAATTCTAAGGTTTACTTGGGGACAAGTAAAGTTCAAGTGGGGGGATATTTGATGAACTCAAATAAGTACATTTTATTACCGTCATTTATCCTATTTATTTGACTTGTTTTATTATATTATCTGTGAGAATTGATACGTTAATGTTACTTTTGTAATTCTCAGGTAAAAACAAGTATTATGTGAAACTTGGCGATTTTGGACTAATTATGGGGCAAAACAAGCATGAAGATAAGAGTCTACTGAAATGTACAAGATCAAGACTATTCTGCTCCAGATACGCCGCATCTTACTTATTACATACGGTGCATCACTATCAAGATTTCACAAGATACGATCCAAGACAGCAAGGACATGCGCCGCATCTGAGAATGGAGTTACGCCGCATCTTCTGGCGGTGTACGAATATTCCTGAATATATTAATCTTGGACCCACGCGAAGTTAAGTCAATGCGCCGCATCTACTTATTAGATGCGCCGCATCTTACCCTCAGACAGAAACTATAAATACCCCAAGACCAGACAAATTTCGGAGGCTAACAGAAAAGAAGACCGAAGACCACAGAAACCCTAGGACGAATTCAGTCGAAGTAGCAGCACAAGACACACCTTAAACGAAGATACAAGAGCTGTAAGAAGGTCCTGCATGTATTCAATTCATTAAGTAGTTTTGTTTTATTGTATTAGTACACTTTAATTCATCAGGATTGGTGCTTGTGTAATGTGACAACGGAAAGGTTGCACTCCCTTAAAACTGCTTTCCCATTAATTAAAGTTTATATGTTGATGTCTTTGGTGACTTTTATTAGTGCATTGATAACCTCTGTGTCTAGCTGAGCGTTGATCGGGTCGCCATGCCTCTGCCTTTGCCTATTTATTAGATCGCCTATGCATTCTATCGTCTGTAGAAAAGTAGGAAGAAAGATAAATAGGATAGTCATAAGTAATCATTAAGGGTTTACTCGCCGATAAGATTAGAACCAACGAGAAAGGACTTAATCTCGGTGCGTTGCATCGAACTATACACTTCATATAAAACTAGCAATAAAACAAGTGACAAGCTACTTAACTATCAGGACAGGTCTTCTTATTGTCTCGAATATTTATCTGTGTACGTGTGTGCTACTCGCTGATTCGTGCCTATTAGTTTAGTTTATTATTTAATTGCAACCAAACCGTGCCAGTCTCTCAGGCTGAACCCCCTTGCGTTAGATTAGGTTGTATAGCTAACTTAAGATATTAAAATACTGATTAGGATAACTAGATAATACGTTCCACTCTTAGTGATCGACACTCTACATACCATTATATTCATACTGACCGGGTACACTGCTCGTTAAAGTGTGTGTGTTATTGATAAGTCGGCTAAATATAAATTTAAAACTTGAATACTGCTAAAACCACAACGACATACCGTGGGTATAAATTAGAGCATACGCACACGCGCATCAAGAAACTTAACTAGTTTTACTTAGTCCTCATTCCTAAGTAAATTATGCAATATTTTAACAAAAAATATATATAGAAAGTTATCTAAGTCTATAAGCAATGCAAAAACAATTTACCAACTTAGTGCACAAGATCTAGCAAATGTCCTATTGTGCATAAATAAGAAATTGATAAACAAGCAAATGAATATCATGGTAAGACACTTATGTATCACAAATAAACAAGCGCAATCACAACTATCATTAAGCAAACAACATGTATGCAAATAAACAAAACAAGTAATCATATAGCATAGCATAAAAAGAAATGTACTTTTCATCACTTTGTGTTTGAATATGACGATGTATATCAAGCTAGATAAATATCTCCAATTTTAGCATCATTCCTATTTACGTGACTTATCAAATCATTTACGAAGGGATTTTTCAACTAAATTTATAGTTATCCCAAATGCTCCTTTAAAAAATCGTATTTTTCGTAAATTTGCTTTAAGCACACTATTTGACACTTAATTCTTTTGAGAAATCTTTTTTTTCCCAAGGACATCTTCAAGCTTGTATACAAAGTAACATTTAACTACAAAATTTCTAAGTATACTTAGCGAAACATTTTTCATATTATATTTCACTTCAATGGTAATTTGATACATGGATCGTACTCCATTTTAAAAACCATTTGTTTTGAAAATAAGAGCCACGAGGCTCTGATACCAATTGTGAAAACGTAGAGGGAGGGGGTGAATACGTTGCCATTTTAAAATTCTTAAAACTTGTTGTATTAAATTTCCGATTAAGCTTGTTGTAAAATTCAAAATTGAGGGATCCGTCCGTGTATCCTTTTGGTTCCGCCAGAGCCTGACAACAAATCTTCAAGATCTTTCCTAAATCTAGCTAAGATATTTCCAAATCTAATCTTTGAGTGATGATCAATCTAAGATATTCTTAAGATCTTCAAGATATCTTAAAGATATCAATGTGATGCATGCCATGATGTCATTGTACAATTTCCATATTTAGAATTAAATTGTAAATGAAATATGTGACATGTAAATGTTCATGAGTATATACTAGCTAACTAATATATGTTTACCAAGTTGTACCATGTTAAAACATGTTAAACTACTTATGCTATTATGTCATTAACATCATTTTTATAAGTAAACACATTTGTCTTATTTTAACACATAAAGTGTACTTATCCTATTTTGACATGAACAATACTTAGGAAACATGATGTACAAGTAAAAGTACTTGTATATGCAAAATGTGAAATGAGGTTCTAAGTAGAATGGTTAGCCTTTTAAAATACTTAATGACCTAGCCGTATTTTAAACATTCTAAATGATTTGTTAAGGTTTTGATCATAATGCCACATAACAAACATGTACGAACCTGTGTAGTACCATACGAGGACTTGAGAAGTCGAGAGGTGTTGAATGTATGTTGAGACAAAATATGATTACAAGTAACTTGTATATTTTACGTTATGTATCAAGTTACATGTTTGTCATCAATCAAAACAAACGAGACTGTATAGATTAAATATCATAATATTTGCACTAACACGGTCAAATCTTAAGTAAACAGTTCACGTATCCAAATAAACAGTCATTGAGTTTAGTTAAAAACAAGCATGTATTCTCCCCCGAAATAGTTATAAAACAGGTAAAAGTAGGGGCAATGAACTCACCTCAGTCCAGTAATGTTATATCGCAACAATATCAGTGAGTAGAACAGCACAACAAATCAAACAGTAGCACATCACAATAGCTCAAGGGTAGTATAGCACAACGGCAACTATGACAGCACAACACAATGGACTCGGCACTACCTAATAATATAAAGATTCGTCTCAAAATATGTTTCATAAATCAAATGCGCAAGGGTTCGCAAACGTTAACTATTTCCATTTCCAAAATCAATCATTTCCATTCCCAAAAAATAATCCAATTCCATTTCCACTTCCAAAATATTCTTGTTATACCCGTTTATTAGTGTTTGGTATCATCGTTTGTGTAACGGTAAAAAGACACTGACTCGAGTTTACACACGCCAAAAGAGTGACAATAACGGGATTGTCGTGGAGAAAATGACGAGAAGTCAAGAAGAGATGACGGAGATAACCCAAGTAATCACACATAACAAAACACACCAAGTAGCGGAAAAGATTGGTAGTTGTCGATTATAATCCCATTAAGTTTCTTAAAACATTCATGTTTTATATATATAACCAAAAATTCGCCATGACCTATTTTGTTCGTAGAACGTTCCAAGTCGAGTGACTTTATTAGTTTCCAAATATGCTTTAGTTGACAAGGTATTATAGATATTATTGTTCGTTAGACAATATTTTCATATTGTTCATCCGTTATGGCTCAAATACATTAAATTCATCATGAGTATAATGTACAGTAGTCGTTTCGTGTTCCAATAGTCAAATATGTCCAAAGTCCAATAATATTCCAAATATATATCAAGTTTGGCATCGCAAATTCCCAAATAATCCGACTACAAATCAAATCATCACGTCAAATAGTCAAGATCAAGTGATTAAACTTAAAAGCATAATAAGGTATCCAGACGAATTATTAGGTCCTTATCGAATTTTGTTAACTCGATAAGTCCAACAATTCCTCCGTCTCGCTTATTAATCCAAAGCCTACACATCACAATAAATGGTAAGTCATAAGGATAGGACACACACTAATAAATTCCTCTAACACAGTTATCAGGCCCTTATTGGGCTCATCAACCCAATAAGTCCGATAACTATGCTGGTCGGGTTTATTAATGTTAAATCGATCCGTAACTTCAAATATTCCACGAATAATTCCCACAATACCAATAACAATGTACTAAGACAAATGTGCCTCGAAACGTCCTGTAACCTCGTGTTTTCCGTTATTATCCAAATTAGATATTCAACACTTTATATTTTCTTTTCGTTAGAATATATTAAATAACAAATTTAATTGCTATTTGTTTCCTCTTTTTATCTATTCCTTTTAATTTTTGTTTATAACACATCACGAGGGTTACTAAAGTATCGAGTCACGTTTCCAATTTAATCTCACGGCTATAAGCCGGGTCAAATAGTCAACAAGTCCAAAGTACCACAAAGTCCAAATAATAGTCAAATTTGGGCAAGAAAAGGTCACACCGAGACCACAAGGTCTCGGGTAACACTCTTTTGCCATAACATCACGGTTCAACCAAGTTCCAAGTTATAAGTCATTAACATCACAATCAATTTCTCGGAAAATTTTAAACCTATGGCTCGAGTTATCAAGTCACCACAATCACAAACAAGTAACCATTCGGCCAAAACTTACCATTACCGAGACCCTAGGTCTCGGCTGTGCACCGTACACCACAAGGAGAACACTAGCGAGCTAAATGAGACAATAAGCTCAAGCCGAGACCCCCATGGTCTCGGTTCGAGTCACACCGAACCCATAAAACAACAAAACGGACCCAATGATCTCCGAAGCCAACCAAACACGCAAATAAGCAAAATGGAGCTTGTAAATAAGCTCGTACACTCAAGAAAAATCATGGATAAGCTCATATTTGAGCTTATCTTTCTCGTACGCGACACAAAACAAGACCAAATGAGAGACCACGACACACAAGATGATACCGAGTGTTGTTTTAGCAGTTTTTATTGTTTTTAATTCGTTACTTACTTGTTACACACGAATACCTAACCTAAAAATATACATCTAAACTCCACCGATTCACTAGAGTGGTGAATCGGTGGTCTTACCCCCGTTTTAGCATTGGATCCATGTCTTACCATACGAAATGAACAAGAGGTAGATGGTGAGGAGTGGCGGCGCATGATGGTTGGTAACGAGGGCGTGTGTACTACCAAAACGGGTTCACAAAAAAAAGATAAAGGTGGTTGTGGTGGTACGTGTCGGTGAGGTGTGGAGGTGGTGGTTGTTGGTGGATAGCGGCAACCAATTAGAGAGAGGAAAGGGGGAGGTAGTTTTAGGGTTTTGTGGGAAGTGGGGAGTGTGGGGTGGTTATATAAAAACCCTAAGGGCCAATTTCGCCAACTATGTAACTCAAGGGGAGGAGGCGGTTAAAATAGAGTGTACGGGTAGTTTGCGTAAATTGCCTATTCTTTTCGTATAATCACTCCTGAGCCTTTTTGAGCTAGCAATATTTACCGTTGGACTTTCTAACTCGCGCCATTAATTCTAAAATCATTTTTCCACTGAAAATGACTATTAATACATCTATATTTCCTCAAATTTTGTTTAACTAACTGTTTCTCATACTATTAGGTTAGACTGTGCCGACTCGCATTGTGCTAAAGCTCAAGTTCTATGGGGCAAACACACGTATCCAGTTACAATATTCCATGTTCAAATCTAAACTGTTAGTTCTCAGTTATCATGTTTAATCGTAACGCAGTGCTTTAACTAAGTCTAAAAATTTCGAGGTTGTCACAAAGGTTGAGTGAAATTCATAGGTTTATAATTAAATAATGGACCACAAGATTTTAAGTTTAAGAGACAATTGATAAAGCAGTTATTATTGCACTATGCTCATGACACTCAAAACGTTAACTGGGTGTATCATAGAGATGATAATAAAGCCCTAGTAGGTAATTGGCCATTTTACCTAGGTATTCAAATATAGTGCGTTTGTGATATCTATCTGATCAACACAAACGGGATTCGTCAATCCTAATAGGCTTATTCATAATATTCGAGCTAACATGGAAATGACTAATGGTTCATGATGCTAGGGACTTATTTTTGGCAACAATGGTACTTACGCAATTATACATTCAGGTAAGCATACAGTTCAAAGCACTTGTGTCTAAATTTTAAAATAGCATGTATCTCCCCCAATGGGTTTATAAAAAGTTTAAAGAGTTAAAATGGGGCTATGAACTCACCGTAAACAAAAGTGAATAGCAAGATGTATATAAAGTGACGAGTAAACCGAGAAGTCCTACGAGCAACATAAAAATAATAGGTTTCGCCTTAGGTTTTAAAAATAATAGAGTATGAATGCAAGAAGGTTTTATATAATTATTATATCAATTATGCAATTGTACATAGAGTTTTTAAGATTTATAAAATGATAGGGACTAAAATTGACAAGCTAGGAAAGTGTTACGAGCCCTAATATATAAATTGTCCGAGGTTCGGGTTTTTATGTTATTTCTACAGTTCAAGCATCCTATTGTGTCGATATATGGTCAAATTGTCCAAAACTGAGTTATTGGGTTTATTCCCGAAAGTGGGTCCTACCACTTTGGGTATATGTATAATATCAGTGTTTGCTTAAAAATTATTAATTTACAAATTTTCAAGTTTATAAAATAGTTATATAAATTTCATCGTTATTTATAATGTTTATAGGTGTTATAAATATATTTGACCATTTTTAAACAATTTTTTATAAGTTAAATAATTTTTAAGTTTAGTGCGGGTTATGATTAAAAGTGGATATTTGTTACTAAAAATTTCGTTTCTCTTAAGTCGTAAGGAGTTATACTTCAAATTTTATATTTTCGGAAAGGTATTACTCTTTACTAATCAGATTTGTGGGTCTTATAGCTCTTAAAATTGGATAGCCTAAGTGAAATTACCATTTTATCCTTATAGGTCAGGTCTGATCCGGGACAGTCCCAAACAGTTTCACCATTTTTGCGATAAGTTGAGTTTCGTAACTCTGTTTTATGTGGGGTTTTCGGCTACATTCAAGTTAAGGTTTTACCTACATTTCATAAAATCGGACAGAGTCTCAAAAATGGCTAGATCTATGAGCTTTTTACGTTTAAAATCTGGTTTGCGTTTTCTGACAAGTTTTACCGTTTATTTTCTAATTAAATAATCGAGTATCGTCACGCGACCAACCACCCGGCAAACCGAAGTTAAGAGATAGATCTACAGCACTATATTTTTACTTAAGCCTCAAAGTCTACTGATTATATGCGGAAATTACAAGAATAATCCCTGGTCCAAATGGTCTTTGCAAACTTAGTCCCAATCATAGTTTTAGGTAATTTAGGCTATGTACAATGCATAAATTCATATAATAAACATATGAAACACGAAAAACACATAAAATAAAAATGACATCATATTCGAAAAGGAGAGTATGAAGTGGTTCTTTACAAGAGTGGAATGCAAACACAAGAAAATCAAGATCAAAGTACTAGATCTAGTAACCAATGGACCTTCAATCTTTGCACAAGAAATACAATATTATCAAAAGATGATGTTGGTGGCCTTGCAGCTGATTTATTTCGTTCATAGGGTGGAGAGGGAGGAGAGTTTGAGTGGTATTGAGATCTAGTTTGAAGTGGTATGGTGTTGGATGGTTTTTACTTACATGGTTTTGATGTAGTGGGGGACAAAGAAGAGAAAACATTACAAGTGTCATGGGAGACACATACCAAATGACCACCTCAACATAAGGTGGTGAAATTTGGTTTAATTTGTTGATATTTTGCATAAAGTGTACCATTTATTGTATAGTTTGAACCCGGTAATTGCAAACGTGTAGTTTTTAAGACGCGAAACTTAAAACCGGGTAACGTAAAAATACAAAACTTACAAAAACGTTATAACTTGACATCAAAACCTATTTTGATATTTTAGGTGATCCTTGAGCTTGTTGGGTGATTATTTGTTGTTTAAAAATTGATAACATAGATTGAAAAACGTGCAAAATGCGAAATGTACAAAGTTTAAGTAAAAATAGAAAAGTAAAAATGAAATATTTAAAAAATGATTGTAAGAAACTAAAATGCATAAAAATAATTATACTGAGTATTGTTAGGTGTCAGTTTGAGTTAAATGTACGTTTAATGACGTACACGGAATAATCTATCTAGTTATCTGAAAGAGTAAAGTTACTTAAAATAAAAATAAAAAGTAGATTAAATAGTTAAATAATGACTTTAAAATTATGAATTGTTACAATACGTGAGTAAAATAAGATAATATAATAAATCATAATATAAGAAACACATGTAATTCTGATATGCAAATGAAACACAATAAAAACATAAACAAATCCATAATATAGTTCTAATACGCAAACATAGTTTTTTAAAACTCAAACATTAATTATCATCCACTTTGTTTAATTCTCAATTATATCAACGGCTTTAAGTTCCATATGTTTTTATAGTTTTTTTCCCACTTCGCTCGAGCCTGAAAAAGGACAAATTTTGAACATAAAACTAATGTTTTTTTTTTTAAAAAAAGAAAAAAAAAAAGAAAAAAAGATAAAACTATAATGAAATTCAAAACATGTATTTATACCTCTTCTTCAGATGAACTGCTGCAAGCGTTTATTAGGCAAATACATTCATCATTTCTGCATTCACATTGACAATACCCATAACATGTCGGACGGTAACAAAAAAAATACACAGGATTAGTTGGAAAACAATCTGTCCAATTACTTTTCCACAAATCTTCAACAACTTTTAGTTCAACATGAACAACATTAGAATTATGTATATTCTTTGTATCATTAACGGTCAAATCACAATCACTGACAATTTCTTTGTTATATGTTACTATATCTTCATTGTTTTTTTTTTTGTAATTCCCATAGTAAACTCCAATTACGAAAGCAATGTATCTGCGTGACATCAATAATAATATTAATGTAAACACAGTTTAAGATATATTATAACAAAAATATATGAATCAGAACAATATATATTGTTAAAAACTATATTGAGTAAACCTGTCACACTTTAAATCGCAATATGTATTAATGAATTAGGGTTGATAACTATTTGTGTTTATATTGACATAATTTAGTTAAATGGTTTTTAAGCCCATCATAAAGTAATTTAAATATAGAAAAAGATATCGTTAAGATAACTATCATTTTTACATTTTTTTAAATCACACTTTTTCCAATTTTATTTATCTTTTTTGTTTATCATTTTAATTTTAATATCTTTTTGTATAAAATACAAAGATTGGAGGTCACATTGACAATACCCATAACATGTTGGATGGTAAAAAAAAATACGCAGGGTCAACAACATTCACTACTAGAAAAAGGTCTATCCTTGACTCGCATTTTATGACGCACGCTACAAGATGACGCGCAAATAGCAAAGTCATAAAATAAGAGTCATAACGAGTAAATTTTTTATTGGGGATGACTCGTTTTCAGAAGCGTCATAACATAGGGTCATAATCAGTTAAAATTTAGCCTGCTAGATGACGCTCGTTTTGCTTCGTCCTAAATAGGGGTCATCTATGTTTTTTTTTCCTGCACGTCTTATAACCTAATTAAGGTTACCTTGTTCATTTACAACACTCACCTCACACACACATCTTCTTTAACCAAACCCTAGCCCTCCCCCTCTTATCTCAGCAGCCGCCACCCACATCTCCAGCGCCACTCCTTTTTCCGGTGACTCAATCTAACCACACCATAACCACCAACACCCCTCACTCATCCCTCTCACCTCTCTCTTGATAATACCACCATGGCCACCTCCTGCTGCCGTATTCAACATGCGCCGCCACCACCTCGCCGCGCCGTCATCATCATCATCATAAGGAGATCAAGAGACCAAGGGTTCGTGTATTTAGATCGAGTTTAGAGTGAAGTTCGATTAGGGTTTTGTTTTGTTGTGTTTGTGAAGCCGCCGTAGCAGTTAGTACATTTTTTGAAGCTTGTATTTATTCAAGTTTTTAATAAGGTGATTAGTATTTTAGTTTGGCTAATTTTTTTAATTTTTTGATTGTGTAAGTACTTCAGTAAGAAAAATTGTATTGGTAACATGGGTCTGGCTGGGACAGTGTGTTTTGCTTGGTTTAAATTAAATGTTTATGTGTTGTAAGCTAAGTAGTACTCATGACTCATGATATTTCTTTAAACATTTGGTTTACTTGTTGATTTCTTTCTATATAATTATGTACCTGGTATTCTAGCTAGTATGAGACATAGGTACTGCTTCTTTTTTTGTGTTTTTTCAGGTTAAAAAAAATCCATGATATCACTGAGCTATTAAATGCTATTTTATGAGACATAAATTTAATAAAGTATGTAATCTATGTGCCGTAAAATAGCATTTAATAGCCCAGAAAAATTGTGAATTTTTCTTTACACACGTACTGTTGGAAGCTGTAACAAAGGACAAGTAAGTTGTAGAAAGCACTCCTTTTTTTTTTTTTTTCAGTTATAAAAGCATTTTGTTACTCTTCGTTTGTCCAGGTCAGCCACATTTCCATTGACTTAGAAGATCTGTTGATAACTTCTTGCAAAAAACATCAAAGTCTTAAATATAGACGTGATGTAAGTCAGAATTTGATCAATGAGATAGTTATCTGGTCTGTTTGACATCGTTTATTGGGTATGCGTTTTACTGATGATTGTTCATCTTTGATGTAGGTTTCTTTGAAGACCGAAAGGGAGAAGAAGAAGGAGAAGTACTTCCCATTGAGGAAAGTACCCCTCGGATATCTCAGGTTACTTCTAAACTAGTTCAGTTATAATAATGATGCGTATATAGGTATTTGCGCGTCATACAAACCTACACAATTGGTCATCTCATTATCTGATCTTTTGACATCCCTTTTGTGTAAGCTGCATGACATTATGTTTTGTATGTAGGTGTCTCTTGTGTAGGTTTGTTATTGCCAAATGAGGTGTTCGTGATGACATGCATGCTTGGTTATTTGCCCGACTCTTTATGATCATTTTTTTTTTGCAATATGATTAGTATCATTGTTTTTTAACTCACTTGCTCAGTGCCGCTAGATACTTTGGTATAAAAATGTGTTCCTAATGGTTATAAATCACATGGCAACCTGGAGTGCCTTTTCATTTCTTTTGAAAAGATAACATTAATTTGTCTGCCACACATTCAGTCAACTTTTGAGAAAATGTTACCAACGTTGTTTGCAAATGTGGTTGTATATTTTTTTAGTAGCTTAATAGAAAATGTTTCGGCGTATTAGATGAATAATTGGTTATTTGTTGTAGAAACGTTGTGTCATGCAGTAGTTCTTGATTTCCAAGCTGAGACGGTGCGTTCAGCAGCGGATGTTGACGCTTCTGGTAACTTGAACTGTTCCTTTTCTTATGAAGCTGCTTTATATTATATATGGTTATTGTTTTGTGTTTTTCCTCTATGTTTATTCTTCACCTACCATCTTATTTTGCGTATAGGTGGTTCATGGAACACGGGAGGAACGGTGTCAGTCAGTCATGGTGACACACCATTTTACACAGGTAAAAAACTGTTAGTCTTTTTTGTTACGCAAATTTTTATGTGCTTTGTTTTGAGTGTCATAGAATAGATATTCAAGATCCACCTTTGATGTTCATGTAGGGCCTACTTTCTATGACTCTACACAGCGCATTGACACCGCGTCTGAGGCAACCGTTCGCCAGCCACAACGCTCTATGGGTATGCCAAATTTACCTGGTACATAAAGTGTTTGTTTTGTACGACTACAGCACGTTCCTTTTTATAAGTAGATGTGTTGCTCTTTATGTAGGTCGTTCCTTTGACACTAGGGGATCTGACTTTGTGAGTTCTGGGAACACCCCATTTGCAAAAGGTTGTGAACGTTTGTGTTTTTTGTTTGTTAAATTTGGTATAGATCATTCTTTTGTTATGCGGTGCATACTGAAGTTCCATTTTCACGCTTTGTGTAGCTGATTGTTTCGCCGAGTGTGTGCAACACGCTTGCGCGACGCCTGAGCCAAACCTTGACAGAACGCGAGCCACCACAGGTAAATTGAATTTACCTGTTTAGTTTTTTTGACTGTCGGTGTTTATGTTATGGTTTCTAAATATTTGTTGCTGATATTTTGTAGTACATAAAATGTTTGTTGTCTACATTTACAAGACGTTATTTTTTAAAAGTAAACGTGTTACTCTTTATGTAGGTCGCTTATTTAATACTACAGGACCAGACTTTGTAAACTGTGTTAATATACCCACCACAGCAGGTAAACACCTTTTTTTTAAGAGGGACAAAAAAAGTATTTGCAGGCCCTGGTCCGTTTATTAGAAATAGTTTTATTCTGGCTTGGACTTGTTTTGACCCATTACCCAACCCTCCCGACCCACCCATTTCCACCATCTTTTGCAATTTCTGCTCTTTAAACTGGACAATTAATTGGGTTTCTTTCTTTCTTGGTGACTGAGCAGGGAGACCCAGAATCTCAAGGCAAGTATCCAAAGCAGCAGCCACCGCCACCACCAGCAATGAAAGATGATGACGACGGGTTGGATGATGAAGACGATGATGAACATGGTGAAACTTTATGTGGGTCATGTGGCGAAAGTTATGCGTCTGATGAGTTCTGGATATGCTGCGACATTTGTGAGAGGTGGTTTCATGGTAAGTGTGTGAAGATCACTCCAGCCAGAGCCGAACATATCAAGCAGTACAAGTGCCCAACATGCAGCTACAAAAGAGCCCGTCCTTGATGCTGTATCTGTATCGTGGTGTTCTTAGCTGTGTACTCTGGTAGTCTCTAACTGCATGTTTAGTTATGTTTAGCAACGATAAACCTGGTTTTTAATTTTGTATTATCAGGTTTTTAATATATGAAATGCGTTATTTTGATATTTGTGTTTTTAATTTGTATTATCAGGTTTTTAATTGTCATTTAATAGAAAATTAGGAACTGAAAAAAATTATTTTTAAAAAAAAATTAGGTTATGACTCGCAAAAAGGAGAGTCATAAAACGTAGGTCATAAATGCGCTTTTAAAAAAAAAATTAGGTTATGACTCGCAAAAAGGAGAGTCATAAAACGTGGGTCATAAGTGCGAGTCATAGAAGGATGACGCACAAATGCGAGTCATGAAGATTTATGACGGGTCCTTCCTTGACTCGCATTTGCGCGTCATAAAGGCTCTTCTTGACTCGCATTTGGAGTCAAGAATAGCTGTTTTTCTAGTAGTGATTAGAATTATCTGTTAGGATTCTTGATTTGATGATACAAAGTAAATAGAAGAATGAAACATGAAGGGCTTAAAGTGACAAAGGATGAAACTTCAAAGAAAGAAAAGATTACTACGAGATCTTTTATTTTTAGTATATATCTTTTGTAAACCCTAGATCATCTATTATATAAAGAGATCAAGGGTACATAGGTTTGATTAAGTCTAGACAAGATGTAGACATCTAAAGGGGTGTGCGTGTTCTTGGCGTGGTTCTTGTAAATGCCTGGATTAGTTTAGTCTCAAGTATCTTTGATCCATGTTACTGTTGAGTAATCGGTTTATGTTGAGACTAATTGTGGTAATAAAGAAAAACCTTGTTCATAATATTGTTGTTCTTATTGTTTATTCCGCTGCGTATCAATATTATGTATCCTAGATAATATGAGGTCTAAACAACCTCGAGCTACAACGATTCTTACAGGTGGTATCAGAGAGGGGGGCTCTCGATCTAGGGATGTTACAAGGTTTTATGTCGACAATAGCAGTTTTGAAAAAGGTACGATGATCTTTAAAATTTTCATGGTATTATTGAATTTTAAGGTATCAAATTTAACATCAGTTGTCATAACAAGACGTCAGTATGTCATTAATTGTTGACTTTAATAGTTGCGCTGTACGACATGACCACTTAATCAATTTGATACCCATTAAATTCAAATTGTCGTGTGTGAAATAATGGGACGCAAGTTATTCTTGGGATTTAATTGATCGGTGGTTATTGATTCTGATTGTCAATTCGAATAAAATATTGGTCTATGCTTGATTCGAATAAAATATTGGTATCGTGGGTCAATCAGTAGTCGCTTGTGGTTTTGATTCTACAGCTACATCGTTTGTTGTCTTTTGCATTAATGGGTCAGTGGAGCTATGGTTTGGATATAACTGTTCCTATTGTTTCTTTATCTATTCTTTTTGATACGTGGTACTATGAATTAAATTGGTTAGAGGTAATCACGTGGGTTAGTATCATTAAATTGGTAGATTGAAGCTACTGATGTTACGTGTGAATAGGGGCTGTTTGATAAACGAATTAATACTGCTACTTTCAAGTTATTAGTACTGCTATTCCTATCAGTTTCTACTACTGGGTTCATATGATACAGCTGCTCGCATATTGTTCTACTGCTACGCAAAATTGATACTGCTGCTATTAGAGTTTATTCTGCTGCTAGTTGAATTTTAATGTTGCTGCTCTTTGTAATTCCTACTTCTGTGTTTAAGTGTTTTTCGTTCGATATATATTCATTTGATTACGAGCAGTAAGGGGAAGTACATGAAGTTTGGATGGTTTACACACACAGAAGGTTATTGGTTCACACACATAGATTAATTGATTTTTGGATTCATGGAGATAAAAACACACACAAGAGTTTGGTTTGATTTCAAAGTTTAAAATATTTGTTCTTGTTACACTTACTGTTTAAACTTTGATGATGATTGATGATTGGTAAAGGTAGTTATCATGTTTAGGAGAAGATTACTATGGATACTTTTACATGGTTTCTACTGCTTTACCAAAGAACTATTTACATTGTTTACTACAGCTTGATATCGTATATTATTGTTGTCATCTTTCAAACCTCATGCGGAATTAGGATGCTCATTAATGGATGGTACAACATGGTGTTCGTTATTATTGTTGTTTAGTTATTCGACAAGTTCTTTAAAATGGTTAACATATGGGTTTCAGGGGCAGCTTAAGTGTTAAAATGTTTAACCATTTATATGCTACATCGAGGTAAAGGTTTTCATGATTGCTCATTGGTATTTTTACTGAAGATTTGAGATTTTTCTGTCTTGGGTTCATTTATAAAAGAAAGCGTTTTGGTGTACATTAATGGAGGGCGATTCAAGACATTGGAAGACTAGATTCGAAGTATGGTGCTGATTCGTGATTATGAAGATCAAAGTTGCATACTTTAGTCCCCTATTGATCATGACAAAAAGGGGAAGAAGATTTGATGATTTGCAACTTGTAGATTCTTGGTGGTATAGCATGTTATCAAGACTTAAGGGGAAGATTTGTTTCATTCAGGGAGATGTTTACATCTCAACTTCTCTACTTCGTCTAGGGAAGTTCGTACACGACTTTGTTTATTTTGTCAGCATCAAATAGGGAAAGATTGTTAGGATTCTTGATTTGATGAGACAAATTAAATAGAAGAATGAAACATGAAGGGCTTAAAGTGACAAAGGATGAAACTTCCAAGAAAGAAAAGATTACTACGAGATCATTTATTTTTAGTATATATCTTTTGTAAAGCCTAGATCATCTATTATATAAAGAGATCAAGGGTACATAGGTTTGATTAAGTCTAGACAAGATGTAGACGTCTAAAGGGGTGTGTGTGTTCTAGGCGTGGTTCTTGTAAATGCCTAGATTAGTTTAGTCTCAAAGATCTTTGATCCCTGTTACTGTTGAGTAACCGTTTTATGTTGAGACTAATTGTGGTAATAAAGAAAAACCTTGTTCATAATATTGTTGTTCTTATTGTTTATTCCGCTGCGTATCAATATTATGTATCCTAGATAATATGAGGTCTAAACAACATCGAGCTACAACGATTCTACAGGACCTTGTTGATCCCAGTTGAGCTATCGATCTTGTTAATTACCTTAGATTTAGATCTAAGACAACAGGTATAGAAACTGTTCTTGAATGATCTATTAAGTATTATATGGAAACTAATACTTAATCTTAAGAAGAATTATGAATCGAACACACAAGAATTCTCTCAACAATCACCTCAATATATTAATATACGGTTACTCAAAAGTAACAGGGTTACAATAACCTTGAAGTGAATCGAACTAACAATAATATGTATGCTAACCCTAACCCTAGATCCTCCTTTTATAGTCTTAAGGAGTCCTAGTCGGTTACAAAGACTTTCTATACAAGATAATATCTATTCGTATCATTACCATAACTATCTAAAAAACTATACATGTTTATCTAATAAGCAGTAGAATGATTTACTCTAGCAGTAGGATCTTCGTAGTCTAGCAGTAGAATCATACTTAGCTTATTTCTTCAATCTTCTCAGAAACTCAGTAGTAGAATAAATACACTAGCAGTAGAATCATTTAGTCTAGCAGCAGAATGATACTTAGTGTATTTTTCATTAGAACCATGAGCAGTATAACCAACCTTGAGCAGCAGCATCTTCAAACCCAACAATCCTCCCCTAAACTTGATATTTTCTCCTAAAATATTCAAGTTTCTTTTAATAAAAAATAAACACCAAGAGGATGCTTCCAAACATATTCACACTTTCTTCTTTGGGTTGAGAACATATTCATATTTCTTGATTAATTGATAAGCTTGATGATCAAATCCTTTCTGTAGCTGTAACATTCCAGGCTGCAACATCTGAGTAATAACTTCTTTGTTGAAGTTCAAGGGATAATCTTTTTCCACAAGCATGTATATTAACACACCTTGACCAACCAATTCATGTACACCACAAGACTGATACAAATACCATTTTTGAACTTTGTTGTGTAACAATGCCCTCCATACAATATCCTCATCATGTGGCTCAAACATGTTCTTCAGATAATAATAGATTACCCTCTCATATACCACATCTGGTCTCTGATCAGCATATCTTCCCTTATACAGCTTCCAGAGTTGTACCACATCATCTCTATCCATATAGTGTAACATCTGTGAAAACCTAACAAATCCATAATATAAACCATTAGATCTCTTGAACTCCCAGTATGCTTCACTTCCATCTCTGATCATGTGTGAATAAGAAATGATTGGATATTTGGTTGTTAGGGGAACTGCATTAGTCATCTCAGGTTCTTTTTGTGGTGCTAGAACTGTGAGAGACATTATCCTTTCTCTATCCTTCTCAGTTTCCTCCCTATCAACATCTTTTTCACCAGACTTAGTATACTCTTTCTCAGATTCAGAACTGCTCTCAGAACTATTTTTCACCACTACTTTGCCCTTTCTAGCCTTCATCTTCTTTCTTCCAACAGACTTTAAAACCCTTCTAGGTCTCTTTTCACCAAAATTGGAACTTTCTTTTACTTTTTCCTTTTCTTTAATCACTTTCTCAGACTCCACATTTTTCTTGACACCCTCAGTCTCTTTCTTAGTGTTGTCTGCTTCAACCTCAGTATCTACTCTTAGATAAGCCTTTGGTGCCATATATCATGAAAGCTTTGTAGAATCTAATTCCATAGGAATAAACTTCCTCTCCACTTCTTTCTTAGCTGCTTCAAATTTCTTTTGAACCTCAGCGTCTGTGTATTTCTTCAACAGCACAAGCTTCCAGCCCTTCATATTTTTCAAGTAATGCTCATGAAAATTTCTTACTTGCTTTGCAGTTGGAGGTCTAAGCACCTTCTTCTTCTTCCTCTGAGTAAGAAGTTTCTTCTTGTGCTTTACTCTAAACTTCTCTAACCAATCAAACTCACCTTTTTCAATAAGGTCATCTTGCAATTCTTCCTTCACCTTTAACCATTCCATAGCAGCTTCACATTTAGCTCTTTCCTCATCCCAACCATTCAACTTTGCTTCAATCTCAGCCTGTTTCTCAGCCTGTTTCCTTTGTTCTTCAAGCTCCCTTTCATATTCTGCCTCTTCTTCAGCTGCAAGTTTCTTAGCAGCTTCAAGATCATGTTTTTCTCTAAGGTCAGGAGGCCAAAATTCAAAAGGAATGTGAAATGGATAAGGCTCAGGCTCATCAACCATCTTACCTTTTCCTTTTCCAGTGTATGTATGTGTTTGTACAGGCTTTTTGGTTGGAATGGGTTCTCTTATGCTTACTCCTTTGTTGTAGGTGAAGTTGTTTGTTTTGTTGTTGTTGTTGGTTGAGATTCAGGTTCTGGTTTTTGTGGTTGTGATGGTTGTTGTTGTTGTTGTTCTTGTCGTGATTGTGGTGGTTTCTTTGGTGTTGATGTTTTCGAGGACTTAAGCTTTAACATAATCTCAGCCAAGCTCACATCATCATCATCTAATTCAGTAGCAATTTCAGCAACAGAATGCTCTACACCAGCAACAAAAACAACTTCCTTGGCTAATTTCTCAACACCAATAGCAGTAGAACCTTGCTTTGGCTTAGCAGCAGCTTGAGTATCCTTAGCAGCAGAATACCCTGCACCAGCAGCAGAATCTCCTTTAACTTCTTCTTCCAACATAACTTCATTACCAGACTGATCTTTAACCACAAAATCTTCATTCTCACCAGAATCCACGTCCATATCAACACCTTCATTACCAGCAACATCTTTCTCAACCTCCCCTGAATCTTTGCCATCATTCCTCCCCTATTTGGGAGCATCCTCCCCCAAACCAGGTTTGGAATCAACCTTCTTTGACTTTGACCTGCCAGTATTAGAAGTCCTTGGTCTCTTAACTCCCTCAAGATGCCTAATCCTTTGTTTGAGCTTCTTGATTTCAGCACCATGAGTATTTTTAAGTTTCTGAACCTCGTGTTTGAGACCAAGCACTTCATTTGACAATATTGTACACTTTTTCATCAATTCTTTGATAAGTTGCAGACTATCTTCACCACTTCGGTCTGTGTTACCTGACCCGAGAGGTGGATCATCAAATTTGTCATTTTGTACATTTGTTGCAATCAATTCCTCAGTATCTTTTCTAGTATCATCACTTCGGTCTGTGTTACCTGGCCCGAGAGGTGAATCATAGACATTGTCAGTATGCACAAAAGTTTCCATCAATTCAATTTGTTCAGTTTTTGCCCTCATCACTTCGACCTGTGTTACCTGGTCCGATAGGTGAATCAATGGGCCTAAACTCAATATCAACCCTAGGCTGATCATCTGAGCCCCCCTTTTTAGCCAGTTGGCTGGGGTTACCATCACCTGCATCATGTTCAAAAGAACCCTCTGCATTAGATGTTGCCATGTTTGAGGTCTTAATTATGTTAGCACTGCCCTGTCCAGCTGCTAAGCCAGGATCAGTAGTGCTAGCCTCTCCCATCATGCCACCTACATCACCTGTGGCAGCCTCATCTGCTTCCATACCAACACTGGCCTGAGGTTGCTCAGTGTCCTTATTGGGTGAAATCCTAGGGGATTGGGTCTTTTGAGTTTGTTCAGGTGATAATTCAGGAGTGGGTGTGTGATAGGTAGCTGTTGTGATTTCAGCACCCTCACCCTGAGTAGGAGCCAATTGTAGCATATGTTGGGACAAAGGAGTTACAGTCCCATAAATTCCAGTACCATTCTTTCTTAAATAATAAAACATTTTGCTTTTAAGTTCAGGGCTGTCATGTGCTCCTTTATGTACCTTAGGTTTCTTTAATTGTTTATTAATGATTAATTGTAAAACCCTTGGGTAAACATAAATTTTTCCAGAAATATTCTTTTTCAACCCATGCAGAATCATAGCCGAAAAACTAAAGGGTTGTCTTGTGGCCAGACAAATCAAGGCAGATGCTTGAGTTGTGCTGAACTCATTCCACCCTGTAGTTTTAGGACTTAAACAATGGAGAAGGGTGTAAAGAAGAAATTTCCATTGTGGGCAGAGAAGACCTTTGAAAAACTTTAAACCATTATTTTTCTTCTCATAACCCAAATTTTCAAGTTCTTGAAAAATTGTAGAATTGTTGGATTGTGTTTTGTTGAAGTTATTGTCAATCGGGAGGTCGGGGATGATGATGATACATCATCTCCATGGTTAAGAGTTTTAGAGAGAGAGTGGAAACCTGGTTTTATTCAAGATAATGAATGGTGAAAATTACACACATAAGCCTCACCCTCCTAGTGAAGTTTAGGAGGGTATTTATAGGCCAACAAACACAAGACTTTACATAATTGACGCTTCTAGTCCTTGTGTTTGTGCCTAACAAGATAACTATTGTCATCCCAAATATGTTGTCACATTTTAGTGTTAGAAGCATTCCCAACAATCTTCCCCCAATGTGGCAACATATGGGATTACTTACATCATTTCCTGCAAGTACAAATACAAATAAAGAAAGGTCTTCATAAGCTCTTCAAGTGCAGAGGATGACTACAGTTGACGCTCTTTGTCTTCATCTTGTACCTCAGCTTGAGAACTTTTCTTCACTTGTAGTCAAATGATGTAATATACATGAACTGGATTAACTTCCCCCCAATTCATGCTGCATGTCTTTAGCGGCTTCTTCATATACTTCCTTTTGGCGAAGTTTCTGAATCAGCTTCCCCACAAACTGACAACAGTCTTCAGCAGATTCGAAACTTTGATGTCGTTAACATGTTTTCTATCTTTTGAAGGTTGTAAGTACGCAGCGGAATTTGTAGATGACATCGTAAACCACACCAAGTAAATCTGACTAGTACTCAGTAACGGTTATGCTCAATGCGAAAACTCTGTTCGGGGGTAACATGCAAGAAATCAGCAAGATCTTCTCACATAAGTAGGCTACTTCACACTTCACAACCTGCGAAAGTTGAAACGATTACACCAAAATCACAAAATTGAACCATGATCATCTCTGCGGACGTCTCTCCCGTAGTACTAAAATTGTAAGCTCGATCACGTGAATCTGTTATGCGTCCCCGATGTGCACATTTCTTCCCCCTGAATGCAGATACATCTGGAAAAAGAGTGTTTTCGCAAAAAATGCAATAAAAGTCAAAGTACATCTACTCTCTCTTCCCCCACGATGTCTTCGCGGAATCGGAAGCATACACACTATGGTTACGATGGAAACGGAGGCAGCGTAAACCCTGTATGTCCAATTAGTCGAAGATGTGTGAAGTACTAAAAATAGCCCGTGAGAATCAACTGCTGATAAAATCTCTACTCTTCTATACTCTTCTCATCTAACTCTTTACCGACCCCATTATCATTCTGACGTCTTTTTGTAGTGACCACTGATGGAGAAAACCCACTATGACGAACTTGTGACTTAAACTTGCACTATTGTCTGACTAAGAACCTATACTGAGCACTACAACGTAACTCCTTAAAGCATAAGTCGTTTCATATACCCATCCAACCATCCTTAACTGTATATGAACTCATCTTGAATTATCCACATCTTTTTGTGACACTTGAGCACTACAATGTAACTCCTTTAAAGTGATAGCTATACTCTGTGAGCACAACAACGTAACTCCTTACATCAGGTATAACTAGATAACTCAAGTCTTAATCATTTTGATGGTTATAAGCTCGAACAAGGATCTCGAAGAATCATGCATCCAACCAACCCCGATATCTTCAAGATACTATGTACACGCACCCGTGATATTCCACTTCAACCTCAAATAAATAATAAAGAATTAACCCCGTAGTCACATCTTGCGGTTCAATACCCAACACTAGCCTTTTGACAGTTTAAGTGAGCTATGATAATGGTTTTATCCCGATCTTGTCAAAAACGTATCCTCGTGAAAATTTGTAATACCAAAAATAAATACCACACATTTACCACAATGTAATAAAAATAAATTTGATAAATACTTCATTTTGACTTTATAATTGGTCCAACCCATTTTTGTTCGGCCCACATCCAAAAGCCCCAATCAAACTCGTCCAAATCCAACTTAACCCTAAAAATAGCCAATTGTTGGATCCTGTTTTGGTGAAGTTATTGTCAATCGGGAGGTCGGGGATGATGATGATACATCATCTCCATGGTTAAGAGTTTTAGAGAGAGAGAGTGGAAACCTGGTTTTATTCAAGATAATGAAAGGTGAAAATTACACACACAAGCCTCACCCTCCTAGTGAAGTCTAGGAGGGTATTTATAGACCAACAAACACAAGACTTTACATAATTGACGCTTCTAGTCCTTGTGTTTATGCCTAACAAGATAACTATTGTAATCCCAAATATGTTGTCACATTTTAGTATTAGACGCATTCCCAACAAGAATTATCAAGGGAAAGTATTTCTTCATCATCTGAAAGATGAAGTGCTTCTCTTACATATGATTTAGAAATAATTATTCTTTTTTCATCTACAATAGCTCGCAAATATTCTTCCCCATTTTTAGTTTTGGCCTTAACAGTAGACCAGAACTGTTTCATGTGGGAAATGTATATAGTGGGATTTGCTAATAATGCATACCTTAAATGTGTAGCATTAAGAAAGTCAATAACTTTAGAAAAACCCTCAGCTTCACGGACCTTTTGAAGAAACGCCACTTGATTGTGATTATCGGAGAAGTCTCTTTTTGTCATTGTGAAATTAGGGTTTTGATTTTGGGTTTTTTTTTTTTTTTTGGATCAGATGATTAAAAGATGTGTTAGGGTTAGAATTTAGTTTAATTTTGGGCGCACAAAGTTAATTTTGAGATCGAATTGGGTTTTTAAGCCGTTTGGATCTCATTAGGGTTTTATTCGCGCCAAGTTACATAATCCACCCTTAAGTTTGAAACCTAAGCAGTAGAATCCCAATAGTTCCAATCCGAGCAGCAGAACTCCAGCAGCAGAAAGTTTTGCTTAGCAGCAGAAACTTTTTAACTAGCTGCAGAATGTCTGCTGATCTTTTTAAACATCTTTTCCCATCAGATAAGCTTTCCCCTTTGACTTTTCCTACAAAAGGTTAGTCCAAAACCACAAAAACACAAGAAACAAGATGCCACAATAATCCCAAACCATAGTTTTACATAGCAGTTAAATAAACAACTAGCAGCAGACAACATACAAACAGAGCAAGCAATAGAAACAACTTATTTGATTAATAACAGTACAAATCCTTACAAACGAACACAAAAACACACAGAGATAAGATTTTTCAAAGATTGATCATTCCAATACTAGCAATTAAAAATTAAAATCTACTCACATCAAAACCTTTAGTGAGTAAGTCTGCAACATTGTTGTTAGTATGGATTTTAACTATTTGAATTAGCTTTTTCTCATAAGAATCTCTGATAAAGTGATGTCTTATCTCAATATGTTTTGTTTTTGAATGAAAAACAGGATTTTTAATGATACACATTGTACTGTTATTATCAATGTAAATTTTGGTGTTCATAAAATTGTACCCATAATCTAGCAATTGATTCTGAATCCAGAGCACTTATCCATAGCAACTAGAAGCAGCCGCATACTCTGCTTCATTTGTTGAATTAGCCACCACAGTCTGTTTCTTGCATTGCCAAGAGATCAACCTATGTCCAAGAAATTGGCAGCCTCCAGAAGTTGACTTCCTATCCAAACTTGCTCCAGCATAATCACTATTTGAGTATGCCACCAGATCAAAAGGTGAATCCTTAGGATACCAAAGGCCCAACCTAGGTTGACTCCTTAAGTACCTAAAAATCCTCTTTACTGAATTCAAGTGAGAAACTTTGGGGTTCACTTGAAATCTGGCACAAGCACACATAGCAAACATAATGTCTGGCCTTGAAGCAGTTAGAAACATCAAAGATCCAATCATGGATCTGTACAAATGCACATCAACCTCTTCCCCATCTTCATCCTTGAGCAAAGGCTTGTTGGTCTCCATTGTTGTCTTAGGTGGCTTCACATCAGAAAAACCAAATTTCTTCAAAATATCAGCCACATACTTGTCTTGGCTGATGAAAATCCCATCTGTCTTCTGTTTAACTTGAAGCCCAAGAAAGAAAGTGAGTTCCCCCATAGAACTCATCTGAAATCTACTATGCATGAGCTTCTCAAATTCCTCACATAACACCTTGTTTGTAGACCCAAAAATGATATCATCTACATATACTTGAACAAGTAGGATATCCTTTTTGTCTTTCTTGATGAATAGAGTCTTGTCAATGGTTCCCCTACTAAAACCATTGGTTAACAAATATTTAGACAAGGTGTCATACCAAGCTCTAGGAGCTTGATGTAGGCCATATAATGCTTTATCCACCTTATAAACCCTATCAGGATAATTAGGGTCTTCAAAACCTGGTGGTTGCATCACATACACTTCTTCATCAATCTTTCCATACAAGAAAGCACTTTTCACATCCATCTGATACACAGTGAAGTTCTTGAATGAAGCAAATGCCAAGAATAGTCTGATTGCCTCTACTCTTGCTGCAGGTGCAAATACTTCATCACAATCAATACCCTCTTCCTGTGTGTATCCTTAAGCCACCAATCTAGCTTTTTTTTTTATCACTATTCCTCTTTCATCTCTTTTGCATCTGAACACCCATTTAGTACCAATTGCCTTTTTCCCTAAAGGCAAATCAACCAATGTCCAGACTTCTTGAAGCTTGAACTGCAATAATTCCTCTTGCATAGCATCAACCCAACTTTCATCTTTTAATGCTGTGTAGGTATTCTTGGGTTCTACTTGTGACAAGAAACAAGCAAACATACAATTCTGCAAATCCTTGTGGCTCTTTCTTTGATGAAGTGACTGAGCAAATAATCCTTGATCAAACAAATTACTAAAACCTTTAGTTTTGCTTCTTGTTTGAACAGCAGAATGAACATCTCCAATAATTTGCTCCTTAGGATGATCCTTGTGTATTCTGGTGGTTGGAATAGGACTGACTGGAATTGCATTCTCCATGTTGTTTAAATCAGCCTCTGCACCAAACCCTTCAACAATTTCATCATCAGTGTCTGCATAGACATTAACTAATCCAGGCATATTAGGATCATTTGGATAGTTAACATCATCAAAGGATCTCCCATCTTCATCAGCAGTAGAAAATCTTGGTATAGCAGTAGAACTACTAGGCTGAGCAGCAGAAACTTTTGGCCTAGTGATGAACTCAAATAAGTACATTTTATTACTATCATTTATCCTATTAATTTGACTTGTTTTACTATATTATGTATGAGGATTGATACTTAATCATTTACTTTTGTAATTCTCAGGTAAAAACAAGCATTTGGTGAAACTTAATGATTTTGGACTAATAATGGAGCAAAACGTGCATAAAGTGAAAGTCTACTGACATGGACAAGATCAAGTCAATTCTGCTCCAGATGCGCCGCATCTCACTCTTGACATGCGCCGCATCTCTATCAAGATATCACCAGATACGATCCAAGATACAAGAGGACATGCGCCGCATCTGATCATGGAGTTACGCCGCATCTTCTGGCGGTGTACGAATATTCCTGAATATTATAATCTTGGACCCCACGCGAAGTTAAGTACATGCGCCGCATCTACTTAGTAGATGCGCCGCATCTTCCCTCAGACAGAAAGTATAAATACCCCGTAGACCAGACGAATTACAAGTTCCGAACCTTATAACCTAAGTCCGAACAGAAGAAGAAAAGGACGAATTCAGTCAAGGAGGCAGCACAAGACACACCCAAATCAAAGATACAAGAGCTGTAAGAAGGTGCTGCATATGTTTAATTCATTAAGTAGTTTTGTTTTATTGTGTTAGTAAACTTTAATTCATCAAGATTGGTGGCTTGTGTAATGTGGCAACGGAAAGATTGCACTCCCTTAAAACTGCTTTCTCATTAATTAAAGTTTATATGTTGATGTCTTTGGTTACTACTTATTAGTGCATTGATAACCTCTGTGTTTATTAGTGGCTTACGGGCATTTGACTGCGGGACATAATGTGGCTCCCACGGTTGTTTCTAAATTGATCACTTAGGAATAACTTTTAGACATAAGTAATCATTAAGGGTTTACTCGCCGATAAGAATAGGACCAACGAGAAAGGATTAACTACATACACTTCATATAAAGCTATCAATAAAACAAGTGACAAACTACTTAATTATAAGGACAGCCCTCTTATTGTCTCGAGTATTTATCTGTGTACGTGCGTGCTACTTGCTGATTCGTGCCTATTGGTTTATTTTATTATTTAATTGCAAACAAACCGTGCCAGTCTCTCAGGCTGAAACCCCCTTGCGTTAGGATATTAAAATACTGATTAGAATAACGAGATAATACGTTCCACTCTTAGTGATCGACACTCTACTTACCATTATCTTCATACTGACCGGGTACACTGCTCGTTAAGTGTGTGTGTTATTGATAAGTCGGCTAAATATAAATTTAAAAATTGAGTAGGCATTAAAACTGCTAAACCGCAACGACACATCACGCGCATCAAGTTTTTGGCGCCGCTGCCGGGGAGTGAATTGTTATTATCTGTTATTTTAATTAGTATTTTAATTAGGTTTTTCTTTTTTATTAGATTAATTGCATCATTGTACTATTTTGCATATTTGTTGTATTGTGTGTTAATTGTTTTCTTTTATTTTTGTGTGTTTTATTTTTGTTTGTGTGTTTAATTTTTTGTTTTTATTTTTCGTATTTTTCTGTTCTGCTATCGTTGTACTGTGCTAAATCAAACGATACGGCGCATCTGATCTCTCAGATACGGCGTATTGCGTTTAATTTTTTTTTAATACAACGCGTTTAATTAATTCGATACGACGCATCTTTTCCCCAAGATACGGCGTATCTGTTTTTAACAAGAAAATTATTCTAAGCGATAAAGTAATACGACGCATCTGCTTTTGCAGATACGGCGTATCTGTTTTTGATAAAAAAAATTTCTAAACGTTAACGCCATACGACGCATCTGCTTTCGCAGATACGGCGTATCTATTATTTTAATTAAAAACAGTTTGCGAATTATTAAACAGATACGGCGTATCGATCTCTGTCGATACGGCGCATCTTACTGAATCAAAAATCTTTTATTTTTAAACGTAACGAAAATACGGCGCATTAACTTTCGTTAATACGACGCATTTAATTTTAATTAGATAAGTTGATTTTTGATTAATTAATTCGATACGGCGCATTCTTAAATTCTAAAGCGGCGTATCTATTTTCTGAATAAAGTCTGATTAAATTTTAACGTATTAAGATACGGCGTATCCAACTTTTTGGATACGGCGCATCGTATGCAGATATCAGCTATTTTTATTCTTATATCCGTTTCTATATTCATTAAATTCTCTTCTAGCGAACAAATCCTACTGATGATTTTACTTTGGATGACAGATTTTGCTATGGAAGACATGTCAGTTGACGGATATCTTGCTAAGGAAAGCTTGTTTTCAGATTCATTCAATGTACTCATGATCGATGCAGATTTATTCTCTTGGGAGACTCCTCTTGAAGCTGCTTTTAAGGAATTCATGCGTTTATGCAACATTGACAAGGAGGTATTCTCTTATGATGTATTTGTGAGATACACTGGAGAAGAATTGTCGCTCTTATGGCCTATCATTGAAGCCGAAGGATTGAACTGGACTACTATCGAAGAAGATGATGGGAAATTCTATCTTACATACATGGATTCAAGCAACAACAGCTGTGGTGGAGGCAATACCCAAAACTCTTACATGCCATATTCCGAGGAGTACTGGGGATTAAATGAGAAATATCAGGATAATGACATGAATTATGCTTTGGCGGAGTTACTATTTCACGGCAGATTGGTACGATTGATTGATCTCTCCCTCAATGATTGGCTTGAACTTAAATATGGTAGTCCGGAATTCGCCCCTGCAAATGAAGTCAAGGAGATTATGACTTCATGGTTGACTCGGAGTTTTAAGAAGCAATTTAACGAGTTCATGGAGATAAAAAAGAATATGATTGGAAAGGTTTGCTTTGATGTTAACCATGACCCTAATGATGTTGATTTTTCAGAATGGTTGGCTAGTAAGTTTAATAACCATAAGAGCATGGATCGTGCTACTAAGGATGCATTATGGGTATATTGGATGAGAGGAGAAGATGAAGAAGTAGAAAGCGATTATGGGTCGTCACTTCATGATTCAACAATCAATGAGGGCATTGAAGAACTTTTCAGAATTGACATTGATGTGTTCGATTATGAGACACCCCTGTGCAAGCAGTTCAAGGAATTTAACTACCTTCTTCAAGTCGATGATGATGTGCTTACTGGAGATCTACCAGGATTTAAGACTTATGACGATTTCAAAAACACCTGGTACTATGAATGGAATGACCAAGTACCATGGGTTTGGGATAAACCATGGGAATTTGAGCACATTAATCACACCTGTACACCCTTCGTTTTCAAGGACGGGAGTAGTGTTTGGCCGACCTGCCATTATAAAAGTGACGGAACCTGTAATGGGGGAAGTATAATTGGGATGAAACGGGTTGGAAACGATGTAACCTTTGAAGATTATGAGTGGTACGATAATATTGAAGACTGCCCACAAAAGGCGGAGGCTCTACAAGAAAAGGGCAGAATTGAACGCTTGAAAGGACTTAAGGGGACATCGGATACTACTTTCTGGGAATGGGTGCATAAACAGTTTGATGATTTCACAAAGCTTAGTCGACGGTTGCAATATGATTTGGAAAGAGAATGGGAGGCGATTCAAGATGATAATAATAATGAGTCATTGATTGAAGAACTAGATGATTATTTGATTAAGGATCCTTATTTTAAGTTTGTTGATAAAGACGAGGAAGAGTTCACCAAAAGAAAGTGTCAACTACTTGGGATTCCTTACAATGAGCCGCCCATGATTATTTCTGAAAAATTTAAAATCATCAAATACTCTTTGGGTCCTGATGAAGAATATACTGCGGTGAAGACAAAGAGTTATACTAAATTAAGTCGAACGGAAGAAAACGTCGCAGAGATATACGGAAAAATCTTTCGGATGAAGGACGAAGGATGGACCGTGACAAGGACTTATTGCTGAGCTGAACCTGAGTCTAACTTGAAGACTCTGGAATAAAGACAAGTGCTTACCGGGAGACAACCCGGATTTATCTTTTATTATTCTGTTTTCTGTGTCGAGTCAGTCCAGGCCGCATTAGGATACGGCGCATCTCAATTCTGAGATGCGACGCATCTCCTGCAATGGTCATATCTTATTTTATTTTTCTGCATTTTTATTTTCAACTTTAAAACTATTTATCAGTTTATTTTAATGCGGCGCATCCCTGGTTAAGGATGCGGCGCATCTTTATTCTGATCCGTATTAATTCCAGGCTCGATACGGCGTATCTTCTTCAATAAGATACGGCGCATCGACTGACCTGATGATTTTCAGTTTTAATTTTTAAGTTTTATTTTTCCTAACTACTAATGTATTATGCAAGTTGAACCTTTCTTATCTTAGGTGTGTTTTAAAGTGTTGGTGGTATTATAGTTTCCTGGATTTCCTGTGGATACATCAAGTATGAAGCTTTAACGTTCTAATCCACAAGAAAGATGATTTTTGCTCTTATACTAATGGAGGATCATACCGAGCAAATCTCAGGGGAGTTTTTCTGTTCTAATTCTTTTATTTTCCAGTTTTTAACCTTTTATACAAACAACGAGGACGTTGTTTAATATATCAAACTTAACAATTACTTGTCCTAAACTTTTTCAAAAATTATGCTTAAAATGTGCTTAATATATCAAACTTAAAATTTTTTTTAGCATGTTTTTGTTTAAGATCTAAGTTGCATAGCTGCACACATGACGTTATTTTCAAAAATTGTGATTTTTCAAAATTCACAAATCTATGAGTGTGCCGGTGACTTGTAAACTTTAGAACTTGGCTTGTATACTATTCGAGACCACCATAATAAGTATTATTTATATAATTGGAGTGACTTGTCTAACTTGGTAAAATTCTAGGATTACACCCAAAAAGCCTATATATGTTATGTGTTATTAGCTAACTACACTGGTTAGTTAACCCCCGTATAAACCCTTTTGTTACTCTCATTTTTAGAGTAAGATACCCCTAGAAAAACACTCAGAGCCATTCCTTTCGTTTCTTACACCTATGTTTAAAATGTTTCGTTACACCCTTACACCTTAGCCTACCCTGTAGATTAGAATCCGTGGTTGGTTAATTGCTATAGGCAAAGTGTGTTTCCTTACATTACCTGTGTTCGCGTGCGTAATTCATTATCTTTGGTTAGGTCGGGAAATTGCACAATGCAATTGGAGTGAAAGTAAATATTGTATATTTTGGAGTTTATTTTTCGTGTGTTTACTACTTTCACTATTACCATTATTTCTGAAGTCATGAAAAGTATGGAAAAATTATCCAGAATTATCATTATAGTGATGTGGTGAAATTTTACACATCTTTGTTTATCTCATTAAAAAAAAAAAAAAAAAAAAAAAAAAAAAAAAATCGAAAAAAATAAGAAAAGAAAAAGAAAGAAAGAAAAGTTGGAAGTTAGTTTTAACCAACTTATGTAAAGTTATGTAAGTGGTCGATATCACCACTATTTGTTGTACTATATCTATGGATTGAATGGGAATTGGCAGTTATGGGAACGCCAATTAAGGTTTATTCTTTGATTAAGATCTTGTTGAGTATAATTCGTGTCTACCTAAAGCGTGTGTTTCAAGTGTTAAAGCGTGAGTTATCCGATGATATGAGTCTTATTCATGGGATGGTTGGGATAGTGATTAACCACACTTAGGATTTTAATTTATTTGTTTTGTTTATTTTTATTTTTACACCAATTTATATCCCAAATATTATCCATGCCCTTTATTATTCTTTATCCAACCGAACCTTTGATTTATTGAGATTGGGGATTTGAGCAATCTTAAGTATCGTAGTCGTGGATTCGGCTATGTATTTATGATTTTGTCGCCCTTTTTGATATATTATTATTGGTGAAGTTTGGACCTATCTTTAGCCTATTCGAGTTAAGGATTTGAGCAATTGCAAGTATCGTGTTCGTGGATTCGATCATGTATTTGTGATTTTGTCGCCTTTTCTGGAATTTGAGATCGATAGTGAAAGAGAATAATTAACCCTTAAGCCTAAAAACCCTTTTTACCGCTTTAGACTTGTTATTCCTTAGCTTTAGTGGTGGAGATGTGTATACTTGCCAAGCTTATGATAGAATATTCGTCGCGACTGGACAGTTAAACGATTAGATTTGCTTTTATCGACTTATTTTATTTTACTTCTAATTCGTTAAGTGTTTAGTTGTGTGATTATGAAATGAACGAATACATGCTTAAATATAAAAATAAATCCTAACATCTTTTAGGATACATTTTCATAAAAGAAACTCTAAGGTTTACTTGGGGACAAGTAAAGTTCAAGTGGGGGGATATTTGATGAACTCAAATAAGTACATTTTATTACTATCATTTATCCTATTAATTTGACTTGTTTTACTATATTATGTATGAGGATTGATACTTAATCATTTACTTTTGTAATTCTCAGGTAAAAACAAGCATTTGGTGAAACTTAATGATTTTGGACTAATAATGGAGCAAAACGTGCATAAAGTGAAAGTCTACTGACATGGACAAGATCAAGTCAATTCTGCTCCAGATGCGCCGCATCTCACTCTTGACATGCGCCGCATCTCTATCAAGATATCACCAGATACGATCCAAGATACAAGAGGACATGCGCCGCATCTGATCATGGAGTTACGCCGCATCTTCTGGCGGTGTACGAATATTCCTGAATATTATAATCTTGGACCCCACGCGAAGTTAAGTACATGCGCCGCATCTACTTAGTAGATGCGCCGCATCTTCCCTCAGACAGAAAGTATAAATACCCCGTAGACCAGACGAATTACAAGTTCCGAACCTTATAACCTAAGTCCGAACAGAAGAAGAAAAGGACGAATTCAGTCAAGGAGGCAGCACAAGACACACCCAAATCAAAGATACAAGAGCTGTAAGAAGGTGTTGCATATGTTTAATTTACTAAGTAGTTTTGTTTTATTGTGTTAGTAAACTTTAATTCATCAAGATTGGTGGCTTGTGTAATGTGGCAACGGAAAGATTGCACTCCCTTAAAACTGCTTTCTCATTAATTAAAGTTTATATGTTGATGTCTTTGGTTACTACTTATTAGTGCATTGATAACCTCTGTGTTTATTAGTGGCTTGCGGGCATTTGACTGCGGGACATAATGTGGCTCCCACGGTTGTTTCTAAATTGATCACTTAGGAATAACTTTTAGACATAAGTAATCATTAAGGGTTTACTCGCCGATAAGAATAGGACCAACGAGAAAGGATTAACTACATACACTTCATATAAAGCTATCAATAAAACAAGTGACAAACTACTTAATTATAAGGACAGCCCTCTTATTGTCTCGAGTATTTATCTGTGTACGTGCGTGCTACTTGCTGATTCGTGCCTATTGGTTTATTTTATTATTTAATTGCAAACAAGCCGTGCCAGTCTCTCAGGCTGAAACCCCCTTGCGTTAGGATATTAAAATACTGATTAGAATAACGAGATAATACGTTCCACTCTTAGTGATCGACACTCTACTTACCATTATTTTCATACTGACCGGGTACACTGCTCGTTAAGTGTGTGTGTTATTGATAAGTCGGCTAAATATAAATTTAAAACTTGAGTATGCATTAAAACTGCTAAACCGCAACGACACATCACGCGCATCACCTAGCAGTAGAATCAGGAATACTACTGCTTGTTATTTCCTCTGTTTTCACCAAGATCCACTTTATCAGCAACATGTGGTTCTTCATTAACCACCTTTTCAGCATTAGAAGGTTCATCTCCACCTTCTACATCTTTATGAACAACATCACCTTGTGAACTCTTGCCCTCCTTCTCTTTGGGTGTGAAAAGTTGATCAAGCTTCCACTTCTCAATTAAGACAAATTCTTTTGCAGATTCATTGGCCTTGACTTGTGTACCTACATTAGAATTATCTTGTGTTCCTGCAGACATGTTAGTTGTACCTGCATTTACTGGCACATAATTCATACTTTAATTAATGAATCTATGTCAAACAGCCATTCAGGTCCACTTCCAGCAACACTAGGTGTGGTTTCACTAAACCTAACATGTAAGTTTTCTTCCACATGCCTAGTTCTTTGATTGAATACCCTAAAAGCCTTACTATTAGTGGAGTATCCAACAAAGAAACCTTGGTCTGCCTTCTCATCAAATTTGCCTAGGTTATCAAGGGTATTTAAGATAGTAACAGGACACCCAAATGGTTTCAAGAAATCTATCCTAGGTTTCCTACCATGAAATAATTCATAAGGGGTCTTGTTATGAGGCTTCACTACCTTACTCCTATTTTGCACAAAGCAAGCAGTGTTAACTACTTCAGCCCAAAAAATAGTGGGTAATTTTGACTCTGACAACATTGTCCTAGCAGCCTCAATTAATGTCCTATTCCTCCTCTCAGCAACACCATTTTGTTGAGGAGTTCTAGCCACACTAAACTGTCTTAAGATACCTTTTTCAACACAGAACTGATTCATCACATTATTCTTAAATTCAGTTCCATTGTCACATCTGATTATCTTAACTTTGTGATTAACTAGGTTTTCTACTCTTGTTATGAAAGCCTTAAGGATACCAGAAGTCTCATCCTTACTTGCTAGAAATAAAACCCAAGTAAACCTACTATAGTCATCTGTGACAACTAGGCAATACATTTTCTTATTCAAACTTTTCACATAAGTTGACCAAAAAAGATCCATATGCAACATGTATAAGGGCTCAGAAATAGAGTTCACCACTTTGGACATACAAGAAGCTCTGTGTTGCTTTCCCATTTGACAAGCAACACAAGTTTCAGGTTTTTCAAAATTTTTTGAAGGTAAACCTCTCACAAGGTTTCCCTTAACCAATTTGTTTATTGTTTTGAAATTTAAGTGTCCAAGCCTTCTATGCCAAAGTTTGGATTCATCAATTGTGGCCTTGTCAAACCCCACATTGGTTTGTCTGTACTTGAGTGCTCTTCCAGTCTTCTTCAGAAATCTCCTTGCTCTCATAGTAAGCATGGCCATATGCCACTTCAAATCAATCTCCTCAAGATCATCAGGATCTATTTCTTCCAAATCCTTATCAGTAACAGAAGTACTTGTGGTGAGATCAGCCAAAAAGGCATAGATAGCTGCATCATTAATGTTATCATTATTTGAACTAGCAGCAGAACCAGATGTGCCAACAGCAGAAACAACATGGCCAGCAGCAGAATGGTTTTCTTGAGAGCTTCCAGATCCCTTGTTGTTTGAAGACATAAAAGCTAGGTTGTTTGCACTAGAAGACGACTTGGATGTACCCTTGACTTCAGATTTATACACCTTTAGATTATTGTACAAATCATCCAAAGTCATTGTTTCAAAATCAGTGTTATTCCTCCAGACCACTGTATGAGTATTCCATTCAGATGGTAAACTCCTCAGAAACTTGAGATTGATGTCTTCTTGAGGCACTGAGACCTTCATAAGCTGTAATTGACTCACCAACCTCTGAAGTCTATCATAGGTAGCATCAATGTTTTCTGAACTTAAAGCAGTAAATGTTTCAAATTGATGCTTGAGCAGATTCTTCCTAGACTTTTTGGTGGCCTCATTCCCACCAAATCTGAGTTCAACAGCATCCATCAACTCCTTAGCAGTCTTAGTGTTACTAAAACTCAATTGATATTCATTCGGTATACCCATCAAAAGAATATTGTGATTTTGATTTCCAATTTCCTGGGTAATTGTGTCCCATCAGCACCCTTAGCAGGTAGAGTATCTCCATTCTGAATGACTTCCCACATGGAGTAGTCAAGCATCTTCATGTACTGCTCAATCCTCATCTTCCAGAGTTCATATTCACCAGCCTTGAGCATTGGTACCTTTGAAGCAGTCACCATATGAGTAGTATCTGAATCCATTGCTTATGTAGATGATGAACAGATCTGAGTTTACGAAATTCTTCTTGATAGCAGTCTCTAGATCACAAGCTCTGATACCACTTGTTGATCCCAGTTGAGCTAACGATCTTGTTAATTATCTTAGATGTAGATCTAAGACAATAGGTATAGAAACTGTTCTTGAATGATCTATTAAGTATTATGCGAAAACTAATACTTAATCTTAAGAAGAATTATGAATCGAACACACAAGAATTCTCTCAACAATCACCTCAATATATTAATATACGGTTACTCAAAAGTAACAGGGTTACAATAACCTTGAAGTGAATCGAACTAACAATAATATGTATGCTAACCCTAACCCTAGATCCTCCTTTTATAGTCTTAAGGAGTCCTAGTCGGTTACAAAGACTTTCTATACAAGATAATATCTATTTGTATCATTACCATAATTATCTAACAAACTATACACGTTTATCTAATAAGCAGTAGAATGATTTACTCTAGCAGTAGGATCTTCGTAGTCTAGCAGTAGAATCATACTTAGCTTATTTCTTCAATCTTGTCAGAAACTCAGCAGTAGAATAAATACACTAGCAGTAGAATCATTTAGTCGAGCAGCAGAATGATACTTAGTGTATTTTTTATTAGAACCATGAGCAGTATAACCAACCTTGAGCAGCAGCATCTTCAAACCCAACATTATCTATTTTATTTGTACCATTAATTATGAAATTTGAATCAATGTTATTTGATAACTTATCTTTATTATCTTTGAAAATTTCTTTGTTATCTGTTACTTTATCTTGATCGTTTTTTTTAGCGATTCCCATTGTAAACTCCAATTATGAACGCAATATATATGCATGACATCAATAATAATATTATCATCAACACAGTTTAAGACATATTATAGCAAATAGTATATCAGTTAGATACCAATAATCATAATTGAACAAATTTTATTGATAAAGAGTGTATTGATCAAACCTGACACAACCAAAATCACGTAAAACTGTATGTGTCAATGAATTAGGGTTGAGAACTATTTGTTTTTATATAGACATAATTTAGTTAAATGTTTATTAAACCTATTAGGTTGTAATTTTGATTATAGAAAAGATATCGGAAAGATAACTATCGTTTTTAAGTTTTTCTAAACCTTTTTTATTTTATCTCTTTTATTTCAGTTTAATTAGAATATCTTTTCGTATAAAATACAAAGTTTAGAAGCAAAATGTGTATATTAAGTGATATTTTGTATTTCGGAAACAAATTATTTATGCGTTTTTGTTTTTCTCGATTAATTTATTACTTAATATTGTATTGGAACATGGAATTAAAGGTTTTGCCAATATATATCATAGGAGGACCTGTGAATTATTTATGTTAATTTAGCAATTAAATTAATTTTACAATATAATTATTCTATACGAAAAATAATGAAGATGAAACATACACATATACATTTCTCATCCTCAAAAACTCTAGCATTCCCTATATCCATCTTAAGCTTGTCATCATCTTCAATAGAGTTAATGTAATTAAGCAACTCTTCTTCCATTATACCAATTACTAAACATGTAATTTTGAGCCCTTGAAAAGTAAAGAATAAAAATAAAAAAATCAGCTTATGTAGTGTAATGTTAAATACTCATAAGGTAGGCTTATATAGAGAAAGATGATAAGAAAAAAAGGTTATGGTAAAATTACAATCCATCCTTAAGTTTGAGATGTAACATCTTCGTTTTACATCCACAAATTTTATAATCTCTAAGTTCACACTCCCAACCAAATACTTCACCCTCAATATCTGCAACTGAAATAACATTAACATTAAAGGATATATGTGTATTTGTAAATTATAAAATTGGTAACACATAAAATTATAAATCTTGTAGCACATACCAAAAGGTAATTCTATGTCTAAATTCAGTTATCTTATGTCAGAAAACATGGTGACTTCAAATCCAGTGTTATTAACATCACCATTAAATGTATCTGACAGACGTGCAGATGCGGTTCTATCAAAACTTATTGTGTATAGATGATTTGTGTATTTATAACTTGCGTTATTAGGAATAACTTTGGAATAACTTATAAGAACCACTATGTCGTCTTTGAAATACTTATCAAGAAACGTTAATCGGCCTTTCTTTATGATAACATGAATCTTGTCACCCTGAAAAAGAAGAATTACATAATAAACAAAACTTTTAAACCAACTTAATATAACATAAATTTAAAAGGATAACATGATAAAAATATGTTAACAAAAAAAAAACAAAAAAAACAAAAAAAAAAACAAAAAATAAATAAATAAACAAATAAAAAAAACAAAAAAAATAAACAAAAAAGAAAACAAAACCTTATCATCTAAGACAGTCATCTCAAGATGGCGATGAGTTATTGGCATGGACACTGTCCTGTAACACCATGACCTTAATACTTTTACCTTGATAGTGCAAGAAGTTACCTTAGGTGTTAATTGACTGATAAAAATCATTAGTGATTTCATCATAGTTTGTATATGAGGGTATATAGATATATGAATTAGGGTTCAGAATTAAGTTAACAATTTTGTTCGGCGAGTATATATAGACTCTAAAACGTAATTGTAATATAGAAAAAATCACGATGAAGATAACTATAGTTTTTAAAAGTTTCTAGAACATATCTCTTATATTTGGTAAGACGTTTCTTATTGAGAAAAGATTACCACTCGATAAATAAGGAAAAAATACATTTAAATAAAAAGAAGTTTCTTGTTGAGAAAAGCTTACCTTTCGATAAATAAGGAAAAAATACATTTAAATAAAAAGTATATATATTTCAGTATACTTAAAAAGTGAAAACAAATCGGTTAAAAAAACTAAAAAAAAATGGGAAAACAAAAAAATACAGGGCAATTGTTTTGTGTATAAGAAATAAAACCCGTCAGAAACAAAACACATTTTCTGATACGCTGTTGTATTGGAATAATTCTGATGTATATGGTTCTGATTAGTTATATTCGCCAAGGTTCTCATACATCACAATGGTGTCAGAACGCTGTTGTATTGGAATAATTCTGATACCTGACACATTGGAGATAACACATCTAAATAGAGCATAACCATTTGCTAAAACAAAAAAGATAATTTCATTAGCATAAACATTAACATAAAACTAAAAAGATAATATCATTAATATAAAACATTAACATAAAACATTTTTTATTATATAATGTAAATGTAAATTAATGTCTTGAGCAATTACATTCTTCAGGAATACATTTACATGTTCCTAGACATACTGGGTAGTAACATTAATCAGATTCAGAATCAGATTCTGGAGATTCGCAATGTTCAACATTTATGCCACCACTCCTTTAATCTCATGCTAGCGAGTATGTCAACATCATTTTTTGTTTTTTTGCCTTTGTCTTCAAATCTTCAACATTTAGCACCTCAACATCAACAACATCAGAATCATCTCTTTTTTTCTTGTATCATTAACTTTCAAATAAGAATTTTTAGAATTGACTTCCAACATAAAGAATTTGTTATTTGGTAATTGGACTTTATTGTCTTTGACAAATTCTTTCAAGTACGTTACTTTATCTTCTTCGTTCTGTTTAGTATTTTCCATGCTAAATCCGAATTGTTAAAAAACGTACCTGCATAGAATAATTTTAAAAAAAAATCAATAATAATAATAATACAGTAAACACACGTAATAATGAAAAAAAGTTTACTAAATAAATTTGTATAATGAAAAACTGTTTAAAAGATTGTGTGCGTGTAATTATTATAAAAACTATACCAATCAAACCTTAAGGAATTAAAATTATATAAAACGTGTATGTATTAATAGATTAGGGTTTACAACTCAATGTGTTTATATAGATAATAATTGATTCGGGTACGTTTAGTCAGATTTTAGGGTAACAAAAAACCCAACCCATAATATTTATCGTTAAAGTATAAAATTTAGATTATAATATTCTCTTTGCATTTATGCTTATAAAACGTGTTTCTTATGGTTGTAAACACGTTTATGATGGGTTGCACTACAGCCAAAAAACTAACCATAAGATAAATAAGAAAATAATTATATTTTACTCATCAAAGTATATTTCCCTATCAAAGTCGTATATGTTATGTTTAGGTTTATTTTTTGTTAAATTAAACTTTTGCATAAACTTTATGTGACAAGTGATTAACCATCATTGAATAAAGTCATTAATAAATTCGATAGTAAAGAAATTTATGACAGTTATCTACAATATTTTCACCTACCATATTTAATGTCATTAATTTCTATTCAATTACCTATATTTTTATCTTTTAAATACCCCTACCACCCAATGTTGAATCAAACATTCACTCTAAAACTTTTAAAATTACGATGTTAATAAGAGATAGATATTGTAACAAAAGAAAAAATATAGTAGAAAATGGTGTTAGATATGCTTTTAAGTTGGTGAATCTTTCAATCGATTTTAAGAAATATGCATACCCCCATTTCATGATATATATTTTACTATTTTTAATTATATATATATATATATATATATATATATATATATATATATATATATATATATATATATATAATGTGTTAATTTTTTTAAAAAATTATTTGAAATTTTCTTGATAAAAATTTAATTATGAAGTATTTTGAATGTTTTTAATATGCAGGCATTATCAACAGCATGGAGGTTCTCAAATTTAGCTCGGAAGATTTTGATGAAAAGTCAACCCAAAAGTTGACATCAGATCGTGAATCACCTTCCTCCACATCGATATCTTCTTCGCTAACACCAACGTATACACCAATTTCTTTTGCCGAAGACGATAGGCTCTGCTTATAGCTTGTGTGTCAAAGTAAGGCCAAAGGTGAAGTGAACAATGGACATTCTTTCTTCCAACACGTTTTTTCTGCTTGTGTGTACATGGATTATGAATAGTAAATAGTAATAATCTATTTAAATTCCACTTTAGGAGACTATCTTGCTAAAAATGATAACATGAAAGATTGATCGAAAAGATCGATTAACATGTCAAAATATATAAGTTTAAGAACATGGTATGTAAGAATGATAATCGATTATTAGTGATGTCATATAGGCTTTATGTATTTCCTTATGTATCATCGATTATTTTTCTTTTGTTTTTTTAGTGATTTACATCATAATTAATAATCATTTTTTTTCATCAGCATATATTTTCTACACATATATTCAGTTAAACAAATAAAATAAAAAACTGATTTATATATTTAAGAAAGTTATAACACAAGATATCACAAAACATTTAAAAATTAGGAATTCTTATAAAGTTTCACTATAACATGTGTAGAAAGATTTATATATCTAAACCCAACACAAGCAACTCATATACCCCATTCTTTTATCAAGAATAATAAGTAATCTTCTTTAATCTATGAGGGTTACTAATTTACCTCATTAGATTTATGAATTAGAGACATAGGACTCACATCATTTTATTCCGTTGAAGAATAGAAAATAAAACCAAAAGGGAAACATAATATTATTTAATAAACATTCATGTTGATGTTAACATAATTTTGAATGTAATACCAAAAAAAAAACAAAAATAAAACATAATATTATTGAATAGCTAAATTGTTCGCTTGTTGGTTACTAATGATGACTCTATTCCACTGATTTCTTCATGTACCTAAATGAATTTCAGATCGTCATTAACACAATATATCAATAGTAAAATATAATAATGGTTTGAAAAATGCATACAACATACCTTTTCTTCATGACCTCTTGTTTGTAATTTGTTGATTTCCATTTTTAATAATGGTGAAAATAAGTCCATTATTTTTAACTTCAGAACCGAACGTCTTTCAATTAATTTACCTAGGTTAGAGTGTATCTGATTGAATTTCAAACGATTAGTATAATACATCTACAATAAATAATGTAATGCTTTGTTAAATACATATAAAAACACCTTATATCGATGATCTCTTGACGTCAGCTCGTTTATTTTTAGATTTAAAGTCGAAAGAAAGTTAATTGTGTATCCTTCTTCTTCACCAACCTGCCACAATTTGAATTTTTAAATATTATCAATATATATATATATAGTATCAATATATATATATTATAATATGTATCAATATATATAAGAATATAATAATGTTTTGTGAAAAACATATAAAATACCTTTTTCTTTAGGATGACATGGTTGTAATCCTAACATTATCTTCAATATTTTTTTCTTTATATCATTGTACTATGATTGAATTTCAAAGGGTTAATATAATATATGTATTGTAAAATAATAGTAGTGATTTTTAAAACAGATACAAAATACCTCTTTTCCTTGATATCCTGTAAGCAGCTCTATTATTAGTAGATTTGGATCTAAAAGATTTTTAAGCCATAGGTATTCTCCATCGAGTTTCTTATTTACCTGATTCATTATTGCCAGTACCATATATCTCTAGTAAAATATATTAATGATTTTTTGCAACAAATATAAAATACCTTTTTTTCAAGATCATCTTCTTTTAATGTTAATAGCAATTCAAATGTCTGTAGTTTTAATTCGCATAATGGACAATTCAAGCACGTTGGAACTGTTTTAAAACAGTATCTGCAAGCTATAAAAAGGGTTTAAAGCAAATCTTGAAACATGCATCAATAATTAATAAAAGCTTTTACTGTATTAAACATATATTGGAAAATTAAAATATGTATGTAAACATTAACAAAAGCTTTTGATATATTAAACAAACCTTAGACAAATAAAATTACATGAAGCGTCAATTTATGAATGAGTTAGGGTTAATTATTAGACGTGTTTATATAGGTCAAATTAATAAGTCGGTTTATGCATTTATGATTTAAATTCGGCCCATTAACTTTTTTTTTTACAAATAAACTTTGAACATTCTATAAGGATATGATTCTGATATACATTTCTGATAACGTCAATTCTATGTTTCGGGATATCTTTACAAAACCCCCAACCTGGCCCGACTTATTTTCAATTAAAAACTCAATTAATGATAAATATCATTTTTAAAACCTTGTTCAATAAAGATTAAGTTGATGTTATGTTCTTATTATTATTATATGATATTGAGTTTAAAACTTCATAATCATATATGAAATAAATAAATATATTAATATCATCAGAACCAAGTACATGAGATATAATCCAAAACGCCATAATTAAAACATATGAATCAGAATTCCAAAAAAAAGCATTATGAAAATTATCTCAATCAGACTTCTACAACTGAAAACGTACACAACCTCATTTGGTTGAGATCTAAGCACTCCATATCATCTTTAGTTTGGTAAAGAGTTTTACACTTTTTCCCAATATAAAGACGTATGGAGTGCCAAATTCCAACCCAAACTAAGTTTGTATATCGATTGCAATCAAATATTATAAGTTAATAGCAACAAATAGGTTTAGATATTTATAGTCAAAGTAAGAAGAATATAAACAGTACAAAAAAGATGCATACAAAAAAGTGTGAGAGTATTTGTGTACTTGTTAACAAACTATTTTGTGTTTAATTGAAAGGACAAAACATACAAAGAGTGTGAGTGTTTAATTTATTTCATTTTATAAATATAGTTTAATATCCAATTTTTTATTGTATTTAACTAAACAGTGCAAAAAAGAACATTAAAAGAATTTGAGTATACTACTAACATAAAATTAAATGAACCTGATCAAAAAATAATTATTACTTTCACAGCATAATCCTAGCTATATATTTGTGACATGACTTGTATAGATATGGAGTTGTTATTGATATTATTATCATAACCAAGAAAGATATTCCTAGATTTTATATATTATATTGCCATACGCCTATAACTATTTTATTTATCGATTTATATTTTAAGCATTATTATTAATAATATAAACATACAACACAAAAACCAAATACAAACATATAACCAATAATTTACATGATCATTCATAATATTTTTTAATTTTTTCAATCAATTCTTCTTTTCTATTTACAGACTTCATCAGTTCTTTCATTTGCTTTTGAAGTTCTCTAGCCATGTTGCAGTCTTTAACAATTTCATCCATTAATGAATTTTTGAATTCGTATGCTTCAAGCTTTTCTGCATAATAATAACAAAAAATACAAAAAAATTGCAATCATAAACCAATATATATAACAATTTTCATTAAAAAAAAATAGTAAACATAGATTACATCGATATCAATTATTTATTTAATTTAATAAGTTTTTCAAGAGAATTTTTTTTTTTCATATCAATTGACTTCATCAATTCAGCGACTTGGCATTGAAGAGCTGTTGCGATATCACAATCATGTTGAATATCTTCTAGAATGCACTTTATTGCTTCACCTTGAAGATGAACATGGTTTTTGGATGAATCTTCATTATCAAATGGCGGTTGTTCTTTACCTTTTCCTTTAGATGATGAGCAACTCCTTGAAAGTTTTACTGCAAAAAATATTAACATTTTTTTCATTATAAATCTTAAAATGATTAATAATTTTCAAATAAATCTTATACTCCGTATTAAAGATATACCTGATGAGGACATATTGTTATCAGAAATTTTAAAAATGAAGATGGCATATGTTTAGATATGACTAAAAATACGTTTCAGTAACTATATTTATAGCCTTAAATTCTCCCGAGTTCCAATGTGAGCTTTTAATAATTTTAAATAGAGTAGTAATTGTAATTATACTATTTAGACGAAAATATCTATAGTTTTAAAAACATTCTAGAATATACATTTTATATTTTAGAACATAGCATTGGTTTTGTCTTTGCAATTATTTTTAGTTAGGTATTCAGAATGCAACGATTGTTAATGATATAAATTGTTAAATAATATGATTGTTACTGTTGGAAAAGATGATTCTTATAGTATGCGTTACAATTTCATAATATTTAGACGCTTCTAATACATAAAATGTGATATTATTAAAATGTTGCAATATCAGTTGTAGTTTCAATATGAGTTTCTGATAAATAAAATATACATTTGATATAACATTTACATGATTACCATTTTTGAATTTTAGCGTTTCCAAACATAAGATGCATGTTATAGAATGTTTTAAAAATCATAGTTATCTGCGTCGATATCTTCTGTATATTTAAATTATGTTACATGATAAGTTCTAAAATTGTATGACCACAACATTTACGATTTATTGTTTAAATTATAAAAGGAATTGATCTTTTTAAACAATATATAATGTATACTATTTTATAAGATAATTATTTAGACATATCTATACCAAATATAATTTAAAATGTAGATATATATTAATAAATATAAATCTTGCATATAAATATATATACATATTTAAGGTTGAAATTTTTATTTAACTAAACATTAATATTTATGAAAGATTTAAATTTATTAGCGATAAAAAGATATTAATCAAATGGATTTTCTAGCTTAATATGAATTCATCGAAGAACATGTTTACGGATTGGTATATGATTTTTTTTTTCTGTAAATCTTTTTTTCGTTATATTCATGTGTTCATAAACTTATTATTATTATTATTATTATTATTATTATTATTTTTTGTTTAGCTTATTCCTGTAACGATGATGCTGTTTTGCAATGATGTAGCTGACAAGAAAAAACTATTATTGATAAATGATAATACTAAATGCATGGTGTATGTTAAATCATTTAATGATAAGCAAGCTTTTATTTATGGTACTTCGTGGAAAAAATTTGCTTATTTGAAGAATTTGATGAATGGTTGGAATATTTTGTTTCGACATATGACTTCTAATCGCATGCTTGTATGGTGTTACAACCTTGAAGGAATTTGCATCAATAAAACTCTTGATTATAGAGGATACAATAATTTATGCCTATTGTAGGCGATAAACAGAATAAACGAACACAACCGGATATTATTAGAATCTCTGAAAGGCGTGTGAACACTTTCAGGTTGAATCAATTCGGTGGTTCTCCCCAATTATTCAATCGGATAAAATTCAGAAATTGAGAACGTTTTGAATGCTTGTGTTTGAGATTGATAAACCAGAGAAAATTGATGACCAAAGAAAAATATGTCCGAATATATGTCAGGGATTAGGGCTAACCGCCTTTTAGACAGTTTTCCAAAGTTTTAAAGTTGTCAAAATTAGTCCCTTAATTTCCGAAAATGCAATTTTTTGAGAAACTTTTACAATAACAACTTAGTGGACATAAAAAATTTCCAGCTCGACCCCAGCCAAGGGCGTTGCCCCCCGGACCCCTGTGCTCTCAGGGGCGCTGCCCCCGGACCCCCGTCCCTTAGGGACTTCGCCCCTAAGATCATAATAAATTCAAATAGGCGTGCACTCCGCACCTCCAAGCCTAAATGATGTCTTATTATGACTAAATTGGTCAAACAAGTTAATCCAATTACACTAAAATATCCAAAACCTATCAGTGGCTTTGTCATGTGCTATGGTGATGCAAGTAAGTTATTTTCTGAAATTTTTGAACAATAGGTGCTTTTATTGTTATTATTATTAATTTTTTGTACAGATATTTGCTAAAGGATTTTTCAGTATAATGAACAATAGACCCCCATTAACAATTAATATTTATTCACCTAATGGATTTTTTGAGGTTAATGCTCTTACTATAAATGGTGTCGTTTTTGGATTTGAGGGTTATGCATGGGAGATGTTATATGTGTGCGAGAAAATTTTTATTGGACAAAAGATGATTTTAAGTTATCAAGATGATAATAGATTTCATTTGTCTTTATTTAATAAAGATGGTGTTCAAGTTGATGTGTGTGAAACATTGAATAAAGGTAAACTGTTTAGCTTTTTTATATGTTTATAAAATATAAATTGAGCGTGTTATGGACGATATGGATATGAAACAAATTAACTTTTTTTTACTAATTTTTTTTTCCAGAGGATTTGCAATTCTTTTAAAACATTGAAAATGTTATGGACGACATGGAGTTTATAAGAGATATAGAAGAAAATGAGCAACATAAAGCTCATAACCTTCATCTTCTTGTTGAAAAGATGATCATAGTTGCAAGAAGGCAATGAAGTTAACTGTCGCATAAATGGATTAAATTCTATAATATGCAATGTAAAACTAATATCTGATGAGCTATTTTTTTTCTTTACTATGTTACAATGTTTTTTAAGTAATTTTTTTCTTCGCAATATTACTTACTTCTATAGTCAAAGAACATATGATAATTATGTTTTTGCTTAGTAACATGTCTTTTTTTCCTTTGCTTAGCATAGTACTACGTTTTCATATTATCATCTTTTTTAGTCAAAGCACATAGGACATTTTTTTGAGATTCTTCTTCGTTGATATTATTGCATGGGAAATGTAACCCAAAACTTTACTGTTCCAGTTTGGTTGGGTTTGTTTATATGATTAATTGTAACAACAATTCATTAAATTTTTATTTTAAATTAAAATTTTTGAAATTAGAAATATTTTTTATATTAAATTAAAATATATTATTAATTCGTCAAAGACAATAATGCCATTTATTTTACACCAACCACCTATTCATCTCCTAATTTAAATACCACAAGTGCTTCATATTACAATCCATCCAGTAAGCAAAAAATAAAAACACACACACAATTATGAACTCTCAACATTATCGTTGCAAACAATGACAACTTGCAAAAAAGTAGCAACACCACACAAAAAAAGTGCTTTACAAAAAACAAATCTGGTGATCAATGGACTGTCAAATACTTGAAGATTGGTTTTGCATATTATTTCATAAACGGTTCGTTTGAGTTTATGAAAGGGTCTGGAGTTTTGAAAATGGGTTTTAAAATTTCTTCATTATGATTGTGATTTCTTTATAAATTTTTTATATACACTTTTCTACTCGATTTCTTAAACATTCAACAAAAAGTATTTTCAAAATATGTTCAAAAACAGTTCAGACATTGTAAAAATGAAAATGATAATAGGCAAAAAAATGGTTTTAAAACTCCTTTTGATTTTGTTTATTTGCCTATTAATTTCAAATAGATGTTTTCAATTGGTGGTTAAATAAAATCAAAATCAGATTTAACACCATTTTTTTTCAATTATCATTCTCGTTCTTCCAATGTTTGTTCAGTTTTTGGACTTATTTTAGAAAAATTGTTGTTATTTTTCCATTGGGTCAATCTAAATAAAAACAAAAAAATTTATTCGAAATACATATTCATAGCAAGGAGCCTTTAAAATCCATTTTCAAAACTCCGGTCCTTTTCATGAACTCGAACCATCCGTCTAAGAAAGAATATGGAAATCCTATCTTTAATTATTTGACTGTCCATTTGTCACCAGTTTTCAATTTTTACATGGACTTTTTGTGTCGTGTTTCTACCTGTTCGAAAGTAGTTATTTGGAAGATTACATCAAAAGATAAATTTATATTTTTAATTTACATATACAACCTGTAGTATTAACATTGATTTACATTGTGCAGTATATTTATGAGGATGAGTTGTGATTCTCAAAAATGTTGATTTGATAGTCTATATTAAATTTCTACACTATAGTGATGGCTTTTGGCTGCCCAAGACATTTATTGATGATTCAATGCCCTATTGTTAATCATTCCTGCATAAGCAATGTATTTTTTTCAATTTATTGTTTGTGTTTAGTTACCAATAAACTAAGTTCAAAAAATGGCTGGGCCTTCAATTTTACTTGAGGAACTTGCTTTCGCTGCAGATTCTCATTTTATAAAGGATCAGTTGTATGTTTTATTTAATAGAGAGGTATTGGAGGCTGAGCATGCGGTGACTGAACTGGAAGCTCGTTGCGCACAACAGGCAGATCATATACGTCAGAGAAAATAGTATATCTGAGACTTGGAGAAAGTGAGGGACTTTCAAGCTGCTAACGGTGTTCTGTATATGAAACAGATACTTGATAAGGAAGAGGATTGTTGGGATTACGTGTAATCATTATAAAGTGTCAGTCATTTAATATATTTAATAGGTTGTGAACTATAAGGCTTGTAGGTTTATTAGAAGGTCCGCTCATGAATCAAGCCCATGAGCGGCCTATTACTTGCTGTTAGGGCAACGCCCCTTTTCTTGTAAACACTATAAATACCCCCCCCCCCTCCCTTGAAGGGAGAGGGTGTTGGTTCTTGGTTAATGAAAATTTTCTTATTACATGTTCAATTTCCTTCCGTCTCTCTCACTCTTATTTTCTCTCTCTAGAATATATGTCTTGTGTGATTAATATAGTGACCTAACAAGTGGTATCAATTACCAAGGGATAGATTAGGTTGTGTTTTTTGGAAGATTTTAGAGTTTTTTTTTAAGTTTTATATCGGCGTTCTTCGAGTAAGAACTTGAAGTTCTTCGAGTAAGCTTTAGTTTCTACGAGCAACACTTCGAGTAAGCTTTAGTTTCTTCGAGCAACACTTCGAGTAAGATTTAATTTCTTCAAGCAAGCAACTATTTCTCCGAGTAACACTTCAAGTAAGGAAGATTTCTTAGAGCAAGCTTCTTCGAGTAACGATTACTCTTAAGTTCTGTTTATATTTTCCGAGTTAGGAAATCAGAACTTCTCCATTATAATCCTTCTACAAGGGGTTATATACTTTGTGAATTTATATTCTTCGAGTAAGAATTCATTTCTTCGAGCAAAGACATCTTCGAGTAAGGGTCTAATTTTTCGAGTAAGGATTTCTTCGAGTAAGAGTATTTCTTCGAGTAAGCAAGTTCTGTTTATACTTTCCGAGTTAGGAAATCAAAACTTTTAAGATTTTAATTTCTTCAACTAATGGACTATATACTTCTTAATAAACAATTTTTCGAGTAAGAAAATAATTCTTCGAGTAACAGTTCTTCGAGTAAGGAGCTTCGAGTAAGGATTTTTATCAACATCTTCTACTTAGATTGCTACTAAAACATCTAAACTACTCTTTATCCTAAAAGATCCATCATCCACACAAGTTACTTTACTTCTACATAATGTCTCAACCACCTTATTTCAACTACTTTCAACAGCAGCATCCTTAGCAACAGCAGCATCCTCAGCAACCGCAGTATCCTCAACAACAACTATTCATGCAACAACATCAATGCTTTCAACAGCAACAATCCTCTCAACAAAAACCATACCAACAACAACCAATGCAATCCTTCCCACTTCCTGCAAAACAACCACATTGGTTTGATCAAATGTGTGAGGCCATCAGTAGCCAGCAATCTAGACATGAAGCTGGATCACTTGACACACCTCCAATGCTCAATCCTGGTAATTATGTTCAATGGGCAAGTCAATTCTTACGGTTCATAGAACTCAAGAAACCACATGGCAAATATATGAAAAAGGTTATAATTGACGGTCCATTCCAAATGCCAACTACAACGGTTCCTGGAGATCCAACTACTACTCCTCCAAGACTTGAAACCGTGATCCCTGTTCCTGAAACTCAACTTACTGCAGAGCAAATACTTCATCGTGAAGCAAATGAACTTGCAATGTCATACATTCTTCAGGGAATACCTAATCCGATTTTCCGAAGCATTGATGCTCAGAAAACTGCTAAGGACATGTGGGAACACGTTCATCTCTTAATGGAAGGCACTGAACTGAACCAAAAAGACATGAAATCCAAACTCTACCTAGAATATACAATGTTCATGATTGAATCAGGGGAGTCACTAGAGTCTTATTACCATCGGTTCACAAACATCATCAATGACTTGGACAGACACAACATTGTTTTACCCAAGATTGCAATCAACACTAAGTTTCTCAGCTGTCTTGGTTCAGATTGGCAAAAATATGTCACGTTTGTTCGTCAAGCCAAAAATCTACATAATGCATCTTATGGGTTGTTGTATGATTATCTGAAGCACCATCAATCTGAAGTTGACAAAGATCGAGCTCTTCGTGGAACTTATTCACCTTCTACAACTCCAAATTCATTGGCACTGATAGCTCAATCTCACTTTGCTCCACCTCCACAGTCAAACCATGCTTATGTCCAACAACAACATCACTTTACTTACCCTCAACAAACCTCATCCACCCAACTCATTCCATATGATTCGACACAGCAATCAACTGAAAATCAACTAGTCCCCTATGACAACACTGACACTATGTACTACACAAATACAAACAATGATGAAGATGATGCATTCAACTCTTTAAATGAAAGACTTGCACTCATTGCTCATGCTTTCAGCAAATTCTCTAACAAATCCAACAATCGTCTTTGCACTTCATCTAACACAAGGAATCAAGCTGTTGTACAAGATGGACGGGTTGAAATACAGAATCGTGCTTATTGAAGAACTGGATCAGGAGGTTATATAGGAAATTCAGGAAATGGACAACGGTTTAATGCAGCTAGTGGAAGTAGGAACAATGCAGGTGCTCCTCAGAAAAGGATTGAAATTGTTAAATCTGGGAATACAGGGACTGGGAATACTATGGTCAAGTGCTATAACTGCAATGGGAAAGGTCATCTGGCTAATGCATGTCCTAAACCTAGAGTCAGAGGCAGTGAGTTTCACAACCAGGCACTACTTCTAGCTCTAAAGGATGAATCAGGGGGCACTCTCACTGACAAAGAAAAAAGCTTCATGGCAAATGCATATACAGATGATGACATGGAGGATTTGGAAGCAAATGCAGTTGTGATGCTAATGGCAAACATGCAGGAACTTCGCATGAGTGATACAGGCCAAGTGTATGATACTGATGGTCTGTCTCAGGTATCTGATCTAACAACATGTCTAATAAATGAAATTGTATCACCATCTGCATCTACATCAGACGAGGAGCAAGTTGTTCAAAATGATTCATTATTATCTCCTCAAGAAGATGAACAAATGAACACAATTGTTATATTTGATGATGATCAAATTAACCCAGTTGTTACATTTGATGATCCAATTGATGACAATAACAATGATCAAATTGAACAAAATGAACCTTCGCTCGGTCCAGATCCAGAACTTATGACCTTACTATTGACCACCCAATCCCAATTGGACTCACAAAAATCTCATATTGAAAAATGCAATGAAATCAACAGAACATTAAAAGCAAAAGTTGCATCATTAACTAAGGATCTTGAGTGCTGTAAAATACAACTCACAAATTTTGAAACAAAAGAAAAACGAGAACAAAGTTTTGAAGTTGCATTCCAAAAAGCTTATGTCAAAGAACAAGATTTACAACATCTAATGCGAGAATTAGCTGCCTCCAAAAATAACTTGGTTTCTCAAATGGAACAAGAAAAATTAGAATTCACACAATAAGTTGAACACCTCAATTCTGAATTTTCAAAAACAAAAACAGAGTTGTCAACTTGTCAAGCTAGTTTTTTTGAACATAAACAAGTGTCTAGGAAACGAATTGATTCTTATCTTGATGAAATCGTAGATTTGGAATGTAAATTAAAAGAGTTTCAAAAAGTTGTTTATAAAACTGGTGAGTCTGTAACAACAATTCAAAAGTTTACATTAAAGCAAAATCCCCAAGGTTATGGTTTTGCTATTGGTGATGACAAGCCACGTTTTCTACACAAAGCACTCAAGGAAAATCCAAAGTTGTATAGTGCAGACCACCTCTTTGATTATTCAATTATGCGTGTTATTGTATATAACTGTGAGGAAGAACAGGAACAGGACAAAGAGAGTCGATCAAAACTGAGAAATGTTAAGTTCAATAAACAATTTGATTATTCAAAAGTGCCTCATATTTTTGACACCTTCATTCCTCAAAAAGATAAAATAGAACAACCATGGTTTGTAATGCAAATTCATGAATCTTCTTCTGATGTTGGTCCTGTTGCACCAGTGGCACAAATAAATGGTCCTTTACCTACTTCTGGGGAAATTGCACCATTACCAAAATGATGTCTTGTACTTAGATACTTTGATACGTTTATGGAAGACATCAACCTTTTAGAACAAGCAATTGAACGTAACTCTGAGATAACAGTTTCCACTTTTCTATCTCCAAACAGAAGTAACATCCGTTAAACATTTGCGTCTTTGTGCTACACACTGGGAACAGGAACTCCAAACAGAAGTAACATCCATGATGAACACTTTCAATGCAATAGAAAATTCAATTTCAAAACAAAAAGTCGAAACAAAGTTTTACAAAATGAAGCTGATCCACTCTTGGAAGATGTTCTAAGTTCTGATATTATCTCTGTGATTTTGAATTCGATTTATTAGTCTTGCAATTCTATGCTTGTTGAGGATCAAACTGATGACACTGAAAAGTTGAGAAACGAAATTGAAACTTTAAAAAGAGAAAATGAGAGAATCATTAAACACAATGATGATATGCAAAGTAAAATTTCAACAGAAAATTTTCAACTCAATCAAAAGCTACAATGGTGTCAAACTCAGAGTCTTGATTTTGAATTAAAATTGCAAATTCAAAATGAAATGATGTCCTTTCATAACAGTTACACATCCAAAGCTGTGAATCTTGAAGATGAAAATGCTGTTTTAAAAAGTAAAATTTTCAAATATGAAAAGGAAATCGATGAAGTTTGTCAAAATCGTAATGACACCGTTCGCTTAAATAGAGAGCTCGATTCAAAAATTCAACAAAAGAATCACATCATCATTGAACTTAAAGAGAAAATTCAGTTACTAGAAAAAGAAAAGTTTGTTAACACAAACGTGATTGCACCAGGAATGTACAAAATGGACACAATACCTAGGCAAACATCCTCTCAGACTACTAATTTGCATCCTTCCACTTCTACAGGAATAGTCCCCACTACTAGCGTTAGCAGTTCAAAGCGTAACAGCAACAAACAGAAGAATAGGATCTGGCAACGTAGTAGCAGAAAACTAGAAGCCCAAGTAGTAGAAGATCAACTTAGGAATTTGAATAAAACGCATGTTGCGTCTGATTTAGATTTGAACTTAAAAAATTGTAATTCTAATATCGATGTAACGAATGCTCAGACTTTGAATGTTTTGAATGTTAATGCATCTTGTGTGTTTTTTCGTAAAAGTATGTTATCTGGTGATCATACGAAATGTGTTGCAAAATCTCTTTTATCTCGTAATAAGAAACGTACATCTAGCATTCCCTCTAGGCCCACTATTGCTTCTAAGTCTGTGCTAGGAAAACTACCAAGTGTAGTTTCTAACAATGCCTTAGACACACCCATAGTTGCGAATATAACTCCTAAGACAATCCCATCACCTAGCGAATTCACTAAAAAGAAAGCTAAAACTAGTTGGACATGGCAACGTTGGTTACAAAGGAAACCTAGTTTTACATGGCTACCTAAAGTTATTAAAAACTGTGTTACTAACCCAACGGAACCCACAAATTCTCTGGGTTCTACCGTTACCATTACTCCATCTTCGTCGTCTTCGTGTGATGCAAGTGGTACAAATTGTTCTATGGATTGTTGATAGCGGCTGTACCCGACATATGACAGGCAATCTCAAACTATTAGTAAACTTTGTTGCAAAGTTCATAGGCACTGTCAGATTCGGGAATGATCATTTCGCTGCTATCATGGGCTATGGAGATTACGTCAATAGCAACATCGAAATTAGTCGTGTCTGTTATGTCAAAGGCCTTGGTCACAACCTTTTCTCCGTCAGTCAATTTTGTGATGGGGATCTGGAAGTAGCATTTTGGGAGAAAACTTGTTTCGTTCGTGACTTACAAGGAAATGATCTAATGTCGGGCACTCGTGGAACCAGTCTTTACACCATCTCAATGTCTGATATGATTGCTTCTTCTCCTATATGTCTGCTCTCCAAAGCACATTCGACAAAATCATGGTTATGGCACAAACGACTATCTCATCTGAATTTCAAAACCATGACTGAACTCGCACGTCACAAACTAGTTGATGGTCTTCCACGGTTTCGATATTCAAAAGATCACTTATGTCCAGCTTGTGAACAAGGAAAAAGTACTCATACACATTTCCCTTTCAAAAAAAGAACACAATACAGATCATGTTATTCAACTACTTCATATGGATTTGTGTGGCCCTATGCGTGTTTAAATGATAAACGGTAAACGCTACATTTTAGTAATTGTCGATGACTACTCCAGATGGACTTGGGTCTATTTTCTCCAAAGCAAAGACCAAGCTCCTTCAATGATCATCACCTTTCTCATAAAAATTCAAGTTTAGCTTCTTAATACGGTCAGAAAAGTTAGAACAGACAATGGAACTGAATTTAAAAATTAGACACTTCGATCTTATTTTTAGAAAGTGGGAATTGAACATCAAACATCCATTGCAAGAAGTCCAGAACAGAATGGGGTTGTCGAAAGACGCAACAGGACGTTAGTGGAAGCTACAAGAACGATGCTAATCAATGTTCAATTACCAGATTACTTATGGGCAGAAGCTGTATCAACTGCATGTTATACCCAAAATCATTGTATGATCACCAAACGGCATCACAAAACTCCTTATGAGATTGTTCACAACCGCAAACCGAATATTCAATACTTTCATGTATTTGGTGCTCTTTGCTATCCAAATAATGATCGTGATGATTTTTGAAAACTCATAGCAAAGGCTGACATTGGCATCTTCATTGGATATTGTGAGAACTCCAAAGGTTTTTGAATCTGGAATCGTCGTACTAGAGAAATTCAGGAGACTATTCATGCTAATTTCAATGAGGTTACAAAGATGGCTTCTGAGCAAAACAACCGTCTAGATTTTCCAGATCAATCAGCTGCACCACTTTCCCTTAACCATAAAGAATTGGAAACCTTGTTTGCTCCACTGTTTAATGATTCTTTTGCATGTCGTGCACCAGATGTATCACCAATTTCTGCTGCACAACCTGATAATAATTCAATACCTGATACACCTGTTACTACTACAACAACAGTTGCTATAGATACACCTCCAATTGAATCTCCATCAATAGCAGAACAAACCGCTTTCAACACTGAAAATGCAGCTGAATATCTACAACAACAAGAAACTTGGATCCGTTAATCCATTTGCTTCGGCTCCAACCATTCTCGATATTGCAGAGTCGTCTACACGCAACTTGGATCCGTCTAATATGCACACTCTTTTTCAACATTACCCTTCAACACACAATTGGATAAGAGATCATCCCTTAGTAAATGTGATTGGTAATCCAGATAATCGAGTGATGACATGACAAAGACTTCACACGGATGGTGAAACATGCATTTATGCTCTTACCATCAGTCAAGCTGAACCAAAGAACATTAAATAAGCAATGACTTATGACAATTGGATGGAATCAATACAAGAAGAACTCGATCAATTCAAACATCTTGAAGTTTGGGAATTGGTAGAAAGACCCGATAGAGTCTATGTTGTCGGACTTAAATGGATTTGGAAAAAACAAACTTGATGCTGATGGAACTGTAATTCGTAACAAATCGCGTCTGGTTGCCAAAGGCTTCAGCCAAAAAGAAGGCATTGATTCTGAAGAATCCTTTGCACCAGTTGCTAGACTTGAAGCTGTCCGAATGTTTCTGGCGTATGCTACCCACAAGAACATCATCATTTATCAAATGGACGTGAAAACTGCATTTCTGAATGGGCAACTCCGTGAAGAAGTGTATGTCACTCAACCAGAGGGCTTCATCGATACAAGTCATCCTAATCATGTGTACAGACTCAAGAAAGCCCTTTACGGCCTTAAACAAGCCCCGAGGGCATGGTACGACAAACTGTCCGCATTCTTACTTGTTAATCACTTTACCAAAGGATCGGTTGATCCCACACTATTTATTCAAAAACACGGGGAGGACATCTTAATTGTTTAAATTTATGCTGATGACATCATTTTTGGTTCAACACATAAAAAGTACTCAAATGCTTTTGCAAGATTAATGAAACAAAATTTTGAAATGTCCATGATGGGTGAACTTACGTTCTTCTTAGGACTTCAAGTTCATCAATCCCCCCGTGGTATTTTTCTAAATCAGTCCAAGTATGCTCTTGAGATTTTAAAGAAACATGGCATGACAAGTTGTATACTTATAACGACCTATGTCTGCATCATCCCCAAAGCTGGATGCTGATTTACATGGTACACCAGTTGACCCTACAAAATACCGTAGTATGATTGGGTCCCTCATGTATCTAACAGCCAGCAGACCAGATATAGTTTTTGCTGTATACCTATGCTCCCGTTATAAATCACGACCAACTGAAAGACACCTCTATGAAGTTAAAAGAATCCTTCGATACATAAAGGAAACCATCCATTTAGGGATCCGGTATCCAAAGGATTCTGGTTTGGATCTAATAGCTATTTCAGATGCTGATCATGCAGGATGTTTAGACACACGCAAAAGTACATCTAGGGGAGTGCAGTTTCTAGGACACAAACTTGTATATTGGCTGTCAAAGAAGCAGGATTGCACTTCATTGTCATTACAGAATCGGAATATGTAGCCATGTCAGCATGCTGTGCTCAAGTCATTTGCTGTATCTGCTCCGTATAATCACGACAACTGAAGAACTCAGAATTAAAGACCTGAAAATAGGAACCACATTAGGACGTACCAAGTTGTTTGGTCTAATAGCTATTTCAGATGTGATCATGCGGAGTTTAACAAGAAGTACATCTAGGGATGCTTCTAGGACCAACTTGTTATTGTGAGAGCGATGCACTTCATGTCATTACAGAATCGGATATGTAGCCATGTCAGCATGCTTGTCAAGTCATTGGATGCGACAAGCTAATGGACCACGTTACATTTCATAGATTCCATGTACTGCGACTCAGAGTGCTTGCATCATGCACACGTTCAAATTCGAAGTCAAAACATATCGCACTTCGATATCATTTCATCAAAGAGCATGTTGAAAAGGGTACAATTGAATTATACTTGGTGGGAACTGAATACCAATTAGCGGACTTATTCACCAAAGCCTTGCCCCATGCAAGATTTGTGGAATTTGTTCACCAAATTGGTATGCGGTGTTTGGCTCCATAGGATTTGAACAACTTTCTTAAACACAACTAAGAAAGTCAAACACCAAAACCTTTTTTGTAAATATCTTATTCAAGAACACAAAAATATTTTTCATTTTTTACTTTTCTTTACATATTAAAAAAAAAAAAAAAAAAAAAAAAAAAAAATTTAATCTCTTTTCAGTTTGCAAAATTCAAAACAAATCAAAGCTCTTGATATACACATTCAATCAATTTTCGATCACGAACATATTTTGAGGGGGAGAATTTTTATTTACCATGACTTTCGCACACTCTTCTCAAAATCTTCAACATAAATAAAAATCTTCATCGTGCAACATTTCCGTGATCTCTTGAACTAAAAGTTTGGAAAAGTTTTAAAAGTATTTATTAGTTTAATGGGGAGAAATTTAAATTACAAAAGTTAACAAATATTTGGACTAAGGATATAACAACAACAAACCTCAAGGACTGTTGATGTTAATTGTCAAAATGTTGTAACATAAGGACTGCGCTTGATGGGAAATAAGGGTTAAGGGACTAAACTTGACAAAACTCTAAACTATTCCCTATATAAGCAACTTAACTCAGTTTTTTAAAACACGCAAACTCAAACCACACCTAATTTCGGCCATTTTTATTCTTCGACCAAGCTTTTTTGATCTTCATTCATTTCACGATTGTAAGTGTTTAACACATTCATGTATGCTTAGTAATCATTCGCCCAATTTATGGAAACATTTCTATGGCTAAATCTCTCAATCGATGAATTAGGGTTTAAAGCACCAATTTGGGAATTTCTTGTGTGTTAGGTTTTAGTCTAATTAAATTAGTAATTTAGCTCAACACCATGATTAGGATTGTTCTATTGCCTGTTAATTGTGATTTCAAACATCATTGAATGCAAATTGAGTACTTTAAGGTTTAATAGGTCGAAAAAGATTGCTGCTACTAATAGGTGTATTGTAGTTGTGTTTTGAGCAGTTGGTTTTGCTTATATATGTTCCCCAATCATGCGCCTTAAGTACTGAATGCTAAAACAAACATATGCTCTAAGTTGAAGAATTTCGTATTGCATAATGATCTTTCGTGACCAATGTGTTTGTTTGGTTAGATTTCTAGATAATAGGACTTGTTTAGAATGAGTTTAGAAAGGTATTTGATGCTTTCATGGTCCTTGTATCTTTCTATTATTGATTTTGATTAAGTATGAAATCCTTCGAGTAAGCATGAAGGTCTTCGACTTAGGATGATTTTTCTTCTACTTAGTAATATTTGGGATGAAGTTCTTCGAGTTAGAAGAAAATTTTCATTACTTAGAAAATTTTATGATATTCTTCGAGTAAGAGATTAATTTCTCCTACTCAGAGAATTTTTTATAAAATCCTTCGAGTAAGGAAAACATTCTTCGACTTAGAAATTCTTTCTTAAAATCTTCGAGTAAGGAAAACTTTCTTCGACGTAGGAGTTTTATTCTTTAAATCTTCGAGTAAGGGAAAACTTCTTCGACTTAGAAGATTTTTATTAAACTCTTCGAGCAAGTATGCAGTTTTTTTTCAAGTAAGGATTTTATCACAGTTTCTCCGAGTTAGGAGGGTTTCAAAATTTCCGAGTAAGGAAAATGGAAATCTCCAATTAAGGGATGTTATTTTCAAATATTTTACTAAATCCTTATAGTAAGGAAGTTTTTCTTTCTTTCTTCGAGTAAGACCATTTTTCTTCGAGTAAGCTTATTTATCAGACTTGTAAAATTTTTTCAAAATACAGAAGTGTGTCAAGTTGAAAAATTGTGTTTGCTCTTATATGATTGTTTGTTTATTGTGCACTAATTATTTATTATCCTCATATATGTTCCTCTATATGGTGTATCATATCACTTAAGAATAGATCATGTATTGAATGACTCACACTAACATAAATACGCAATTTCTATTGTGTTTCTTTGTTGGTGTTTGTGCTTCTTAGGTTCACAATGTCTCAAGCATCCATAGCAAGGAATGAGTTGATACCCGAAGGAGATGAAAGGAAGATAGGAGAATTCAATTACCGGGTAGATTTGGAAACCTTACCATGCCACCCTACTTGTCAGATCATGGTGGAGATACTCAAGAAACACTTCTACAGACATGTTCGAACCAGATCTGCTATGGTTCGGGAAATCTATCTTAATCAGTTCTGGCATTCTTTAATCATCAGTCGCGACACAAAAACCATGACAATCACCCTTGACAGCAAAGTCATCAAGTTCGATGTTCATCTTCTTCTCAATGTTCTTGGACTTCCTCCAACAGTATTTGGGAAATACACACAGTTCTAGATGATCCGTCCTTTGAACGAATAGTCAAATCCCTAAAGCACCTCGGCTATGACGATTCATTTGAAGAAATCACATCTCATTCCAAAGTTGACAGAAGATATATTCCTCAACCATGGTTGACCATTTACACCATCATAAGTCACTGTATCACGGGAAAGGAAACAGGTCACGAGCACCCCATACTTGAACATCTGCAATTCTTCTAGGGAGTCATCAACTTGGCACATCTTAACTACGCCAAGTATATATGGACTGACATGGTATACCAAGCTCGTCAATTTGGGCAAAAGAAAGGCTACAAGATTCCATTCCCTCGATTAACTAAGCTTCTCATTGCTCACTTCATGGCCCGAGAACAAGATATTGACAAACGTCCTAATGAAAAATCTCATTCAGAACAAATGGACCATGTTCTTTCATGATTAAGAATTCATGCCACAAACACCACCAAACAAGGACTCAGAATTCCAGATGCCTTAATTACAGAGACGGTGAGGGCAATAGAGGCTTATGAAAGATATGATGAAGCAGAAAAAGCAGGATTGGTAGGGATAACTATGAAAGGAAACACTGGCACTGGAAGAGGTAGAGGAAGAGGAATGAAAGCTGGTACAACAAGAACGAAGAAGGCTACTTGAGCAACTAAAAGGAAACCAATGCTCCGAGTTGAATCTACTGAAGATGAAGAAGATGAAACAAACTTAAGGGAAGAAAGAAAACGCATCATGAATATCAAGAAAGAAAAACATGAGGAAGATCTGGTTAAAGGCAAATCACCAATGAACCAAGACAAACCCGATGATACCTTACAACCTCCAAAGACAAAGAAAGAAGAAATTGCACAACTCAGGAAAGCCTTACAGGAAAACAAAGCAAAATATTTGGCTGATCTTGAGAAATTCAAGATAAAGAAGAAAGGTGAAGGGTCTGGGTCAAAGATTAGTGATGATGAAGTCTTGACTGAGACTGCTGATGAAACGAAAGCCACTTTGTCTAATCCTGAAAGTGTATCCGTAAGTGAATCTGAAGGGTGAATCAGAAGAATCAGACCAACACATTCACTCGCCCTCAGGATCTGATAAAGATGATACTGATGAAGAAAAGAAAGACGATGAAGAAGATGAAGAAAAAGACGATGAAACTAATGAAGACAATGACGATGATAATGATCAGGATGACGATCAAAAAGACGATGATGATCAAGATGATGACAAATTTGAAGGAGATAATCGTATACCTACTCCACCCATAATACCGTCTTTTATGCTATCATCTCATGATCAACACTCCAAAACCAAGCCTCCCTCACCAAAACCTATACCTCAACAAACTGAACCTAGTCAACTTCAAGCACTTCAGGAATGGCTCAACACGTTACAAGCTCAAGTTAAGTCACAACAACAAGACATTGATGAGTTCAAGATGTACGATGTGTCTCAAGCAATGGAAGATTTCTTCAACAGCAACTTACCAAGAGATATCAGCAAACACCTTCAAGAAACACTTCTATCTGTTATGAAGGAATATGTCAGGAGAAAGCTAGATGGAATAGTTGCTCATCACATTCAAACAACACCTCTTACAATTCAAACTAAACCATCAAAGCCATCAGCCGCAGATCTCAAACGTCAATTGCTTGAAGCCATTGTCAATGATCTAGAGGAAAGTGAACTTCGCAAAGCATTGATCAAGTCAATGAAGAAAGCTGAAAAGAAAGATGATCCATGCAAAAAGGTCAACTCAAGAAAACGTCGTCATGATGATTCTGAAAAAGATGACCAAGCTAAGCCGAGAGATAAACGTACACAAATGACTGGACCTACAAAAAAACTACAATCATCAAACATTCAACATACTGTCGAAGAAGAACTTGTACCACAAGATACTGGAACATTTAATGATGTTGAACCCCATGATGACATCACACACAACAAAGAAGCTGAAGCAATTCCTGAACCACTTACAGATGCCCCAATGCAACATGTTCCTTAATGGATTGAACCATCTGCTGAAAAGTTCGATTGGTTTGAAGAAATGGTTGATGCATATCCTGACATTCCAGAAGACGAAGTTCCTGCAGAAGGCTCAGTTGTGGATTTCACGAAGAAAATTAAGCAGGTGATGAAGATCCAAAAACTACAACTGTCTGATATTGTTAATATCCGAAAAGCAGGCTTCTCACAGTTCAAGACATCTATCGCTTCTCAACTGAAATTTGAATACAATCTTGAACAAGTTGCTAGAGCATTATCAACGAATGCAAGTTGGGATGTTGCAAGACCTTCGCATGAATTCGACACATTCAAGTTTCGTGACCCATTACCGCTCATTGGTCAAGCTCACAATCCTAAGATCCCAAAGGCATATTTCTTCAATCATGACTTGGAGTACTTGATATATGGGAACACTGATCCAGAGAAACGATATGCTACGTCTCTTACCAAGTTAAAGCTGCTACTTATGTACAAGAAGGAATCGAAGAACAGATTGGAGACTTGTTCAGCACTTCAATTATTGATTACAATGATGAAGCTGTGCTAGGACTTTTTCACTGGCCAGAGATGCGCAAATGGTTCAACAAATGGAAACTGACGTTTACTTCAAAATGCAAGGTAAACTAAAAACAAAAGATCATTTCCATTAAGAGTGCTGAAACATAATCAAAATATGGGTACAACTTTCTGACAAAGATCACGGTTCGAAGATGACAAGGAGTACTCGTTCAATAAAGCAGACTATCCTCACTTGAATCTCAATGATATTGAAGATATGTACTTGCTTAAGATACAAGGAAAACTTGAGCATCTCCCTGGGAGCCTTCAATACGACATCGTCAACTCCATACTTCTTTACATTCGTAGAATTGTAATAAAGAAAAGAGTCGAAGATGTTCACCTAGGTGTTGAAAGTTACCAGAAGAAACTTAACCTCATCAAACCTGATCTTAGACCTCTAAGAATCGCAAAAATGAAGCCATATTCATTCATCAAAAGACCATTTGGAATAGTATACGTTATGTAGGTGATGAACTCAAATAAGTACATTTTATTACTATCATTTATCCTAATTATTTGACTTGTTTTATTATATTATGTATGAGGATTGATACTTAATCGTTTACTTTTGTAATTCTCAGGTAAAAACAAGCATTTGGTGAAACTTGGCAATTTTAGACTAATTATGGAGCAAAACATGCAAGAAGTTAAGAGTCTACTGAAATGTACAAGATCAAGACATTCTGCTCCAGATGCGCCGCATCTTGCTTATCACATACGGCGCATCACTATCAATATTTCACCAGATACGATCCAAGATACAAGAGGACATGCGCCGCATCTATTAATGGAGTTACGCCGCATCTTCTGGCGGTGTACGAATATTCCTGAATATTATAATCTTGGACCCCACGCGAAGTTAAGTCAATGCGCCGCATCTACTTACTAGATGCGCCGCATCTTACCCTCAGACAGAAACTATAAATACCCCAAGACCAGACGAATTCGAAAGGAATAATATTATATCCGAAGACCGAAGTACAGAAACCTAGGACGAATTCAGTCGATTAAGGCAGCACAAGACACACCCAAACGAAGATACAAGAGCTGTAAGAAGGTGCTGCATGTGTTTAATTCATTAAGTAGTTTTGTTTTATTGTGTTAGTAAACTTTAATTCAACAAGATTGGTGGCTTGTGTAATGTGACAACGGAAAGATTGCACTCCCTTAAAACTGCTTTCTCATTAATTAAAGTTTATATGTTGATGTCTTTGGTGACTTTTATTAGTGCATTGATAACCTCTGTGTCTAGCTGAGCGTTGATCGGGTCGCCATGCCTCTGCCCTCGCCTATTTATTAGATCGCCTATGCATTCTATCGTCTGTAGAAAAGTAGGAAGAAAGATAAATAGGATAGTCATAAGTAATCATTAAGGGTTTACTCGCCGATAAGATTAGAACCAACGAGAAAGGACTTAATCTCGGTGCGTTGCATCGAACTATACACTTCATATAAAACTAGCAATAAAACAAGTGACAAACTACTTATCTATCAGGATAGCCTTCTTATTGTCTCGAGTATTTATCTATGTACGTGTGTGCTATTCGCTGATTCGTGCCTATTGGTTTAGTTCATTATTTAATTGCAACCAAATCGTGCCAGTCTCTCAGGCTGAACCCCTTTCCGTTAGATTAGGTTGTATAGCTAACTTAATATATTAAAATACTGATTAGAATAACTAGATAATACGTTCCACTCTTAGTGATCGACACTCTACTTACCATTATATTCATACTGACCGGGTACACTGCTCGTTAAGTGTGTGTGTTATTGATAAGTCGGCTAAATATAAATTTAAAACTTGAGTAGGCATTAATACTGCTAAACCGCAATGACATACACGCGCATCAAGTTTTTGGCGCCGCTGCCGGGGAGTGAATTGTTATTATCTGTTAATTTGATTAGTATTTTAATTAGGTTTTTAATTTTTTTTTATCTAACCGCTAATTCTGTTGTGTATTAGATTAATTTGCATTCATTGTAATATTTTGCATATTTTCTGTTTTTGTGTGTTATTTGTTTGCTTTTATTTGTGTTTATTTTCGTGTGTTTTATTTGTTTTTAATTTTTCGTATTTTTTGTGTTCTGCTATCGTTGTACTGAGCTAAATCAAACGATACGGCGCATCTGATTTCTCAGATACGGCGTATTGCGTTTAATTTTTATAAAATACAACGCGTTTAATTAATTCGATACGACGCATCTTTTCCCCAAGATACGGCGTATCTGTTTTTGATAAAAAAAAATTTCTAAACGTTAACGCCATACGACGCATCTGCTTTAGCAGATACGGCGTATTTATTATTTTAATTAAAAACAGTTTTCGAATTATTAAACAGATACGGCGTATCGATTTTTATCAATACGGCGCATCTTCTGAATCAAAAATATTATATTTTGAAACGTAACGAAGATACGGCGCATTAACTTTTGTCAATACGACGCATTTAATTTTAATAAATATCGATTTTTGATAATTAAAATTGATACGGTGCATTCGATTTTCTAAACGGCGTATCTATTTAATGAATAAAGTCTGATTAAATTTTAACGATTACAAGATACGGCGTATCCAACTTTTTGGATACGGCGCATCGTCTGCAGATATCAGTAACTTTAATTTTTCGTATTCCGTTTTCGTTGTTAATTTTCTGATATATTACTTTTTTGAGCAAATCCTACTGATGCTTTCGTGATTATCTCAGAAGGAAAATGGTCGGATTCGGAGAACTTATTGACTTCGACTTCGAAGCCAATTTTATGAATGAAATATTAGTGCATGATAAATCACTCGAACGTTACGATGGGGACTACATTGAACTTAATGACCTTGATGGACCATTGGAATCCAATGACCTGTTCATGGATAATGCGGAATCTGAGTTAGAAGAAGGAGAAATTGTGGATAGTCTAAAAGTCAACGTTATTATTACTAGGAATTACGATGAATTCGAGGGATATGATGGTTCTTGGGATTACGGTAGAAGGATCCACGCCGATTGTGCTTACAATTTGCAATTCCCATGCATGATTGGATACAAGTGTATTGACGCCAATTTCTTTCCTATTTTACCAATCAATGTCACGTCAAGAAGCTTTTACAATTCTATTATGAGAAATAAAGTGGAGCATAAGGGAAAGAATGTTGTTGGAGCCTTCATTAATGTCCCGATCTTCGTTGGACGCTTTACTATTGTTACTGAGTTCGCCGTTGTTGAAGACATGAATGCCTATCGTGACAGCGATATGGGTGACGTGATTGTTGGAAAACCATTTTGTAGGGAGATCACTATTAATGCAAAATGATTTGAAGGAAAGATCACCTTTCAATGTGGAAGCGACATTATCACTTATATGATGCCCCGAACTCACCCTGGGTTTAAACATGCTACTAATAGGTTCTGCTACAAATTCTCTCCATTCCTTTTTATTAGTAATGATGACATGAAGAGAGGAATTGAGTACCCATATCAAATGATGGAAGGATTCTATAAAGGAGTTTTGAATTTGGGACCTGAATATATACGTGACGAATTAGTTGCTAAATGGATCCTACATGGCAATGTGGGAACCAACGATCGATATTGAAGAGCTGAACGTGAGTCTAACTTGAAGACTCTGGAATAAAGACAAGTGCTTACCGGGAGACAACCCGGATTTATCTTTTAATTTTCTATTTGTGTCGAGTCAGTCAGGCCGCAGAGGATACGGCGCATCTCAATCCTGAGATGCGACGCATCTCCTGCAATGGTCATATCTTTATTTTTCTGCATTTTTTATTTTCGACTTTAAAACTTTTTATCATTTTATTTCAATGCGGCGCATCCCTGGTTAAGGATGTGGCGCATCTTCTATTCTGATCCGTATTTATTCCAGGCTCGATACGGCGTATCTTCTTCCATAAGATACGGCGCATCGACTGACCTGATGATTTTCATTTTAATTTTTAAGTTTTATTTTTTATCTAACTACTAATGTGTTATGCAAGTTGAACCTTTCTTAACTTAGGTGTGTTTTAAAGCCTTGGTGGTATTATATATTCCTGCATTTCCTGTGGATACATTGATTATGAAGCTTAAACGTTCTAATCCACAAGAAAGATGATTTTTGCTCTTATACAAATGGAGGATCATACCGAGCAAATCTCAGGGGAGTTTTTCTGTTCTAATTCTTTTATTTTCCAGTTTTTAACCTTTTATACAAACAACGAGGACGTTGTTTAACTTAAGTGAGGGGATTGGAGAATTAGAACACTTAACACTTACTTGTCCTAAACTTTTCAAAATATGCTTAAAATGTGCTTAATATATAAAAATTTAAAATTTTTTAGCATGTTTTTGTTTAAAGTCTAAGTTGCATTGCTGCACACATGACGTTATTTTCAAAAATTGTGATTTTTCAAAATTCACAAATCTATGAGTGTGCCGGTGACTTGTAAACTTTAGAACTTGGCTTCTATACTATTCGAGACCACCATAATAAGTATTATTTATATAATTGGAATGACTTGTCTAAATTGGTAAAATTTCTAGGATTACACCCAAATAGCCTTATATGTTATGTGTTATTAGCTAACTACACTGGTTAGTTAACCCCCGTATAAACCCTTTTGTTACTCTCATTTTTAGAGTAAGATATCCCTAGAAAAACACTCAGAGCCATTCCTTTCGTTTCTTTTACCTTTGTTAAAATGTTTCGTTACACCCTTACACCTTAGCCTACCCTATAGATTAGAATCCGTGGTTGGTTAATTGCTATAGGCAAAGTGTGTTTCCTTACATTACCAGTGTTCGCGTGCGTAATTCATTATCTATGGTTAGGTCGGGAAATTGCACAATGCTATTGGAGTGAAAGTAAATATTGTATATCTTTGAGTTTATTTTTTGTGTGTTTACTACTTTCACTATTACCGTTATTTCTGAAGTCATGAAAAGTATGGAAAAATTATCCAGAATTATCATTATAGTGATGTGGTGAAAGTTTACACATCTATGTTTATGTTTATTAAAAAATAAATAAATAAAAATAAAAATAAAAAAATAAAAAATCGAAAAAATGAGAAAAGAAAAAGAAAAAGAAAGAGTTGGATGTTTGTTTTAACCAACGATGTAAAGTTTTGTATTAAGTGGTCGATATCACCACTAGTTGTTGTATATTATATCTATGGATTGAATGGGAGTTGGCAGTTATGGGAACGCCAACTAAGGTTTATTCTTTGATTAAGATCTTGTTGAGTATAATTCGTGTCTACCTAAAGCGTGTGTTTCAAGTGTTAAAGCGTGAGTTATTCTATGATATGAGTCTTATTCATGGGATGGTTGGTATAGTGATTAACCACACTTAGGATTTTAATTTATTTGTTTTGTTTATTTTTTATTTTACACCAATTTGTATCCCAAATATTATCCATACCCTATATTATTCTTGATCCAAACCTTTGATTTATTGAGATTAGGGATTTGAGCAATCTTAAGTATCGTAGTCGTGGATTCGACTATGTATTTATGATTTTGTCGCCCTTTTTGATATAATATTATTGGTAAAGATTACTTGGTCCTATCTTTAGCCTATTCGAGTTAAGGATTTGAGCAATTGCAAGTATCGTGTTCGTGGATTCGATCATGTATTTGTGATTTTGTCTCCTTTTCTGGAATTTGAGATCGATAGAGATTAAGGAGAATAATTAACCCTTTAAGCCTCAAAACCCTTTTTACCGCTTTAGACTTGTTATTCCTTGGCTTTAGTGGGGGAGATGTGTATGCTTGCCAAGCTTATGATAGAATATTCGTCACGACTGGACAGTTAAACGATTAGATTTGCTTTTATCAAATTATTTTATTTGACTTCTAATTCGTTAAGTGTTTGGTTGTGTGATTATGGCAAAAATGAATACATGCTTAAATATAAAAATAAATCCTAATATCTTTTAGGATACATTTTCATAAGATTAATTCTAAGGTTTACTTGGGGACAAGTAAAGTTCAAGTGGGGGGATATTTGATGAACTCAAATAAGTACATTTTATTACTATCATTTATCCTAATTATTTGACTTGTTTTATTATATTATGTATGAGGATTGATACTTAATCGTTTACTTTTGTAATTCTCAGGTAAAAACAAGCATTTGGTGAAACTTGGCAATTTTGGACTAATTATGGAGCAAAACATGAAAGAAATTAAGAGTCTACTGAAATGGACAAGATCAAGACATTCTGCTCCAGATGCGCCGCATCTTGCTTATCACATACGGCGCATCACTATCAATATTTCACCAGATACGATCCAAGATACAAGATTACATGCGCCGCATCTATTAATGGAGTTACGCCGCATCTTCTGGCGATGTACGAATATTCCTGAATATTATAAGTTTGGACCCCACGCGAAGTTAAGTCAATGCGCCGCATCTACTTACTAGATGCGCCGCATCTTACCCTCAGACAGAAACTATAAATACCCCAAGACCGGACGAATTCGAGAGGAATAATATTATATCCGAAGACCGAAGTACAGAAACCTAGGACGAATTCAGTCGATTAAGGCAGCACAAGACACACCCAAACGAAGATACAAGAGCTGTAAGAAGGTGCTGCATATGTTTAATTCATTAAGTAGTTTTGTTTTATTGTGTTAGTAAACTTTAATTCATCAAGATTGGTGGCTTGTGTAATGTGACAACGAAAAGATTGCACTCCCTTAAAACTGCTTTCTCATTAATTAAAGTTTATATGTTGATGTCTTTGGTGACTTTTATTAGTGCATTGATAACCTCTGTGTCTAGCTGAGCGTTGATCGGGTCGCCATGCCTCTGCCCTCGCCTATTTATTAGATTGCCTATGCATTCTATCGTCTGTAGAAAAGTAGGAAGAAAGATAAATAGGATAGTCATAAGTAATCATTAAGGGTTTACTCGCCGATAAGATTAGAACCAACGAGAAAGGGCTTAATCTCGGTGCGTTGCATCGAACTATACACTTCATATAAAACTAGCAATAAAACAAGTGACAAACTACTTATCTATCAGGACAGCCTTCTTATTGTCTCGAGTATTTATCTGTGTACGTGTGTGCTATTCGCTGATTCGTGCCTATTGGTTTAGTTTATTATTTAATTGCAACCAAATCGTGCCAGTCTCTCAGGCTGAACCCCTTTGCGTTAGATTAGGTTGTATAGCTAACTTAATATATTAAAATACTGATTAGAATAACTAGATAATACGTTTCACTCTTAGTGATCGACACTCTACTTACCATTATATTCATACTGACCGGGTACACTGCTCGTTAAGTGTGTGTGTTATTGATAAGTCGGCTAAATATAAATTTAAAACTTGAGTAGGCATTAATACTGCTAAACCGCAACGACATACACGCACATCAGTAGGATACTATAATATCAAATACGTATGGTTCTTGTGTTTTGTGGTTCGATTCTAGTGAGAGAATTAGAGAGAGAGTGGAACCTTGAGAGAGAAAGTGAAGGATTAGATTAAGACGAAGTGAAAGGTCCAACCCTTCCCTTGTGTGGGAAGGGCTATATATATCGACTTACAAGACGTCCCATGTGGGCTGTGGAGTAAGCTGACAGTGGGTAAAGACCTGACCCACTCCAAGAATTCTATAATAACTAAACTACTACTAATAATCCTACGAGCTACTTAATGCTAATGAGTACTCGGGGTGACCAAGTCTTTATATGAATATTTATATTCCTAACGATCTCCCCCTAGGGGAGGTCAACCTGGAAGTTACATTTTGAATTCTAGCATTCTATCATATGAATTTGACTTCCTAGCTCGTAGTCTTTGATTTTTCAAAGTCATTAATCTTTGTGCATTCGGCAGTGAACTTTTAATCACCGAACTTTTGTCTTGGATGATCTTTGAGGATTCTTTGAGGTTATCATCCAACATATGTCATCAAGTCATCTTGTTGCAATATCGTCTCCATGTGAAGTTGTGATCTTTGAGCATTCTTTGAGATCATAAGCCACCGTAAATCTCCAAGCTCATCATTTTTGGTACTATTGCCTCTATGTGATTTGTTGTGACCTTTGGACTGCATGCTCACACTTTTCTGGATCATGATAACTATCATCAGAGTTGCGGAGGCTGTGTTGTAGGTCTTTCAACTATCATGATGTCTTTGATTATGATGATGAAGTGTGAGCATGGGGTGATGAATCAGTATCTTTTCAGCAATTATCTGCAACCACTAGGGATTCCTGCAAACAGACAGTTAGCAATAGAACGTCCGGTACTTACAGGTTCGGACTTCGAGATTATTAACAGCATAGAGTGAAAACTTTCTCTAACCCTTACCAAGGCCGTTCCTAAGTCGGATACCCCCCAGAGGGCTTACAAGATCTACCGAAGTACATCAATGATTAGGTGAGTCGCTGGAGTTCACTCTACGACTGTAGACCATTTGAAACTGTTGCGACCACTAAGCGTAATCCATAAGGAATTACCGAAGTGACCTACTTTCAGGGCTGTTTGATGCTGACCCTGTCAGGAATTTCAATTTAATCTCTGAGAATTACATTTGTAAATTCCCTCATAAATGTTCTGGCAGATTGCTAAGATCTGCATAGGACTCATAAGTTTACAACTGGTGTCTTTAATGTTGAACAACCAGCGTAAAAGTAACATGTGTTCCTATGAGATCTTATGTTGTATCTCGCGGCTCTAGACTCGATAAGTGCAACTTTGGTAGTCGGAGACTGGAGCGGTGTCTCCTTTTTCAATATCAACATAGCTCGTAATGAGCGATCGATAGATTATGCAGGGTTCCTCGTGAGAATGAAACAAGTCCTTTTAAGAGAACTTGAGTGGCTAGAAGGTTTAGTGCAGTGCGTCACTGGGTCCATGACGTCTTGTCTTCAATACCGGCGTCACCTTAGTAAAAACCAGTAGCATATGAATTGAACCCGGTTTCTGCCCTAAGGTTGAATAAATGGAGCGCTATTTCTTTTCACCCTTTCTCATTATATTTCTTTTCAATTCTTCAACCCCTTCTTTCTCCTTTCTCATATTACTCCTTTTTTTCATAATCGTACCTAAGGACTTTCTAATACTAACTATTTGGTATTGTCCTTGGGTAGATCCCTCCGGCTCTGGCGGATCATAGGATGGTTTTCCTAACCTTAGCCACCTTATAACATCATGACTATCCTATGTTGCCGTAAACCATTTATTTGAAAAATCTCTCAAAGTGTTTATAATTAAGAAACATATTTTGCAAACACTTTGAGAGTTTTGAACTTTTCAAATGCTCCCCCTTAACATGTGCTCAGATGTTTTTATTATAAATTTCCACATGTTGGGTAGAGCTTGCACTTTTTGAATTGATCTACTTTCAGTGAACATGACCGATTTGAGATACGCTTACATCACTAGTTAGACTAGCTTGAAATTATTACCCGGCCTGATCAAGTCCACAGAAAGTTTCTCGAAACGGTACACTCTACCTAGACAAGTCCTCTTCGAGACACGCTTACATCACTGGTTAGACCAGCTTGAAATTATTACCCGGCCTGGACAAGCCCTTTCGATTAATGACAGTTTTTGTTTCGTCAATTCATTGGGGAAGTCTGAGTCGCGCTCACATGAGATACCACCAAAGATGCCACATTCTTTTTGTCACCACAAACCATTTGCTCCCCCTCAATATATGTGCATTGATATACAAAAGAGTTTAGCACATATGGGAGAGCTTACATTTAAGTCCAAAATATCACATTTTTATTAGATTGAATATTTAAATTACATTCTCTCCCCCGATCAAAAATTTCAAACCTTTTGAGATTTTGTGATCCCAATTGATTTAAATAAGTTTAGAAAATATGGGAGAAAATGTGGTCAGGTTTAATATGTGCTGATAATGGAACATTGCGATGCTCCCCCTCAATCTATGAGGGAGAATGTTAGTGTCAGGTATGATAGGTTTGGAAGATTTGAATTTAACAAAAATCATACACTGACACATAACAACCACATTTTATTCACTGCTTATCATGTACAAAGTGACATGTTTTTGATGATATAGAATTTTGAAATCATCACTCTCCCCTCAATCGATGACCCGTCTTCTATTTAAATAGCTGTAGTCATTGATTGAGTGATAGATTTTTCATGAAAAGTTCAACTCTGATTGATATTCAAAAATCATGGTACCACCAAGTTTATCACACATACTTTCCTGAAGAATCATAGATGGAAAAGTATATGTGATGTAAAGAAGACTTCTCTTCTTGTATGAGAAATGATGCACTGAAACATACATCAAATCGAAGAAACATGGATATAAAGTAATCCATGCCCGGGTGAACTTCACCCAGTGAGAGGAACAGCCGTCTTTTTGGCGACGTGCTTTCCCCATAATGAAGATTGGGTTACAGTCTGAAGTAACTATAAGCCATTTAGGCATGTTTTGAAAACATTTTGAACTTCTGGTCAAACTTCATTTAAAGACCCGTGTCATTATTGAATGACATTTCTAGGACCGTAAATGTTATCGATACCAGAAGACATGCCTTTAAAAACTATTTTTGGTATTTTCTATTTTTCTGATTTTTATGGCTTTTCTTGGTTTTATATATATCTATTTACATTTTGGTTTTATACTTTTCTATTTACATTTTGGTTTTAAGATATGTACAAACTATATTATTCAATTTAAGAAGATGTTGACATGAATACCGAAATAAGGATATCGTTCTGTACGTTGTAGAAGTCTGTAGTCAACATCTCTTAAACTTTCACCATCAAAGCTTTCGAGGCTCTCGAATAATCGTCTAAACTTGAGCCTTCTCAATGTGAAGCTTTGATGGCTTCCCCCCAAACCAACAATCTTCTTTTGAGCAGTTTCAAATCTCTCTTTCAAGCTTACATAAGGTAAGTGTACAGCGGAAATCGTAGCAAACCACATCAAATATTGCTGCTCCTTTAAGAATAATCATCATGATTCACCGTTCGGGGGATCATTAAATAGATCAGCAGTGTATCATCTCACACTTGAATAATTCTTCTCATATTTCTTCCTGCTGAAGTCTGAAGTAATGCATACCAAAAGTATCAGGAGGCCACTTCCCCCAAGTAGTTGAAGTGATGCAATCAGTCGCATTGTATGAAGCTCAAAAACCCAAAGTACACACTCAATCCCATTAATGAAGTCAAAAACATAACATCAAAATCAATTAAGACTCGGAAATGCACTTTTCTCCCTTCAGGAAATTGCAGATGAGAATTGCTACACCAAAGTCAACTAAGTCCCGAGTGTAGGCAATTTATCCCGTATGTAGTCGAAATGATAACGCCAAGACAGTACCACAAAAGCAACAAAATTGTTACACCAAGTAAAGTACGTCTCGGATGAATACATTTCCTTCTATAGGACACTGACTAACTAGAGGAATCGTCATACAATTGTGTACCTCTTTAATTATCAAAAACTGTTTCTTACATCTCTTCCCCCACGTAGTTGGAATGATACACCAAAAGCCATGAGTTAAAACACTGATTTTCTCTGCGGTTATGACATTTGTCTTCCCAGAATAACTTTAATTAAGAAGAAGTATAAATTTCATCATGTGTACTCGTTGTGCTTTCAGATGTATATCTCCTTCCCCCTTGCTGGTTTTGATACCTCAAAATCAAAGTATGAGACATTAACACCTCTTGCAATTATCCACAACGTCATCGGCGTGTGACACTGAGTATTACAACATAACTCCTTTAAGTGATAGTTAACCAGGTCTTCAAACATTTACCTCGACTGCTGGTAACTAGATAAACTAAGTCTTCAACTTAAATCTTAAGCACGAGCAAGTTATCATTGAAAGTCATGCATCCAACCAACCCCGACTTCAAGATAAAATAAGATCACGCCTTTGTGAAAGTCAACTTCAATCTCGAATAAGTGATATCTGATCAACTCCGTAGTCACAATTAGATTCACATGCCCAACAAGTGAGTGAACATACAATCAAATGTTCGTCGATCCACTATTCACACTTCTCCCTCTCAAAAATTGCATATGAGGTTGCCATTTTTGATTGATCCATTGTTCACACTTCTCCCCCTTAAAAATTGCATTTGAGGATGCCATTTTTGATCGAGTGAATAAAAATACAATCTTAATGAAAGTAGATCCACTTGATGACTGAACGAGCATGGAACGAGTATGAAGCTTGTTGATGAGAATAGTCAGAAACAAGAAGATTTCTCTTCTTCCGAAGATAAAGCGCACTCAAGCATACGCCTTTCTTTTCTTTGAGAAACGGGGCCTGGAGTGTTTTCAGCAGATGCCATTATGTTGACATTGAGGCCCGAGGCTTGAATTGCTGTGTTCAAACGTCATAAGTCACAGAAGAACCAGGCTTGAACTGATGTGTTCAAACGTCATTGTCATTGAAGGTCGAGGCCTGAACTGATGTGAACAGACGTCATAATTCATGTACATCAATTTTGAGTTTCTTGAACCCCTAATTTATGAGATATCAGTCTTTTCGGCAACCAAACTCTGAGTCTTTCCTTAATAGGAGTGAGCGATGTACCTGCACTTAAGTGAGGACTACCTGCACTAACATTAAGAGTTTTTTTGCATTTATATGGGTTAGTTATATCAGCATCTAAACCATTTGGGGGTTCACTGTCAACCTTGGTTGTGCAATCAGTGAACATCTTCCTAGTAGGTATCCACCTAAGACCAGCAGTCTTAAAAATTCTACCCGTCGGTATCCACCTAAGACAAGATCTAGGAGTGTTTGGTTTCTCATGCACAGTGGAAGACACGTTAAGAGAAAACCTTTGTCCTATAGCAATCTGCCTACCAGGTTTCTGAGTATAACTCTTTGGTCCTATGGGCTTGTTGTTGTTTCTAGTCTTAGGGGATTGAACCTTAGCATGAGTATTCACTTTCTTCAGTAATTTTGTTACACAATCATCATGATTTGCATAAAAAACAAATTTATGACAAGTTGAGCAAACAAATTGTTTGGATTCAGAAAAAGATCTAGGATTCTTAGAGTGATCTGCTACGGGAGTTGCTTTAATCGACACGCAACTACTCTTAGAAATAGGCAAATTCCTAGTCTTTTCATGTGTGTTTTTCTTAGCATCTGCTAGGTTTTTATTATGAATAATGTTTTATGTCTAACATGTTCTTTTGGTGTCACAAATGACACACCTTTGAACTAATCCTAGAAGAACTGGAAGCACTCATATGATGAGGTTTTGCAAAAGCATATTCCTTTTCATTAGGTCTAGACTGTGAAGTGACTGGTTTTGACAAAACTTGTATCGCATCAACTTGGGAGGCACACCGTGGTTTTGAAAATTTTGGTCGTTCAGATCTAAACGCAGTCGGTTGTCTAACAACTGATTGGTTTCTAAATGGTTGTGAAACTGGTTTCCCCAAGATTGATGGTTTTGCAAACTTAGTATTCACACTATTTCCTGTTAATTTTCTTAACTCATTTTTTAATGCTGTAATTGTAAAACCCTTTTCCTGAAGTTCAGCTTTGAATTCATCATTTTTGGCAATCAAAGAAGTTGTTTGTTCTGTAGTCTTAGTTCTTGTTTATTTGATAGAATCATACAGGTCTTTTTCCTTAAGTAATTTAGCCACTTTAAGTTCCGATTTGATGTTTCTTGTTTCAATTGCATCAATGTCATGTTTAACTTTGGCTTCATTACTTTTCTCATGCATATTAATTCGAGTTTTCAAGTTGTTGATTGTTAAGTTTTTGGCTTGTAGCTGAGCTTTCAAATCTGTTAATACAAATATCGTCCCAAAAACGTTATTTATATTTTACGATCTTTACTTAGTTTTGTTAATGACAAATACAAGGTATATCTTTTAGCAAATCATAAATACAAGTTAAAGTTTTTTCAGAACACAGTTACATTTCACAAGATCACTAGAATTTACATTTTATACATTTACATGTTTATTTCCTAAAATGGAAACTTTATTTTTCAAAAGTTAGGATGACATCATAGAATGCATCATATACACAATCTTCGTAAGATTTTGTGATATTTTTATTATATCTTCAAGCCAAAGAGTTGACATTTGAAGATATGGAAAGATATGGCAAGATTTGGAAAGATTTGAAGATCTCGTAGCTGGCCTGACACGGCGGATCCAAATGGATATGATACAAAGACGGATCCAAGTTTTGGGATCCGCCGCCTGTTGCTCAGCTTTGCCTATAAATAGCAAGCTGATCATTTGGCCATTATCATCACTAATATAGCTTAAATACACACTCATTCATTTACTAACCCATATCATTCATTCATTCATCTCATTTGATCTTTCCTTTTGTAGCAAAGGGATCAAACATACAAGGATCAACGTTCTGTCGTTATCCGTCTAGCTTAGCCACTGTGTGATCTTGTACTAGTTTGCATATCATTGTTTGTATCATTTATATCAGTAGAGTGAGGTTAGTGTTTTAGTCCTTAAAACACAAAGAGTATTGGAAGTGGTTGTACCCTTGTGAAAGAACCAAACGGGAGTGGTTGTACCCTTGTAAAGAACTCGGTGTTTAGCTTAGTACCGGAAAAAGAAGTAAGCGACGTGTAGAGGTTTTCTCCACCTAGAAGGGAGTTTGTTTCTTAGTGAAAGATAACTCTCGAGTAAGAGGCTCGAGGAGTGGAGTAGGGCAAGGAAGAGAGTCCTTGTAGCCGAACCACTATAAACATCTGTGTTGTGTGGTTTGATCATTCCTCTCTTTACTTTTCATATATATTGTGTGATTATTTGTTTGTGTATGTTTTCTTTGAAATCACATTAACTAACAAAGCGAATTAATTTTAAATGGTAAAACTATTCAACCCCCCTTCTAGTTTTCCACAATTGGTATCAGAGCGGGTTACTCACGATTTTCAAAATATATTGTATTTTTAAAACTTGAAACGATCAATGGATTTTGAAAACTTTAAAGAAGGGCAATCTATGCAAAGACCACCACTATTTGAACCAAATTGTTTCATATATTGGAAAAATCGCTTTGAGACATATGTGAAGTCAAAAGACATAGATCTGTGGTATATTATTGTAGAGGGTGATTACAAGCCCATAAGTAATGATATTTCAGGTAGTCGGGATGTAGGTACTTCTTTTATTCGTCACAGTGATGAACAAAAGAGGTTGATTGCCAAAAATAATGAAGCCAAAATGATGCTTTACAATGCCTTACCTAAGAAAGAATATGAAAGAGTTTTTATGTGTAAAACGGCTAAAGATATTTGGCAATCACTAATTATCACTCATCAAGGGAACTCACAAGTCAAAGATAACAAAATTGATCTTCTTGTTCAACAATATGAACAATTTGTTATCTCTGAAGATTAGATCATTGATAGTGCGTTTGCTAGGTTTAATACTATTATTACATCTCTTAAAGCACTTGACGAATCTTTTTCTAGTAAGAATTTTGTCAGGAAATTTCTAAGAGCACTCCATCCAAAGCGGAGAGCAAAGGTGAAAGCTATTGAAGAATCTAAGGATCTCTCAAGTATGACACTGGACGAGCTCATAGGAAACCTCAAAGTTCACGAAATGGTGATGGAAAAAGACTCAGAAATAGTTAAAGGCAAGAAGGAGAAAATGAAGTCCATTGCCTTGAAAGCTAAAGTTGAGTCAAGTGATGAAGAGTCTTGTTCTAGTAGCGAAGACGAAGAATATGCCATGGCCGTAAGAGATTTCAAGAAATTCTTCAGGAGACGAGGAAAGTTCGTTAGACCACCTCGTGAAGAAAAGAAATCCTTCCGAAAAGACTGTGATGATAGGAAAGGAAAAGTAGACAGAAAGTGTTATAGGTGTAGTGATTCTAGTCACTTAATAGGAGAATGTCCTAAGCCTCCAAAGAACAAGTCTCAAAGAGCCTTTGTCAGTGGAGCTTGGAGTGATAGTGAAGGAGATGATGACGAGCCTAAGAACGAAGAAGTTGCTCTCATGGCTCACGACACAAAAGAGGTACATTCTGACTCATCATACTCTTCTATAGATGATGAAACCTTAGAAGTAGAATATAACAAACTGTGTGATATAACTTTAAAAATCATAAAAAAAAAATAAGTTCTTAAAAACCAAAATGGCACTTTTAGAAAACGAAGTTTATTGGCTTAAAGAAAGGAGATACGAATGGAAAAAGGTCAAAATGCTAAAGAAACATGTGTGTCATGTCAGGAACTTAAATTAGAACTAGAATCATTAAAAACTACATAGGAAGATCTCATCAAACAAAATTTCAAGTTTAAAAAGTTTGATAAAAACATAAGTTGTGCAAATGAGATAATGAAGATACAAAAACTACCTCATGATAAAACCGGACTAGGTTTTATGAAACTAGGAACTTTAAGTGACTTTAAGAAACAAACTGTGAAAGAAAAAAGAAACTGTTCCAACTAAGTAAGAAGCCCACGGATCCGACGAATCCAAAGTTTTGGATCCGCCAGCTGTACCAAAAGGATCCGCCGGTACAAGTTGTGAACAGAAGGTTCTAAAAACTGATCGTACTGAATTCGTTAGAGTCACTAGAAAACCTAGTACTAGTATAACTAATAACAAACAAAAACCAGCAGTTTCTATAGGAAAAGGTCAAGCTAAAAATGAGTATAGAGTTAAAACGGTTCAACAGAGACCTCAAACTAGTTTTCCCAAACACCCCTTTCTAAAAAGTAATGTTAACCCACAACATGTTTACGAAAGTAATTGGAACCAAAACATGTCTAGAAACTTTCATGGTCCTAATTACATGCCGTGGAACAATTGTCCACCATTTCCTTACATGAACCATGATAATGTGATGTTTAACCCAAACGGACCCATAAGATATTGGGGACCAAACGCTTGAGTTTTTCTTGACCTTAGGTGTGCTTAAAAGTTGAATTAGAACCTGATGAGTGGATCAAAGATAGTGGGTGCTCAAGGCACATGACGGGAAACAAAAGCCTTTTCTCAACCTACCAAGTGTACGACGGAGGTAATGTCACATTCGGTAGCAAACTTAAAAGTAAAATCATTGAAAAAGGTACGATCTCTCATGACTCTCTCTCTCTATTGATGATGTTGCTCATGTAGATAATTTAGGTTTTAACTTGCTTAATATAAGTCAATTGTGCCGCAAAAAGTATAACGTCCTTTTCAGTGAAAATGGAAGTAAAATACTTAAAGACGGCATAACAGTAGGAAAAGGTGTTTTAAAGAATAACGTATATGTTATGAAATTAGATAAAACACCTAAAGACAAACTTTGTCTCACTTTTTTGGACGATAACTCAACTCTATGGCATCGACGCTTAGGTCACGCCAATATGAGGTTAATTCAATCCTTATCATCTAAGGAACTCGTTAGGAACCTGCCCAAGTTGAAATATGACCAACACTTTTGTGATGCTTGCAAAATAGGAAAACAAGTTCATAATAGCCATAAGGCTAAAATAATGGTGTCTACATCTAGGTGTCTAGAATTATTACATATAGATTTGTTTGGTCCATCCGCTATACAAAGTTACGGGGGAAACTTCTATACTTTGGTAATAGTAGATGATTACTCTAGGTATACATGGACTAAGTTTTTGAAAACTAAAAACGAAGCATTTGATAAATTTGAAATCTTAAGTAAGAAAATTCAAAATCAAATAGGAAGTAACATAGTATCAATTAGAACTGACCATGGTCGTGAATTCGACAACGAAATCCAATTTGGAGCTTTTTGTGATGCCAATGGCATAACTCATAATTTCTCGGCTCCTCGAACCCCTCAATCTAACGGTGTGGTAGAACGCAAAAATAGGAAAATTCAAGAAATGAGTAGAACCATGTTAAATGAACAAAATATACCTCAAAAGTTTTGGTGTCACGTTGTAGATACATCTACATATATTCTAAATCGAGTTCTAATTAGACCATTCTTGACAAAGACTCCATATGAGTTATACAGAGGCAAAAAGCCTACTTTAGGATATTTTAAAGTGTTTGGAAGCAAGTGGTTCATTTTAAACACAAAGGATTATCTCACCAAGTTCGACCCAAAGTCGTATGAAGGTGTATTTCTAGGATATTCACAAACTAGTAAAGCATATATAGTTTTGAACAAAGAAACCTCAAGAGTCGAGGAATCGTTGAACGTAACATTCAACGAAAGTCCACCTCCCTCTAAGACATCACCTTTGGTAGATGATGACTTAGTTGAAAGTCAAATGGTTGAAAATATAGAAAATGTTGAAAATGATAAAGAAAATGAACCAGTAAAAAGTGATTTAGTCAACATCAAATAAACAAAAAGTCATCCATTAGAAAACGTCATAGGAAAACTAAATGAAAGAACATTGAGATCTAAAGCTCAGAATGAAAGTAATTTCTTTTGTTTTGTTTCAAAAATTGAGCCTAAAAATATAAATGAGGCTATAAAAGATGAATCATGGGTTATTGCTATGCAAGAGAAATTAAATCAATTTGTTAGAAATAACGTTTGGACACTAGTTCCACAACCTAAAAATCAAATCATAATCGATACAAAATGGGTGTTTAGAAATAAAATGGATGAAAATAGCATAGTGTCTAGAAACAAAGCTAGGCTAGTAGCACAAGGCTACAATCAACCAGAAGGTATAGATTACGATGAAACATTTGCACCCTTAGCTAGACTAGAGTCTATTAGGATACTACTTGCATATGCATGTGCACATGATTTTAAATTATTTCAAATGGATGTCAAAAGTGCAGTTTTAAACGGATTTATAAATGAAGAAGTATATGTTGCACAACCTCCCGGCTTTGTCAATTTTGAAAAACCAAATCATGTTTACAAACTTAAGAAAGCTTTATACGGACTTAAGCAAGCACCAAAAGCTTGGTATGATCGACTTAAGACCTTCCTAGTTGACCATAAGTATACCATGGGCCTAGTAGACAATACTCTCTTCACCAAGAAAAAGGGAACACATATTATCATCGTCTAGATATATGTGGATGACATTATATTCGGCTCAACTTGTCAAGAGTTATGCAACGATTTCTCAAAAATCATGCATGACGAGTTTGAAATGAGTATGATGGGGGAACTAAACTTTTTCTTAGGTCTCCAAATAAAACAATTAGAAGATGGGATATTCTTCAACCAATCAAAGTATATCAAAGATATGCTTAAGAAGTTTGGTCTTGAAGACTCAAAACCTATGAAAACACCCATGTCCTCAGAAACCAAACTCACAAAGGATGAAGAAAACGAATCCGTAGATAGCACTAAATATAGAGGAATGATTGCTAGTTTGCTCTATCTTACGGCTAGTAGGCCGGACATTATGTTTAGTGTTTGTCTATGTGCACGTTTTCAAAAAGATCCCAAAATATCTCATCTTGAAGCTGTTAAACGGATATTTAGATAAATTAAAGGCACTACACATGTAACACCCCAACCTGACAAGGGTAAAGATGTCACAAATACATGGTTTCATATCAGATACAAGCATTCAAGAAAATAAGATAGCGGAAGCCTTAACATTAAAATTCAAAGGAAAATAAGTCAACACGACTTATATCAAGTGCAAGACAGAAATAACGGAGTACAAAACAGAATCCAAATGCCCAAACAATGGCATAACAGAAATAATATCCAAATGGTCACACTAGAATGACGAGGTCTAAACTTCACACAAGTTGCTCTCATCCCAAGCTAAAACCCAGCTCCTAGCTTAATTGTACCTGCCGCAGGAAAAGAAATGCGGCTGAGCTACGAGAGCTCAGTGAACAGATATAACGGAAACAAAGCAGTAGTAACGAAATAATAAAGTAACAAAAATAATACCAGGAGTAACAAGAGTCAGGAAAAGGAATACAAGAGTTATGCAGACATACCAGGAATTTAGAATGGTTACAGTGGTGAAAGTAAATGAAACCAGAAGCCACCACCAGCCCAAGTCAAAATCAAGTCAAGTCCAGTATCAAGTCATAGGGTAACATAACCAGAAATCCACCACAAACCCAAGTCAAATCAAGTCAGGTCAAATGTCAGGTCAAGTATCAGGTCAAGTAACAGGTCATAAGGTTACAAGGTTTCAGGTAAACAGAAATCCACTACGAGCCCAAACATATCAAATCACATCACATATATCAGGGTGTATGGAGGGGTGACCTCAGCATACCAGGAAACAGGGTGAGGGGATACCTCCAGGGGTTGGAGTCGCGAACTCCCAGGGGTGTGAAAGACGTGTATCGCACACACTCGTCAGTCACCAGGATATAACAGGAAACATAACAAATCAGGACATGTCTAGGATGCATCCATGCGCCCCCGCAGGCCACAGGGTCTTCCTCTACATAACAAATCAAATCAGGTCAGGGACGGGACAGGACATCACTCTCCTGCCCTAGAGTCATGCCACCGGTGCATCAATGACATGGACATGAAACCCTCATGCCTAGTGGGTAGCTCGTAGTCTCAAACTGTGGGTCAAGGTCAGGTATCAAGTCTCGGGTGTCAAGTCTCAGGTATCAATTGTCAGGTATCATATCAGGGTTCATATCAGGGTTCATATCAGGGTTCAAGACAGGAGATAAATGCAGGGGTTCACTATCAGGAGGTCCATATCAGAAAGTCCAATACTAGAAGGTTCATAATAGTTTATTATAAGAAATCCTTTTTACATGGTTTAAATAAAATGATCGTTGGAACAGTTTCATAATACAAGTCCTTTAAAGAAATATTCAAAACCTCTTCATATATAACTAAAAAGTAGTTGTAAAATCTTATGAACCTTCAAGTACTCAAGGTCTTAATTATTCAGGTTATCAGGGTTCAATAAGTCATGTCAAGTGTCATAGCAGGGTTCAAGTCAAAGGTTCAAGTCAAATGGTTCATATCAAGTGTATCAAGGTTCAAGTTCAGGTTTATGACAAGGTTCAAGACAAGGTTCAAAACAAAAGGTCCAAATCCATGGTTCACAACACAAGGGAAACATAAAATGAATCAGGAATCAAAAATGAGACGAAGGCTCTTTACAAGAAGAGCAGAATATCTGTACCTTATTCAAATAGCAAGCACAAACAAAAGAGTAGCTGACAGGGATCAAGATCACTCCCTCCTTGAACCTAAAGGAGTAGAAGACAGAAATACGAAAGGGGTTCAGTTATCTTCTCATTATAAGTAACTTCTATTTTTAGTAACTTTCTATTTTTAGCAGGTTTCCATAATTAGTAAGTTACCACATTTAGCAAGATTCAAGTGGTATACTTCAAGTTAAATCATTAATATAGGCTTATTATGGAAGTAATATTCATTTTAACAAGTTACACAAGTTCAGGGTTAGTTATGACAAGTTTTTCATAGTTCAGGGTTATAAACGTAACTTTACCAAAGTTAAAGGTCCACATTAAAATTATCATCATTTTACCATTCAAACACTTATACTTTTCAGAATTACACATTTAGCCTTCAAGTTTCATAATTTACGATTTACACCCTTTTAATTAATTAATTACAAATTAAACCTTATACTTATATAATTTACAAATTAACCTTCACAAGATTCATATTACACATCAAGTCCTTTTATTCCTTCAAATTTCAGAAAGTACCCCTCAATATTATTATGTTACAAACAGCCCTTAAACTTTCGGTATATTACATATTTAGTCCTTGTACTTTATTACATTACAAATCGATTTAAATAATTAACCATAATTACATATTAAGCCCTTAATTTCTCAATTTTACACAATGAACACTTATTTTAACATGTTATACAAACACACACCCTTAAACATTCACAATTTACACATCAAGTCCCTCTAGTTATCAAAGTTACATATTTAGTCCTTTAAATTACAATTTCAACCTTTAATTATTAACAATTACATATTAAGCCATTAAATTACCAAAATTACACATAACCCCCTGAATATAATTTATTACTCAAAACAGCACCAAGTTTCCAGATATTACATATTTAGTCCCTCATTTTTATTTATTTTCAAATCGATTTAACAAATATATATATTTATCAAATAAACCCTTTATATGCAAAATTAACACATGAACCCCTCCTTTTATATTTTATTTGAATTATAGCAGGTCTAACATGATTTACAAAATTATCCCTTAAGTTTTAAAAATTACAAAACATACCCTAAACTAATTATTTTCAAATCGTTTTTCATAAAACATTAACAAAATCAAACCCTAGCAATTCCAATCATTAGGCCATCATTCTATCATCATTATTCATCAATTATTACCAGATTTCATTCACTATAAACCCTAGGTCGATTGGTTCTTAGGGTTTTCCATAATTCCTCTTTTTATTCCTTAAATCCGGTTTTAAATTAAATTCGACATACATGTTTTTAGGCCTCAACAATTTGAACTACCATTTTTCTCATGTTATATGATCATCATAGAAGCCACAAAAAATAATAACCTGCCCCAGAAAATTCGCATACAAGATTTTTAGATTTAATTCGATTTTAGGGTTTATAAACCCATTATTTTCTATTCGGCCAAAATACAATGCATGGTTTGATTTAAGTATTTTTCCCATGTTATATGTGATTAAAGGAGTGCTAGAAAATTACCAGGAAATTTATAGATCAAAGGATTACACGCTATGGATTATTGTTGCTCGGTTGCACTTTTTCGACCCAATTAAATCACCACAGCCAAACGATCGACCCTAGAACCTTGTGGCTATTTTTCCCACCTTCTTGGCACTATGAAGAACTCCAGAAAATTACCTCCTTGCCTCATAAAGTTCGGATGTGATGTGGGGATTTTTGAGGGTGGCGGCTAATTAGTTTTTAGGGTTTTTTGGAAGAAAATAAATCATGGAATGGTATAAATGTGTTATGACCGAGCATTGGGGGGAAAAAGGCTGGAAAATCGTGAAGACATAATGGCCCAATCAATTTACCAATTTAAATGTATTTTCCTTAATTACTTTTATGTTTAAAAAGGTTTTTAATTAATAATAATTATGTATTTAAATTTTCGGTATACACAAGGGTATTTTGGTCATCTCACAACTTGTATAAATATTAATCGAAGTTGTCAAAATTATTTTGTATCATATCTTGTTCGTTTCCAGAAGTTTGGGATCGATTCGGAACTTTAATTAAGCTTTAATTAAATTTTAAAGTTTCAGGGGCATTTTGGTAATTTTTGCATGTTTTAAATTTTCGGGTTTTACAACTCTTCCCCTCTAACAGAAAAATTTCGTCCTCGAAATTTGCAAGGACATAGGAATGAAAGAGAACGGAAAACAAAACAAGGACATACCAGACGCCTTATCTGCCTGGTCACGAGAAAGCGAGAAAACACGATCGGTAGTAGGAGTAGGAGAAGGAGGGCCAAGATATTTCTCAAGTGGTTCCAGGTTCCGCCTAGGACAATCTTTCAACTTATGCTCCCTCGAACCACACCTAAAACAAGCTCTAGAAGTCGTACGACAAAATCCCGTATGATTCTTCCCACACTATGGACAACTAGCTGACCCCTGACTGTCGTTGCGCCCTCGACGATCGCCATCCTGCCTAGAAGCTGACCTCAAATCTCGGCCCCTCGAATCTGATTTCTTCTGGTCGTAGCTCTTGCCCGAATACTCCTTGACGTCCCGACTCTGAATCTGCTGCTGCACCTTGTCGCCATCACGGTCTTGTTTGTAACCAACGCCCTCATGAAATTCTCGATGTTGCTAGCTGCATCGCAACATGCTGACAGATCCGCAAACTCCGAATTAAGCCGACGATCAAGAAAAGATGACAGAACAGAACATGAAGAATGACAGAGCAGAACAGGAAAATATGACAGAGCAGAATCAAGGAAAGATGACAGAGCATAACAGGATAAGAGAGTGCGCGTGCGGAAACCTAATGTCTACCCAATCCTCACAGGTCAAGCCTAAGCTCTAAGGGTTTCTGAAGCCTTAGCTCTGATACCATAAATTGTAACACCCCAACCCGACAAGGGTAAAGATGTCACAAATACATGGTTTCATATCAGATACATGCATTCAAGAAAATAAGATAGCGGAAGCCTTAACATTAAAATTCAAAGGAAAATAAGTCAACACGACTTATATCAAGTGCAAGACAGAAATAACGGAGTACAAAACAGAATCCAAATGCCCAAACAATGGCATAACAGAAATAATATCCAAATGGTCACACTAGAATGACGAGGTCTAAACTTCACACAAGTTGCTCTCATCCCAAGCTAAAACCCAGCTCCTAGCTTAAATGTACCTGCCGCAGGAAAAGAAATGCGGCTGAGCTACGAGAGCTCAGTGAACAGATATAACGGAAACAAAGCAGTAGTAACGGAATAATAAAGTAAAAGAAATAATACCAGGAGTAACAAGAGTCAGGAAAAGGAATACAAGAGTTATGCAGACATACCAGGAATTTAGAATGGTTACAGTGGTGAAAGTAAATGAAACCAGAACCCACCACCAGCCCAAGTCAAAATCAAGTCAAGTCCAATATCAAGTCATAGGGTAACATAACCAGAAATCCACCACAAATCCAAGTCAAATCAAGTCAGGTCAAATGTCAGGTCAAGTACCAGGTCAAGTAACAGGTCATAAGGTTACAAGGTTTCAAGTAAACAGAAATCCACTACGAGCCCAAACATATCAAATCACATCACATATATCAGGGTGTATGGAGGGGTGACCTCAGCATACCAGGAAACAGGGTGAGGGGATACCTCCAGGGGTTGGAGTCGCGAACTCCCAGGGGTGTGAAAGACGTGTATCGCACACACTCGTCAGTCACCAGGATATAACAGGAAACATAACAAATCAGGACATGTCTAGGATGCATCCATGCGCCCCCGCAGGCCACAGGGTCTTCCTCTACATAAAAAATCAAATCAGGTCGGGGACGGGACAGGACATCACTCTCCTGCCCTAGAGTCATGCCACCGGTGCATCAATGACATGGACATGAAACCCTCATGCCTAGTGGGTGGCTCGTAGTCTCAAACTGTGGGTCAAGGTCAGGTATCAAGTCTCGGGTGTCAAGTCTCAGGTATCAATTGTCAGGTATCATATCAGGGTTCATATCAGGGTTCAAGACAGGAGATAAATGCAGGGGTTCACTATCAGGAGGTCCATATCAGAAAGTCCAATACTAGAAGGTTCATAATAGTTTATTATAAGAAATCCTTTTTACATGGTTTAAATAAAATGATCGTTGGAACAGTTTCATAATACAAGTCCTTTAAAGAAATATTCAAAACCTCTTCATATATAACTAAAAAGTAGTTGTAAAATCTTATGAACCTTCAAGTACTCAAGGTCTTAATTATTCAGGTTATCAGGGTTCAATAAGTCATGTCAAGTGTCATAGCAGGGTTCAAGTCAAATGGTTCATATCAAGTGTATCAAGGTTCAAGTTCAGGTTTATGACAAGGTTCAAGACAAGGTTCAAAACAAAAGGTCCAAATCCATGGTTCACAACACAAGGGAAACATAAAATGAATCAGGAATCAAAAATGAGACGAAGGCTCTTTACAAGAAGAGCAGAATATCTGTACCTTATTCAAATAGCAAGCACAAACAAAAGAGTAGCTGACAGGGATCAAGATCACTCCCTCCTTGAACCTAAAGGAGTAGAAGACAGAAATACGAAAGGGGTTCAGTTATCTTCTCATTATAAGTAACTTCTATTTTTAGTAACTTTCTATTTTTAGCAGGTTTCCATAATTAGTAAGTTACCACATTTAGCAAGATTCAAGTGGTATACTTCAAGTTAAATCATTAATATAGGCTTATTATGGAAGTAATATTCATTTTAACAAGTTACACAAGTTCAGGGTTAGTTATGACAAGTTTTTCATAGTTCAGGGTTATAAACGTAACTTTACCAAAGTTAAAGGTCCACATTAAAATTATCATCATTTTACCATTCAAACACTTATACTTTCCAGAATTACACATTTAGCCTTCAAGTTTCATAATTTACGATTTACACCCTTTTAATTAATTAATTACAAATTAAACCTTATACTTATATAATTTACAAATTAACCTTCACAAGATTAATATTACACATCAAGTCCTTTTATTCCTTCATATTTCAGAAAGTACCCCTCAATATTATTATGTTACAAACAGCCCTTAAACTTTTGGTATATTACATATTTAGTCCTTGTACTTTATTACATTACAAATCGATTTAAATAATTAACCATAATTACATAATAAGCCTTTAATTTCTCAATTTTACACAATGAACACTTATTTTAACATGTTATACGAACACACCCTTAAACATTCACAATTTACACATCAAGTCCCTCTAGTTATCAAAGTTACATATTTAGTCCTTTAAATTACAATTTCAACCTTTAATTATTAACAATTACATATTAAGCCATTAAATTACCAAAATTACACATAACCCCCTGAATATAATTTATTATTCAAAACAGCACCAAGTTTCCAGATATTACATATTTAGTCCCTCATTTTTATTTATTTTCAAATCGATTTAACAAATATATATATTTATCAAATAAACCCTTTATATGCAAAATTAACACATGAGCCCCTCCTTTTATATTTTATTCGAATTATATCAGGTCTAACATGATTTACAAAATTATCCCTTAAGTTTTAAAAATTACAAAACACACCCTAAACTAATTATTTTCAAATCGTTTTTCATAAAACATTAACAAAATCAAACCCTACCAATCCCAATCATTAGGCCATCATTCTATCATCATTATTCATCAATTATTACCAAATTTCATTCACTATAAACCCTAGGTCGATTGGTTCTTAGGGTTTTCCATAATTCCTCTTTTTATTCCTTAAATCCGGTTTTAAATTAAATTCGACATACATGTTTTTAGGCCTCAACAATTCGAACTACCATTTTTATCATGTTATATGATCATCATAGAAGCCACAAAAAATAATAACCTGGCCCAGAAAATTCGCATACAAGATTTTTAGATTTAATTCGATTTTAGGGTTTATAAACCCATTATTTTCTATTCGGCCAAAATACAATGCATGGTTCGATTTAAGTATTTTTCCCATGTTATATGTGATTAAAGGAGTGCTAGAAAATTACCAGGAAATTTATAGATCAAAGGATTACATGCTATGGATTATTGTTGCTCGGTTGCACTTTTTTGACCCAATTAAATCACCACAGCCAAACGATCGACCCTAGAACCTTGTGGCTATTTTTCCCACCTTCTTGGCACTATGAAGAACTCCAGAAAATTACCTCCTTGCCTCAAAAAGTTCGGATGTGATGTGTGTGATTTTTGAGGGTGGCGGCTAATTAATTTTTAGGGTTTTTTGGAAGAAAATAAATCATGGAATGGTATAAATGTGTTATGACCGAGCATTGGGGGGAAAAAGGCTGGAAAATCGTGAAGACATAATGGCCCAATCAATTTACCAATTTAAATGTATTTTCCTTAATTACTTTTATGTTTAAAAAGGTTTTTAATTAATAATAATTATGTATTTAAATTTTCGGTATACACAAGGGTATTTTGGTCATCGCACAACTTGTATAAATATTAATCGAAGTTTTCAAAATTATTTTGTATCATATCTTGTTCGTTTCCAGAAGTTTGGGATCGATTCGGAACTTTAATTAAGCTTTAATTAAATTTTAAAGTTTCAGGGGCATTTTGGTAATTTTTTCATGTTTTAAATTTTCGGGTTTTACATTAAAGGCACTACACATTTAGGATTATGGTATCCCAAAGGGACAGGTGTAGAAACCATAGTGTATGCCGACTCAGACCATGCCGGTGACTATGTTGATAGGAAAAGTACTAGTGGTATTTGTACTTTTGTAGGACATTGTCTCACCGCATGGTTTGCTAAGAAACAAACAGCCCTCGCCATATCAACAACTGAAGCCGAGTACGTGTCAGCAGGAAAAGCTTGCCAACAAGCACTGTGGATGAAACAAGCTCTCGTAGACTATGAAATTGTACTCAACGACATTCCCATTCTTTGTGACAACAAAGGAGCTATCGATCTTAGCAAAAACCCAGTCCAACATGCTAGAACCAAACACATAGAAATACGTCACCACTTCCTTCGTGACAATGTTCAGAAGGGAAACATCTCAATTGAGAAAGTTTCCTCAGAGGACAACATTGCCGATATCCTCACAAAACCTCTCAAGAGAGAACCTTTCAACTATCTTAGACTTGGTTTAGGATTAATGGAACATAGTGAATAGATTAAACGTTAGCTCAAACCATAGATTAACTAAACATGGCAAAAACCCAACCTGATTCTGATTCTACGGATCCAAACGACAACAAGGGCGGAACCCTTGTTTGGGATCCGCCGGATCCGTCATCTGCTGAGGCAGTTTTTATATATATTAAACAAATACCCTGTACTATTCATCACTCTTCCCTAAAACTTATCACCTACTGTATTCGACCCATAATTCACCAAAATCATAATTTAGGCTATCTTCTTCAACCAATTTGTGCTCAAATCATCACTGTAAGTATCCTTAACATGTTTACACTCCTGATCTGCGTCTAGGATTTCTATTTCATGTACAAAACCAAAACTTGGGGTTATGCATAATTCTTGAAAAATCATGAAGCATATTTACTAAATTGCATAACAAATCGTGTTTTTCATAGTTAGGAATTGCATCAAAAACCCCATGAGAAATTTTTGCTAAAATCTTCTCACGACTAGGAAAAACGGTTTTTGAACATTGTTCATACAAATACAAAAACGTTATGTTTTAAGCATCACTTGCATAATGTCTCTTGAATGCTAAAGGGAATACATAACTAATATGTATTTTCGGGTACATTCAATCGTAGCTACATTGAAGTAGGAGCATTTGGGTTATCTCTCGTTTTATCATAAAACTTGCATAAACATAATTTTCATGCATCAAAAGGAGTCGAGATAACCGCACCTCCACATTGTCCCCATGTAGGCACACACTAGACCTTTATACGTATTTTCGATAAATTCAACTAAACTATATATTTTTCGGGTCTAGGATAACTATGCCTCCCGCAACCAACTACGATCACAAAAAGACCATCGATTATCATCTCAAACACCACAAAACTAAAGGTCTCACCGAAGCCCAAGTCAATATATTTAAAGCCTTAGAAAAATGATACGTCCATGAGGGTAGGGTTGTAGACTCCTCATTCTATGAAGATACTAATCTCCGCGAGCAATTGGCCGCGATTCATTTCGATTGTCTTTTAGAAATTGATGAGCCCATCATCCCTAGGTTCATTCTCGAGTTCTATGCTTCTATAGGACTTAGTTCTAATGACGATGGTCTCATGAACATTCAATTTAGAGTCAATGGAAACCAATTCAATATTCCTTTAGATCAATTTGGTGATGTCTTAGGAGTTCCAAATTATGGAGCATGTGTCTACTCCGATAAATGGTCTTTGACAATTTTAGAATCCAACCTTGGTAGAACGGCACCATATGCCACACCTTTGACCTCGAAAGAAACTATTCGGGAGCATCTCCTCTTACCTAGGAATAACCCAACTAGGTTACATCGAGGTAAACAAGTAGCTAGAGATCCATTTGCTATGGAGCTAAATGAACTAAGGCCCGAATTTAGGAAGTTAGAAGATGTTTTGAGAGCTAATGTCATTAGCACGGTAGAGAATAGAGATCATATCAGCGCATGTCTTTGTTATATGATGTATTGTGTGTCAACCCATCAACCGTTCAATCTTGCATACTATATCGCCAAGCGAATGGCCGATATTCTGGTTCAAATTACCACTGCAATGCTTACGGGATGCTTTTGACCCGTCTCTATAAAGCCTTTGAACCCATTCCTAGAAATGCCTTAGGTTTTGTTCCCGACTACGAAGAGATTCCACACACCTTTGTCGCTCTAAGTGATTATAGGGTAGCGGTTGAAAAAGGAAAACGTCCTCGTCCTCAAACATCATCATCATCATCATCAATGAGTGACGATGACGGCTTGCCTAATTCTAGGATCTCTCCACCGGAGTACTTGAGTCAGCTTACACCGATCCAGAATGAATCCGAGGAGTATCATCAAACAAAGGGAATGATGAAGAATTTGGGGCGTTGGATTATGAAACTTCACAAGGGGTACAAGAAATTGAGCAAGAAGTTCAAGTGAGAGGAGTGTTTGGTTTTAAACTTTATTTGACAATGATGTGTGGAACATGTATGTTTCTTATCTTATTATGGTAGTACTTGACTTGTATGTGAACTAACTCAGATTTGCAGGACGATAACACTTAGTGTTATCAATTTTCTAGATTAAGCCCCTGTTTGGCTTAACTCACTATATGGAAGAAATTATGATCGGATTAAACTATGTGTAAACGTGTATTAGTATTCATGTTTTTAGCTTATTCCACTACATATTAGCTATTACATATGTTATAGGAGAATTTTCGTGTTTTGGTCAAAAAATGCGAAATTTGACATGCTCTCTGTTTGTTTTAGCACATTTGGACGACGGATCTGGCGGATCCCAGTTTTTGGATCCGCCTAGTGTATCTCTTGGCTCCGCCAGTCCAGAACCCACGGATTACACGGCTCCCAAACTTTGGCTCCGCATTTGTTTCGATTGGATCCGCGGGTACCAACAGTCACTTTTTTCAAAAATTCCTGACTCATCGCGACACTTAGATTTAGGTTTGTAGCTTTTTTAGATTATATTCACTGATCATTAAACTCTCTAGAATGATTTAGGAACTCTTAGAACCCTAAGAACTCAATTTCCTACCAAAATTTGAATTTTCAAATTTTACATGTGAGTTACCTTTCTAATACAAGCAAGGAACCCTTTTGAGTGATCCGTCAAATCCGTGGAAACATCTTATCAACAGATTTTCCACTATATCCTTGCATTTACTGCAAATCCCCCTCATATCACTCAACTCCATTTCAATGGGTTGACCTTCAGATGTGACAAGCTTAAATTTTTGTTCCAAATCATTAGGAACCAACATTCTTCATTGGATTTACATCCAATCCAAACACACAGACCAACAAATCTTCTGCCTATAAATTAGTACCTTAGGACCATCACAAATCACACACCAACCATCTTCTCTACATTTCTCTCCTGTACATATTAGCTACATTATCAACCATGACAAAATCAAGTACCTCATCTACTAGCAAGCCCGCAAAACGAACTGCCCGCATTAGTGTTAAGCCATGTTGCTTCATAAACATAGCAAACTCATCGTCAGAGGAATCATCTCCTCTAAATATCTCATCACCTATTGCAAGTGAGAATTTCCTCACACTCTCCACTCCAACTCCACCAAATGTAGTCATTCATACTCCACCACCAACAATTACTCCAATAGCTACCACTCCACCACCCGCTCCATCACAACCTGTTAAATCACCATCACCCCCAAAATCACCCAAACTCCAACCAATGGAGCTATTTAGGACTCCACCTTCATCGCCACACCCATACCTTGATGACTTGGAAGACCTTCCACCAAGGTCAACCAATCCTTCACCCATGACCTTTGAAGATCAACAACCCATGCTTTTTCATCCGGTTTACCTGGATATCCATGGTCCTTCATACCATGATGCACCACCACCACAACCACAACCACAAAAACACTCACCAAGATCCACTCTCCATTCCATTGATGAAGACTTTTGGACTAATCCCCAACACCCAAAACGAGATCAACGAGGACTAAACGCCTCTATGCATTCTCAAACATGGTTGACTCCCAACTCCACGAGGCTATGGACTTACAATCCACCTTGTTAGCCTCCATTACGGGTCCAACAACCATTCCACCACCACCTCCATCCAATAATCCACCACCACCATCAACCAACAACCAACCACCATCACCACCACAAAACCATGAGACTACTCTTCCTCCCGGTTTTTCAAGTCATGATTTCTCGCATTGCGAGAGAACCGCTCATTTGGCCCAAAGGACCAACATTTTGGTCCATGAGCTCCAAAATGAAATAAGGTTCATCTTGAACCATATTCTAGAGTGTCTCAATGCATACTCTCATCCTCCTCAATAGGAGCTTTGTTCGTTTCCTATTATAGGAACTTTTAGAATGTTGTTTTAGAATTTTTCTTATTAGTATTTATTTTCGTTGTTTGAATGTAACATCATTTTTTTCCAAAGTAATGAATGTTATGTTTTTATGCTTGTGGGTGATCAACATTAAGCATATTATCTCATTTTAGAATACTAACATCATAGTATGGTTGTTTTAACTTCACATATCGCTTTGATCAAATGTACATTAGGTACTAAATTTTGATCAGACACTTCATTTTGACTTTTTAAAGTCAAATGGGCTGAAACTTATTGTTTGGTTTATTATTACATATGCATTTTACTTCCATGAAGTAACTAACTTTTCTTTTGTAGCATCTCCTATCCTTCGAATGTATACGTTGGTACTCTAGCAATGGGGAGCACAACATATTCTAACCATTTGTTTTGTAGATTCATACATCATAACCTTGGTACTTCATTTAGGGGGAGTAAAAATCAAGGGGGAGCTTTAAAGTTCTCAAAATCGCAATCCGCTACGCATATCTTCTTTTTGTTTCGACAAAAAGGGGGAGAAAGGATTAAGTTTGCATTACTGTGAAACATCACAGTACATACATTTATACTTGAAATTGTTTTGAAAACTTGCATAAAACAAACTTAATCTATATTTTTAAAAAGACTCATACTTCATTTATTCATTTGCTTAAAAATACACCTTATGTTTTGTCATCAACAAAAAGGGGGAGATTGTTAATACAAATATCGTCCCAAAAACGTTATTTATATTTTACGATATTTACTTAGTTTTGTTAATGAAAAATACAAGGTATATCTTTTAGCAAATCATAAATACAAGTTAAAGTCTTTTTAGAACACATTTACATTTCACAAGATCACTAGAATTTACATTTTATACATTTACATGTTTATTTCCTAAAATGGAAACTGATGGTGACGGTGCTGGATCATAAGAACGAAACAAGCAATTCAATCAATCAACAAACAAACGAACAAAGAGCACAATAAACAAGTCCCCGGCAGCGGCGCCAAAAACTTGATGTGCGTGTCGTTGTGTTCAAGTTTTAAAATTATAAACATGATTTATCCAATTCTCTAATCACACATACGAGCAAGTATACTCGTCCGTGGTAGTAAAGGTGGGTAAGTCGAGATCGTCCCAAGGGAATTGGGGTTTAGGTTTAGTAAATAAGTTTTAGCAAAAAGGAGTGTCAATCCAATTTGAAGTAAATTCTAAAAAACAAGCAAGGTTCAATCAATCAAAAACTAATATACTTGTGTGTAGTTTCCATGACAATTGTTTAGAGTAACCAATCAAGTTGGGTGTGACTTGTAATGATGCACAACTTAAAATGAATGATTCACAATCAATGGTTTTTGTCATGAGAAATCATATCTAAGAATTCAATCTCCTAGTTAACTCCTTTCGGCCATGATTAACTATTACGATAATTCTATTAAGTCCTTTTTGTTGTTTGAAAGCATTTCTTATCTTAAGAATTCCTACGAATCCTTTCGGCCTTTTTCGTGATGAAATCATTTCCAAATCCATTTTAATGAGTAAAGGTGTTGCTTGTCACACACCACAATCCATACTAATTCGTGCACTAACTTTTTGGAATAAAAACATAAAGAAAACTCCTTTCGGCCTTTGTGAATCTTTGAAATTGTTTTTACCAACCAATTAAGCAAGATTAGATTTTATCTCAACAAACTCATAAAACAAGATATGTTTTCATGCATCACTATGATAAGATTACTCCAACAATTGTCACATCATCCACACACAAGTATAACTAAAATTACTCCATAACAATCATAATCAAACACAAGTAATTAACCAAACTTTCATTCATCATATAGTAAAAGTAAAAGTAGTTCATGATAACTCAACAAGAAATACCTAATCAAGGAATTACAAGAACTAGAATTGTGGAACTATAGCAATCCACACTCCTCCAATCGCCTATTATCACACGTAAACAACTCCACACACGGACGCAACTCTTGAGACTCGAACTCAAGATCTCCTGGACGTTTTCACAGCAACTACAAGCTTTCGGGCAATAATAATAAGGTGGTGTAGCTTTTTTAGGTTATGTCACTTCCCCAAAAGAACTCTCTTTGTAAACTAACTAAGGGTTCCTTAAATAAGTGAGGAAACCCTTATTCTTCAAGTAAAATGTCCCAAATGAGTTAACAGCCGAGAAATGATAAGCCTCCATGATTATGGGGCTTAAATTCATCATTAAATGCAACTTTTTAACTTCAGTGTCGGCCAACCGATCAGTATTTGGCTCCTACCGATCGGTTGGAGCTCTCGGTGTCTCAAACTTCAACCATCCGAATCGGATGCGGGCAGCATCCGATCGGAATGGATGACTCTGCCATGCAACTTTTATTTTCTCTTTTTCTCTTCTCGTTACGTGCTTGATCCTTTGTTGTACCACTAATTTCTTTCATAGAACTAGATCTTTTCTTGATATATAAGGCATAGAAGTCTTGGTCTAATCAATTCTTTGAAGTATCATGTGGTTTCTTTCTCGTAATTCTCCTTATGTGCATAATCTCTTCATTTCTTCGTATTTTCCTCAACTTTTCCTGTACTTGGCTATATTTACTTGCATACACACTTTTTCATCATTTAGCAACAAATACACACAAATATAACCAAATATGATGCACAAAACTAGCAATAACGCACCTAAAAACATGTTAGATTTAAGCGTTATCAAATCCCCCACACTTGAGTTTTGCTCGCCCTCGAGCAAGTCTAATTTTTAGAAAAACTGAACTCAATGGTATTTTCATTACGTTCATGAAAAAATTCCTTGAAATGATGCAAGTTAAATCGAGCTTTGATAACATCACCAAGCACCTCACAAAGGAAATTTTAAATTCACACAACCCTCGATAGTAGATTTGATTGTAGATCACTCAATTGCTCAGACGCGATTCATGTCTCTTACCATAAGCTTGTACTTGTATCAAAACAACAAAATAAAACATCAAAGAGGTCTTTTATTTGGGTTTAAGGCTTCAAAAGGGTTTTTTGATTACCTAGCTAATGTATAGATATTTCATACAAGAACATCATAGCTCGCTAACAACGAATCCTTGTGTAGTCAAGCAACGGATGGTCACTAGATCGTGCCTTGGTTCGTTAACGATGTTACTTGCATAACGGATGGTCACCAATTTACTCACCAGATCGCTAACAACACTTTTCAACTACCCAAAAACTCGGATGGTTACTAGAACATACATGTGCTACATATCTAAACAAAGCCATCACTAAATCCGAATGCTCGAAAACTAACAACGAATAAAGTAATTGGTAAGGAAAGGATAAGACATGGGAATTTGATTTGGTTCTATAAAAATCAAACAAGAATCAAGCCCAAATTCCATCCTAACTCTTTATATCACAAATGATTACTCCACCAAACTTCTTCGATCATTATTCCGAATTACATACTAACTCCAATCTTCCATAATAGCTCCTTGACTATCTTATTTTCATACATACATAGCTCATTGGCTTTTTCTTTTCTTTTTCCTCTCTTTTTTTTTTTTTTTTTTTTTTTTTTTTTTCAACACCCCCACACTTTGGATGAGCACACGCTAAAAAAATATAAATAAGAGTAGCGACCTCCTTCTTCATTGGAACAACATATACACATACAAGGTGTGGTCAATCATGCAATCATCAAAAATAAATAGTTTCGAACTTCATTTGGACTTGATTCAGGAAAGTCTAAGGTGTATGGTGCAATAATTTCTGGGTTAAATCAAAAGAAAAGATAGGCTCAAAAGGGTGTAACTAAGGGTATCTAGCATATAATGCTAACAAATGGGTTCCAATTACTTAGGACAACTAACCGATGTGGTTAGCAAAAATGTATTGTAAACGGATGGCCATTTGGTGAAAATCCTAATTTGCCTCTTATCATTTGAATATATTTTATTACTTGAAAGTAATTTTAACCGTAATGCATAACAAGTACAAGTTCTAGAATCGACATAATCACCGGCACACTCATACGAAATATAAGGCATGAATCCTCACAATTTAAAGTGGTGGTAAAATGTACTTAGCAATAGTTACTAATAACTCTCAAAACTTGACTACATTCCAAAAAAAATTTAAATAACCTTATTATTTACCATTGAATCAATTTGTCTAACAACTAGAAAAATCAAAGGCGAACATGATCACACATTCTAGTTCTTGAAATCCAAAATCTAAAAAAAATTAAAAATTAAAACCAATCTTTCCTATTTTCTTCCCTCCCCCACACTTAAGTTTTGCATTGTCCTCAATGTAATAAAACGAACTTCAAAGTAAAGGAAATGGGAAAGAAAAATAGAAAAAATAATAAATAAAAAATACCCGGGAAAAAAATTAGCATAGGCCTAGTTGATCACAAGTAATCTCATGAGTTCTTCCAACTCCAAATATTGATCAACACTAAGCTTCCGTCAACTCTTCCCCTGCAAACACAGCAAACTATGCTCGAAACAAACAAAACAAAATACCAAAAACAATAAACCAAACAAAACATAATAAAATAAAAATAATCCAAACAAACCAAAATTAAAACAAATAAATCCTACAAGAGTTAAAGTTAAAGTAGTAGAAATAGAAAATAGAAAATAGTTCAACCATCATTGTTTTGAAACCATAGTCATAATCAACCATCGATCAATCGTAATCCATGTCCGGATTAACCCTCTCATCTTCACTCTCTTCATTCTCATCTTCATAATTCTCATCACCCTCAAAAATTGTGTACCTTTGTCTTTTCTCTCCAGCACCCCTTGAAGAACCGCCCACATCAAAACTCGAACTCCCAACATTACGAACTCTGCCATATACCGGCACTGATTCAGGAAATGGTGCGTACCCAGGATATGGGTAAGGGTATTGGCCAGGATACGGGTCATACTCAAATAGGTAGGCTGGAACATTTGGTGGGTTGTAAGGAGGTACCTCATAATCGGTTTGTTGAGCCACATGTTGAAGCATCGGCATTGAGTAATCATATTTGTAATTTTGCCTCAACATCATCGAATCTATCCACACGTCCCTTTTCTCAATCTCGTTTAGCTCACGGTTCCAATCTCCCCATCCCGAGTCAAAACTACCCGGGGCATGAACATTCCCAACCTGAGGTGGTGGTTGATACGGTTGTTGTTGGTAAGGCTGCTGTGGTGCTCTATGAGGTGCAGCCATTTGAGGCTCAATCCAAGCTCCCAACTCTCGTGTCTTCCTATTTAATGCCGTATTAAAACTCCTTTCATCCCACGTCTCACTATCCAACATTTCTGAACACTTCGCTAACTCTATATCCACATAATAACCCAATCTTTTTGCCAACTTGGTTACATAGTGACCACCACAGATTGCACTATTGTCCTTGATTCCTGGTGCTCTCCTTGAAAGATACTCAGCTATTATCCAAGCCGCATTCCCATTCTTCTCCTCCAACAACTTCATCACCCAAAGATCCGGTTGATTGCACTTGTCACGGCTCCCTGTCCTATGCAAAACACTCCAAGCTATCAATTTCTGTAAAATTCTCAACAACGGATTCCTTAGCTTTGATGAATTCCTTCGAGTACAACTTGGGTCACCAACACTGTTCCAATACTCAGCTAACCCAGCATAATCATTATGCCTCCTTACTAATCTCACAAAATGAGATGCAAACAATCAACTTTTGATATCATCTGGCTCGTACAAGCCAAGAACAACGGCAAACTCCGGCAAAGTAAACTCATGCTCTCTACCACAGAGCCTAAACCAAATGCATTTGTCATTCATAAGATCCACAACCTTCCTCTCAAAGTAAAACGTGGAGAAAAACTCCAAACACCATTCACGGTTAACTTTCTCGTGGATACTAAACGCATTCTCCCACGAATAATCCTCAAAACTAGAACCGTCTCCTTCATACGCATATGTCATTCTCATCAAGTCCCTTAACTCTATCTCACATCCAAAGTCATGAAATAAATCCCAATCGACTAACCTGGGAATAGCAAGCCTTCGCCCTTGTAACTTCGAGAGACGCTCACGAAAAGCATGCTTCTCTTCGCTGCTTAAGCCACTAAACTTCAAATTCTCATTGCGCTCTGGATTCACAATATACTTAACCTTCTCCTTGACATTCCTATTCACAAACTTTTTCACAATTGGATTACTAACTTCACGCGACGAACTCGATCCTCCTGCAATAAACCTCTGTAGAAATCATGACTATTTGTTAGTATAAGAGTATAAGAAACAAGGTTACCTGATTTAGAAGTCCTAAAGATCCATTTTGAAAATTTTCAAAAAGTTTTACCGAGGGCTCCATCTGATCGGTATCTCTCTCCATCCGATCGGATGGAATATTGACCTTGTCCAGCCGATCGGTAGCAACTCGCAACCGAATCGGTTGTACATACTGTATCCAAAACAAAAAAAATTCCGACTTCAAATCAATCCTATCTAGTTCCACTCTTCCCTATCCTGCATTTCATCAATCACTATGGTCTCTACACATCCCACTTATCTCTAAATCATATCCATAACATACTCGCATGATCAATCTTAGAACCTATGAACATATTCGAAATCAAACTTATTGATGTTCTAATCCATAATGCATCATCCTAGGAACACTAATTAACATCTAAACAACATCTGGAAATCATTAATTTCTACCCAGAATCGATTCAAAGTTTTGACCCATATGATTCAAAAATCAATTAATTCATTCTTCCTCAAAACTTAATCAATCCATCTCATTCTTTTTTCAATGATTTCCTCAATCATTTACCCATCTATTCCAGAAAAATCATGCCTTAATTCGAACTATATCAAAAACGCCTAAATTTTGACCTAATTCAATAAACTCGAATTAAAAACCTAATTGACACAAATTGATGATGTTACTTGCTTGTTTTGTTGCCATTGATGATCCTTCAACTCTCCTGCAACTCTTAAAACTCTTCTAATGGTCGAATTAATGAACCCCAAGTATGGTGGAATGAGTGTGTGTGTGTTTTTATGATTTTTGAAATCTTGGGTATATATACTTCATTCCATCCGATCAGTATTTCATCCAACCGATTCGGATTGAATTTTTGCAAAACTTCACTTTTCCCTTCTTTCTTCAACACTTTAACACTTGCAAGAACAAATGGAAAGTATTTGACTCCTTTAAAAGACTTCACTTTAAGTATGAAAAATACCACCAACACACTTATTCTCCCAACTTGTTTGCAAAGCATTTGTAGCCAAAGACAGGAAAATGGATGGAAAAGATGCAAAAATGAGGAAAAAGGAAATATTTATGATTGCATGTGAGTCTTGTGTCAAGTTCTGCACCGTAAGGTATTTCAATGAGTTAAAGTCCAAGTAGTCGAGTTAATAAGCTTAAGGATGAAGGGAAAGATCAAAGAATCAAGAGCTACGACCGAGAAACAAGTCATACGGAAAAGTCCAAGAAAAAGGTCCACCAGCAGTAGCCATCCGATCGGTCGCCGCCCGCAACCGAATCGGATGGGGAGAATTGGGATTTACCGAGAAGACCAACCGATCGGTAGACCATTCTATCCGATCGGTTGGAGGTTGCTGTTGACCCAAAACTTCTTTATTAAGGATTGTGACTTTACAAATCCGGTTCTAGGTCCTTCTTTTCAGTATTCTAACCATTCAATACTACTTGGAGAGCAAGAGAAGCATTTATGCACTTAGACCCTTGGTTAGAGCAATTTATTGAACCATTTCCATTGCTTGTGGAATCATTGTCTTTCACTTGTAATCTTATTTCCAATCATTGTAAGACTTTCAATCATGGTTTCTAATGTTCAAAGTATTGAGTTTGCATTTATGTTTGCTATGAGCGGCTAGTGCCTTTGTGCACTTGCTTAGATGATGTGTATTATTTATTGATTGGCATATGATTGTGATAACATGTTTTAATCCAATTTCAAGTTGATTCTAAGAACCAATTGTGATAAAGTTTCATAGTGACATTTGGGTAATCAAGTTTAACTAGTGCTAGTAATCTTAAGGGTCGAAAGAACTATTGTTATTCCACTAGTTATAATCATTTGTCTATGAATGATTGTTGTCTTCCACTATTCTTGATTAAACAAAGGAACTTGATTGTGATTGTAATGAAAATGCTTTTGTCTATCAAAACGGATTGATTGTAAACCAATTTAAAGGTCGAGAGATTAATAGTTTACTTTCAATTGTGACCTTTTGTCTATAATCGGTTACCTTTTGTATTGACCATTTCCTAAGCTTGTTTGATAAAACAAAAGATTGTTTTTGTGTTTGAGGAACACCAACTCATGAACCTTGAATTGATTGGTTAAACGTAATGCTTGTTTTTATAAACCAAGATCTTGACGAAGGTTTAATTTGTAGAAACAATAGATTAGTGTCAAAACTAATTATCACAACTGTAACACCCCAACCCGACAAGGGCAAAGGTGTCACAAATACGGATTCTTATCAGAACAAACACAAGCATATGACATACATAATACAATAAGATTCCAAGGTTTACAACTAAAAATCTGATATTACAAGGCTACAAATGAAATACACAATAATTACTAAGTCTGAATATAACTCTTCTAATCATCTCTAATCCAATTTAGCTAGTAAGGTCTTCTAAGTCCAAGGTCCTCTCTATTAATAGCCCAGCTTCCAACTAAAACCTGCCGCACACGAAAAGAAACGTGTGGCTGAGCTTAAAAAGCCCAGTGAACAGATATATATAATAAACGGAAATGAAACAAACAAAAATGATAGCAAACGGATCTGAACAGATATAGCAAAATGAAAAGATATAAATAAGGTACAGGAATAAAGGTCTAGGACAGTAATCCACCACGAGCCCAGAAACAGAAATATCACATCCATGTAACCACATCAGAAATCCAGAGGGGATGCCTCTCAAGTAACCAGATAATATGAGGGGTGACCTCATGTATCCAACAGAAATATATGGAGTAGCTAGCTCCCAGAACATGAAAGACGTGGATTGCACCCATCATCAGTCACCAAATATTAGATATATCAGATCTTCACAAAACAGAACAAATCTAGGATGCATCCATTCGCCCCCCAGAACAAATCATATTGGCCATATCAGATATAATATCAGCGCTCATAACAGAATCAGAATGGGGACGGTGTAACCAAATCACTAGGGCTACACACTAGTCATGTCAGTGGTGCATCACAGACATGGCCATGTTACCTTCATGGCTAGGGAACAAATTTTGGCTCGGGTATCAAACTGAGAGTCAAAGGTCAAAGGTCAAAGGTTCATATCATAATCAGAGTGTCATATCAGAAGGTTCAATATCAGAAGGTTCATATCAGAAGATCAAATATCCCAGGTCAATATCCAAAAGGGTCAAAGTATCAGATGGTCAAATCTTCAAAAGGTTCAATATCAAAAGTACTTTTCAAAAGGTTTTCTCTTAAGGTTCATTTAAAACAATCTTTCAAAATAGTTTTCATAAATGGTCTTTCAAATAGTTTTCATAAAACGAACTTCAAAAATAGTTTTCTTAAAGTCAATATATCATGCTTGAAAAACCCTTTCAAAATACTTTACTTAAAACATTTCCATCTCATATCAAAAGGTCTTCATATCATAGGTCCAAAATCAGAGATCAAAGGTCGAAGCAAAGGTGTCATAGCAAAGGATCGTAACAGAGTATCAAATCAGAGATTTAACAGATCAGAAAAGAATCATAGGAAACCTTACAGAGAAGGTCAGAATATCTGTACCTTATACCGCACGTGCAAACATATCTAGAAATATAAAGATCGGAAGCAGACTCCATCTTCAGCGAATCTACACGAATTCATGACTGTGTCTTATTAAAAACTTATTTAATTCAGATTACTTCTTTTAGTCGGCTTTCCATTTTTAGCAGTTTTCCTCAATTAGTAAGTTAGGGCTACCAATGATAATTACGTAAACTTAAAGGTTTAATTTTGACAATTTCATAGTTTATGACTCATTATGACATTTATTATAGTTTAGGGTTTTAAAGTGTAAATAAATTTTATATATGACCAAACTTAGGATTCATAAATATATACTAAATGAATGTTTAGCTAGTTAGAAGAAGTAATATTATGTTTAATACACACTGACACGCTACTCTTTAATACATTTGAAATTGAAAATCCCATGCAATGCTTTCACTATAATGTGCTTTTGAAGTTCAACATATCCAGTTTCCCACGAGACCAAACCAGAAGGAACCAATGCCAACTCGAGATACGTTTTCATGTCATGTTTCGATACATGTGATGGCTCGATCTCGAACCCACGTACACACACGCCAAGGACACATGAATTACGAGACTCAAACCCATTCGAATCAAAGGTTTCTCAGCGAGACACATGAATTTCGAGACATGATTTTCCTTTCCTTAACATGCATGCGAGACCAAGAGGTATGACAAACGAGAGGGTATATATATTTAAACGAGACAACAGTTACACCACACCCTTTTCAGTCACACACACATAAACACACTTCTTATCAGATTAATGAGACCACACGTATGTGCAAAATCAACACCCCAACTGTCCTCGTTATTGTTTGTGTGACGTGAAACCTTTTATATATAATAACTCATTCGAATGACACTTGATTATTTACGAGACGTAGCAGTAAAGCATGTTTAGGTAGGGTCTCATTAGTTATCTTTTGACCTACTAACGTGCAACATTTCGAATATCTTAGGCACGACAAGGATGGTTAACGAGTGTACCTTAAGGCCGAGTTTAAAAGGGTCGTCAAGAAGAGGACAACAGCGCTCGAACATCACCCTACACGAATGCCAACAGTTATATAATTTTGCAACCTTAACCTTTACTCGAATTAGATCACGCGACTCCGTTCACAATCCAGAAATCGAACAAAAGAGTGGGCACGACCACAACCCCAACTGTTAGCCTTCGACCCTTTTATCCTTGCCAAGAGTGAAAGACGTTTTGGAACTTGTTTATTGTTATTTTTGTTTTGGTTAGAGAGGCTGTTATGAGAATGATATACGACCCAAATAAGCGTGTGAAGTATTTTGGAAAGTCGTGTGCTTTGATGGTGATAGGGATGAAATTTTAGGTTGTGATATGAAAGGCGATAATGTTGCTAATAGATGACGTGATGGTTCAAAATTATAGGAGATGAATGGTTGATAGAATCGTGATTTTAGGGATCACGTTTTTGACTTTTGTAACAGAATATCCATAAAGTGATACATGCATGTGCATGAGGATCAAGTCTTCATATAGTTTAGTTTTGTATTATTTAACTTTAAAGAAGTCCCACTAGTTCCTTTACTGTCATATGAATTTATCAATTTTAGTGGTGTAACATGCTTATTAATAAAATGTGTAAGAGTTTCTTTTATCAGTGTATAGCATGGGTTTTAGAAAAAAATTTATTTTAATTTGTAATTTAGCTTTAGGATTATTTTATTAATTAGTGTAACACATAGTTTAATGTCATATTATTATTTAGCTTACTTAGGATAAAATTTAAAATGGTACATAGAAGGACGTTTAAATTTTAGGGTTTTACAACTCTTCCCCTCTAAAAGAAAATTTTCACCCTCGAAAATTGAAGTCGCAGTGTTAAACGAAGTAGTAGCAAATCGCCAAAGATCGTCACAAATATTCTCACGCCCGGGGAGGTTCTTCCAAAAGATCTTTAGACCAAAAAGTTTCTCATGACTCGAATCAAAACGAAGTGGGTTCAAATTTCCTTATAAAGAGACAAATTAGATTGTTCCCGATCAAAAGACCATGCAACAAAATGTAGGATAGGTGAATCTCCCGGAAAGCTCATATGGAATACGAACAAGATTTCAGATCATATTTATTTGTATCAACAGTGGAGAGTTTTTCAAGATTTATAACTTAGGTCAACAGAATGAAAAACAAGAGTTCCAACTCATCCAAACATTTGATGAACAAAGGCAGAGTATACGCATAACGGTGGAAGCAGATTAAACGCATAGGTGGAATGAACCTAAAGTCTCACTAATCACGGATAATCTAACGGAGATCAAATTCTAAACTTCTTAGGTACTCCCCAAGATATCCTATGCCCACAACAAGTGCACGTTATATGATGTAAGTATTATCACGTTGGCCAGACGTCATAATACTGGCATCATATAAATATGCCCTCATGATGGTCATACTTTATCTCAAAGTCGTAATCGAAACCACCTATCTTAATCCACCTAGTACTTTTACAGTCTCAAAGGTCAACCAAAATCGAATGCCATAGTCAAGAGGGAAAACGAAACTATTCGCAAGAGTATCAAAATCCCAGATTCCCTAGTAGAAATGAGGTACGCCGTCACAAGCATCATATCTTCCACAATGCGCCAAAATCTCTCAAAACAAAGTCATCACCGAACATACGAAAAAAATAAACACGAATTGAAATGCTTCTAGGGAACTTAAATCATAAGAGGATCTTATTACGATATAACGAAACTGAAGAGGGTCAACGGAAATGAAAGTTAGACGTCAAGAACTTCGGCCTTCCTAGAGTCAATTCTTCCAAACATAAAGGGTCTGTATAAAAATCCGTTCATTCAACACATCCAATCTCTTCAAGTCCGGTTAATCTGTCTTCGTTGGTCCATCAATCGGGAAGTGAAACCAAAATCAGAAACTTGTGTCTGGTTCGTCAAGCCTCCTGCAGTTCTTCTTGGAATGTGAATTTCTGGCACGATCTTCAAATCCTTCATCCTCCAGTCTGCCTCCGCTCTCAATTCATCTTAGTACAACCAAGGTGAATAGGGAAGTTAGACTGCATGTCCTCATCAGCTCCAGGTTCGCCGTCTTGAGTAGATTTCTTCTTCTGCATCGCCAACACTTCTGCCTTGTAAGAGATGCCTTCACTCTTCAGGGTAGCCGCCATTGTTGTTAACATTTCGAGCACTCAATCAACCAATCCCTTATCAAAATGGAATCGAAGTTGACTATCCAAGAAAGACGGATCAACCAGGCAAATCTTATCATTCAAAAGTAAGAGGGAAACATTCTTATATGCATGGTTAACCATCACAAGACTTTTCATAGGGATAGAGAGGGGTAAGACGGAATCAAATAGCGTCAGAAGATTCATAGGTGCTTATCAAGAGCAAGAGACAAACAACAGAATGTATCTAGTACATCATCATCATGGAGATTCTCAGAATTGCCCGGAGAGGCATCAAGATGATTAACAAATGGATTAGATATCAGAGTCGGAATCTAAAGATAAGGTTCAATAGTGTCATGCAATTACTATACAGTTCTCAAAGACATAAATCTTGTAGGCATAAACTTTCAATCTCCAAGAGGGATTCAACAAGCTTAAACCAAAAGTAAGGCACGAATCAGAGTGATGCGGAAGCAATGATACTTAAACAAATGCCTTAGTCTACCCATTCCTCGCTGGTCAAAAACTTACGTTCCTATAGGGAAGTCCTAAAGCAATTCTTACAGGTTATCTTATGAGCGCCTACAGTGGAAACTTAGTGGTCCTAACTTCACAGGTCAAGGGTAAATGTATTACAAGTCGCAGCCTGGGCTCTGATACCATAATTGTAACACCCCAACCCGACAAGGGCAAAGGTGTCACAAATACGGATTCTTATCAGAACAAACACAAGCATATGACATACATAATACAATAGGATTCCAAGGTTTACAACTGAAAATCTGATATAAAAAGGCTACAAATGAAATACACAATAATTACTAAGTCTGAATATAACTCTTCTAATCATCTCTAATCCAATTTAGCTAGTAAGGTCTTCTAAGTCCAAGGTCCTCTCTATTAATAGCCCAGCTTCCAACTAAAACCTGCCGCACACGAAAAGAAACGTGCGGCTGAGCTTAAAAAGCCCAGTGAACAGATATATATAATAAACGGAAATGAAACAAACAGAAATGAAAGCAAACGGATCTGAACAGATATAGCAAAATGAAAAGATATAAATAAGGTACAAGAATAAAGGTCTAGGACAGTAATCCACCACGAGCCCAGAAACAGAAATATCACATCCATGTAACCACATCAGAAATCCAGAGGGGATGCCTCTCAAGTAACCAGATAATATGAGGGGTGACCTCATGTATCCAACAGAAATATATGGAGTAGCTAGCTCCCAGAACATGAAAGACGTGGATTGCACCCATCATCAGTCACCAAATATCAGATATATCAGATCTTCACAAAACAGAACAAATCTAGGATGCATCCATTCGCCCCCCAGAACAAATCATATTGGCCATATCAGATATAATATCAGCGCGCATAACAGAATCAGAATGGGGACGGTGTAACCAAATCACTAGGGCTACACACTAGTCATGTCAATGGTGCATCACAGACATGGCCATGTTACCTTCATGGCTAGGGAACAAATTTTGGCTCGGGTATCAAACTGAGAGTCAAAGGTCAAAGGTCAAAGTTCATATCATAATCAGAGTGTCATATCAGAAGGTTCAATATCAGAAGGTTCATATCAGAAGATCAAATATCCCAGGTCAATATCCAAAAGGGTCAAAGTATCAGATGGTCAAATCTTCAAAAGGTTCAATATCAAAAGTACTTTTCAAAAGGTTTTCTCTTAAGGTTCATTTAAAACAATCTTTCAAAATAGTTTTCATAAATGGTCTTTCAAATAGTTTTCATAAAACGAACTTCAAAAATAGTTTTCTTAAAGTCAATATATCATGCTTGAAAAACCCTTTCAAAATACTTTACTTAAAACATTTCCATCTCATATCAAAAGGTCTTCATATCATAGGTCCAAAATCAGAGATCAAAGGTCGAAGCAAAGGTGTCATAGCAAAGGATCGTAACAGAGTATCAAATCAGAGATTTAACAGATCAGAAAAGAATCATAGGAAACCTTACAGAGAAGGTCAGAATATCTGTACCTTATACTGCACGTGCAAACATATCTAGAAATATAAAGATCGGAAGCAGACTCCATCTTCAGCGAATCTACACGAATTCATGACTGTGTCTTATTAAAAACTTATTTAATTCAGATTACTTCTTTTAGTCGGCTTTCCATTTTTAGCAGTTTTCCTCAATTAGTAAGTTAGGGCTACCAATGATAATTACGTAAACTTAAAGGTTTAATTTTGACAATTTCATAGTTTATGACTCATTATGACATTTATTATAGTTTAGGGTTTTAAAGTGTAAATAAATTTTATATATGACCAAACTTAGGATTCATAAATATATACTAAATGAATGTTTAGCTAGTTAGAAGAAGTAATATTATGTTTAATACACACTGACACGCTACTCTTTAATACATTTGAAATTGAAAATCCCATGCAATGCTTTCACTATAATGTGCTTTTGAAGTTCAACATATCCAGTTTCCCACGAGACCAAACCAGAAGGAACCAATGCCAACTCGAGATACGTTTTCATGTCATGTTTCGATACATGTGATGGCTCGATCTTGAACCCACGTACACACACGCCAAGGACACATGAATTACGAGACTCAAACCCATTCGAATCAAAGGTTTCTCAGCGAGACACATGAATTTCGAGACATGATTTTCCTTTCCTTAACATGCATGCGAGACCAAGAGGTATGACAAACGAGAGGGTATATATATTTAAACGAGACAACAGTTACACCACACCCTTTTCAGTCACACACACATAAACAAACTTCTTATCAGATTAATGAGACCACACGTATGTGCAAAATCAACACCCCAACTGTCCTCGTTATTGTTTGTGTGACGTGAAACCTTTTATATATAATAACTCATTCGAATGACACTTGATTATTTACGAGACGTAGCAGTAAAGCATGTTTAGGTAGGGTCTCATTAGTTATCGTTTGACCTACTAACGTGCAACATTTCGAATATCTTAGGCACGACAAGGATGGTTAACGAGTGTACCTTAAGGCCGAGTTTAAAAGGGTCGTCAAGAAGAGGACAACAGCGCTCGAACATCACCCTACACGAATGCCAACAGTTATATAATTTTGCAACCTTAACCTTTACTCGAATTAGATCACGCGACTCCGTTCACAATCCAGAAATCGAACAAAAGAGTGGGCACGACCACAACCCCAACTGTTAGCCTTCGACCCTTTTATCCTTGCCAAGAGTGAAAGACGTTTTGGAACTTGTTTATTGTTATTTTTGTTTTGGTTAGAGAGGCTGTTATGAGAATGATATACGACCCAAATAAGCGTGTGAAGTATTTTGGAAAGTCGTGTGCTTTGATGGTGATAGGGATGAAATTTTAGGTTGTGATATGAAAGGCGATAATGTTGCTAATAGATGACGTGATGGTTCAAAATTATAGGAGATGAATGGTTGATAGAATCGTGATTTTAGGGATCACGTTTTTGACTTTTGTAACAGAATATCCATAAAGTGATACATGCATGTGCATGAGGATCAAGTCTTCATATAGTTTAGTTTTGTATTATTTAACTTTAAAGAAGTCCCACTAGTTCCTTTACTGTCATATGAATTTATCAATTTTAGTGGTGTAACATGCTTATTAATAAAATGTGTAAGAGTTTCTTTTATCAATGTATAGCATGGGTTTTAGAAAAAAATTTATATTAATTTGTAATTTAGCTTTAGGATTATTTTATTAATTCGTGTAACACATAGTTTAATGTCATATTATTATTTAGCTTACTTAGGATAAAATTTAAAATGGTACATAGAAGGACGTTTAAATTTTAGGGTTTTACAACTCTTCCCCTCTAAAAGAAAATTTTCGCCCTCGAAAATTGAAGTCGCAGTGTTAAACGAAGTAGTAGCAAATCGCCAAAGATCGTCACAAATATTCTCACGCCCGGGGAGGTTCTTCCAAAAGATCTTTAGACCAAAAAGTTTCTCATGACTCGAATCAAAACGAAGTGGGTTCAAATTTCCTCATAAAGAGACAAATTAGATTGTTCCCGATCAAAAGACCATGCAACAAAATGGAGGATAGGTGAATCTCCCGGAAAGCTCATATGGAATACGAACAAGATTTCAGATCATATTTATTTGTATCAACAGTGGAGAGTTTTTCAAGATTTATAACTTAGGTCAACAGAATGAAAAACAAGAGTTCCAACTCATCCAAACATTTGATGAACAAAGGCAGAGTATACGCATAACGGTGGAAGCAGATTAAACGCATAGGTGGAATGAACCTAAAGTCTCACTAATCACGGATAATCTAACGGAGATCAAATTCTAAACTTCTTAGATACTCCCCAAGATATCCTATGCCCACAACAAGTGCACGTTATATGATGTAAGTATTATCACGTTGGCCAGACGTCATAATACTGGCATCATATAAATATGCCCTCATGATGGTCATACTTTATCTCAAAGTCGTAATCGAAACCACCTATCTTAATCCACCTAGTACTTTTACAGTCTCAAAGGTCAACCAAAATCGAATGCCATAGTCAAGAGGGAAAACGAAACTATTCGCAAGAGTATCAAAATCCCAGATTCCCTAGTAGAAATGAGGTACGCCGTCACAAGCATCATATCTTCCACAATGCGCCAAAATCTCTCAAAACAAAGTCATCACCGAACATACGAAAAAAATAAACACGAATTGAAATGCTTCTAGGGAACTTAAATCATAAGAGGATCTTATTACGATATAACGAAACTGAAGAGGGTCAACGGAAATGAAAGTTAGACGTCAAGAACTTCGGCCTTCCTAGAGTCAATTCTTCCAAACATAAAGGGTCTGTATAAAAATCCGTTCATTCAACACATCCAATCTCTTCAAGTCCGGTTAATCTGTCTTCGTTGGTCCGTCAATCGGGAAGTGAAACCAAAATCGGAAACTTGTGTCTGGTTCGTCAAGCCTCCTGCAGTTCTTCTTGGAATGTGAATTTCTGGCACGATCTTCAAATCCTTCATCCTCCAGTCTGCCTCCGCTCTCAATTCATCTTAGTACAACCAAGGTGAATAGGGAAGTTAGACTGCATGTCCTCATCAGCTCCAGGTTCGCCGTCTTGAGTAGATTTCTTCTTCTGCATCGCCAACACTTCTGCCTTGTAAGAGATGCCTTCACTCTTCAGGGTAGCCGCCATTGTTGTTAACATTTCGAGCGCTCAATCAACCAATCCCTTATCAGAATGGAATCGAAGTTGACTATCCAAGAAAGACGGATCAACCAGGCAAATCTTATCATTCAAAAGTAAGAGGGAAACATTCTTATATGCATGATTAACCATCACAAGACTTTTCATAGGGATAGAGAGGGGAAAGACAGAATCAAATAGCGTCAGAAGATTCATAGGTGCTTATCAAGAGCAAGAGACAAACAACAGAATGTATCTAGTACATCATCATCATGGAGATTCTCAGAATTGCCCGGAGAGGCATCAAGATGATTAACAAATGGATTAGATATCAGAGTCGGAATCTAAAGATAAGGTTCAATAGTGTCATGCAATTACTATACAGTTCTCAAAGACATAAATCTTGTAGGCATAAACTTTCAATCTCCAAGAGGGATTCAACAAGCTTAAACCAAAAGTAAGGCACGAATCAGAGTGATGCGGAAGCAATGATACTTAAACAAATGCCTTAGTCTACCCATTCCTCGCTGGTCAAAAACTTACGTTCCTATAGGGAAGTCCTAAAGCAATTCTTACAGGTTATCTTATGAGCGCCTACAGTGGAAACTTAGTGGTCCTAACTTCACAGGTCAAGGGTAAATGTATTACAAGTCGCAGCCTGGGCTCTGATACCATAATTGTAACACCCCAACCTGACAAGGGCAAAGGTGTCACAAATACGGATTCTTATCAGAACAAACACAAGCATATGACATACATAATACAATAAGATTCCAAGATTCCAAGGTTTAAATTTTAGGGTTTTACAACAATCAACATGTTATCCAAAGTTATCACAATCATATTAGTCAATTGTAGTACACTAGTCTAAGCAAGTGTAGTTTTTAATCATTTGAATTTTCATAATATCATTACTACTTGTTTGAGAAAGTTGCTTTTAACTTACAATTCGATTCACTACACAAATCCCTGCGAACGATCCCGACTTACTATCAAAATCTTGCTACAACGGACGAGTATACTTGCTCGTATGTGTTGTCATTAGATTCGGTAATTCACCCCTTATAAATTTAAAACTTGCACCGAACCGGGCACATCAAGTTTTTGGCGCCGTTGCCGGGGATTTTGATCGTGTTTCTGTAAGTTTTAGTCTATTTCTCACATAGTTAGTTTTCGTAAAAAAAAATAAAAAATAAAAAAAAAAAAAAAAAAAAAAAAAAAAAAAGTCTTACCGAGCTGCCCATCCGATCGGTTGTTCATCCATCCGATCGGTTTTCCAAAATTTTCATTTACCGAGAGAACCATCCGATCGGCGGACACTTCCATCCGACCGGATCCTTTAAACCAAATTTACCGAGAGATCTATCCGATCGGTAGACTGTTCTATCTGATCGGTTGGACGATTCTGATCTTTTCAAATTGTTTTCATTCTTCGTTCGTTTGTTTAGACATTGCCTCGATTCTCTGGGGAATTGTATGAACACTCGATTAACTGGAGTAGAACCAATTCCACTACTTTTCGATCCCGAAAGTTTGATTCGAACAAGATCTAGAAGAAGAAGAAGAATAGCCTTTGTTCCATTAGCCAATCGTGTGCCAAGAGTACCAAACCCAACTTTTGATAACCTTTTTGAAGCCAAAGTCGTTTATAACCCATTCACTGATCAACCTTTTCCCATGGCTGACAATCAGCCCATGTGGGAAGCAAACTGAGCCGTAGCACCCACTCCTGGAGCTGCTATTGTTGCTGTCAACTTAGGTGACAATTTCACCGTGAAAGGTCACCATCTTTCTATGATCAAAGACCGTCAATTCGATGGCCGTTCGAGGGCCGATCCTCACAAACACGTTGCCGAATTCATTGAAATTTGTGGCATGTTCCGATACGGTGATACAAATGTGGATGCCATTAAACTCAAACTTTTCTCCTCATCACTTGCTGGAGATGTAAAAGTGTGGTATAACGAATTAACACCAGGAATCATCACTACTTGGGAGGAGATGAGGCAAGCTTTTGTAAGCCGATTCTTTCCACCTGCAATGTTTGATCGACTCATGGGAGAAATTCGTGCTTTCACACAAAACCCTAACGAATCACTCGTCGAAGCCTGGCTTCGTATGAAGGATTTACTTCGAAGTTGTCATGGACATGGTTTAGGACGAGGAACCATTATCCAAATCTTTTACCATGGACTTGATGAAACATCTCAAGGAATTCTTGATGCTGGAGGAATATTTCTTTATAAGACTCCTAACCAGGCATACCAATTGCTTGAAGACCGAGTTCTTCTCAAACTCGACTGGTCAAAAGATGCCAAGACAAAACCCTTAAGAAAAACCATTGCCTTTGCCGAAAGTTCTGATTCATCTAAACTCATGGAGAAAATGGAAACCTTGGTTTCCAGAATCGATTCGCAATACAAAGATCTTAGAGGAGAGATGAAAGAAATGCGAGATGGTTGTAACAACTGTGGAGGTAACCACCCATCATCAGAATGCGATGATCAACCTATGGATCAACCAAAAGAAGGAGAAGCTAATTACATCCAAGGGGATACCGAGGAGGAGGATATCGTGGAAATTATTACGGACGAAACTCTGCTAGTTGGCAAGATCGCCGAAAAGGGATAACAACCATGAGTCCCAACCAAAAGTAGAGAACCAAACTTCACAAAATTCCGACAAGAAACCTGAAGAAACAGATTTTGAAAAAATGATGAGAGAATTCGTCACAGCTCAAAAATCAACCAACGAGTTCGTCAAGAATCAATTCTTCAATCTCAAAACCAAAGTTGAGCAAGGTCAGAAAAATTATCAAGCGTCTATCCAAGATCTTGAAAACAAATTCGGTAGACTCTCTGATCAAATTTCTTCCCGACCATCAGGTTCGTTGCCTAGTAACACCCAGACCAACCTAAAACCATCATCATCATCGAACGATAAGACTTATCGTCCACCACCAACCAGAAATGAGCATATCAATGCTGTATTCACAAGAAGTGGCCTGTCTTATGATCCACCACCCAACCCAAACAACACCACAACTATCAATTACGATAGTGAGGATGAAGATGAAGAATCTAGAAAGGAAAATACACCAAAAACACCACCCAAACCCAAAACCAAACCACCAGTTAAGGCTTACACTCCAAAAATTCCATATCCTCAGAGCCTTAAGAAAGAAAGAATGGAGGAGCGTTATAAGAAGTTTGTTGAAATAATCAAAGAAGTTAGACTCAATGTACCTCTCATTGATGTTTTAGCCGGAATGCCCAATTACGGGAAATTTTTGAAAGAACTTCTTAACAACAAGAACAAGTTGGAGCAAATATCCGCTACCTTTCTCAATGAAGAATGTTCAGCTATTGTTCAAAACAAAATTCCACAAAAACTCGGAGATCCGGAAAGTTTTCTGATTCCATGCATATTAGGAAACAACATCACATGCGATGCTTTAGCCGACTTAGGTGCGAGTATCAATTTGATGCCCTATTCGCTGTATACGAAACTTTCCATCAATACCTTGAAACCCACAAGGATGAGTATCCGATTAGCTAATCATACTTACCAATATCCTGTTGGTATTGCTGAGAATATGCTTGTCCAAGTAGGTAAATTCATTTTTCCCGTGGATTTTGTGATTTTAGAAATGGAGGAAGACAGTAGAGTACCCCTTATTTTAGGAAGACCTTTTCTAAACACCGCTGATGCGATCATCAAAGTAAAAGGAAAAGAACTCAATCTTGGAGTTGGAGAAGATAGAATCACATTTTTAATCGATAAAGCAATGCAATATCCACATTCCAGTGATGACACTTGCTTTAACATTGATATAATCGATGAAGTCACTGAGGAAGAATTGGATGCATTACTTGAAGATTCTGATCCATTCATGACTATTTCAGAGAAGATTAGTGAAACAACTTTTGATAAAGAATTCGCTGATTTTATGGAAGTTAAGATTGATGAAGAAGAAGAAGAAGTTGAAGAAGGAGAGATAATAGAAGAAGATTTTGAGGAAATCAGTTTTAATGATCAAATGAGGATCAAAACATCACTTCAAGAACCACCGACTGATCTTGAGTTGAAACCACTTCCCGAAAATCTTGAATATGCTTACTTGGAAGACAACTCACTACTTCAGTAGTCATATCTTCGTTGCTCAATGATTATGAGAAAGAATGTCTGATCTCAGTTCTTAAGAAGCATAAAGAAGCTTTTGCGTGGAAAACTTCTGACATCCCAGGAATCAGTCCTGATTTTTGCAAACACAAAATCAATTTCGAAGAAGATGCCAAACCAGTTGTAGAAAGACAACGTCGACTCAACCCCAACATGAAAGAAGTTGTTAAAAAAGAAATCATCAAACTTCTTGATGCAGGTATCATTTACCCCATCGAGGATAGTCCTTGGGTGAGTCCTGTTCACTGTGTTCCGAAAAAAGGAGGAATGACTGTTGTGACCAACGAACGAAACGAATTAGTTCCTACTAGAACTGTCACCGGATGGCGAGTATGTATTGATTACAGAAAATTAAACAAAGCCACCAGAAAAGATCATTTTCCTTTGCCTTTCATGGATCAAATGCTTGAGAGATGTAAAGCTGCACATCTTGTTCTCAATTGGGAGAAGTGTCATTTCATGGTAACTGAAGGAATTGTGTTAGGACACAAAATTTCCAGCGCAGGAATGGAGGTTGACAAAGCAAAGATCGATGTCATTACCAAATTACCACCCCCAACTAACGTTAAAGCCGTTAGAAGTTTCCTAGGACATGCAGGTTTTTACCGTCGTTTCATTAAGGATTTTTCCAAAATATCTCGTCCAATGACGAAACTTCTTGAAAAAGATTCTGTTTTCGATTTTAATGCAGACTGCATGAAAGCATTCGAAGCATTGAAAACACAACTGACTAGTGCACCCATTATGGTTTCCCCTGATTGGTCACTACCATTCGAGCTTATGTGCGATGCAAGCGATTTTGCTGTTGGAGCCGTATTAGGACAACGAGAAGAGAAACATTTTCGTCCTATATATTTTGCCAGCAAAACACTCAACAATGCTCAACAGAATTATACAGTTACAGAGAAAGAATTGTTAGCGTTGTTTTCGCTTTCGATAAATTCAGATCATACCTTCTACTTTCGAAAACAATCGTGTTCACCGATCATTCAGCGTTAAAATATCTGTTTGCGAAACAAGATGCCAAACCGCGTCTCATCCGATGGATTTTACTACTCCAAGAATTCGATATTGAAATCAAAGATAAGAAAGGAGCAGAAAATCTAGCCGCTGATCATCTATCTCGTTTAGAAAATCCAAATCTGGAAGAGTTAAAAGAAGATGAGATTGACGATTATTTTCCGGATGAAACACTCATGACTGTTGATACAACTGATGACAACGAAATTCCATGGTTTGCCGATTATGCAAATTATCTCGTTGGAGGAATTCTAAAGAAAGGATTAACTCATGCCCAATGAAGTAAATTCTTTTCGGATCTTAAACATTATTATTGGGAAGAACCCTATCTTTTCAAAATGTGTCCCGATGGGATGATTAGAAGATGTGTTTACGGTTCTGAAACGAGAAGAATTCTCGATGAATGTCATCATGGCCCAACTGGGGGACACTATGGTCCTTCTACCACCGCTAAAAAAGTCTTTGATGCTGGATTCTATAGGCCGACTATTTTTAAAGAAGCCCATACTCTTGTTAAGAATTGTGATGCTTGCCAAAAATCCGGTAGTCTTTCTCGAAGAGATGAAATGCCACAAAAGAGCATTCAAGTCTGTGAATTATTCGATATTTGGGGAATTGATTTCATGGGACCGTTTCCTAAATCACACAAATTCGAATACATTCTCGTTGCTATTGATTACGTTTCCAAATGGGCTGAAGCCGAAGCTCTACCCACAAATGATGCACGAGTAGTTGTTAATTTTCTCAAAAAGCTTTTCGCTCGTTATGGAATTCCTAAAGCTTTAATAAGTGATCGTGGAACCCATTTCTGTAACAAACAAATGGAGAAAATTATGAAGCATACGGAGTTCATCATCGTTTCGCTACAGCTTATCACCCACAGACCAGTGGTCAAGTCGAAAATACCAACAGAGCCTTAAAAAGGATACTCGAAAAAACGGTTAAAGACAATCCAGCCGTTTGGTCGAGAAAACTAGATGATGCTCTGTGGGCATTTCGCACGGCTTACAAAACACCAATTGGTACAACACCATACAGATTGTTGTATGCAAAAACTTGTCATTTGCCGTTCGAAATCAAACATCGCCCTTACTAGGCACTAAGAAGCTGTAACCCAGACCTCAAAGTAGTTGGAGAAAAGAGATTTTTGCAATTGCATGAACTCGATGAGCTTAGACTACAAGCTTATGAGAACTCCAAACTTTACAAAGCAAGAACAAAAGCTTATCATGACAGAAAGCTAAGAATCAGAAAAGAATTCAAAGCTGGAGACAAAGTTCTGCTTTTTAACATGAAGTATAAGTTCAAAGCTCCCAAGCTGAAACCGAAATGGTTCAGACCGTATACAGTGAAACATGGATTTCCATCGGGATATGTTGAATTGCATGACAAACATGGTGGAAGTTTCATTGTTAATGGGCACCGAATTAAGTTATACTATGACAAGGAGCAGTTGAATGAAGTTTCTATTCAAGAGATTCCGCCTGAATCCGAATATGAAGCCATAACATTTATGTCTCCCTTCCTGGCCGATTTTAAGAAAAACACTCCGTGGGCCGAAGACACCGGTTATATCTATGATGTTCTTCCAAGACCGTGGGAGAAAGTTAAGTTGGAATACATAGATGAAACTGGAGAAGGAATAGTGATTGGAAATGTGTTGTACGTTCCAAAATTTCCAAAGAAGAAGTCAGCAATTGCACCAACATGAAGGGAGAGAAGTTCGAGTCCAGCTGATGACTCGTTAATAAAACAAGCGCTTCTTGGGAGGCAACCCGTGTGTTGTTATTTTATTTTTTTTATTTTTATTTTCTAGCGATTAAACACCAAAGTTTTTCTAAATTTCTTAGTTGAACTTAAGTGTGGGGGTGTATCACTGTCTTTTGAATAAAGCGAAGAAATATTTCGTATTTGTGTTTCTTTTGTTTTTAGATTTCTGCAGGTAATGATTTCGAAGCTTGGACGCTAGGATCAAGACTCCTCTTGAGCAGAAAATACGGTTTATTCTCTTATTTCCCTATTTCATTCTTTGTCGTTTATCACATTGAGGACAACGCTTAACTTAAGTGTGGGGGGGTGAATAGGAAAATAAGAATAGATTGTAAGTTTCGAGCTGAATTTTAAATTTTGTTTGCCCTTGTAATCTAGTCTTTTGTCATTTTAAAGATCATATTCTAGAATAACTGGATTTATCCGCTGGTAAATTCTGTGATTTTGAAAATTCGAGATGTGTCCCGATTAATATTGCAATCCATTCTGGGATCGATAACATTAGCTAGCACAATTATAGCCCTTTCTACTAAATTGTGAGGATTTGAGCCTATTCTATATATAGCATACATCTTTTATGCTTAGATCTTTTGCTATGAGTGTGCCGGTGATTTTATTTATTCTAGAACTTGTACTTGTAAATCATTACGAGACCGTTGTGAGATCACATTTCATTTGTGATATAAGTGTATATGCGTGATAAGAGGCAACCTTAGGATTTATCCCAAATGGCCTTCCATTTTCATATAATGCTATATTAGCTAGCTACCTTGGCTAGTTAACCACTCATATGGACCCATTTGTTAGCATTTGTCTTTAATGCTAGATACCCCTAGTTACACCCGCCGAGCCTATCTTTTCTTTTGATACAATCCAGAAAAATTCAAAAAGATTTTACACCTTTTTAGCCTAGCCTTATCCATAGTCAAGTCTTGGTTGGTTGCTAGCTATTTGGCAAGATGGATGTTATGTGAAAATCATGAAAGTTCAAAGAAAGCGTAAGCTCCGAAAGTTGTTATCCAAGTAAGGTCATTGCAACTATAAGATGACAATTCAAAAAAAAAAAAAAAAAAAAAAAAAAAAAAAAGAAAAAAGAAAAGAGAAGAAGAGTCATCGCAACTATAAGGTGACAAGAATAAGCCAATGGGCTAAGTGAATCAAGGATGAATAAAGGAAGTATGGAGTTTCTCGCAAAATGGCATGATAGTGGTTTGTAATAGCTAGTAACATTTGGTTCATAGACTTTGACTAGTTTTTATTTTTATCATAAACCTTTCTTAAATATATCCCATGCGTTATCCTACCCTTTTTGACTTTGTGAAATTATTAAGTGTATGGACATGTAGTGACCATCCGATTTCTTGAGGAATTGACTAACGTTGTTAGCGATCTAGGGCGTATTTTGGCGACCATCCGTTATGCAAGTAACGTCGTTAGCGAACCAAGGTACAATCTAGTGACCATCCGTTATTTGGTAATGCAAGAATTCGTTGTTAGCGAGCTATTATGTTTTGCATGAGATAGTGGCGCATTAGTCCATTATTACCCTTGAGCCTTAAACCCGAATAAAAGCCCTCTTTGATATTTATACTTGGCGCTCACACCATTTCGGTGTAGTTTTGTTTCTTGTACAAGCCTATGGTAATATTTAGATCATGACTGAGCAAATGAGTGTCATTCCTCTTATATACTCCACCAATCATACAAATGAGTGTTTGAGTGAATTATATTTCATTTTCCTTTCGTGAGGTGTTTAGTAATGTGTATCATGCAAGAAAATCATTTGGGTATTGTCAAACATCTCGATGATTCAACCATAAAAGCTTAAAACGATGAATCTAGCTTGTACTCGTGCTTGATAGATTTGCATCACATTTTCCTAATCATTTGCGTATACCATGTGGATAATTGTTTTTATTTCTAGATTTGCTTGAGGGCAAGCAAAGTTGAAGTGTGGGGGATTTGATAACGCCTAAATCTAACATGTTTTTAGTAGCGTTATTGGTAGTTTTATATATGTTTTGTGGTTATATTTATATGCTTTTGTTACTAAATCGTACCAAAGTGTGTTTGCAAAGCATTTGTAGCCAAAGACAGGAAAATGGATGGAAAAGATGCAAAAATGAGGAAAAAGGAAATATTTATGATTGCATGTGAGTCTTGTGTCAAGTTCTGCACCGTAAGGTATTTCAATGAGTTAAAGTCCAAGTAGTCGAGTTAATAAGCTTAAGGATGAAGGGAAAGATCAAAAAATCAAGAGCTACGACCGAGAAACAAGTCATACGGAAAAGTCCAAGAAAAAGGTCCTCCAGCAGTAGCCATCCGATCGGTCGCCGCCCGCAACCGAATCGGATGGAGAGAGTTGGGATTTACCGAGAAGACCAACCGATCGGTAGACCATTCTATCCGATCGGTTGGAAGTTGTTGTTGACCCAAAACTTCTTTATTAAGGATTGTGACTTTACATATCCGGTTCTAGGTCCTTCTTTTCAGTATTCTAACCATTCAATACTACTTGGAGAGCAAGAGAAGCATTTATGCACTTAGACCCTTTTTACTCACATGCAATCATAAATATTTCCTTTTTCCTCATTTTTGCATCTTTTCCATCCATTTTCCTGTCTTTGGCTACAAATGCTTTGCAAACACACTTTGGTACGATTTAGTAACAAAAGCATATAAATATAACCACAAAACATATATAAAACTACCAATAACGCTACTAAAAACATGTTAGATTTAGGCATTATCAAATCCCCCACACTTGAACTTTGCTTGCCCTCAAGCAAATCTAGAAATAAAAACAATTATCCACATGGTATACACAAATGATTAGGAAAATGTGATGCAAATCTATCAAGCACGAGTACAAGCTAGATTCATCGTTTTAAGCTTTTATGGTTGAATCATCGAGATGTTTGACAATACCCAAATGATTTTCTTGCATGATACACATTACTAAACACCTCACGAAAGGAAAATGAAATATAATTCACTCAAACACTCATTTGTATGATTGGTGGAGTATATAAGAGGAATGACACTCATTTGCTCAGTCATGATCTAAATATTACCATAGGCTTGTACAAGAAACAAAACTACACCGAAATGGTGTGAGCGCCAAGTATACATATCAAAGAGGGCTTTTATTCGGGTTTAAGGCTTAAGGGTAATAATGAACTAATGCGCCACTATCTCATGCAAAACATAATAGCTCGCTAACAACGAATTCTTGCATTACCAAATAACGGATGGTCACTAGATTGTACCTTGGTTCGCTAACGACGTTACTTGCATAACGGATGGTCGCCAAAATACGCCCTAGATCGCTAACAACGTTAGTCAATTCCTCAAGAAATCGGATGGTCACTACATGTCCATACACTTAATAATTTCACAAAGTCAAAAAGGGTAGGATAAGGCATGGGATATATTTATGAAATTGGTTGAAAATAAAAACAAAATTTAGTCAAAGTCTACGAACCAAATGTTACTAGCTATTTCAAACCACTATCATGCCATTTTGCGAAAAACTCCATACTTCCTTTATTCATACTTGATTCACTTAGCCCATTGGCTTATTCTTGTCACCTTATAGTTGCGATGACTCTTCTTTTTTTTTCTTTTTTTTTTTTTTTTTGAGATGACCTTACTTGGATAACAACTTTCGGAGCTTACGCTTTCTTTGAACTTTCATGATTTTCACATAACATCCATCTTGCCAAATAGCTAGCAACCAACCAAGACTTGACTATGGATAAGGCTAGGCTAAAAAGGTGTAAAATCTTTTTGAATTTTTCTGGATTGTATCAAAAGAAAAGATAGGCTCGGCGGGTGTAACTAGGGGTATCTAGCATTAAAGACAAATGCTAACAAATGGGTCCATATGAGTGGTTAACTAGCCAATGTAGCTAGCTAATATAGCATTATATGAAAATGGAAGGCCATTTGGGATAAATCCTAAGGTTGCCTCTTATCACGCATATACACTTATATCACAAATGAAATGTGATCTCACAACGGTCTCATAATGATTTACAAGTACAAGTTCTAGAGTAAATAAAATCACCGGCACACTCATAGCAAAAGATCTAAGCATAAAAGATGTATGTTATATATAGAACAGGCTCAAATCCTCACAATTTAGTGGAAAGGGCTATAATCTGTGCTAGCTAATGTTATCAATCCCCGAATGGATTGCAATATTAATCGGGACACATCTCGAATTTTCAAAATTACAGATTTCACCAGCGGATAAATCCAGTTATTCTAGTATATGATCTTTAAAATGACAAAAGACTAGATTACAAGGGCAAACAAAATTTAAAATTCAGCTCAAAACTTACAATCTATTCTTATTTTCCTATTCACCCCCCCCCCCCACACACATAATTTTTGAGGGTGATGAGAATTATGAAGATGAGAATGAAGAGAGTGAAGATGAGAGGGTTAATCCGGACATGGATTACGATTGATCGATGGTTGATTATAACTATGGTTTCAAAACAATGATGGTTGAACTATTTTCTATTTTCTATTTCTACTACTTTAACTTTAACTCTTGTAGGATTTATTTGTTTTAATTTTGGTTTGTTTGGATTATTTTTATTTTTATTTTTATGTTTTGTTTGGTTTATTGTTTTTTGTATTTTGTTTTGTTTGTTTCGAGCATAGTTTGTAGTGTTTGCAGGGGAAGAGTTGACGGAAGCTTAGTGTTGATCAATATTTGGAGTTGGAAGAACTCATGAGATTACTTGTGATCAACTAGGCCTATGCTAATTTTTTTCCCGGGTAGTTTTTATTTATTATTTTTTCTATTTTTCTTTCCCATTTCCTTTACTTTGAAGTTCGTTTTATTACATTGAGGACAATGCAAAACTTAAGTGTGGGGGAGGGAAGAAAATAGGAAAGATTGGTTTTAATTTTTAATTTTTTTTAGATTTTGGATTTCAAGAACTAGAATGTGTGATCATGTTCGCCTTTGATTTTTCTAGTTGTTAGACAAATTGATTCAATGGTAAATAATAAGGTTATTTGAAAATTTTTTGGAATGTAGTCAAGTTTTGAGAGTTATTGGTAACTATTGCTAAGTACATTTTACCACCACTTTAAATTGTGAGGATTCATGCCTTATATTTCGTATGAGTGTGCCGGTGATTATGTCGATTCTAGAACTTGTACTTGTTATGCATTACGGTTAAAATTACTTTCAAGTAATAAAATATATTCAAATGATAAGAGGCAAATTAGGATTTTCACCAAATAGCCATCCGTTTACAATACATTTTTGCTAACCACATCGGTTAGTTTTCCTAAGTAATTGGAACCCATTTGTTAGCATTATATGCTAGATACCCTTAGTTACACCCTTTTGAGCCTATCTTTTCTTTTGATTTAACCCAGAAATTATTGCACCATACACCTTAGACTTTCCCGAATCAAGTCCAAATGAAGTTCGAAACTATTTATTTTTGATGATTGCATGATTGACCACACCTTGTATGTGTATATGTTGTTCCAATGAAGAAGGAGGTCGCTACTCTTATTTATATTTTTTGTAGCGTGTGCTCATCCAAAGTGTGGGGGTGTTGAAAAAAAAAAAAAAAAAAAAAAAAAAAAAAAAAGAGAGAGAAAAAGAAAAGAAAAAGCCAATGAGCTATGTATGTATGAAAATAAGATAGTCAAGGAGCTATTATGGAAGATTGGAGTTAGTATGTAATTCGGAATAATGATCGAAGAAGTTTGGTGGAGTAATCATTTGTGATATAAAGAGTTAGGATGGAATTTGGGCTTGATTCTTGTTTGATTTTTATAGAACCAAATCAAATTCCCATGTCTTATCCCTTTACCTTACCAATTACTTTATTCGTTGTTAGTTTTCGAGCATTCGGATTTAGTGATGGCTTTGTTTCGATATGTAGCACATGTATGTTCTAGTGACCATCCGAGTTTTTGGGTAGTTGAAAAGCGTTGTTAGCGATCTGGTGAGTAAATTGGTGACCATCCGTTATGCAAGTAACGTCGTTAGTGAACCAAGGCACGATCTAGTGACCATCCATTGCTTGACTACACAAGGATTCGTTGTTAGCGAGCTATGATGTTCTTGTATGAAATATCTATACATTAGCTAGGTAATCAAAAAAAAAAACCCTTTTGAAGCCTTAAACCCAAATAAAAGACCTCTTTGATGTTTTATTTTGTTGTTTTGATAAAAGTACAAGCTTATGGTAAGAGACATGTGTAACACCCCCATTTTCGGATTACGCAGCGGAATATAAGCTTGGGGTGCTACTTCATGGTTCACAGTCATGGAAATAGAAAACGACTCGAAAAGAGACGTTTTTAATAAAAATTGTTATCATTCATTTATTTAATATCAGAGTACAAAAGATAGGTCCCAGAAGGAGGTTCAGAAATACATGATAAAAATTACATTATTCATTGAATGATAACAAAGTGGACACTCTTTTATTTTAAGAAGAAAGTCCACCGCCGCTCCGTGCCAATATCCATACTTCTAAATACCTGAGATAAACATGCTTAAAAAGTCAACACAAAGGTTGAGTGAATTCATAGCGTTTAAAGTTATAATCAGTTTGAACACAAGCCAAATGAGAGAAATCAATTATATCACAGTTCAGAATATTGCACTAAGCCTCATGACACACAAAGCATTAACAGGTTAACAATTACCCCATAATTAAATGTAGGTAACCTTGCCCCGGGTAGGAGTCTGCCTGAAACTCTTTATTAAACTCAAATATAATGCATTTGGTTACTTAACCAGCAACACAAATGGGACGTCAACTGCCAATAGATCTATTCACTATATTCGCGCTCACCCGCAGGTGATTAATGGTGCATGATAACAGGGTCTTTTAAAATAATAGGCAACAGTTAACTTATTGCAATAACAATCTGGAAAATACTTGTGTTCGGTTTAATAGCATGTATCTCCCCACAAGTTTGGAAAACATATAAGAAAAGTGGGACTATGAACTCACCTGAACAATCTGGATGGAAAACAAATGAAATACAGTTGATAAACGTCTCCGGCTTGCAACCTGAATTGGTTATATCAAGTTTCTCAGTAATTGCTTCTTATTATATTTATTATTCGTTTCGTTATTTGGTTTGTTGATTAAATACTTAATTGAGCCAATATGTAGTTTCAAAAGTAATATTTTGTTATATTTTCTTATTCGTAAGATTTGGTTTCGTCCGTTCGTTAAAAGGATACTTCGTTAATTAGTTACGATTTAAAACGTATATTAAGTTTAATTAAAACTTAATAATAATAATAATAGTATTAATAAATATTATAATAATAGAAATTATAATAATATTAAATAAGAATTAGGGTTTTATAATAGTTTTTATTTTAAACCTTCGAGTTCTAAAGTTTGGCAATATTTACCCCTAGTCTTTGTGGAAATGACAACTTTTACCCTCGGACTTTAGTTAATTAACACTTTATATCCTAAATTTTCAAAATCGACACTTTTACCCCTTAAGGGATTTCCCGATCACAAACTAGGTCCAAAACAGAAAATTTATGGAGTTTTGGCAAAAACAGTCCCTATGTCTCTAAATCTTTCCACTCGACATCCCATATCTCAAAAACAATTTATTTTTAGTGATTCAAGCCGAGACCTTTTGCTAAACCTTTTCTGATTTTATGCATTAGGGAGTTGTACCTTAAGTTTATGGAGTTGTACATATGTTAAATAAATAAATAAATTATTTTTATAATTTATGATGTGAAAATGTTACATGGAATGTTATTTAAATAAGTATTTAAATGTTTATAAGATTTTTATTACTATTTAGATGTCATGCTTAAAGGACTTGTACCTTGACTTATTTTAGTTGTACAATAATTTAGAATATGAGAAAAATGTAATTTTTATAATTTATTAAGTTATAAAAATTATATGTTAAGTTTTGTTAAGTTAAATGAAATTTTTAGTGTATATGCATTAGGTACTTGTACTTTAGGTTTAAAGACTTGTAAAAACATTTAAGGAGTTTAGAAAATATAATTTGTAAAAGTTATGCATGAATGGTTTGTATTTTATGCTTGAAAATAAATATAAAAGGGATTTTTATAAGATTTTTGTAAATAAATGGTTTTGTGCATAAATGACTTGTACACTAGTTTAAATAACTTGTAAATATATTATTTTGTAAAAATATTGTATAAATAAATTAGGGTTTATGAAATGTATGCATAAAATAACACTTATGTGAAATTAGGGTTTTATCGGGAGTTATTATGGATTTAGGGTTTTTATGCTTTAAATACTTGTATGTTAATCAGATAATTTGTACTTTAATATTTCTAAGGTTTTGTTGTTATAATTATTATTATGGTAGTTTAGGGTTTTATAAAATTTTTATTAGTTAAGGAATGTTCAATTTTAAATGTATATTAACGAAATAACGTAAAGTGGAATCTCATAATATTTTAGATTAACATGTTTACTTACTTGAATACGAAATCAGTTGCAAGCACGGTTATTCGAGATGTGATCTCCGTCACATAAGATAATACTCACAATCAAAATAATAAAAAAAAAATTTCACACGTAGAAAAGGATAAATATTCCGAGAGATAGTTTATTTAAATAGGGATTTTTCACAGTGGTTACAGTCACCCACCGTCAAGGGAATCTCGTCCCGAGATTCAGTTTATGTTGGGTGTGGAAATTGGGAAAACGAAGTATAGGAATAGTCAAGCCTAGATTTCTAACTTACATAGGGAATTTGAGAATAGGTTGCGATAGGAGTTTGATATGCTTAAAATGCCTCAGGTTAAAAATAAAATAATACGATATTATTTTATTCTTACGTCCTATGTCCCTCAAAATATTATTTCACTGCTAAATCCTTAATTATAGTTTTGGCTTAATAGAGTTGTCTAGGAATTTCTATTTGATACCTAAGGGAACGTAGTTTGGTCAGTCTTTTTCCTACTGGATAAATTAAATTTGAATGTTTTGCCACCTAAATTACCACTATGCAACGGTCAAGTTTTTGAGTGGGTGAATAGTAACTCCAACATTCAAAAATAACGGTTACATATTCCCCATAAATACCTCATTTCTAATCCTCATTCTTTCACCATCAAATTCTCTTCTAAAAACCTCAAGATGCCGCATTTTATTACACTTATAGCGATTGTTTTCGTTGTTGCGATTGTTACCTATATGGTGTGTAATCCGGAAGAAAATCATGAAGGCTTGTGCTTGATCCTATGGTTCGTCATACCGCTTACTATTGCATCCTTCATCGTGCATGAGTCATGGGAAAAATAAGTCTTGCGCTAGGGTTATGGTTCTTGTTGTCTTTCCTATGTAATCCTCAAATTAAATAAAACTTATGTAATCCTTGTAATATTAGCACTTTGGTTGCTAACTATGTTTCTATGTACTATCTTCCAAGATTCCTAATAAAATTTGGGTTTGTGAATTCCTATGGTTTTTCTATCCTCAATTTTTTTTGAATTTCCTATTTTAGAGAAAATGTGTAGTAGTAGGGGACTTTATTATATCAAAAGTGATAGGTTATGAAAAGATTTTTGTTTTAGATATTTTTGCTGTTGAATAAAAATTAGTAGAAAGTCTTGAGAAAATAACTGTCCAATTCATTACATGATTCTTCCTAATTATACATAGTTGATCAGGCTATGTATAATCGAGGATCAAATGATGTGATGTTTTGACTCAGCCGTATGGTATTTATTTCTTTTCAAAAAGCTTTAGATGGTGTTCAACGTGGTATTTTCAGGAAATAGTATCATAATTTATTTTTCAAAAGAATGGGAAAATTTTAGTCCATACTACAATAATGAGTTTAAGGCTTTTCCTATGGTAATAATGGAGTATCTTCAAATTTAAATCTTAGGGTTCTTCTAGAGTTCCTATGAGTTAGGGATAATCTATTGTTTCTTCAAAATAATATTTTACCAATTTCCTAAAGGTATACTAGGTTCTAGGTAGGTAGCGCCTATGAATGGGGTAAGGAGGAATAGAATAGATAATGAAGCTAAACGCAGATTGGAACTGAATGATGTGATATTTGGTTCAGTTGTGGTGGCAAATTGTTTTAAATGGTGTTCAACGTTTTGTTTTTATAAAATGACTTCATAAATGTTTTTCAAAAGATTAAGAAGATTTTTATTCATACTGCGGTGGTAGGTCAAGAGTTTCTATGGTGATACTAAGGTAATCCCCAAAATAAATCTTAAGGTTTGTCTAAGAATCCTACAGGATAGATTCGTCTATTGATTGGTTAGGAATAAACCTAATTTCTAATGGTATAATAGTGGATGGCTACGAAATACCTATGGGTAGAATAGATGGAATAGAAGCTGAATTTATTATGGAGTTTTATTACAAAATGAGGGTTTATATAGCAGGAAAGTAGCTGTTTTACTTAGGTCACATCCATCGTAACCCAAGTAAGATTTGAAAGGGATTACAACTTAGAGTGTTTCTAAACCTCAATTTATTTATTTCTTACAGGGATTTATCTTCTGTTTAAATTCTAAAGTCATTCTAGGATATGGTGGGGATTCCTATTGAGTTCTCGTTTTTCTTTACACCAATCTTAGTTTTCCTATCGATTTTAGAGTTGTCCTATCATCAAATTTTGTCTTAAAGTCCTTTTTCTTAGGAGTAATTCCTTATTTTAATTTCTAGGTCGGGAATCCTTAAGTTAAGGTAATGGTTTTTCTTTCATTGAGTTTTCGCTTTTGGCTATTTTGTTTAATTCCTAGGGTATGGTTTATGGTAGGTTTGGTTATTCTTTCTACGTTTTACATATGTTTTGTTCATGTTAGATTATCAAGGTAAAACTTATGATAATCATAACATATCCAAATATCATATGTGTAGGTAAGGTGATCATCACTGGCCCACATCAACCGATACCATACGCAGCAAAACAAAATCAAGACCACATATAGTCATAAATAGCTTGTTAATTTTGTTATATATAACAAATTAGTACAAGCGTCATCTTTATGCAACATATCTTGTGGCCAAGACATTGTACAGAAGCTGATAGGTATAAATCTGATTTAGTGGGTACCAGAAACTCTTCTGAGTTAACTTTTCAGTTTGATGATCGGGCTGACAGGGATGTATATTTATTGTTTGCTAAAGATCAGTCTAATAAAAGCTAAGGTTCAGTGACTTTTTCTTTATTCATCAAGCTCTCTTCCGAAATTTATCCTAGAGGGAATTTCTATTGGTTATAGCCTAGTCTAGGTATGTCTTGGTATGTTGGGTTATAGCATGATATTAATAACTTGATTAATTGTTTTCCCAAAACAATTAATGCAACGTCTCTTATTAACATAGCATGTGGTAGGTTAAGAATTTCGTGTCTCTAATATGGATACTTGGGTTCCTTGTTTTCAATAGTGGTCCTAGTTTCCGTCACTTATTATGTTATCAGTTGATTGGTTGTCTATGGTTGGAGGTTGAGGGAAGGAACTGTTATCTAGAGTGAGGTTTGAGGTGGTTTGGTTATCTTTAAGGGTTTTGGGAGACAGGGTATTGTAATAATTTGCAAATAATAATTATAAGGAATTATTATAAGAAATTAATAACATTTGGGAAGGAATCTAAAGGTGAAAATATCAAGAGTACGAAATTTTGTTATAAAGGATCCTAAATGGATAAGGCTCTAAGTAGGGTTTCATCTTGATGTCCTAACCTAGATAGGAGTGGAATAAATTGGATAGGGAAATCAGGATTCTGTAACCACTTTATAGTTATAAATATTCCATTTATGCAGTTTAAACAATTAACAACAACTTACATACAAATAACATTTCAGTAACGGCGTGGCACGGAGGACTTTGGTTAAGTTTTTGTGAAAACCGGTTATAGTCCAATGTTCGAAAACATTTGGTTCTCTATAACCACAAGCTCTGATACCAATCTGTAACACCCCCATTTTCGGATTACGCAACGGAATATAAGCTTGGGGTGCTACTTCATGGTTCACAGTCATGGAAATAGAAAACGACTCGAAAAGAGACGTTTTTAATAAAAATTGTTATCATTCATTTATTTAATATCAGAGTACAAAAGATAGGTCCCAGAAGGAGGTTCAGAAATACATGATAAAAATTACATTATTCATTGAATGATAACAAAGTGGACACTCTTTTATTTTAAGAAGAAAGTCCACCGCCGCTCCGTGCCAATATCCATACTTCTAAATACCTGAGATAAACATGCTTAAAAAGTCAACACAAAGGTTGAGTGAATTCATAGCGTTTAAAGTTATAATCAGTTTGAACACAAGCCAAATGAGAGAAATCAATTATATCACAGTTCAGAATATTGCACTAAGCCTCATGACACACAAAGCATTAACAGGTTAACAATTACCCCATAATTAAATGTAGGTAACCTTGCCCCGGGTAGGAGTCTGCCTGAAACTCTTTATTAAACTCAAATATAATGCATTTGGTTACTTAACCAGCAACACAAATGGGACGTCAACTGCCAATAGATCTATTCACTATATTCGCGCTCACCCGCAGGTGATTAATGGTGCATGATAACAGGGTCTTTTAAAATAATAGGCAACAGTTAACTTATTGCAATAACAATCAGGAAAATACTTGTGTTCGGTTTAATAGCATGTATCTCCCCACAAGTTTGGAAAACATATAAGAAAAGTGGGACTATGAACTCACCTGAACAATCTGGATGGAAAACAAATGAAATACAGTTGATAAACGTCTCCGGCTTGCAACCTGAATTGGTTATATCAAGTTTCTCAGTAATTGCTTCTTATTATATTTATTATTCGTTTCGTTATTTGGTTTGTTGATTAAATACTTAATTGAGCCAATATGTAGTTTCAAAAGTAATATTTTGTTATATTTTCTTATTCGTAAGATTTGGTTTCGTCCGTTCGTTAAAAGGATACTTCGTTAATTAGTTACGATTTAAAACGTATATTAAGTTTAATTAAAACTTAATAATAATAATAATAGTATTAATAAATATTATAATAATAGAAATTATAATAATATTAAATAAGAATTAGGGTTTTATAATAGTTTTTATTTTAAACCTTCGAGTTCTAAAGTTTGGCAATATTTACCCCTAGTCTTTGTGGAAATGACAACTTTTACCCTCGGACTTTAGTTAATTAACACTTTATATCCTAAATTTTCAAAATCGACACTTTTACTCCCTAAGGGATTTCCCGATCACAAACTAGGTCCAAAACAGAAAATTTATGGAGTTTTGGCAAAAACAGTCCCTATGTCTCTAAATCTTTCCACTCGACATCCCATATCTCAAAAACAATTTATTTTTAGTGATTCAAGCCGAGACCTTTTGCTAAACCTTTTCTAAAATGTTTATAATTATTTTAAAAGTATTTTTGTAAAGTCTTGGGGCCAGAATCGAACCCACAAATTCAAAATTTAAAACAGAAACTCGTATTTTACTTTTACTCGTCACAGAAAAACACCCAACTTGTTACGCCCCGTTCTCCCTCGTTTCTCAACGAAAATCGTTGATTCTTTTTCCTATGCGTAGCCCTTTTAATCTACTTTAACCATGTCGAAAACTAGAATTTTTAAGATTCCTTTACTAGGGTAAATTAAGGACGAAAACAGCAGCTGTTCTGCTGTTCGACAGAAGTGAAAAAGGAAAGAAAAATCCATTTTCTTCAAATCCGATTTTTAGACCTCTTGTTTTTATGTTATAATTAGTTATTCTAACATATTTAGAGTGTTCTTAAACCATTTTTAATATCCTAGGTATGTTAGATCTTTATTTTGAAATGATTCTTATATTTCTACTCGATATGAACAAAATAAGTATAATTATGTTTTCATTAATTCTGAGATTATAAACTTATTAGGACATGTTCTAGAGTATATTTAGACTTAAAATAAATATAGAAAAGTAAATGAAAAGGGCTATGGGTATACCTTACTTAATATGGTCGACTAGGGCAAGATTTTGGTGTAGGGATCGAATCGAGCTCTCCTATGGTTCTACCTCCATCTTACTGCCTTCCTAGGTTTATTTAGACTTATTCTAGGCTTATGGGATCAGTGGTGTGAAATTTTAAGGCTGTTTGATATGGTTCGAAGGTTTATGGTCATTTTAGGGTTTTATAGTGTGTTCTACTTATAGAGGAGTCTAGCTAAGGTCTTGGGGAATTCCTGGAGGTTCTAATGACTGAAGAAGGTGAGGTGGGTGGTTATGGTGGCGCCACAAAGGAGGGGGAGGGTGTAGGTGATGTGTAAGTGTATGGTTCATACACATATATGGCTTTCTAGAAGAAATACTATGTGTATCTCTTCATTTCCACATATGAGGCTTCCTTAGGGTTTAATATTTCCAGGGATTAGTTAGGTTATGGTTGGGATTGAACTAAATGGCTTAACTAGTCTAGTTAGGGTTCGACTTGTGCTATGGGTAGTTGTACCTAGGGCTTTGTTGACTTGTAAACTAGTGTTTTGGGTAGACTTAAGGTTCCTAGGTTTAAGACTTAGTTAGAAATAATTTTTGAATCTATAAAACCTAATTTAATCCTAATCGAATTGTATATAAATAGAGAAAAATAGTTTTTGTGCTTTAGGTAGTTGTACTCTAGGCTAAGAAGACTTGTACTAATGTAAGAAAAATAAGAAAAATGTATTTTTAATTATTTCTTACTTTTCTATAATTTTTATGTAATTTTTATTAAGGTTTAAATACAATTAAATGAGTTTTTATGATCTTGTGCATTAAAGGGTTGTACATTGAGTTTAAGAATTTGTACACTTATTTTATAAATAGATAAACTCATTTTAATAATTAGTATGTGAAATTATTACATATTATGTCTTTATTAAGGTTTATATATATATTATTGTGTTTTTATGATTTTATGCATTAGGGAGTTGTACCTTAAGTTTATGGAGTTGTACATATGTTAAATAAATAAATAAATTATTTTTATAATTTATGATGTGAAAATGTTACATGGAATGTTATTTAAATAAGTATTTAAATGTTTATAAGATTTTTATTACTATTTAGATGTCATGCTTAAAGGACTTGTACCTTGACTTATTTTAGTTGTACAATAATTTAGAATATGAGAAAAATGTAATTTTTATAATTTATTAAGTTATAAAAATTATATGTTAAGTTTTGTTAAGTTAAATGAAATTTTTAGTGTATATGCATTAGGTACTTGTACTTTAGGTTTAAAGACTTGTAAAAACATTTAAGGAGTTTAGAAAATATAATTTGTAAAAGTTATGCATGAATGGTTTGTATTTTATGCTTGAAAATAAATATAAAAGGGATTTTTATAAGATTTTTGTAAATAAATGGTTTTGTGCATAAATGACTTGTACACTAGTTTAAATAACTTGTAAATATATTATTTTGTAAAAATATTGTATAAATAAATTAGGGTTTATGAAATGTATGCATAAAATAACACTTATGTGAAATTAGGGTTTTATCGGGAGTTATTATGGATTTAGGGTTTTTATGCTTTAAATACTTGTATGTTAATCAGATAATTTGTACTTTAATATTTCTAAGGTTTTGTTGTTATAATTATTATTATGGTAGTTTAGGGTTTTATAAAATTTTTATTAGTTAAGGAATGTTCAATTTTAAATGTATATTAACGAAATAACGTAAAGTGGAATCTCATAATATTTTAGATTAACATGTTTACTTACTTGAATACGAAATCAGTTGCAAGCACGGTTATTCGAGATGTGATCTCCGTCACATAAGATAATACTCACAATCAAAATAATAAAAAAAAAAATTCACACGTAGAAAAGGATAAATATTCCGAGAGATAGTTTATTTAAATAGGGATTTTTCACAGTGGTTACAACATGAATCGCGTCTGAGCAATTTAGTGATCTACAATCAAATCTACTATCGAGAGTTGTGTGAATTTAAAATTTCCTTTGTGAGGTGCTTGGTGATGTTAACAAAGCTCGATTTAACTTGCATACATTTCAAGGATTTTTTTTATGAACGTAATGAAAATACCATTGAGTTCAGTTTTTCTAAAAATTAGACTTGCTCGAGGGCGAGCAAAACTCAAGTGTGGGGGATTTGATAACGCTTAAATCTAACATGTTTTTAGGTGCGTTATTGCTAGTTTTGTGCATCATATTTGGTTATATTTTTGTGTATTTGTTGCTAAATGATGAAAAAGTGTGTATGCAAGTAAATATAGCCAAGTACAGGAAAAGTTGAGGAAAATACGAAGAAATGAAGAGATTATGCACATAAGGAGAATTACGAGAAAGAAACCACATGATACTTCAAAGAATTGATTAGACCAAGACTTCTATGCCTTATATATCAAGAAAAGATCAAGTTCTATGAAAGAAATTAGTGGTACAGCAAAGGATCAAGCACGTAACGAGAAGAGAAAAAGAGAAAATAAAAGTTGCATGGCAGAGTCATCCATCCGATCGGATGCTGCCCGCATCCGATTCGGATGGTTGAAGTTTGAGACACCGAGAGCTCCAACCGATCGGTAGGAGCCAAATACCGATCGGTTGGCCGACACTGAAGTTACAAAGTTGCATTTAATGATGAATTTAAGCCCCATAATCATGGAGGCTTATCATTTCTCGGCTGTTAACTCATTTGGGACGTTTTTACTTGAAGAATAAGGGTTTCCTCACTTATTTAAGGAACCCTTAGTTAGTTTACAAAGAGAGTTCTTTTGGGGAAGTGACATAACCTAAAAAAGCTACACCACCTTATTATTACTGCCCGAAAGCTTGTAGTTGCTGTGAAAACGTCCAGGAGATCTTGAGTTCGAGTCTCAAGAGTTGCGTCCGTGTGTGGAGTTGTTTACGTGTGATAATAGGCGATTGGAGGAGTGTAGATTGCTATAGTTCCACAATTCTAGCTCTTGTAATTCCTTGAATAGGTATTTCTTGTTGAGTTATCATGAACTACTTTTACTTTTACTATATGATGAATGAAAGTTTGGTTAATTACTTGTGTTTGATTATGATTGTTATGGAGTAATTTTAGTTATACTTGTGTGTGGATGATGTGACAATTGTTGGAGTAATCTTATCATAGTGATGCACGAAAACATATCTTGTTTTATGAGTTTGTTGAGATAAAATCTAATCTTGTTTAATTGGTCGGTAAAAACAATTTCAAAGATTCACAAAGGCCGAAAGGAGTTTTCTTTATGTTTTTATTCCAAAAAGTTAGTGCACGAATTAGTATGGATTGTGGTGTGTGACAAGCAACACCTTTACTCATTAAAATGGATTTGGAAACGATTTCATCACGAAAAAGGCCGAAAGGACTCGTAGGAATTCTTAAGATAAGAAATGCTTTCAAACAACAAAAAGGACTTAATAGAATTATCGTAATAGTTAATCATGGCCGAAAGGAGTTAACTAGGAGATTGAATTCTTAGATATGATTTCTCATGATAAAAACCATTGATTGTGAATCATTCATTTTAAGTTGTGCATCATTACAAGTCACACCCAACTTGATTGGTTACTCTAAATAATTGTCATGGAAACTACACACAAGTATATTAGTTTTTGATTGATTGAACCTTGCTTGTTTTTTAGAATTTACTTTACTTCAAATTGGATTGACACTCCTTTTTGCTAAAACTTATTTACTAAACCTAAACCCCAATTCCCTTGGGACGATCTCGACTTACCCACCTTTACTACCACGGACGTGTATACTTACTCGTATGTGTGATTAGAGAATTGGATAAATCGTGTTTATAAATTTTAAAACTTGAACACAACGACACGCACATCAAGTTTTTGGTCTAACCAATTTCATAAATATATTCCATGCCTTATCCTACCCTTTTTGACTTTGTGAAATTATTAAGTGTATGGACATGTAGTGACCATCCGATTTCTTGAGGAATTGACTAACGTTGTTAGCGATCTAGGGCGTATTTTGGCGACCATCCGTTATGCAAGTAACGTCGTTAGCGAACCAAGGTACAATCTAGTGACCATCCATTATTTGGTAATGCAAGAATTCGTTGTTAGCGAGCTATTATGTTTTGCATGAGATAGTTGCGCATTAGTTCATTATTACCCTTAAGCCTTAAACCCGAATAAAAGCCCTCTTTGATATGTATACTTGGCGCTCACACCATTTCGGTGTAGTTTTGTTTCTTGTACAAGCCTATGGTAATATTTAGATCATGACTGAGCAAATGAGTGTCATTCCTCTTATATACTCCTCCAATCATACAAATGAGTGTTTGAGTGAATTATATTTCATTTTCCTTTCGTGAAGTGTTTAGTAATGTGTATCATGCAAGAAAATCATTTGGGTATTGTCAAACATCTCGATGATTCAACCATAAAAGCTTAAAACGATGAATCTAGCTTGTACTCGTGCTTGATAGATTTGCATCACATTTTCCTAATCATTTGCGTATTCCATGTGGATAATTGTTTTTATTTCTAGATTTGCTTGAGGGCAAGCAAAGTTCAAGTGTGGGGGATTTGATAACGCCTAAATCTAACATGTTTTTAGTAGCGTTATTGGTAGTTTTATATACGTTTTGTGGATATATTTATATGCTTTTGTTACTAAATCGTACCAAAGTGTGTTTGCAAAGCATTTGTAGCCAAAGACAGGAAAATGGATGGAAAAGATGCAAAAATGAGGAAAAAGGAAATATTTATGATTGCATGTGAGTCTTGTGTCAAGTTCTGCACCGTAAGGTATGTCAATGAGTTAAAGTCCAAGTAGTCCAGTTAATAAGCTTAAGAATGAAGGGAAAGATCAAAGAATCAAGAGCTACGACCGAGAAACAAGTCATACGGAAAAGTCCAAGAAAAAGGTCCACCAGCAGTAGCCATCCGATCGGTCGCCGCCCGCAACCGAATCGGATGGAGAGAATTGGGATTTACCGAGAAGACCAACCGATCGGTAGACCATTCTATCCGATCGGTTGGAGGTTGCTATTGACCCAAAACTTCTTTATTTAAGGATTGTGACTTTACAAATTCGGTTCTAGGTCCTTCTTTTCAGTATTCTAACCATTCAATACTACTCGGAGAGCAAGAGAAGCATTTATGCACTTAGACCTTGGTTAGAGCAATTTATTAAACCATTTGTTGGGTATTTATGTATACTAATCAATCTAAAGAAAGAGGGAGTGCTTGTATGCTAGAGGAGAGAACCATTCATAGAAAATACTCAAGAAATTCGTCCTTAGGTCCAGGAGAAGGAAGAAAGTCGAATACACCATTACCATTGCTTGTGGAATCATTGTCTTTCACTTGTAATCTTATTTCCAATCATTGTAAGACTTTCAATCATGGTTTCTAATGTTCAAAGTATTGAGTTTGCATTTATGTTTGCTATAAGCGGCTAGTGCCCTTGTGCACTTGCTTAGATGATGTGTATTATTTATTGATTGGCATATGATTGTGATAACATGTTTTAATCCAATTTCAAGTTGATTCTAAGAACCAATTGTGATAAAGTTTCATAGTGACATTTGGGTAATCTAGTTTAACTAGTACTAGTAATCTTAAGGGTCGAAAGAACTATTGTTATTCCACTAGTTATAATCATTTGTCTATGAATGATTGTTGTCTTCCACTATTCTTGATTAAACAAAGGAACTTGATTGTGATTGTAATGAAAATGCTTTTGTCTATCAAAACGGATTGATTGTAAACCAATTTAAAGGTCGAGAGATTAATAGTTTACTTTCAATTGTGACCGTTTGTCTATAATCGGTTACCTTTTGTATTGACCATTTCCTAAGCTTGTTTGATAAAACAAAAGATTGTTTTTGTGTTTGAGGAACACCAACTCATGAACCTTGAATTGATCTTGAATTGATTGGTTAAACGTAATGCTTGTTTTTATAAACCAAGATCTTGACGAAGGTTTAATTTGTAGAAACAATAGATTAGTGTCAAAACTAATTATCACAACCAACATGTTATCCAAAGTTATCACAATCATATTAGTCAATTGTAGTACACTAGTCTAAGCAAGTGTAGTTTTTAATCATTTGAATTTTCATAATATCATTACTACTTGTTTGAGAAAGTTGCTTTTAATTTACAATTCGATTCACTACACAAATTCCTGTGAACGATCCCGACTTACCATCAAAATCTTGCTACAACGGACGAGTATACTTGCTCGTATGTGTTGTCATAAGCAAGTGTTATCCAATCTATCTCTACAACTTCTAAAACAAAACTTAACTCCATAGATTAAAACTTAATAAAACCACAAGGTAACCAAAAGGTCTTAAACTTAAATCAAACTTAAATGCAAAACATTAGACTACTATTAAAAATGCATTAAAAATAAACAAAACAAACATTAGCACAAGCCTTGTGCTTTATTCTTCATCTTTTGCTCTTCAACCTTTAACCTTCAAAGTATTCATGCTTCAAGATGTCTTCACTTTGAAATTTACCGGATAACTTTCGGTTAGTCATTTGTGTTTTAAACTTCCTTGCAAAATTCCTTCCATCCAGGCAAACTATATCAAACTTCACATGCCATTCTCCATCACCTTCTTCTTTCTTGTAAACACTAGCTCCTTCGGGTCCCCATTCCAAATTCTTCAATTGAACCGGTAAGGATCCAAGAAAATCTGTCAATTTATGGAACACAAAAACATTCTTGAATGGGTTATAGAAAACTCCATAAGCTAATGCTCTTTCCAACTCATCTTCAATACCAAAGTAACTAGGGACAACCGGCCCATATTTAGGCCTTCCCTCTTCATCTCTACCAACTTCGAAACAACCTAAATGGTCTTCTTCTTCTTCATCTTCATGCACTTCCTTAATAATCTTGCCTCTAGGTTTAGGATAGTAGGTATGCTTCAAGATCCCATCACTAATAGTCATAGTACCTCTACCCATATCTATAATAGCTCCGCAAGTTCTCAAAAACGTTCTTCCTAACAACAATGGTAACTCCTTATCTTCGGGGATATTAAGCACAAGAAAATCGGCTAAGAAAGCTTGATATCCTACTTGCACTCTAACATTCTTCACTTCTCCCATTGCTTTTGCTCTTGAATTGTCAGCCATAGTAAGATTATATTGATTTGGTTGAGGATTACCAAGTCCTAATCTTTTGTACAACGGGTATGGCATCACATTCACACTTGCTCCTGTATCGGCCAATGCATACATTGCATCGGTTCCATTCACCTTAATGGGTAACACAAAATTTCCCGGATCGCTCTCTTTCTTAGGCAACCCATTTTCAACTATCCTTTCCCTTGCAAACTCATCAAAATTCTTATCCTCTAGCCTAGCTGTTGCCATCATAACCGCATCTAACTTCTTACGATAAACCATGTAATTGTTCAACACTTCTATAACCGGCTTCTCTTCCATAAGCTCCTTAAATTTCATTTCCAAGTTCTCCAAAAATAGTTTCTTTTTGTTCTTGAGTCAATGGTTTAACTTCTTGAGGTGATTTGGGTGATGAACTAGATGAACTACTCTCATTCTTAGGGTGGAGGGTTGGGTAAGTTTGTTAAGTGGTGTTTTCTTGCGATTAGCCTTTCCCATTTTAACAATCTCTCCTCTACCTTCCTTCTTCTCTACCATATCATCATCTACATCAATTCTCATCTCTCCCATAGCAAAATCAACCCTACATTTAGTTTTCACCATAAAATTTCTACCAAACATAACTTCCGGTTCACCCGCATTTCCATATTCCAACACAACAAAATCCATCTTGAAAACATGACCATGAATATTAACATTCAAATCTCTCACTATCTTCCTACCATAATTCTCATAATCAAGCCTAACAAAGCCAAGCTTACTAAGCATTTCTTCCGTAATGTAATTCTCACCATATTCCATATTAAGTTGAGCATCCCAAGCCTTAACTCCTTCCACACCACATGGTGTAGCATACCTCATAAATGGTACATCAAACTCTTTAGGGGGTGCTTGCGTAAACACAACCACTCTTTTCTCCTTAGGTAAACTCACTATGTTTTCGCCAACTTCTTCTTTTCTTTCTAAACCAATCTTAGCTTCATCCAAAATGCTTTCCAACTTCTCCAAAGAATCTCCTAATCTCTCAACATCTCTTCCAAATGTCTCAAATATTCCGAAACATTGCTTAAACTCTCCATTCTACTTAAGCACTAACTATAACATAACCACAAAACAAAAATCCAAACTATTAGCGTGAGGGTTAGTTATAATCGAACCATATCAAAATATCAAACCAAAGCAAGCTAACAAACAACTTCAAACTATCAAAACATCAAATCTACTAAAAATCAAAAATCATAAAAAATCACACCGAGGCAAACATCCGATCGGTATCACCTTCCATCCGATCGGATGGGTAAAATGCAAAATACGAACTCTCACCAACCGAATCGGATGCGGGCAGCATCCGATCGGTTCGATCAACAATTTTAAATTTTTTTTTTTTTATAATAATAAGACTAAACTAATGACAACCTCTTTTTAACTTGTTTTTTTTTTTTTTTTTTTTTTTTTTTAAAAAAAAAGAACTAAAAAGAAGAATAAATTAATAACTAAAACTAATTAATATAATCCTACAATTAACTATCAAGCATTAAACTATGTGATTTAACTTTTAACTAATGACCATAAAAACTAATTATAAACTCATTCAATGAAAACTATCAAACTACCAAACATTAAAATTAATAAATTAACTACATTAACTAACATTTAACATAATAAAACTTTTTAATACCCCAAATTAATTAATCTAATTACTCTACTAATAAACACAATATTAATGAATCATAAAAACTGAAAAATAAAAAAATAACAAAGATTACTAAAACAAAAAGTGTTAACGAGACCACCAACCGATCGGATGGACATCCATCCGATTCGGTTGGTCCGAACCAAGCCTTTTTTTTTTTACTTTTTAACTCTTTTTTTTTTTAAATAAAAAAAAACTTAGACTACTAAGCCCAACTACCAAGAAAATCTTAATAATTCCCTGGCAACGGCGCCAAAAACTTGATGGTGACGGTGTCGGATCATAAGAACGAAACAAGCAATTCAACAATCAACAAACAAACGAACAAAGAGCACAACAAACAAGTCCCCGGCAGCGGCGCCAAAAACTTGATGTGCGTGTCGTTGTGTTCAAGTTTTAAAATTTATAAACACGATTTATCCAATTCTCTAATCACACATACGAGCAAGTATACTCGTCCGTGGTAGTAAAGGTGGGTAAGTCGAGATCGTCCCAAGGGAATTGGGGTTTAGGTTTAGTAAATAAGTTTTAGCAAAAAGGAGTGTCAACCCAATTTGAAGTAAATTCTAAAAAAACAAGCAAGGTTCAATCAATCAAAAACTAATATACTTGTGTGTAGTTTACATGACAATTGTTTAGAGTAACCAATCAAGTTGGGTGTGACTTGTAATGATGCACAACTTAAAATGAATGATTCACAATCAATGGTTTTTGTCATGAGAAATCATATCTAAGAATTCAATCTCCTAGTTAACTCCTTTCGGCCATGATTAACTATTACGATAATTCTATTAAGTCCTTTTTGTTGTTTGAAAGCATTTCTTATCTTAAGAATTCCTAAGAATCCTTTCGGCCTTTTTCGTGATGAAATCATTTCCAAATCCATTTTAATGAGTAAAGGTGTTGCTTGTCACACACCACAATCCATACTAATTCGTGCACTAACTTTTTGGAATAAAAACATAAAGAAAACTCCTTTCGGCCTTTGTGAATCTTTGAAATTGTTTTTTACCAACCAATTAAGCAAGATTAATTTTATCTCAACAAACTCATAAAACAAGATATGTTTTCATGCATCACTATGATAAGATTACTCCAAAATTGTCACATCATCCACACACAAGTATAACTAAAATTACTCCATAACAATCATAATCAAACACAAGTAATTAACCAAACTTTCATTCATCATATAGTAAAAGTAAAAGTAGTTCATGATAACTCAACAAGAAATACCTATTCAAGGAATTACAAGAACTGGAATTGTGGAACTATAGCAATCCACACTCCTCCAATCGCCTATTATCACACGTAAACAACTCCACACACGGACGCAACTCTTGAGACTCGAACTCAAGATCTCCTGGACGTTTTCACAGCAACTACAAGCTTTCGGGCAATAATAATAAGGTGGTGTAGCTTTTTTAGGTTATGTCACTTCCCCAAAAGAACTCTCTTTGTAAACTAACTAAGGGTTCCTTAAATAAGTGAGGAAACCCTTATTCTACAAGTAAAAACGTCCCAAATGAGTTAACAGCCAAGAAATGATAAGCCTCCATGATTATGGGGCTCAAATTCATCATTAAATGCGACTTTGTAACTTCAGTGTCGGCCAACCGATCGGTATTTGGCTCCTACCGATCGGTTAGAGCTCTCGGTGTCTCAAACTTCAACCATCCGAATCGGATGCGGGCAGCATCCGATCGGATGGATGACTCTGCCATGCAACTTTTATTTTCTCTTTTTCTCTTCTCGTTACGTGCTTGATCCTTTGCTGTACCACTAATTTCTTTCATAGAACTTGATCTTTTCTTGATATATAAGGCATAGAAGTCTTGGTCTAATCAATTCTTTGAAGTATCATGTGGTTTCTTTCTCGTAATTCTCCTTATGTGCATAATCTCTTCATTTCTTCGTATTTTCCTCAACTTTTCCTGTACTTGGCTATATTTACTTGCATACACACTTTTTCATCATTTAGCAACAAATACACACAAATATAACCAAATATGATGCACAAAACTAGCAATAATGCACCTAAAAACATGTTAGATTTAAACGTTATCAGAAACTTTATTTTTCAAAAGTTAGGATCACATCATGGCATGCATCATATACACAATCTTGGTAAGATTTTATGATATTTTGTTTAGATCTTCAAGCCAAAGAGTTGACATTTAAGATTTGGAAAGATTTGAAGATCTCTTAGCAGGCCTGACACGGCGGATCCAAATGGATACAAAGACGGATCCAAGTTTTGGGATCCACCGGATCCGCCGCCTGTTGCTCAGCTTTGCCTATAAATAGCAAGCTGATCATTTGGCCATTATCATCACTCATATAGCTTAAATACATACTCATTCATTTACTAACCCATATCATTCATTCATTCATTTCATTTGATTTTTCCTTTTGTAGCAAAGGGATCAAACCTACAAGGATCAATGTTCTGTCGTTATCCGTCTAGCATAGCCACAGTGTGAACTTGTACAAGTTTGCATATCATTGTTTGTATCATTTATATCAGTAGAGTGAGTTTAGTGTTTTAGTCCTTAAAACACAAAGAGTGTTGGGAGTGGTTGTACCCTTGTGACAGAACCAAACGGGAGTGGTTGTACCCTTGTAAAGAACTCGGTGTTTAGCTTAGTACCAGAAAAAGAAGTAAGCGACGTGTAAAGGTTTTCTCCACCTAGAAGGTTGTTTGTTTCTTAGTGAAAGATAACTCTCGAGTTAGAGGCTCGAAGAGTGGATTACGGCAAGGAAGAGAGTCCTTGTAGCCGAACCACTATAAACATCTGTGTTGTGTGGTTTAATCATTCCTCTCTTTACTTTTCATATATATTGTGAGATTATTTTTTTGTGTATGTTTTCTTTGAAATCACATTAAGTAACAAAGCGAATTAATTTTAAACGGTAAAACTATTCAACCCCCCTTCTAGTTTTCCACAAAATCGTTTATCTCAAAAAATTCACGAAATTCAGGAAATTCCGGATTTTTACATGGTTTGTTAGTTTGAAGACTTTCTTACTTTTGTTGTATTGATATTTCAAGTGAAATACAATGTTTTTCAAGTTGTAAGAATCTGTTTGATAGTTCATTATAAACTTCTTTTTCAACCATATCCTTCGTTTTGAAAAGCTCAGCCTTAACCAAAGGACTTATAACTTGATCATGTTCAACATCCTGGTCAATTTCTCCCCCTTATGACTCATATTTGTTGAATCAAGAGTGGTATTGCTATCAGCCTTTTCCAACAGATATGTGTCATAAACAGGTTCAAATTGATCAGTATGTTGTTGTTCACTAGCAAGGACATTATGTTGAATAGTTAAATGTACCTCAGCAAATGGCACTTGGTCATTTACTGGTCTGATATCAGCATCCACACCATGTGTGATATGAGTCACATAACTGCTGCTTGTATCATGCTTATCTGACTTTGTCCCACTGCATTCTGTGACAACTGAACTAGCACCCAGTGCTTTACTCGAATCAACCTTAATCTCTCTTGATTGCATCCGACTTTCATTCATCTTGATGTCATACTTTAGTTTGTGTTGTGCTCTTTCCTCAATGTACTTCTTAACATTACCCATGTGTTGGAGTAATGTTTCTCTGAACATGTTAACTTCAATTCCAGTGTAATCAGTAAAACACTTTTTTGTCATTTGACTGTCATAATCCCAAGTGTATTTTGAATTGATGAACAATTGAAGTTGTTTGTTGATCACCCGAAGAGCAGCCATGGATCCAATTTCATGAAATTCTTCTTTGTCAAGTTGTTGTTCTAGTTGATCTAAGTTCAGGAACATAGTGCCTATGCAAGTCTGAACATCTGGATCCAGGTCTTTCTGAGAGAACCTTGAGATGTGAATGAAGTAGTCGAAAGCATTCTATGCAACTTTCCTTTGCATTATCGTGCAATTGTTGTGGCTGAAGCAACTCTCTCTCTTGCAAATTCGAGCACAAAGATTCCAAATTAGCAATATTTTTCCCAAAAACGTTTGTCGGTTGTACTTTGTTGGGAATCTTATGTTCATCGATCATGTCGTACAATTTGAGTACCTCAGCAATGACTGAATCCGAAGTCTTTGACATGATATAAACGTGCACGGGATTTTATAAATCTATGATTTAAACCGAGAAATAGAATCTTTCGCGGGATTTTACAAAATCAAGAAGAAACCGTGAAATGATGATTACTTGAATGTGTTATGATAACTGTTGGATCGGTACGATGATTAGTGATTGTGTGTTAGGAGTGATGATCGTTTGATAAACTAGGTAATATGTTGTTTAGTTGTGATTTGGTTTGGTTGATGCAAGTTATTATGGTGAAATTTTGGTCTGAAAACTTAAAACCTCAATAACTTCATTTTGGAGCGATTTCAGGCTTCGAAAGTTGGGTTGAATGAATAAATTATGGTCGTTTGAAGTTTTGACAGGTAATTCACTGAAAACGGAGTTACGTTCAAAAGTTATGGTCGTTTGAAGTTTTGACGTAAAAAGTCAACTTTGGTCAAACCGCAACAAGTCAAACCGCAACAAGGCAAATCGCAGGAGGCAAATCGCAACACCCCAAATCGCAGACTTCAAAACGCAATTCTTCAAATCGCAAGTCCTCAAATCGCAACCTCAAATCGCAGACCTCAAATCGCAACCTCAAATCGCATACCTCAAATCGCAACCTTAAATCGCAACCTCAAATCGCAGACCTCAAATCGCAACGTCAAATCGCATACCTCAAATCGCCACCTCAAATCGCAGACCTCAAATCAAAACCTCAAATCGCAATTCACAACTGGACAAAAATGTCGCTTTCTTGCGATTTGTCTTCTTTCCTCTTTCGGGTAAAACGCCAAATCGCAGACACAAAATCTACCAAATCGCAACACCTAACTGCCCAACAAAACTCAAATCGCAAGCAAGAACCTTTTACTGAATGTCAAATCGCAACAAAGAAAAAGCACAAAACACCACTCGATATTGCTCAAACACCCAATAAATGGTTGAAACAAGCTGTCTAACCAATAAACTAAGCTTATGCCACAATCCTAATCAAGAAAGTACAAGCTTTTAACAAATCCAACCACAAACAAAGTCGAATCAATGTGTTTTCCTTAAAAACTGGTCGAACCAAGAAAGAAACCACAAAAACCAATAGAAATCCGAATACCCACACACCAAAAGATCAAACCAAGGCTCTGATACCAATTGTAGGATACTATAATATCAAATACGTATGGTTCTTATGTTTTGTGGTTCGATTCTAGTGAGAGAATATGAGAGAGAGTGAAACCTTGAGAGAGAAATTGAAGGATTAGATTAAGATGAAGTGAAAGGTCCAACCTTTCCCTTGTGTAGGAAGGGCTATATATAGTGACTTACAAGACGCCCCATGTGGGCTGTGGAGTGAGCTGACAGTGGGTAAAGACCCGACCCACTCTACGAATTCTATAATAACTAAACTACTACTAATAATCCTACGAGCTACTTAATGCTAATGAGTACTCGGGGTGACCTAGTCTTTATATGAATATTTATATTCCTAACACGTTAGATCAAGAAGACCAAAGTTCATGGGATACGAAGACATTCACAAATTCAGTGATGAAACTTTGATACAAGTCAGGTCTGAGCTTGATCACATTCTTGAAAATCATACAGAAGGGCATAAGCAAGGTTGGTTACGACACATGACATGGAGACGAATCGATGTGAAGCAGGCAGTCAAATTCTTGGCACATTTTGACTACAGGCTCAAGCACCAGGTTCAAATGCGGAGATTGGAAGGGTATGCGGGGGAAGAGCTAAGGATCCAAACATTCTGACATTTCGTCGTCCTGAGTAATCATTGGTATAATTGTCATTTGTTTTTATCATTAAATTTTTTTTATGCATGACTATGGCTTGTGTACATATAACAGTGCACAACCCGTACTTTGTAAAGAAAGGACCCTGAAGTATGCTTCAGTGCCTCAATCCTAATATAAGGAGCGAAAGCTTCTTACTTTTGAGTAGAATTAATCAAATTTTAAGTTTTTCATAATTCTGCTCAAAAGAACAAGTATTCCCTCTTGTGTTTAAAACCTCAAAAAGTAATTTCACTTGTTGAGGGGGAGTACTTGAAATCATCTTTGTTCAAAACATAAAGTTCTTGTTGGATTCTTCCCACAAACCTCAAAAAGCATATTTTAATCAAAATGATTTCCAAAAACAACATCAATATGCTATTTTTGAGGGGGAGAATAAAAATGTGATTAAAATATGTGTGTGAAGTATGGAATCTCGCATGAGCTTGACTCAGATTTTACCCAAGAATTGACGAAACTTAATTATCATTAATCGAAAGGACTTATCCTGGATGGGTAATAACTTCAAGCTGGTTTAACCAGTGATGTAAGCGTGTCTCGAATAGGAATTGTCTGAGTAGAGTGTACCGTTTCGAGAGATTTTCTTTGAATATGACCAGGACGGGTAATAATTTCAAGCAAATCTAACTAGTGATGTAAGCGTGTCTCGAATCGGTCATGTTCACTGAAAATCAATCATTTCATAAGTGCTAACTCCACCTAACATGTGCAAATTTATCTTAAAAACTTATGAGCACATGTGAAGGGGGAGCATTTCAGAAAAAGCAAAACTCTCAAGGTGTTAACAAAATATGTTTTATAATCATAAACACTTTGAGAGATTTTTCAAATGAATGGTTTATGGGAACATAGGATAGTCATGGAGTTATAAGGTGACTAAGGTTAGAAAAAACGTCCTATGATCCGCCAGAACCAGAGGGATCTACCCATGGACAATACCAATAGTTTAGTACTAGAAGTCCTTAGGTATGATTGAAAAAAGGAGAAAAGAAATGAAAGGAGAAAGAAGGGGTTGAAGAATTAAAAAGAAAAGTTATGAAAAAGGGTGAAAAGAAATAGCCCTTCAAATGTTCAACCTTAGGGCAGAAACCGGGTTCAATTCATATGCTACTGGTGGTCACTAAGGTGACACCGGTATTGAAGACAAAGACGTCATGGATCCAGTTACGCACTGCACATAACCTTCTAACTACTCAAGTATCTCTCAAAAGATGCTTGTTTCATTTCTCACAGAGAACCCTTCCCAATCTATCGACCGTTCACTCCGAAATGTGTTGATATTGAAGAGGAGGCAATCTGCTCCATGCCTCCGACGACGTAAAATAAAAGCACACTAAATCGAGTCTAGAGCCACGAGATACATCAAAAGATCTCTTAGGAACACTTAATATTTCTACACTGGTTGTTCAACATTAAGGACACCAGTTGTAAATAACAAGATTCCTACGCAGATCTTAGCAATCTGCCAAGAACATTCATGAGGGAATTCACAATTGTGGTTCTCAGTGATTGAATGGAAATTCCTTCCAGGGTCAACATCAAACAGCCCTGACAGTAGGTCACTTCGGTAATCCCTTGTGGGTTACGCTTAGTGTTCACGGTGGTTTTAAACGGTCTACAGTCATGGAGTGATACTTCGGTATACTTCAGCGGCTCACCCTGAATCGTTGATACACTTTTGTGTATCTGTGTAAGCCCTCTTGGGGGTATCCGATTTAGGAACAGCCTTGGCAAGGATTAGAGAAAGTTTTCACACTATGCTGTTAACGATCTCGAAGTCCGAACCTATAAGTGCCGGATGCTTTATTGCTAACTGTTTTCATGCAGGTACTTATGGAGACCGGGAGTTCCACTACCACCATTATCATCAACTACATTCCATCTCCACATGCACATACCTACATCAGAAAGTCATTCAAAGTTCAAAGACAATTCTCATCAAAGATCGAAGCAAACATTCAAAAGTCAAAGATCAAAGCTAAAGAATGAGAATCACTTGAAGTATAAAGATCAAATTCAAAAGAAGTATGATCATGTTGGAAAGACGTAAAGACACCAGAGACTAGGACGTTGATGAAAGGCAGACCACAACATTATCATATCGCACATAACAGGAACAACCTTTAGGCGGAGACTATTGGGATTACGTGTAATATTATAAAGTTTCGGTCATTTAATATATGTAATAGGTCGCGAACTATAAGGTTTGTAGGTTTATTACAAGGCCCACTCATGAAGCAAGCCCATGAGCGTCCTATTACTTGCTATTAGGGAAACGCCCCTTATCTTGTAAACACTATAAATACCCCCTCCCTTGAAGGGAGAGGTGTTAGCTCTTGGTTAATGAAACTTTTTTTATCACATATACAAGTTCCTTTCATCTCTCTCTCTTACTTTCTCTCTCTAGAATATATGTCTCGTGTTATTAATATAGTGACCTAACAGGTTATTAGTTTTGGTTGATTTTTGTGGTGTTATCTTGTCAAAATCTTATTTTTGTGTGTTCGAAACATGTAGTGAAGCTGTTTTTACCATTTTTTTAACTGCTCTAAAAACTTTTATCATACGTGTAGTATAGTTTCATACAGTATCTGTATCAACAGTGGTCAAAACAAAATACAACAAACCCAAATCAACAACTACATCTAGTAATCTATCCTAAGTCCCATAGTCACAACAGCCTTCCACTACTTTTCCTCACAATCAAAGAGACACAAACATAAATAGTCAATACAATCATAAAGTCTCATTTTTTCTTTCTTTCGTGTTATACAAAGTTACATCAAGACTTTTAAAAGTCAATCAAATGAAAGAAATAAATCATCATCGACACTTTTTTTTTTCTTTTTTTTTTTTTTTTTTTTTTTTTTTTTTTTTTTTTTTTTTTTTTTGAAGCACAACTTCAATTAATATCCGAACCATCCAAAGAAAGAACAAAACCATAACCGGTTTCATTCCTCTTTTCATTTGGGTCAAACAAAAACTAAACAACGTATGTACAACCTACTCGTGACCCTTCTAAGGATCGTGAGGCCTTAAAAAACGAGTTCTTGATTTGGATTGAGCAACAAACGTAGACATAGGTTAGGGCCTGGTACTGCTTCCGTTTGTGTTGGTTGATTTGTGAGATACGATTATGATTAAAGATTGATTGATGGAGATTGAGATGTGAAGATGAATCAGTTTGGAGATTATAATTTGATCTAGAAAACGAGAGATCTAGATGAGTGGTTGGTGGCTGCGTGTGATGTTTTTTGATGTGTGTGTGTTGGCTGCATAAGAGAATGAGATTAGGGTTAGTTAAAATGAGTTATATTAGGGATTATGATAGGTTATAACTTGGGTGTTGGATCGGACTCATGGACTGTACCACCGGATGTGTATTGCAATTGATGGAATGGGCCAAAAAGTTTAATAACTTCTGATGGGCTGGACGAAAATTTTAAATATGGATTGTTAGTTGGGTTATGATAAGCTAAAAAAATTTATAATCATTATGGGATGAAAATTATTAAATGATATTTTGGTTATTAAATATTCTCACGGGGATACATCTTTGACAAGATCGGAAAAACCATTATCAAAGTTCACTTAACCAAGTAACGAAGGCTAGTTTTGGGCATTTAACCGCAAGATGTGACTACGGCGTTAATTCATTATTACTTATTTGAGGTTGAAGTGGAATATCACGAATGCGTGTACTTAGTATCTGAAGATATCGGGGTTGGTTGGATGCATGATTCTTCGAGATCCTTGTTTGAGCTTTTATCCGTACGAATGATTAAGACTTGATTTGTCTAGTTATACCTGATGTAAGGAGTTACGTTGTTGTGCTTACAGTGTATAGCTATCACTTTAAAGGAGTTACGTTGTAGTGCTCAAGTGTCACAAATAGCTGGGGATAATTCGAGAGAAGTTCATATACAGTTAAGGATGGTTGGATTGGTATATGATTCTACCTTTATTGAAATTCTCAGTATTGGTTCTTAGTCAGACAATAGTGCAAGTTTAAGTCACAATTTCGGGTTATTTTACTTCAATCTCAAGTTTGTCATATTGGGTTTTCTCCATTAGTAGTCACTACAAAGGGCCGTCAGAATGATAATGGGGTCGGTAAAGAGTTAGCTGAGAGGAGTATAAAAGAGTATAGATTTTATCAACATTTATTTCTCACGGTCTATTTAGGGTACTTCACACATATTTGACTAATTGCACATACAGGGTTACGCTGCATCCATTTCCAATGTAATCATAGTGTGTATGCTTCCGATTTCGCGAAGACATCGTGGGGGAAGAGAGAGAGGATGTTCTTTGGCTTTCTTTGAATTCTTTGTGAAAACCTTTATTCCTCCATGAGTTTCTACAATCAGGGGGAAGAAATGAGACGGTCAGTGGTTCAAACGTCTTACTTTGGTGTTATCGTCTCAACTTTCACGGGTTGTTTTATGTGAAGTTACCTACATGTGATGTTTTAACCGCATTATGATGCCTCACACACGATCATATTATCGAGTATTCATATATATACAGGTGATTATTATTCCGATAGACCGCAACAATCAGGGGGAAGAAGTATTATTTCATCTTTCGTGGTTTGTTTGGTGTGAATCATCTACATATGTGAGAAAATCCTGCTGATTTCTTGCATGCTACCCCCGAACGGAGTTTTCGCATTGAGTATAATTGTTATTGAGTGACTAGTCAGATTTGCTTGGTGTGGTTTACGATGTTATCTACAAATTCCGCTGCGTACTTAAAACTTCAAAAGTTAGAAGACATGTTAACTACATCAAAGTTACGAATCTGCTGAAGACGGTTGTCAGTTTAGGGGGAAGCTGATTCAGAAAATTCGCCAAAAAGAAGTGTACGAAGAAGCCACTAAAGACATGCAGCATGAATTGGGGGGGAAGTTAATCCAGTTCATGCATATTACATCATTTTCCTACAAGTGAAGAAAAGTTCTCAAAACGAGGTACAAGATGAAGACAAAGAGCGTAAACTGCAGTCATCCTCAGCATTTGAAGAGCTTATGAAGACTTTATTTTACTTATTTTTGTACTTGTAGGAAATGGTGTAAGTAATCCCTTATGTCGTCCCATTGGGGGAAGATTGTTGGGAATGCTCCTAACACGTAAATGGAATGACATTTACGGGATTGCATTAGTTATCATGTAAGCCTAATACACAGGTACCGAAATTGTCATTATTGTAAAGTGGTGTGTAAGTTAGGCTATATAAGCCCTCCTAGACTTCACTAGGAGGGTGAGACTTAGTTTTGTATCTTCACTTTCATTATCAATAAGAAAACCAAGTTTTCCTTTCTCTCTCTACTCTCTCTCTCTCTAACAATGGAAGCTTTAATCTTCCATCATCCCCGACCTCCCTGATGCGTGGGTTTTGCAACCTTACAACAGGTTTTACCTCTCGAGGGATCTCAAGAGGCTTACAACCCCACCAGGCAGTGTACCTGACCGATGTAGTATAGTGTAGTGGTAAGTACGGGGGATTGATCGTTCTCCACAGGGAATAGTGTTCGTTAGGTGTGAAAGGCTACTCTAATTAGGTCTAAGGGTTGAGGAAGATTCTTTTTATGTTTTTATAATTTTATGAAAGCAAGTAAAATCTCGGGTTTTGAAGGAGTGGGCGGAATTAGTTGCTAGTCAACTAACCCAAATTACTACAAATGCAAATAAAATAAAATAACAAAAATGAAAAGTGGTGAGAAACTTATGTGTAGAGAAATGTGTTTACTTAGATTTCCTTACTCCCTAACTATCTTTCACCGGTTAATTAGTGTGTATTAGTCGCGTGGATGACGGGTGTATTCCTTAATACCATTCGTGGGGTGGCGTACTTACTTCCCCAAACTCTACAAGCTCCTACTTCACTCCTATGTCGAGCCGGCTAGGAAGCTCCTAACATGGGATCACTAGAATTCGCTTGTGCATTAAATACAACCATAAAAACCTTTAGTACGCGTTTGGTTCATGTTTCTTAAGACGTTCAAGCAAGTTACCGAATAGGAAGTTAGCCAGTTTTCTTAAGCCTAACATAGATAAACAATCATCCAATACAACTAACAACACACTAACAACCAATAATCAATAGCTAGGTTTCATTAGATCTAAGCAAACACAAGATAAAATTAGCCTAACATGTTAAACAAAAGACAAGCATAAGATAGAATCAAACAACACATAGACATATTGAATGATTAATTGATAACTTATCTTTCAATGAAACATGGAAGATCTCAAGGCAAGAAGCCCTGAAAAAGTAGCTAAAATCGTCTTAGGGTTTTATCCCAAAATTCCACACACTAAGCTCTCTCCTTAATGACAAAAAATTAGAAAACTATATATAGACTTTGACATCTGACGGCGTCACCTTATGCATTGTGACGCCGTCACCTCGCCGCTTTTAGGGTTCCCGGATGACCATCTTGACGCCGTCCCTCTTTAGCTCTTCAAAAATCCATTCTGGCTTATCAAGGCTTGACGCCGTCGGATCCTAAACGTGACGCCGTCCCCTTATGATTTAAGCCGTGACGCCCTTGATTTAGTTAAAGCGTGACGCCGTCAGAATTCTCATGCAAACTCACTGGCCCGTCATGAGTAAATTTCACATCCAACTTTTCTTGCCAAGGCATGACGCCGTCTGGAGTTAATGTTGACGCCGTCAAAGGTGACTTTCAGCACAATTTTGAGACTTTGCCGTTTTCTTCACTTTTATGCTCCAAAAACGTCCAAAATGCCTCCTTTTCCAGATTTCTCCTCAAAAGTACCTAAAATGACAAAAGGAACGATTTAGGGCAATATTTGATCAAATAAATACGATTTCGGGCTTAAATGACCCCTTAAAAGCGGTACACTTTTCGCCTCATCAAATACCCTTACACTTGAGATTTGCTTGTCCTCAAGCAAATGCGCTTTTATTCTAATCAAAATACAAGTTAGGGGTCATTTAATGCAAACATAAAAGTAATTACAACAAATAATCGTTCCACTTCAATCATAATAAGCACGGAGATTATATACTAGCACCTCACAAGTAGTGTTTAGATACTCACATCTCTCAAGTGTCATCAAAATAAATCTCATAAATGAAAACGGAAAATATCTCTCACTACCTGTCATAGCAAATAGATTACCATAGGCTTGGGAAAGGATCGAAAACCTCCTCCACTAGGCGTAAGCACCAAAGATAAACTATCAAAGAGGGCTTTTAAATGGGTTATAACGTTAGGTGTAGGGAAAAGGAGAACACAGGTTTGGTTGGATAAAGGATATTTTACTGGTGGCGAGTTAAAAATCTTGATCAATTACATGTACTATACAACGTTGCTAAGCCAAGACTAGACTCGATCTTAAGCTAATGAAAGAAAATAACAAAACATAAACATAAAATAAACATAAAATGAAACGGGATGGTAGTCCGTATGTTTTTTTCTACTTTTCTTTTTCTCATTTTTTTGTATTTTTCTTGATTTTTTCGATTTTTTTTTTTTTTTTTTTTTTTTTTTTTTTTTTGCATACACTTTTGCCCTACCATCCAAAATAATACATCATAGGGGCGTTGCATCCCCTTACACTTGAACTTTTACATAACTTTACAAATACTAATCTAATGACTCGAATTAAGATAATTGAAGAACTTGGAGTACTTTTAAAACATTTAGCACATATGGGGGTAATAAATGATGTTCTTCCCCATTACTCCATTACACTAGTACTTTGCCCATGAGTCCCAATCGTCCCAAAACAATATGTACAAGGATATGACTCGACTTAGCAACCATGTAATCAATTAGATAATTAACTTGGGTTTAAACAAATGTTGTAACAATAATGCACTAAAAATGAGTGCATACAAGGTAGGCTAAGGCGATTTGGGTGTACATTTTAGTGGGGTGTAACAAATTCTTCCTTTAAGTAAAATGCTTAAAGGTCGAAACGAAAAGATAGGCTCTGAGGGGTGTACTAGGGGTATCGTGTACTAAAAATGAGTACAACGCAAAGGGTGTGGGAGAATTACTTGACCAATGTAGCCAATGTAATTATAACAAAAACACAGGTGTAAAACAATGGGTTAATCCTAATGCCTCTTATCATGTAGTAAATCTAACTACACGAATGTAGTCTCACTTGTGGCCTTGGAATGGTCCTAACGCAAGTTCTAGAATCTAAGTGCTACCGGTACACACATCATAGCATAAATGCTTTTCCTACCAATTCTAGGGGTGAACCTCACATATTTGGGGGTGGAAAATTTTTTAGTGGTACGGTTTTTGTGCTAGTCATATAACTCCTATCCGTGAGACGCTTATTAGGATCAAAGTTTCACTCCTATATGTTGTAAAAAATTTTAAATTTGGCACTAAAATTACCTTAACAAGTATTTCTCTCAGTTTTATTACACATCTACCATCAAACAAACAAAAATCAAGCGCAATTGTATTCTCAAAAATCGTACTTTTACCCTCCCCTTACACTTAAGATGAACATTGTCCCCAATGTTCAAATAACAAGATGTAAAAGCATAAAGTAAAAGAATGAAATCAAATACTCCCCTGATTCGCTCGTTGGATAATGAAATTACACGGTTAAATCTTCCTCCAAAGAGAATGTTGAAGCTCCATGACTAATGCATCGCCATAAGCTTGATTCAAAACATTTCCTTGTCCAAAATAACCTGTTGAACCTGAGAAAACAAACACGAAAACCTGCATAACATCGGCGGGATAAAATCTATATATAAGGATATAATGCTTGTGGAATGATAATTTTGCAGATTCCTGGAGATTATAAGTTGGAGATTTTAATAAAAACTTTTTAAAAACAAAAATTTCAAAAATTTCTGAAAATTAAATCTGACGCCGTCAGGTTATAACCCCTGACGCCGTCAGAAATGACCTGACAAAAATTCTCATTTTAAGTTTCCGGAAAATTTCTGGAAAAACCTTTACCTTACTTCCTGGAAATCCTGCAAAACATCATTATGACTCGATACAAGCATTTGACTCAAACAAATACGGATATGTATGTTAATTTATTATTATTACGATTCATGTTCATATGTGTTCTAATAAACCGATTTAGATTTCCCTTACACTTATCTTTTGCAAAATACCTTTATATGTAGTTAAGACGAAGTTAAAAACAAAATAAAGCATTTTCACAAATTAGTTTTGAACATGAATCAATAAGAATAAAAATTAAACACACATACGGAAACAAATAAAATCAAACAAACAAATAAATAAACACACAAAGCAAATAAAACAAATAAAGCTTGGGTTGCCTCCCAAGAAGCGCCTTTCTTTATTAACGAGTCTTGTAGCTAGACTCAAAGTCACGCTACCCTATGTAAGTAAGCTCGTCATCAAGGACGTCTTTAGGGTTAAGCTTGGATTGAAGTTTCCTATTGGTCCGCTCAGTACGATATGTCTTTTCAAACTTCTCTCCATCCGGGTCATACAATGTCATCTTGATATGCCATGACCCATCTCCATCATTGGGTGGTTTATCCCAATTCCACTTATGATCATCTTCCTCACAAATCCACTTATTCATTCCTAGGTTAATTGGCAAAACTCCTAGGAAATCAATCATCCTTCTAAAAACTAGAGGGTCTTCAAATGGATCCAATTCGGTGTCCCTAGCCAAGAGTTGCTCTACCGAATGCGTTCGGTTAACAAAGTCCTCTTCTAGGTAAAATGGGCGTTGGGGTCCTATGAAGTCTCTATCGATCCAAGGTCCATATCTAGATGGTCTCCTATTTAATTCTAACCAATGGGGTGTCGGTTCCTCACTAGTATCATAGGCATGTTTCTTAACATCATAGACTGACCAAGTATCCCCTTCTCCTACCGCTATCTTGGATTCCTTACAATCAATCATAGCACTAGCGGTCGCTAAAAATCCTCTACCTATTAACAAGGGGCATGTAGGGTCGCTAACCATATCAAGGACGTGGAAATCGGCTAAAATGGTTAGTTTTCCAATGTGCACTAACACGTCCTTAACTACTCCAACCGGGTAAGCAACACTTCCATCCGCTAAGCCTATTATCACTTCGGTTTCTTCAAGTTTTCCAAGTTTTAGAGAGGTGTAGAGAGGTAACAGAAGTAGGTTAAGGCTTGATCCAAGATCGGCTAATGTATCATAAGCCTCCGAATTACCGATCTTGCAAGGTAGAACAAATAAGCCCGGATCATCTAACTTCTTAGGTAGCTTGTTTTGAACAAAGGCGGTCCCTTTTTCGCCTAACTTGAGCTTCTTCTCATCAACAACCGGACTTTCAAGGTGGAGCTCCTTGAATTCATCGTCAAGGTTTTGAGTGGGAGGTGTTTCAACTATGTTGTTGACCAATTTGGATGTCATAACTTCTTGGTCACTTGGAATGATTTGGGTTTGTTTGAAACACGTGCTCATGGAATTGACCGAATAATATTGTGGACAAGAACTAGGGGACGAAACCGATGAAATAGCGTTGACGTTTAGTTTCGGGTTCTTGACCGTGTTGCTAGGGAGTGCTCCCATTTCTCGGTCATTGAGGGCTTTCAACAAGGTGTCAATCTTGTCGGTCATCTCGCTTTGTTTCTGTTTGAAATCGGCTTCAAACTTGGCTAAACGAGCTTCTTGAGATGCCATAAATTGAGACATCAATCCTTCAAAGTTATTGGTACTACCATTGCCGGAAGGATTGTTGTTGAAAGTACGGTTCGAGTTGGAACCGCTTGATTGGAAACGATTAGGTGGGTTGGAAGAATTGATTTGTTGTGAGTTTTGGTTTTGTTTCCACCTAAGGTTCGGGTGATTTTTCCATGAGGGGTTGTATGAATCACCATAATGGTTTGGCTCGGGCTTGAAAGTGGACCACTTGTCTCCCGCTCCGTCGGTACGCGAGGATGCGTAGTCCACAAAAGCTTGTTCGGGGAGTTCCATGCAATCACGAGTGTCGTGGGGACCACTACATAATTCACATGAAGAAGTGATTTTGTTCACTTGGCTTGAAGGTTTAGGAGCCTCGTAGGATTTCATGAGAAACTTGACTTGGTCTTCAAGTTCTACGATCCTACGGTCGGAAGTGCTTGAATTGTTCAAAGGCAAAGATATTGCCTTGACCGTTTTATTCAAATCACGGGGATCACTCCAACTTTCGTTGTCATAAAGAGCAAGATCCTCTAGGAGAGCCCATGATTGTTCCGCACTTAGATCACGTAGCTTGCCACCGGCCGATTGGTCAATGGTTTGCCTCGTGGAAAGATTGATATGGTCATAGAAGATTTGGACTTGGAGCCAAAGTTCTATGCCATGGTGAGGGACTTTTTGGAGTAAGTCCTTGAATCGAGTCCATGCCTCGTAGAGAGTTTCGCCTTGACGTTGTTGGAACATCAAGATATCATTCCTTAGCTTGGTAGTTCTTCCCGGTGGGAAAAACTGAGCAAGGAAACGAGTGGTGAGATCATCCCAAGAGGTAATGGATCCTGCGGGTTGACGTTCTAGCCACTGACTAGCTTGGTCCCGCAAAGAGAATTGGAAGAGACGCAATCGGGTCGTCTCTCGAGTGGCAACATCAAGGTCTATAGAATCAACGATTTTAAGAAAGTCCTTGAGATGTTGATTAGGATCTTCAGAACGAAGTCCATGGAATGCGCATCCGCTTTGCACCAACCGGATGGTGTCGGATCGCAAGGGTGTGATATTGGCTCCTTGAGTGAGCTCAATGGTATTTCGATAGCCATGGTGGCTAGGACGGGAATACTCTCCTAAAGTACGGGCTCTAGGAGGTGGTGGTGGTTGTTGTGGTGGTGGGTTGTGTGGGTTAAGGATATTACCATCTTCCATGATGTCGGACGGTAATGGTTACGAACAAAGACACGAAGAAAATAGATAGACTAAAGAAAACCTAGAAAAATAAAATAAAAATCTCACTAGAAAGGAATCTAGTGAGTAGACCTAATAGAAATAAAAATTCAACCTAAACAATAACTATTCCCCGGCAACGGCGCCAAAAACTTGATGCGTGGGTTTTGCAACCTTACAACAGGTTTTACCTCTCGAGGGATCTCAAGAGGCTTACAACCCCACCAGGCAGTGTACCTGACCGATGTAGTATAGTGTAGTGGTAAGTACGGGGGATTGATCGTTCTCCACAGGGAATAGTGTTCGTTAGGTGTGAAAGGCTACTCTAATTAGGTCTAAGGGTTGAGGAAGATTCTTTTTATGTTTTTATAATTTTATGAAAGCAAGTAAAATCTCGGGTTTTGAAGGAGTGGGCGGAATTAGTTGCTAGTCAACTAACCCAAATTACTACAAATGCAAATAAAATAAAATAACAAAAATGAAAAGTGGTGAGAAACTTATGTGTAGAGAAATGTGTTTACTTAGATTTCCTTACTCCCTAACTATCTTTCACCGGTTAATTAGTGTGTATTAGTCGCGTGGATGACGGGTGTATTCCTTAATACCATTCGTGGGGTGGCGTACTTACTTCCCCAAACTCTACAAGCTCCTACTTCACTCCTATGTCGAGCCGGCTAGGAAGCTCCTAACATGGGATCACTAGAATTCGCTTGTGCATTAAATACAACCATAAAAACCTTTAGTACGCGTTTGGTTCATGTTTCTTAAGACGTTCAAGCAAGTTACCGAATAGGAAGTTAGCCAGTTTTCTTAAGCCTAACATAGATAAACAATCATCCAATACAACTAACAACACACTAACAACCAATAATCAATAGCTAGGTTTCATTAGATCTAAGCAAACACAAGATAAAATTAGCCTAACATGTTAAACAAAAGACAAGCATAAGATAGAATCAAACAACACATAGACATATTGAATGATTAATTGATAACTTATCTTTCAATGAAACATGGAAGATCTCAAGGCAAGAAGCCCTGAAAAAGTAGCTAAAATCGTCTTAGGGTTTTATCCCAAAATTCCACACACTAAGCTCTCTCCTTAATGACAAAAAATTAGAAAACTATATATAGACTTTGACATCTGACGGCGTCACCTTATGCATTGTGACGCCGTCACCTCGCCGCTTTTAGGGTTCCCGGATGACCATCTTGACGCCGTCCCTCTTTAGCTCTTCAAAAATCCATTCTGGCTTATCAAGGCTTGACGCCGTCGGATCCTAAACGTGACGCCGTCCCCTTATGATTTAAGCCGTGACGCCCTTGATTTAGTTAAAGCGTGACGCCGTCAGAATTCTCATGCAAACTCACTGGCCCGTCATGAGTAAATTTCACATCCAACTTTTCTTGCCAAGGCATGACGCCGTCTGGAGTTAATGTTGACGCCGTCAAAGGTGACTTTCAGCACAATTTTGAGACTTTGCCGTTTTCTTCACTTTTATGCTCCAAAAACGTCCAAAATGCCTCCTTTTCCAGATTTCTCCTCAAAAGTACCTAAAATGACAAAAGGAACGATTTAGGGCAATATTTAATCAAATAAATACGATTTCGGGCTTAAATGACCCCTTAAAAGCGGTACACTTTTCGCCTCATCACTAAGTAATCCCTTATGTCGTCCCATTGGGGGAAGATTGTTGGGAATGCTCCTAACACGTAAATGGAATGACATTTACGGGATTGCATTAGTTATCATGTAAGCTTAATACACAGGTACCGAAATTGTCATTATTGTAAAGTGGTGTGTAAGTTAGGCTATATAAGCCCTCCTAGACTTCACTAGGAGGGTGAGACTTAGTTTTGTATCTTCACTTTCATTATCAATAAGAAAACCAAGTTTTCCTTTCTCTCTCTACTCTCTCTCTCTCTAACAATGGAAGCTTTAATCTTCCATCATCCCCGACCTCCCGAATCACAATAATCAACCTAAAACACGATCCAACAAGGATAAATTAGACAGGTTGAATATAATGTTGGTGGATGCTCGCCGTGCTCTTGAACAAAGGCGTCGTTAATTATGTGACAATGGTTTATCTCTAGTGAAGGGTGTAGTTGTCGGGAAAGGTTTTGTTGGTTATTAATTTTTTATTTGAGTCAAGCATGGTCGAAGTGTATGTACAATTTTTTAATCTAATCAGTGAACTACTGGTTTTAAGTTCACATAACTGTCTCTGATGAACAATGAGGTTGCATATAAGAAAAAAAAACAAACTCTTTAGAAAGAATTAATAATAGTTGTATTTATCAACACTTTTTAAAAAATACAGTAATAAAATATTATTCAACCACAAATGTGATAAGTAAATAATAAAATATTATTCAACCACAAATGTGATAAGTATAAACTAACACCCCGGTAATGATGACTATCAAGATCATTACTACTGACAAACATCAAATCAAATAGTAACCGCCTAGAAAAAGTATAGCCTGAAACATAGAGTGTCATTATTAGATTCCTGCAACATTTGTGATAAATAAAATACTGTAAATAATATGGAGTAAAGCATTAACACAAAACAAACATCATATGTAACATATAAATAACTAAACTTTATTAAAACAACCATAACAATGTCATAAGTTGATTGTTTGGGGTTCAATTTATGAGTTCTGTAAATTCCAGATTGACCAAATAATCGTCGTCAATGTCATGACCGGAAGCACGCATCTGATTAACTAATATTAATGCCTTTGTCCAATTTAGATGACAATTTCTAGATATCACGAACACTCAATACTTTGCTTCCATACTTTGTAATTAACCAATCAAAAATCGACTCAAAATCATTATCGCCTGTAAAAAACATTAAAATATCATAAACGTAAATATTTATTGTATCATACACGTTAATTATTAAAAATAATTGTTACCGTCCTTGGTTTATATCAGAATGAATTTCGGTTTGTAGTTTTTTGTTGCCAAGACTTTCATTTGATGAAAGTTCATTCGTCTAAGCGTTTTTTTTTTTTTTTTAATTAGGATTTGAGTCAGACATTTTCATACGATGTTTAAAAAATATATCTCTCATTAGGCGAATATATATAGATTCATATTAGGGTTTCATATTCATATTCCAATGGATAACATAATTTAAATATATTTAAAAAACTACCGAAGAAAACTATCGTTTTTAAAAGAATTACAAACTTTTCCCTAAATTCACGAGATTTAAATTAATACTAAATAATAAATTAAGAAACTATATCGTCATATTCAATTAAAGAATTAATAATGGACATTAATATCGTCATATTCAATTAAACCATTAACAATGGGCATTAGAATTAAAATATTTTTATACCGTAAAATAAATATAGAATAAAATATTGTTTTCCTTCATTGATATTAGATGGTCAATATTCCTATAAAAAATCATTCATTCAACTTCATTTACCAATATTTTTAAATTTTTTATTTTGTTTGTAGCAATTCAAAGTTTTTAAATTAATTTGTTATGTTTTTTTCCCTTTGGATTTGTAGAAGATCTTAACTTTTCAATGTATTATTTCAATCAGAACCAATAAAATAAGCAAATCAACGTTAATTGATTAGTTCTCTTATTATATGAAAAATTATTTCCATCACATAAAACTAAATAATCACATCAACATTAATTGGTTGTATCAGAAACTGACCATAACCAACTACCAGTATTTAAAAAAAAAAATAATGGTAGAAATTCAAATTAAAGCTTTTAAATTAATTTGTGTATGTTTTTTCCCCTTTGGATTCGTAGAACATCTTAACTTTTCAATATATTATTTCAATCAGAAACAATAAAATAAGCAAATTAGAACATCTTAACTTTTAAATGTATTATTTCAATCAGAAACAATAAAATAAGCAAATCAACGTTAATTGATTAGTTCTTTTATTATATGAAAGATTATTTCCATCACATAAAACTAAATAATCACATCAATATTAATCGGTTGTATCATAAACTGACCATAACCAAACACACAACAGCAAATTAAACAACAAATTACCAACAACAATGAGAACCCTTTCACATCATGTCCCAACACACTCTTAAATGATAAGTAAATCAACAAAAACATAAACACACAAACAATTTATCCAACACACTCTTAAATGATAAGTTAATCGACAAAAACATAAACACACAAACAATTTATCATTAAAAAATCACGTTGACATAAGAAACTACTAAACCACATTTAATCTAAACATTTTTCAAAAAACATATTCTTATTATATACCATATCTTTTACGATACTAGTTGTCATAAGAAAAATTTTGTTCAATGTGATCGTTTTCTTCTTTTGAAGAGTTGTCTCCAACAATGTTGTAGCCAAAATTCAATGTTTGTTGATTATTATCAACATCATGTTCAGAGTCCATTCCACCCGATTCTGAATCATTGTCCTCATCAGTATTATCAACATATGACTCCTCATCTTCTACCATTGGAATATGCGCATGCCATGGACCCAAATCACGCGTCCATTCCCTCTCGAACCAAGTATATGGACTGTAAAAAACTGGACCATAACAACTATGACTTACGTACAGATCGATCTCATGTTCATTGTTTTCAGTGCTTATCAAAACCTGAAGATCAATTTCTTTTTCAATAGGCATAAGACCACCATCTACCGAAAACACTGCTTGCTTGCCAGGAACTCTATAATACAACTTCTCAAGTATGTTGTATTCAGCGAGGTTTGTTGAAATCAAATCTTCAATAAAACTCAAATTTATGTACCTTACTTCTATTGATGGCAATTTTACTTCATCACCACCCCAATAAAAAATGTGGATCCTATCAGTTATAATCCTTCCACCATAATGAATGCATACATTTAACATTCTCGATGCAAGACCGACATGGACACTGTTTGTATTTTTAAAAATACGTCAAAGACAGGGTATATGACATATATAATAAAAAATATATATAGATTATAACTTACTTGTTTGGCCGATGATTGTGGTTACTGTCAATTAAACCTGGAAATTCAGAGTGTTGTATTCTTGTGTTGCGTGTGTTCCCTGAACAGGGTGTATATAATCAATGAGTACCGGATATTCACTTGAAATCATGTTATCACTTTCCAATAGAAACTATTCGACCCTATGTCTGGGTTACACGAATATCTCTATTGGATAAGACCAAGTGGTGTGCTTGCTTTAGACACAAATCAAGAACCTGTTCGCTTTCAAGTGTTTAGGGTTTGTATGTTGTATATCCATGCAGTTATGTTATGATCTCTATTTATAATAGAGATTACTCAAACCTAGCCCATGGAATTATGAGTGATTAACAGCCCATTAATCATACCATAATAGTTTCCATAATATCAGAGATTAGTGGTTATACCAGCAGTACTAATTTATGCCCAGCAGTACTAACTTATGCCCAGCAGTACTAACTTTGCCCAGCAGTACTAACTTATGCTCAGCAGTACTAACTTTAATACTAGCAGCATTAACACTACCGACAGTACTAACTTCAGTACTAGCAGTAATAACTCTGTAAAGGACTAAACCTTCTGATGAGTTACTCCAAACCACTATTAGAGTCAGGGTGTTCAGGGACCTGATGGGTGTACACTCTGTACCTCCTAACCCATTACCAGGTGTGAGTCAGTACCCTCAAGTGCACTAAATTTTCAAACAATCCTCCCCAAATTTAGTTCACTTCCTTTGCATGAAAATTAAACATAAAACAAAACATGTGCATAAATGAAAATATCTTGAAGATTGAATTCCCATCTTAGTACATTACACGTTCGAATATTCGAGAATAAGGGTGTTCTAAGAATTGAACCCTTCAACCCATATGAATACCTGAAGATAAAATACACACAAGTTTTCAAACAGTTAAATGCTCCTGACACTAAATAAGCCATGTGTCCATATCCAATTCATAAATGTTGTAAAAGCTAAAAGTCCATAGCTCCCTGAAGCGGTAAAACTTCAACATTCACATAGGTGGTTCCTCTTTATTCATGATCCTGCTTAGCACTTTTTCAAAGAAATTAACCATTGAGAAGTAAAGACTTCATCCTCCTTTTTAGCAGGTTTCGAGCATAACATTGGGATGTTTGTAAAACATGTGCTTCAGTCCACTAAATGTTCAGCTTTCCACATTGAACTTAGCTCCCAAGTTTCCTGAGGAGGGAGTTGGGTTTCTTAGCATTTAGTGACTAAGTTGGACTTTAAACCCATCCCTTTAGCAGAATTTAAAACCAAGTCTCTAGCCAATCCCTTCGTCAAGTGATCATCTAAGTTTTTTTGAGATCTAACAAACTCTATAGATACCACCCCATTCATGATAAGCTCATGAATCATGCTATGCCTGACACCTAAGTGTCTAGACTTCCCATTGTACATCTGGCTATAAGCCTTAGCCAATGTAGCAGCACTATCACAACGGATAGAAATAGGTGCCACTACAAAAAAACAGGCTTTCAGAGACTGAATTTCTAGGGACTGATGTATCAGTCGCTGATACATAGCATCGGTAACTGAACCATCAGTTACTGGTACTTTTAAGGACTGACCTTTTATTGACTGATTGCGGCGACTAAAAATCAGTCCTCGATTCAGTGACCCTATATCTGAGACTAAATTTCAGTTACTAATATGCCTGTACGGGAAAAAAATTTGGAGGAAAATTTGTTAGTGACTGAATAAAGGTGACAATTCAGTCCTTAGTACATGTACATCATATCTAAGACTAAATTTCAGTTACAAATATAATTGCGCAATAAAAAATTTTGGCGGAAAATTTGTTAGTGAATGAATTATAGTCACAGTTCGGTCCCTAATACATGGAGATCATAGCTAAGACTAAGTTTCAGTTACAAATATGTCTACACAATAAAAAGGTTTGGAGGGAAAAATTTTAGTGACTGAATTTCAGTCACAACTGCGTCCCTATTACATGGACATCATACCTAAGACTAAAATTCAGTTACAAATATGTTTGCGCAATAAAAAAAGTTTGGAGGAAAATTTGTTAGTGACTGAATTTGAATCACAACTCAGTGCCTAATACATGGACATCATAGCTAAGACTAAAGTTAGTTAGAAATACGTATGCAAAATAAAAAAACTTTTGAGAGAAAATTGTTTATGACTAAATTTTAGTCCCACATGTACCTCTTATACATGGGTAGGGGTGTTATCGGGTCGGTTATCGGGTTATCGGGTTTGTTGGGTCGGATTGAGTCGGGTTTGGATTTTTTAAAAACTCACCCGACACCTGACCCGATAAGGATTCGGGTTATCGGGTTCGGGTGGTAGTCGGGTCGGGTTATGTCGGGTCGGGTGATTCGGGTTATCGGGTGACCCGATTAAGTAGCAGTTTTACAATAGAAACAAGTATATATTTTTTACACAAAAAAATGTCATCATTTCGAGTAGCATGATTTTTTTGCAAAGTAGCAAATGTTGTACAATATCATTTAAGAAGTTACGTAGTACAATATCATCATTAACTTTCTGGGGAGTATGCTAACCTTCGCTACCCATTTGAAGAGCCTCAGCAAATGAAGTTGCACCAACTGGAAAAGTTTCATGAATTCTTGCATGGCAAGATTATTTCCAGCATGGCTTCCTCCATTAATCACATTAAATGTTGGAACTGGCATAACTAGTTCTTTCGTTCCTGATATTTCTTGAATGTGTTTGTATAGGGGTATTCCTTTTGCTCCTTCACCAGCTCTGCATACACTAAGGGATTAGTCTTTATCGGGTTGACCCGATAACCCGATAGTATTTTTTATTTAACCCGAACCCGACCCGATAACACTTTCGGGTTATCGGGTCGGGTCAAAATAACCCGACTATATTTTTTGACCCGATTAGACCGACTTAGTCTATCGGGTTCGGGTTCGGGTTCGGGTCGGGTCAACCCGACCCTACAGACACCCCTTATACATGGGCAACATATTTAAGACTAAAATTCAGTTACAAATATGTCTACACAATAAAAAGGTTTGTAGGGAAAATTTGTAGTGACTGAATTTCAGTCACAGCTGAGTCCCTATTACATGGACATCATACATAAGACTAAAATTCAGTTACAAATATGTCTGCGCAATAAAAAAGGTTTGGAGGAAAATTTGTTAGTGACTGAATTTCAATCACGATTCAGTCCCTAAATTGTGGTTGATAGGGCTGCACCGATGGTGGTTGCTGCCGGTGATGAGAAAATACCTTTTTTTTTTTTTTTTTTAACGACAATGATGAGAATAATAGTTTTAAATAAATCATAGTGTTTTTTAATGGTTTTAATAAACATGTTTAGTCTATTGACTAAATTGTTTTTAGAAAAAATTACACGGATGGTCCTTGTGTTTACACGGATTTCAAGTTTGGGTGCTATTTCATTTTATTTACGCCAGACATACCTAATTTGGCAAACGTTTCACGAGTTTGGTCCCTATCTTGGATGGGCGTTAACTTTGACCGTTAAGTGTATAAATATTATTTGCCCGTTAGTCCCTCCGTTAGTTTTGTTTGCATCGTTAGTCCTATATGTTGGTCAAGGGTCAACTCAAATGGTCCATTTAGATATAATTTGATCTGCCACTTCTAGGAGTTTTGGACTGGTTCAAAAATATATAAAAATACCGTTCTACTCGGTTTTTCGTGCTCTTTCGTCCGATTCTTTACGTTTTCGTCCGATTTTTTACGTTTTCGTCCGATTCTTTACGTTTTCGTCCGATTCTTTATGTTTTCTCCCGAATTTTTACGTTTTCGTCCGAATTTTTACGTTTTCGTCAGAATTTTTACGTTTTCGTCCGATTCTTTACGTTTTCGTCCAAATTTTTACGTTTACATCCCAATTTTTACGTTTTCGTCCGAATTTTTACGTTTTCGTCTGTTTTTTTAAGTTTTCATCCGTTTTTACGTTTCTTAGGTTTTTTTTACTTTTCGTCATTTTTTTACGTTTTCTTAGGTTTTTTTATGTTTTCGTCCGATTCTTTAATTTTTCGTCCGATTCATTTAAGTTTTTTCCTATACTTTACGTTTTCGTCTGTTTTTTATAAGTTTTGGTCTGAATTTTTATTTTTCGTATTTTTGTTTCGTCCTTTTTTTACGTTTTCGTCTTTTTTTAAGGTTTTCATCTATATTTTTACGTTTTCCACCGTTTTTACAAAAAATACTTTTTTTTTAAAAAAATTACTTTTTTTTTTAAGAAAAAATAATTTTTCTAAAAAAATTGATTTCGAAAAAAAAATTAATTTTTGTAAAAAAATTAATTTCGCAAAAAAATTAATTTTCGAAATTAATTTTAAAATTATTTTAGAAAAATTTAAATTTCTTTCGAAATTAATTTAAAAATATTTAGAAATTTTAAAAAACATTAATTTTAAAAAAATCTAATTTTATAAAAATTAATTTAAAAAATAATTTAAAAATATTTTTTTCATAAATATTTTTTTAAAAAAAATTCATTTTTTTGTATAAAGAAAAATTAATTTTTTTTAGAAAATTAATTTTTTTTTCGAAATAAATTTTTTCAAATTAATTTTTTTACAACGGACGAAAATGTAAAAAACAGACGAAAACGTAAAAATCTTGATGAAAACCTTAAAAAACCGACGAAAACGATAAAAACGAACGAAATCGTTAAAAAGATATACAAAAACGTAAAAAATAGACCAAAACGAAAAAAAACAGACGAAAACGTAAAGTATCGGAAGAAAACATAAAGAATCGGACGAAAACCTAAAGAATCGGACGAGCGTAAAGAATCGGACGAAAACATAAAAAAACCCTAAGAAAATGTAAAAAAACGGACGAAAACGTAAAAAAAACCTACGATAACGTAAGAACGGACGAAAACGTAAAAAAAAGACGAAAACGTAAAAATTCGATGAGAACGTAAAATTTTGGACGAAAACGTAAAGAATCGGATGAAAACGTAAAAATTCGGACGAAAATGTAAAAATTCGGACGAAAACATAAAGAATCGGACGAAAACGTAAAGAATCGGACGAAAACGTAAAAAATCGGACGAAAACGTAAAAAATCGGACGAAAACGTAAAGAATCGGATGAAAAAGTTAAAAGTCGGACGAAAACATAAAGAATCGGACGAAATAAAGTGCCAATTCGTATATTGTCATTATACACAAAAAATACGTTAACACTAATGTATGTATATGATTAATATATTTGTGAAATAAAGAAGTTATATGTAATTATGGGTTAAGTTCATAAGCAAACTTTCAAAAATATCTCGATTTAGTAAATGAACTTTTTTAATTACCAATTTAGGTATTGAAACCGATTGGTTTGTACATATTTACTAAACAATATCGGCTAAATATCCAATTTTTTTTCTTTTACTCTCACTTGTTAAATCTAACTAGGATTTTTTACCCATTAATCGTCACCTGATCTATTTGTAAGGGTAAGTATCCTTACCTTAATAACATTTTCCCCATTTTTCCCCAAATCAAAACCCTAATCCCTTTTCACCCCAATTCAACTATGTCTTCTTCTTTATCTTACTTTCTTTCTAATTGCACTCGCGATTGTGATCTCCCTTTAAAGGTTTTAACTGCATGGACCCCCACTAATCCGGTAGAAAATTTCTAATTGCACTCGCGATTGTGATCTCATGTATTACCATATCATCCCGACTCATTCGTTTAACATCTCATGTATAATGATATCATCTCGACCCATTCGTTTAACATCTCATATATAACCATATCATCTCGACTCATTCGTTTAACATCTCATAAATAATTTTACATTTATGTATATTCAAATCATGTATAACGATATAATATCAACCCATCCGTTTAATATCTCATATATATCCATAGCATCTCGACTCATTTGTTTAACATTTATGTATATTCAAATCATTTATATTTAATTAAATCATTTATAACTAATTTAAATCATTTATAATTAATTTAAATAATTTTGTAATCATTTATAATTAATCTACATAATTTTGTAATAATTTATAAGTAATTTTAATTATTTATAAACAATTTAAACTATTTTTAAGTTATTTATAATTAAGTTACATCATTTTTTTTCTTAAAACAAAATTGTGATACACAACATGTCAACATTACAAAAACAAATAATTTTGTGAAAATTTTGTTTACTCCTTTACCCCGCTAAATATTTTCGTGAAAAATTTGTTTGCCCCGCCAAAGGTAAAAAACAAAAATTAAAACAGTTTTCACAAAAACTGGATCTGAATCTAACTCATCTCATTCTCATATCATCTTCATCCTCCCATCCGAAACCACCACACACACCACTGTGTGTGTTTTTTTTTTTTTTTTTTTTTTTTATTCATCCTTCATCCTGCTGTTGATAATTCCAACCCTAATAATTACCCACTTCAATTGAATTAATACCCGCTGCTGCTTCCTTTTATCTTCTGCTGTAAGTGATTGAAACTCTAACTTCCTTTCATTTGCTTTATTTCATACAAGCTCACCAATTAAATAAGTACCACTTAGTATGAGTTTTTATTTTTATTGTTTTCATTGATTTAGGTCCAGTGTTTCGCAATTTGTACTAATGTGGGACTGAAAAAAAAGTTATTACATTTATGTGTTTAAATGGGGGATTTTCGTGTTATAAGTAATTACCATGGTTTCCCACCTTTTGGCCGTCTACCTTTTCAGGAGGTTAGCATGGCCACTTGGGGTCATTTGCACCTAGCACAATTTAGTGGTATTAGTCACAAAGGCGTTCACCACTAGGAATGTTAGTTCACAAAATTGTAGAAGGTGAAAATGAATTACTTATTTATTATGCTTAAACGTGAAGAAGTAGCATTGTTAAGTAGTGAGATTGGAAGTGTGCGGAGAATCAACTTTGTCGTCGTTCATTTTTTTATATAGGAATGGAACCTATTGTGTTTGGGTGTATGCATTTTTGACTTGGTGATATCCTTTAAACATAGAAACTACGTCTTCTAGCATCTGAACATATGCTTATGTAATTATTTGTAACAATTTACCACAATTGCTTGTTGCTTATTTCTATCTTACACAGTGAACTGTATAGTTTATAAGTACGCAAAAATGCCTGTGTTTTGCCTCAATAACATTTAATTAAAATATGCCTCCTCTAGTTAGTTTTCACTACCTTTGTGTCGTTTTTAGCTTTTCAGATCTCACAGCTGTTTTAATTCGAGCGTATATCTATTAACAACCTCACTAATCTACCAGAACTTTCTTTCGTTAGCTATGGCAACCAAACTTATCAAAAGAATAACTTCCAACCCACCACATTCACTTCTTTCCTTCCGACACAAAACGACGTCCTCCCAGTATGTGGCTTCTAGAATTCGAGATGCCACTTTTGAAAAGTTCATGGACAAGTACAAGGATCTACTGAAAATTGTCGCCATTCAAGACCTTATCTTAGCAAATCCCAACAACAACCCGCCTTCGGTCTCGGTCGATTTCCTCAACCGCCTTTCTCAAAAGCTCCACCTCAACCGTGGCGCCACTGCCTTTTCACGAAAGTACCCTCGAATATTTGACATCTTCTATGATGCTTCCCTCTCTCAACCCTTTTGTAAATTAACTCCAGCCGCGAAGCAAATATCACATGAAGAATCTTTAGCTATTCACAATGCACACGGCCTATTTATCCTGTTTGACCCATTCTCTTTGTATATCTTTTGTATGACCCATTTGACCACTTGATATAAACCCAAGTTGACCCATTAACACATAAACTGATCTTAATTGCCACCTGTATCTGCTATGCTTGGTTTTGTTGTGTATGTTGAATAAGTTTAATTGTCAGGTTTATGTGCATAGAAGTGGGAGAACCGCTAGAGCTTCTGCTGATGGATGCAGCATAGCTCTTAGCTCCCCAAATGTTAGGGAAGGACATGCAGAGGATACTGAAAACTGTGTTACAGCTACAAGCTTTCAAAGGAAGAAAAGGCAGACTTTTGTATTCTCTGCTACCATTGCCCTATCTTCTGATTTTAGGAAAAAGCTCAAACATGGATCTGTGAAAGCAAAATCAGATGGTGAATTAAATTCAATTGAAGCACTCTCTGAACGGGCGGGGATGCGATCTAATGCTACTATTATAGATCTGTCAAATGCTTCAATTATGCCAAATAAACTCGAGGAGTCATTTATTGAGTATGCACTTATTTTTCTCTTGCGTTTTTTTAGTATGACCAAAATTTTACTAGTAGCTTTATAGCACACTCTAATTCGTTATGTTATTTTAATATTTTAATTTTTTTAATGGCTTCTTAGGAGTTATCTTGGTTTAATGAGAGATTTCTACTGTTTTACATACTAATGAGTCATGAACATGAACTTACAGGTGCAAGGAAGAGGATAAAGATGCGTATTTGTATTATATATTGTCTGTACATGGACAAGGACGAACTATTGTATTTTGCACATCCATTGCAGCTCTGCGTCATATTTCTTCTCTTTTGAAACTTCTTGAAGTCAATGCTTGGACACTTCATGCACAGATGCAGCAACGTGCTCGCCTCAAGTTTTTATATATATATATATATATATATATATATATATATATATAGGGGGACTTTCTTTTCAGAACTACCTTATCTGCGAGAACTGACAGAACCATCAAAAACATACATGCACGCCTTTTAAAATAAAATAAAAATACACGCAAATCATCAATAATCGTAAGTATCCACCTATGTTCTTCAATATCATCATGAACTATCCTCTTTTTTCACAAAAACCTTACACACGGCCGCAATATTGTCGTTGCACGCCTTATAAGAACATACATGCACACCTTCAAAGAAAAATTTTGTATTTCCAATTTTTTATCAAATTCTTTAGAACAACGTTGTTTTTTTAAAAACATATATGTTGTTTTTCGAACATATGTGCAAAAATACAATTATTGAAGGCGTGCATGTATGTTTTTAGTGGTTCTGTCAGTTCTCGCAGATAAGGTGGTTCTGAAAAGAAAGTCCCACTATATATATATATATATAATATTTAATTCATTTCATTGCATTGCCATATAAAGAATATCGTCACTGTAAAAATCCAGTTACTATTATACTTCGATTTTTTTATATGTTTAAAGTCTAGTTTTGATCTTGGATTTAATTGTAGGCAATTGATCGTTTTCGTGGAAATGAGCATGGTGTACTTCTTGCTACGGATGTTGCTGCTAGGGTCTTGATATTCCTGGTGTTCGGACTGTTGTTCATTACCAACTTCCTCACTCTGCAAAAGTAAGCTAATTTATTTATCATTTTTTTTAAAGTTACTTTTCAATAATTAATGCACACGGCCTATTTATCCTGTTTGACCCATTCTCTTTGTATATCTTTTGTATGACCCATTTGACCACTTGATATAAACCCAAGTTGACCCATTAACACGTAAATTGATCTTAATTGCCACATGTATCTGCTATGCTTGGTTTTGTTGTGTATGCTGAATATGTTTAATTGTTAGGTTTATGTGCATAGAAGTGGGAAAACCGCTAGAGCTTCTGCTGATGGATGCAGCATAGCTCTTATCTCCCCAAAGGAATCATCCAAATTTGTTTCATTGTGCAGATCGTTTTCAATGGTTAGCTATTAGACTATAAATTATCGTGAAATTTTATGGGCATGTGCTAATGTTTGTCATTAATCTTTATTTTGTATCCAGGAAAGCTTTCGTGAGTTTCCAATAGATTCTACGTATATGAATGAGGTAACAAAGCGTCTATCACTCGCACGACAGATTGACAAGGTTTTGAGAAAGGAATCACAGGCAAGTCTATTTACATCTGTTGTAAAATTAGTGCTAATTAGCAATTACGCATTCAGCTCATAGTTACCTCATTCAGGACAAGGCCGATAAAAGCTGGTTCAAACGAAACGCTGAGTCGATTGATCTGATTGTAGAGGAAAATGACAGTGAGGAAGAAAGAGTTAACAGTGTCAGGAAAAAGAAAGCAAGTTCTGCCAAAATAAAAAATCTGCAACAGGTTTTCTCCTACTATTAGTTATCATTCTTACTTAAACTAATACGTGTTTTGTCTTCTTACTTGCTGATTTTGACTTTTCTTCTGTTTTGTCAAACTGCAGGAGCTCAGTTCATTGCTTTCTCGTCCCCTGCAACCCAGATCATTCTCAAGTAAATTTTTGCCAGGGGTAACTACTTGAACTTACATCCCTCTCAAGTAAACAACTATGCCTTTATATGTTAACTTCCGTTTTTAATTTTTACCCCTGGCATTATGAGTTGCAAACATATAAAGGCATATTTGCTCTGTTTGCTAGTTTTTTTATCTATAAAATTTCACACCAACTTGTGACTTGAAGATCTCTCTACTAAAGGTAGTAACTGTGTATGACTTGTATGTTTCAGCATGTCACTAGACTGGACAGTGAGATTATCTATGATCGGGACTTTGACTATGATTATTTTGGATTTAAAACCCTTGAGAGATCTTATCTCTTGAAGATTGAAGGGAAGGTTGTTGAAAGGCCTCAGCATATGCTAGTGAGGGTTGCTGTTGGGATTCACAAGGATGATATTGCTCCACTTCATAACGATGTTGTTCACATAGTTGTAATGTATAACATTTTTATCTATGTTGTTTTGTATAAACGAGCAATTTTCTTCTGGATTGTTGTGCTTGTTGGCGTCTATATAAAATGTTAAGGTTTTTAAACATTGTTTGGGTTTGGTGTAAATAAAATTGTTTCGGTTCATCAGTGTATTTTTTAATATGGATTGAAATCGTCCAAATTCTGGGACTATTAATTAGTCTTTAAATCCTTTTATTGCAAAATGATTTAAAGCTAAATTTCAGTCTCTAAAAAGATAAAATTAAGGACTAAAATTGCCTAGTTTTTGGGACTAATTATCAGTTACCAAAGCCTTTTAACAGAGAATGATTTGGTGATGATTTGAAACTAATTTTCAGTCACCAAAAGTTAGCAAATCATAGACTGAAATCGTTTGTATTCTGTGACTAACAATCAGTCTTTAAAGCCTTTCATCGGAGACTAATCAGTTTTTAAATCCTATTATTAGAGACTGATTTGGTACGGTAATCTACAAAACAACGAAACGTATTAGGGACTATAAACAATGTTTATGGACTAATTTTCAGTCCCTAAATCCATGTGTTAGTAACTGATCTAACATAGTATTGGCGACTGACTTTTCAGTCGCCGATAATATGCATTGGGGACTGAAATAACATGATACCAACCCATAGAAATAAGGACTGACTTTTTTATTTTGATGACTGATCTCTGGTCCTCGTTGGTTCGATACAACAAGGACTGAATTTCAGTTGATAACGTCACTTTCCGTAACTAAGCTTCTATCACTGATTAGTGACTAGCAAAATCAGTCCTTGATAGACCATCCGTAACTGATCATGGTGTATTGGAGACTGATTTTTCAGTCTCTGAAAGCCTGTTTTTTTGTATATATAGGTTTAGGCCACAATGGAATCTCAAGAAGCAAGTTTCTCAACCATTCAGCTTCTTTACCAGCAGCTGCTAAAGCCTCAAATTCAGATTCCATTGTTGAACTGGTGATGCAAGTTTGCTTCTTAGATGCCCAAGAAATTTCACCTCCACCAAGTAGGAATACCCAGCCACTGGTAGACGAATTGTCTTCAGTGTTACTGATCTAACTTGCATCAGTGTATCCTTCTAATACTGAAGGATAACCAGTATATGAGAGACTATAATCCATAGTTTTCTTCAAATACTTCAGTACCCTCTGAACTGCTTGCCAGTGATGAGGACTAGGGTTACTAGTATACCTGCTCAGTTTACCCACTGTAAAAGCAATATCAGGTCTTGTACAAGTCATGGCATACATCAGGCAGCCAATCACCCTAGAATACTCAAGTTGAGATACAGCCTGACCATTATTAGGTTTAAGCTTTTCACTTGTATCCATAGGAGTACTCACTAGAGTACAATCAAAGTAATTAAATTTCCTTAGCACCTTCTCAATATAATGAGACTGCGAGATAGAAATTCTTTTACTTTCATGTTTAATCCTTATACCAAGGATAACATCTGCCTCCCCCATGTCTTTCATGGACAACTTTGATGACAAAAATGCCTTAGTCAGGTCAACCTGATCTTGGTCAGTGCCAAAGATCAGCATGTCATCAACATATAGACAAATGATGACTCCTTTACTAGATTCATCAAATTTGCTATATACACATTTGTCATACTGGTTAAGTAAATAACCACTAGACAAAACCACTTCATCAAATTTTTGATGTCATTGCTTAGGTGGCTGTTTTAGTCCATACAGAGACTTAATCAGTTTACACACCTTGTTTTCATTGCCAGGCATGATGAAGCCCTGAGGTTGGTTCATATAAACCTCCTCATCTAAGTCTCCATTCAAGAAAGTTGTCTTCACATACATCTAATGAATAATAAGATTGTGAATTGATGCCAAAGCAATCAACAATCTTATGGTACTGATACGAGCCACAGGGGCATAAGTATCAATATAGTCTATCCCTGACTTTTGTTCAAAGCCCTGAATGACTAGTCTAGCCTTGAACTTTTCAATAGTTCCATCTACCTTCATTTTCCTTTTAAAAATCCATTTGCAACCTAGAGGTTTGCAACCATATTGTAGATCAGCCAACACCCAAGTGTTGTTGCCCATGATGGAATCCATCTCATCATTTACTGCTTCTTTCCAGAAAGCAACATCCTGGGACTTCATTGTTTCATCAAAAGTTTTGGGATCATCCTCAACAATGAAGCAATAGGAGTATTGGTCAGAGACCTCATCCCTTGTTCATTTAATTAAATATAATTGAACTCAGGTCCAAATGACTTTGGAGTCCTGACCCTTTTGCTCTTTTTGAGCTCAGGTTCAGGTTGTTGTACCACAACCTCATCAAGGACCTCACTAGAGACCTCTGAAACACCAATGTCATTAGTTCCATTTGGAATCCTTTGACTTGGTCTAGGGACCAATGAGAACCTATTATCATCAAAGATTGCATCCCTTGATTCAATTATTGCGTTAATTGAAACAGACTCATTAGGTTCAATAACATAGAACCTATATGCCTTGAAATTCTCAGCATATCCAACAAAGATGCATTCAATGCCTCTTTCACCTAAAGTTTTCTGCTTTGGATCAGGGAGTCTTACAACAGCCCTACAACCCCAAACCCTGAGAAAGTTCAAGTTGGGTTTTCTTTTAGTCCAGAGTTCATAAGAGGTAACCTTGTTCCTTTTATTGGGAACCCTATTCAATAAATAGCAAGCTGTTAACATAGCTTCACCCCAAAACCCTTGACTCAGCCCTGAATAGGACAACATGGAATTAACCATCTCCTTCAGTACCCTGTTTTTCCTTTTATAGATACCATTTTGCTGAGGAGTACAGGGAGCAGTCATTTCATGGATTATTCCAACAGACTGAAAATACATAGTATCCATGTACTCACCTCCCCTATCAGTCCTTAATCTTTTGATCAGGGAACCTTTTTGCAATTCAACTTCAGTTTTAAATACTTTGAATTTATCTAATGCTTCATCCTTAGTATGTAACAGATAGACATAACAAAACCTAGAAGCATCATCATTGAATGTCACAAAGGACTTCTTATTCCCCAATGAGGGAGTACCATGTAAATCACATAGTTCACTATGAATTCGCTCCAAAACTTCAATTTCACATTTTACACTTTGAAAAGGTTTCTTAGTTATTTTGGTCATCATGCAAGTTTTACTGTAACCTCTCATAATTTTTCCTATGAATAGTAAATGCCAATAAATGATTAACGAATCATTACGTTATCGCTCCAAAACTTCAATTTCACGTTTTACACTTTGAAAAGGTTTCTTAGTTATTTTGGTCATCATGCAAGTTTTACTGTAACCTCTCATAATTTTCCCTATGAATAGTAAATGCCAATAAATGATTAACGAATCATTACGTTATCTAACGAATCAGTACTTCTTATTCCCCAATGAGGAGTACCATGTAAATCACATAGTTCACTATGAATTCGCTCCAAAACTTCAATTTCACGTTTTACACTTTGAAAAGGTTTCTTAGTTATTTTGGTCATCATGCAAGTTTTACTGTAACCTCTCATAATTTTCCCTTTGAATAGTAAATGCCAATAAATGATTAACGAATCATTACGTTATCTAATAACCGTTTTTACTAGTAACAAATTTTTATTTATTTATGCTATATTATTTTAATCACAACGTTACTTGTGATTACCATTTACTTAGAAACGAAGCTCACACACAACCCTTGATAGTCTAGTAATCGCGAATTAATTTAAAACGTTTAACATTTAACGTTGTACGTTTCGTCATATAGCCAAACTCGTTCAAATGATTTTCCGAACTTACGAAAATAACCCTAATCACTCACTAATGACATTGGACCACGGCCCAATGCCCTCAGCAACCCAACACACCAAACGGACCCTTATCATTATTATTATTTTTCTTTCCTTGGGCCTAGTCCACCAAACGAGCCCAAACACAAACCAAAGCCCATAACCTATATTTTTTTTCTTCGAATTACATGTCCAAGGCTCGTTTACTTCGCCACATTTTCTCTCAATTCGACTTAACAACCATATTATTATTTTACGTCACTCCATTCTCAACCCAGCTGAGAATCGAGTGTGACAAACCTCATGTTCTAAATCGATCATTTACTTGTTAAAAATCCATCAAAGCTCAACCCATGTATCATAGATCAACCAAAAAAACTCAAAACTCATAAACCTTATACAGCATAGACGAGTGCGACAACTCCAGCCAGATGAATTCCATCAATTGGTAGTGAAAGGAGTTGATCTTAAAACATACAACAGGAGGTTCCAAGAGCTTAAAATACTATGTCCTACTGTTGTACCAAATTTTGAAAAAGAACTGGAGAAGTATGTCGAAGGGCTTCCCCGTAGCATCGAGGGAAATGTCACTTCATCAAACCCGCCAACTCTGGAGGCAGCCATGGAACTTGCTCAAAGACTACTGGACTGAGAGGTCAAATTCAACAATGAGCTCAAGAGGAAGCTCGATGACAAAAGGACCACTCACCACCACAGTAACAACAACCACCGCAACAACAACTTCAACAACAACAACCATAGAAACAATAACCCGTACCATCAAAACCGAAACAATCGTCACCATCAACAAAACCAAAGACAGGAAACCGCCAGGGCTTATGCTGCTACTGAAGGCAGAGAATACCAAGGTCAGAAACCCCAGTGTAACAGATGCAAACTACACCACAATGGGCCTTGCACAACCAAATGTGTGAAATGCCAGAAAGTGGGTCATCAGACAAAGGATTGCAGGAATCCCGCTACTGGTAGCAACCTACAGCCTGTAACTCCAAATTGCTACTCCTGCGGAGAAGTAGGTCATTTCAAGAACCGCTGTCCGAAAGGAAATGGTCAGCAAAACAACGCTCGAGGGAGAGCGTATGTGCTAAAGGAGGAAGATGCCCCACTGAACCCTGACGTTGTCACGGGTACGTTCTTACTCAATCAACATAGTGCTAGAGTATTATTTGATTCTGGAGCAGATAGAAGTTTTGTGTCAACTACGTTTGCTCCTTTGCTTAACATTACCCCTCCAAACTGAACACCACTTTTGAAATTGAAATGGCGGACGGAAACCTAATTGGTACCAACACCGTAATTCGTGGTTGCACCATAATCCTACAAGACAACCCTTTTCCCATCGACCTCATGCCTATTCAGCTCGGTAGTTTTGACGTAGTCATTGGTATGGATTGGTTATCCAAACACCGCGCTAGAATACTCTGTGACGAGAAAGCCGTGCATATTCCACGTAATGGTGAAACTCTTATTGTCCATGGTGACAAAAATAAAACGCGATACGGTATTATCTCATATATCAGATTGGTGAAATACATGAATGAAGGATGTCAAGCATTCATGGTTCATGTAACAGAAAACAAATCGAAAGATAAGCAAGTTGAAGATGTTCCGATCGTTAAGGAGTTCCCAGAAGTATTCCCCGAAGATTTACCCGATCTTCCACCTTCCCGTCAAGTAGAATTCCAGATTGAACTAGTGCCTGGAGCGGCACCTGTGGCGAAAGCAGCTTATAGGTTAGCGCCGTCTGAAATGAAGGAATTGTCAGAGCAATTGAAAGAGTTGTCTGATAAAGGTTTTATCCGACACAGCTCATCACCTTGGGGAGCCCCGGTCCTATTCGTTAAGAAGAAGGAAGGATCTTTCCGAATGTGTATTGATTACCGAGAATTGAACAAACTCACTGTAAAGAATCGTTATCCACTACCTAGAATCGATGACTTGTTTGACCAATTACAAGGATCGAGTGTATACTCGAAGATCGACCTAAGGTCAGGGTACCATCAGTTAAGAGTTCGAGAGGAGGATATTCCCAAGACAGCTTTTAGGACGCGTTACGGACATTACGAATTCCAAGTAATGCCATTTGGTCTATCTAATGCACCTGCAGTGTTCATGGACTTGATGAACAAAGTGTGCAAACCATACCTGGATAAATTCGTAATAGTATTCATAGACGATATCCTAATCTACTCACGCAACGAGTAGGAACATGCTGAACATTTGAAGATTATTTTAGAGTTACTCAAAAAGGAACAATTGTATGCCAAGTTCTCCAAATGCGACTTTTGGATTCGAACTGTACAATTCCTTGGGCATGTTATCAACAGTCAAGGCATTCATGTAGATCCTGCAAAGATTGAGGCCGTCAAAGGTTGGGCATCTCCTACAAACCCCACAGAGATACGCCAATTTTTGGGTCTAGCCGGTTACTACAGAAGATTTATTGAAGGTTTTTCAAAAATCTCAAAGCCTTTGACCGAATTAACTCAGAAGAACAAGAAGTATATCTGGGGAAAAGAGGAGGAATCAGCTTTCCAACTGTTAAAGAAAAAGCTCTGTGAAGCACCAATATTAGCTCTACCTGAAGGAAGTGAAGACTTCGTAGTATATTGCGATGCCTCATATCATGGTTTGGGAGCTGTGCTGATGCAACGAAGCAAAGTGATAGCTTATGCCTCGCGACAACTCAAAACGCATGAAGAAAACTACACGACTCATGATTTGGAGTTAGGAGCAGTAGTATTCGCTCTTAAGTTATGGAGACATTACTTGTATGGCACCAAGTGCACAGTATTCACCGACCACAAAAGTCTTCAGCATATCTTAGATCAGAAAGAACTGAACATGAGACAACGTCGCTGGTTAGAGCTACTTAGCGATTATGATTGCGAAATCCGTTATCACCCAGGAAAAGCCAACGTTGTGGCAGATGCATTAAGTCGGAAGGAACGACTGAAACCTCTCAGAGTCAGATCGTTAGGAATGACCATTTGTTCGCCCCTGCCCTCACAAATACTCATCGCTCAATCCGAGGCTCTTAAGGAAGAGAACCGACCTGGTGAAAAGATCCACGGTATGCCAGAAAATAAGAATGGCTTTGTGCAAAGAGCAGACGGGATGCTCTGTTTCAAAGAAAGAAGTAGGGTTCCTCCATTATGCATGAGTCTCACAAATCCAAGTACTCCATTCATCCAGGTTCCGACAAAATGTATCAAGATCTCAAGAAACTTTACTGGTGGCCAAACATGAAGGCCGACATCGCCGAGTATGTCGGGAAATGTTTGACCTGTTCAAGAGTAAAAGCGGAATATCAAAAGCCGTCAGGATTACTCATACAACCCGAAATTCCTGTATGGAAATGGGAACGTATTACAATGGACTTTATCACTAAGCTACCTAAGACATCAACTGGATTTGACACCATCTGGGTCATCGTTGATCGTCTCACCAAATCCGCTCACTTCTTAGCAATCAAAGAAACTGACGAGATGGACACACTCGCAAAGCTATACCTAAAAGAAATAGTTTCACGGCATGGAGTGCCGATCTCAATCATCTCAGATCGTGACAGTCGTTTCACATCTCATTTTTGGAAGTCTTTGCAAAAAGCCTTGGGAACCAAACTAGATATGAGCACTGCATATCATCCACAAACCGATGGACAAAGCGAGAGGACTATCCAAACCTTAGAAGACATGCTCCGAGCATGTGTTCTTGATTTCGGAAAAGGTTGGGACAGACACTTACCTCTAGCCGAGTTCTCCTACAGCAGCAGTTACCACGCTAGCATTAAGGCAGCACCATTCGAAGCACTTTACGGTCGAAAGTGCAGATCGCCTGTTTGTTGGGCCGAAGTCGGAGATGTACAACTCACCGGACCCGATCTCATTCATGAGACAACAGAGAAGATAGTCAAGATTAAGCAACGACTGCAAGCTGCAAGGGATAGACAGAAGAGCTATGCTGACGTGAGGAGAAAACCTATGGAATTCCAGATTGGAGACAAGGTCATGTTGAAAGTGTCTCCCTGGAAAGGAATGGTACGTTTCGGAAAACGTGGAAAACTTAACCCTAGATACATTGGTCCATTCAAAATCCTAGAAAGGATAGGACCAGTGGCTTACAAACTCGAACTACCAGAGGAACTTAGTCGAGTTCACGACACCTTTCACGTATCAAATCTTAAGAAGTGTTTGTTAGATGAATCTCTTGTAATTCCTTTGAAATAAATTCGGCTCGACGACAAACTTGTCTTTACAGAAGAACCCGTGGAAATCATGGACAGGGAGATCAAACAACTAAAACAGAACCGCATCCCCATTGTCAAAGTCCGATGGAACTCTAAACGAGGACCGGAATATACTTGGGAACGCGAGGACCAGATTCGCGCCAAATACCCACACCTATTTTCATAGACACTCCTATCAACTATCTTAGACTAGAATTCCGGGACGGAATTCAGTGTAAGTGGTAGGTACTGTAACCTCTCGTAATTTTACCTATGAATAGTAAATGCCAATAAATGATTAACGAATCATTACGTTATCTAATAACCGTTTTTACTAGTAGCAAAATTTTTTTTTATTTATGCTATATTATTTTAATCACAACGTTACTTGTGATTACCATTTGCTTAGAAATGAAGCTCACACACAACCCTTGATAGTCTAGTAATCGCGAATTAATTTAAAACGTTTAACATTTAACGTTGTACATTTCGTCATATAGCCAAACTCGTTCAAATGATTTTCCGAACTTACGAAAATAACCCTAATCACTCACTAATGACATTGGACCACGGCCCAATGCCCTCAGCAACCCAACACAACAAACGGACCCTTATCATTATTATTATTATTCTTTCCTTGGGCCTAGTCCACCAAACGAGCCCAAACACAAACCAAAGCCCATAACCTATATTTTTTTTTCGAATTACATGTCCAAGGCTCGTTTACTTCGCCAAATTTTCTCTCGATTCGACTTAACAACCATATTATTATTTTACGTCACTCTATTCTCAACCCAGCTGAGAATCGAGTGTGACAAACCTCATGTTCTAAAATCGATCATTTACTTGTTAAAAAGCCATCAAAGCTCACCCCATGTATCATAGATCAACCAAAAAAACTCAAAACTCATAAACCTTATACGTTCGACCTACAAACAATCTCAAACGAGCCACACTTGGTTTTGGTCACGTTGCTATAGTTGCTTGACCCCCTTGAGAACCCCAACGAGCCACAAACGAGCTTGGAAACAATTTTCATATTACCTTGACCTCTTGTGTACACTAGCGAGCCACAAACACCAACATTAAAACTCATTTTGTCTTCTTATTCTTGGTCCTTAGTGCCGGCTAACACAACCAAAAACAACCATCATTAAAACTACTTACACACTCAAACCTGACTTATCAATGACCTTCCATGCTACTCTCTTACCCCTCATCATGTTTCATCATCACTCTCACTATAACACTCAAATCTCACCCTATAAAAAGGGCGTCCCATTCGACCAAAACTCACACCCCAACATATCACATTTCAAAATTTACTAAGTGTTTCATAGTTTCTGAGTTTGCCTATCTTTGGCAAATTTTCAAGGCATTCGAATCAAGCCAAGGACCATATCAAACTCATTCCTGTATCTTTGGAGGGTCAAGAATCGAGCCACACTCATTCTCTAGTCATACTCAGTCCATACATCACATTTTACCCCCACCTTTTGAGGTGAGGTGAGCCATTTTCACTAACTTCAATTTCCTTATATTCTCATGTTGCTCGAATCATCATTTACTTTGCCTAAATATTTCGTTAATTACATTAACAACACATATATTTTATTCGACACCCTAAGTGTTTGCTATGCTAACTATCGAGAACAACAACCATTCGAACCTTATATAAACGTATCAACCATAAAAATCACACGTTCCTAGGTCATTTTGGACACCTTCGAATTTTATAAAACACTTAGAATATTTTGAGACTTTAAAACTGTTTTCAAAATGAGCTAAGTCACGTTAACTTTAGCCTTGTATTTCACAAACTCGACACACAACACATACATTTTATAGCCCGACTTGATAGTCGAGCTACCAAACTAACGGGTCATGTATTTTATTCGACCTAGTAAGCTTATCTTGAACCTTGTTAAATCCCAAAGTAAAACACGTTCGCAAAAATTTTTAAAACTTAAAATATATAACGATTAGGCTTAAAGCCCAATAAGCTATTTATAAGCTTTTCGTATAAGCTGATTATATAAGCCCTCTTGATATATTTTTACAACCATAAAATGAGCCCGTAACCAGGCCCATTAGCCGTTAAAACCGAATGGGTCAAAAACCCTTAATGGGCCATGTCTTTGACTCGTTAAAGGCCCATAAGCTTAAAAATAAGCTCTCGACAAAATAAGCTGTTTATATAAGTTACATAAGCGGTTTTAAACTTATTTATGAAATAAAAATAGTGAACTTTGATTTCTATAAAGTTTGGACTTGTTTTGCAAAAGTTTGCTAACCGAGGGACCAAAACTGTCAAGTTTGGAAACTCGGGGTACAAACTGTCATTTTGATATCTTGTGATGAAAACCGTAAATTTAAGAACTTTTGGGTATAAAATGTAAATATTAAATGTTTTAGACTTAAAATGTAATAAAACTTAACCGAGGACTAACGGTGCAAATATTATGCCGTTAGGGTATAAAGTGTAACTTTGTAAAACCCAAAGGTTATTTCTGAAATAACAGATTTTATACTTGTAATAATATTTTACGAACTCAAAACCCGAAACAAATGTGTTTTAGTCCCGCAAGTCGACATGTAACGTCACATTTTCTAATAATTATATATATATTCATATAACTTATATATATATATATATATATATATATATATATATATATATATATATATATATATATATATATATATATATATATATATATATATATAACCACTTAACGAAACATTAAACGTATAACATAACTTATCATCAACCAACTTTAATTTGTCAACGACGACCTCTTTAGTCAACCTCATATACTTCGACAAACGAACGAATACTCGCAAGTTATACTTATACATAACTTTAAACATTTAAACACGCATGTTTTAATGTTACAAATTAATTATCAATCGATAAAACCTTGAACGTTATGATTCGCGATAAACCAAACTTGGACTATCAAAACACTAAAACTTGCCATATATTATTTAGGTCGTGTGTTGAAGCCGTTTCCTTTCATCGTTTGAGTTACGATACTACCACCACTACTGTACTACTAAGGTAAGTTCATAGCCCACTCTTAAACTTTTAAACCCTTTTGTGGGGAGATACATGCTGCAAACATGAACACAAATTTTTAGTATGCTATGTCTGATGTTATTATTGCTTAAGTAGCTATTGCCAGAAGTCCCTCTTTCATGAACCTTAATCACTTGCGAGTGAACGTAAATAGTTGTGAATAGATCTATTTGGGACTGACAATCCCCGTTTGGGTCTGCTAGGATGAGCCACCCAAGCGCACTTTATTTAAACATACTCATAGGTTATTGGAAAAGACCTATCCCGAGGGCCTATATACTTTACATCATTTTGATGCCTGTTAAACGTTGCGTGTCATGAGCTTAATGCAATAACAACTTGATTTTAACTCGTTTAATTGTAATTCGATGCAATTAACACTTATACCTTGTGTTCAATTATTAAACTTAAACCTATGAATATCACTCAACTTTTGTTGACTTTTAGCATGTTATCTCAGGTAACTAAAAGCTGGAACTCAAGGCACGGAGTGGGCACTAAACCCGGCACGGGTGCTAAATAAATATTTTATCATTCAAGTTTAAATAAACATGTTAAACTATGAAACTTCTTTGTATTTCAAATGCTAGTATTTTGAATGATAAACTTAAAACGTCTCTTTTAAGTCGTTTTCTATGGTTATGACTACGATCCACTACGTAATACCCCATTAAGTCTTCCGCTGTTGATATCCGAATTTAGGGGGTGTTACATTTACACTTTTCAGTTTCCATATCAATGGCTGGGATTAACCCATCCTTAGACATATCTCGCATTCTCTTAAAGTGTACATGTCCAAGTCTAGCATGCCATAGGGTTGAATCATTTAGTTTAGAGGTCGACATAAAGGCTGAATTAACAATATCATTAACAATATTAAGCCTGAACATTTGATTACACAAATAGCCAAAACCAATAAACACACCATGTTTAGACAAAACAAACTTATCAGATTCAATCACTTGTTCATAACAACAATTATTCAAAACACTACTAGAAACCAAATTCTTTCTAATATTAGGAACATGTAAAACATTAAACAAAGAAATAATCTTTCGAGAACTAAATCTTAAATCCACACTTCCTCTTCCATGCACCAGGGCTGTTGACTCATTTCCCATATGAAGAATAGAACCATCATTCAGTGACTCATAGGTCTTGAACCAGCTTCTATCTTTACACACCTGGATTGTTGCTCCAGAGTCAACCCACCACGCAACATCATCATCCTGCACAAAGTATGCCTCAGATATATATATGTAGCATAATAAATCTGAAAAGACTTATTAAATATATTCTGACCTTTTAGAGAATTGGTATTACCATTCCCTGATCCACTTGTGCCTGATCCATTGGCTTTATTGCCAACTTTAACACCCTTGCGATCCTTTCTGAAGTGTCCAGGTTTCCCACACTTCCAACAAGTAGCTTTTGGCTTCTTGTTAAGATCAGTTTTGGTGTTATCCTGATGTTTACGTTTGCCCTTGTTGTCATTGTACCTGGTGGAGTTATTATGCTCCACCATATTGACAACTGATGGACCAGTAGCATTGCTACTCTTTGGCTTGTCACTGTCTTGCACTCTGAGTGATTCCTCAATGCGCAAATGATTGCCCAACTCAACAAGAGTTAATTCCCCCTTCTTATGTTTCAAAGAATGCTTGAAATCTTTCCAAGAAGGAGGGAGTTTATCAATGACACAAGAGACTGAAATAGTCTCATCCATGTTCATTTTGTGTTGTGTGAATCTACCAAGTATACTAAGAAGTTCATTTTATTGTTCCATGACAGGTCTAGAATCAACCATTTTGTAATTGTTAAAATTACTTACAATGAACTTCTTACTTGATGCATCCTCAGCCATATATTTAGCTTCCAAGGATTCCCATAGTTCTTTAGCAGATTCAACATTTTGATAAATATCAAACAAAGGACCAGACATACCATTGAGAATTAAACCTCCGTAAATGTAGTCGTCATTCTCTCACTTTTTCCTTCTCCTCATGTCTTCCACAGTAGCATCATCCCCATCATCAGGAATAGGAGTGCTCAGGACATACACCACACTCATGCTTGACAACAAGAAGTGCATCTTCTTTTGCCATCCTCTGAAATCGACACCTTCAAACTTTTCCAGTTTGGAAAAGTTAGCAGCCATATGCTTCATAGCAGCAGCCATTGATTATCACTAGATAGTTTCTATTGATTGTTGGTTTCTTGTGTTGCGTGTGTTCCCAGAACAGGGTGTAGATAGTCAATGAGTACCAGATATTCACTTGAAATCGTGTTATCACTTTCCAATAGAAACTATTCGACCCTATGCCTGTGTTACACGAATATCTCTATGCGATAAGACCAAGTGGTGTTCTTGTTTTAGGCACAAATCAAGAACCTATTCGCTTTCAAGTGTTTAGGGTTTGTTTGTTGTATATCCATACAGTTATGTTATGATCTCTATTTATAATAGAGATTACTCAAACCATAGCCCGTGGAATTATAAGTGATTAACAGCCCATTAATCATACCATAATAGTTTCCATAATAGCAGAGATTAGTGGTTATACCAGCAGTACTAATTTATGCCCAGCAGTACTAACTTATGCCCAGCAGTACTAACTTTGCCCAGCAGTACTAACTTATGCTCAGCAGTACTAACTTTAATACTAGCAGCATTAACACTGCCGGCAATACTAACTTCAGTACTAGCAGTAGTAACTCTGTAAAGGACTAAACCTTCTGATGAGTTACTCCAAACCACTATTAGAGTCAGGGTGTTCAGGGACCTGATGGGCTGTACACTCTGTACCTCCTGACCCATTACCAGGTGTAAATGAGTACCCTCAAGTGCACTAAATTTTCCAACACAGAGCACATTGTGCAATAAACATAGTTACACATGCTTTCGTTTTTGAGTTTTGGATTAAATCTTGTTTAATTTATTGTGTTTAGAAATTTGAAAAGTCCTTTTGTAATATCTTTTTCCATAAATGGTAAAGTCGGTTTTGTAAAACCTATAAGTATTAAATAATATTTTAAATAACAACCATCATAATTATAAGTATATTCCAAGAAAACTATTGTGTAAAATATAGCATCTAACGACGTCTTACCAAATGAGTTATGAATCAGAATCATCTTCATAAATCAGTTATATACATGAGAGATACATACAATCAAATAAAAAATATAATGAAAACATTAAATGGTAAAATCGGTTTTGTAAATAACGACATCCATACAGTTACATAATCACTGAATAAGAAATCATCAGAATCATTAAATAATGAATTAGAAACATATAATATAGGATATAACAACATATCCAAAAAACAGTTACATATATCAAAATCATTTAAACAGAAATCATATACATACAATCAAATTAAAATATAAAACGTAAATATTAAATTCATTCAATTCATACTTTCGTTGAACAAATACAAACATTTACACGCGAATAATCAATTCCAGTGTTGCAAAAAAAGGTCTACAAGGCCGATTAATCGCCGCCTAAGCGCTATATGGCCACCAACCTTGCCGATTTATATAACTGGGTCAAACAAATTGGTCAACCGTGGTCAATGGCGATCAACGGCGATCAATGGTGGTCAAACTTGCCGGCTCCCTACAAATCTTGCCGGAAGTACCTAAAACTCACCGTAAACTTATATTGATCACTTATAGTAACTGTTTAAATCTATTACAAGTTGTTTTTTAGAAAAAATCTTGCCGAAAATACATAAAACTCGCCATAAATACACAAAACTTGGCGAAAATACCCAAAATTTTCAAAAAAAGCCAATCCGATTAATCCCGCCTAAACCGATTACAAGATACAAGGTGGTCGACCCCCGACTACCGATTCGCGATTTTTGCAACCTTGATCAATTCAAATACTAAATGTTTTTTTCCTCGATAGACACATCCTCGTCAGAAACAACACAATATCTTTTTTTGTATTCCATTGTGACCTTCTTAACCCTAATTTTGTATAAATCATCAGCCATTTTGAGAATCTCAAATTCATTATCATCATCATCCTGTAAACTGTAAAAAAGGAAAAATTATAAATTATTAAGAATAATATGATCTATCATGTTAATATATTTATAAAAAATAGTTTTACTTTTTTATATAGATCTGATTACGAGGAATTTCTCTATTGGTGATCAAGCTTGTTTTAATATCAGAATACGAATCAAACATGACACCAACTGCTTGTAAATCATATTTTTAGTAAAGTTAAATCATCTAATTTCAAATAAGTAATATATAATTGAATGATATGTTAATTAATTATCGTAATGACTTACAACAACATGTACCATGTTCTGCCATGATAAAAGACAGGTCAAACAAATATTTGTTTGGGATTGTGACATATCTATATAAATCAACAACAAAAAAATCAACATAATAATAATTTTAAAAATTTTATTATTAGCTTATTACCTCAAATCTTGTAGCATAAATCCTAAACATAATTTAGGATCGTTTTCTGGATTTAAAACCTTGATAATAAACTCTGCGAAAACACAACAAAACTTATACGTAAACTAATAATCAATATGAAATATAACTCAAATGTTTGCACTCACCAGATATGCCATCAACATCAGAAACAGAAATCATGAACATGGTTTTGCCTGTGATAAGAAAACGAAGGCACAAGGGTTAGAAGACTAATGAACGATGAGCACCCACATTGGGCGAGTATATATAGACTCAGGATTAGGGTTTCGCAACCGTGGCCCAATAGACAACGTAATTCAAATATAGAAAAGATATCGGAGAGGATAACCATCGTTTTTAAAACCTTCTAGAAAGTACCTCTCATATTGCCAAAGACTCCACGACACCAAAGTTTCAGAAAACACACCCGGTTCTCAAAGGTTTTTTTATTCGCGTTTTCGACACGTCTATGTTTGGGGAGCCTTTTCAGAAAACACTTATAACGTAGCGAATTTCTCTCAATTAGAAACCCAATTAACCAATGAGAGGGCTCGATTTAAAAACCAAGCTCTCTCATTGGTTAATCGAATCCCTCGATTTGGCCAAAAGTGAGTTCTCATATTATATAAAAGATATAGGATTTATTATTAAAGCAAACATCAATATACAAATCTTAGTTGCTCACATTGGTTGTAATACATATTGTCAAATGCTATTCCCTTTATCTTTTGATGTGCTGCTAAGTGCTAACAAGATCTATACATGAATTCAAATAGAAATCCGAAGATCATTATTCCCATAGATTCTTGACTTCATCTTACTAGATCTCTAGTGACCATTACCTTGATAATATTAAAAAAAAAAAAAAAAAAAAAAAAAAAAAAAAAAAAAAAGACATCTAATTATGATTTATAATCATGCGTGTCGTGTTACATTTCTCTTTTTAGCGAAATTACTACACTGAACACGCAATATTTTTCTAATGAAAAATGATTTGTATGCCTAAAATCTAGATCTAAAATTAAACATAAAGATATGATTGTTGTATTTGAAAAATTAATTTGTGGGAAATGATGAAAGATAAAATGTGCATGACACTTGTCAAAAAATGAATGGTGTATGTCTATTAGTAGTTGTTATTGTTAGGTCTAAATATTACAACTCTTTTCTAATAGCCCGATAGATCATGCTTAAGCAATGTAGCTTTTAAGCATACCCCGCATCAATACTTGAAAAGGAGCTCAACTAGACAACTAGACACATAATTAAAGGGAGTTGATTTGCACAGTACATTTATTATTTACACATTTACTGTACAAGTATTCAAAGTAGGATATAAATATAGTTAAATTATAGTATGTAAAGTATCATCAAACATTTGAAACCATTCAAGAATGCTAAAATATTATCATAAAAGACAACCAGATCAATATAGTGGAAAGATCGTTATCAAACTGAAAACAATAATAAAGTTACAACGAGTTGCACATTGACTAATTAAAAACAGTATGTAGAGGAAGTATGACATGAATGCAAGATATGTCTCTCTCAAACAGTGTGGTATCAAAATGGGCCAAATAAAAATTCTCAAAATCTTAACTTAGGAGTGTCTCTGACCATATTGTTTCACTACTTTTATACCAATAGCAAGTGATCCCAACCTTTTTCTTTGTTACAAGTTTTCATAATCAAACTTTGTTTGCTTTGTTAAACTTCTTTTTATGTTACAAGAATTTTTATCAAATGCGAATCGACCCATTTGTATATAAATATTGGCAGGAATATGTGTTTCTAAAAACATTTGAAGAAAAAGAAGTGTTGCTAATTGATTGGTCTATGGCTTTCTATAGAAACCAAAAAGAATTGTCAAGTTGAACAACATTGTATGGCTACAAATCAAGCTTTATCTAGCATAAAGTGTGTTTGGAACTTGATAGGCTCATTGGCATCATGGCATGGGTCACCTTTTCCCTGGCATATTTAGTGTATGATTAGTTTATGAGTAGTGATTGGCCTTTGACATGAAAAGTTAAGTTTTCTTACCCAACATTCTTTCAGAGAAAGATATACTCAAAAAAAATAAAAGGTGATTCAGGTATGATTCTATTTAGAAACTATCCGAAAGGTTAGTTAACCTTTGTGCGACTGTATTAAGTATTAACACCACAAAGTGTAGATGAAAGCCTTCCATTTTTTAAGCCATTTCCAACAGGCTAGACCCTTCCTTCTTGATCTATAGGCAAATTTTCCCTTATATATACAAAAAGGCAATGTTGGTTATGTTTTACCCCAAATGAGTCAAAAAGGTTACTGAGAGATTAAACTAAAAAGAAACAAGTCAAACGAGTTGATAAGTCATCTAAAATGTATAAAAATGTATAAAATCCCTTAAATTCTTGTATTAAGAAAAAACGGGCAACACCACCGATACCTGGGAAGGACAAAATGCAACAGTTAGATTATTATTTTGGTCACATAGTTTTGTAATCCACGCCTTTACCAACCAACACATTTTGCCACCCATAGCAATTCAAGATGAATAAGATGCCCATTCCATTAATCTCATCCAAAGAAAGATTTTTGAATTCAAAATAATATATTTGTCTCCATACTGAACAAAATATGCGACATTTCTACAACATGACTTATATGACTTGAACTTTCAATTTTCTTAAAAAAAACTTACAAGTCTTCCTATTCGCTCCTCTTGAAGCTAAAACCGAAAGAGATATAGAACTAATACTTCCTCTTCCTTACTATGAAGGTAGATGATCTGATAACGTCATCATCCATGTTCAATGTGGTCTCGAGAACTTTTAACGATTCGGGTTTTGTGAAATAAGTAAACAAGAGAGATAGATACCATCTAAGTACGTATTGGTCTCACCAGCTTTGTTTTTCTTCTTAATGCTGTAAGCAAGAGGGATGACACCCCTGTTGAAAACCTCCACATACATGCCTCCGCCAGCTACAAGCAACTGTAAAAAGACATATAATAGTTTATTAAATTAACCACTAGATGCAATTAATAAATCAAGATTTGTTTTTCCCACTTCTGTTAACATGGTATTTTAGTGTATTATAAGTTGTGTTTAATATACAAATAAGGGTCGACACTTAGTTGTATATTAACAGGTCTAACTGGGTGCTAAGATACTGCTTAGGTACTAAGGTACTGTTGGTTATGGGTTAGTACTGCTATGGTACTGCTGGGTTCAAAGGTACTGCTAAGGTACTGCTGAACGGTTATAGAAGGTACTGCTAGTATGTAGATGGTACTGCTAGTGTTTATGCAGTTTCTATGATAACTGTTTTACAGTTATTTACTTCTTATAACCGTTTTAATATCGGTTTGGAACCCATAAAACTATCTGATATATTATCATTTAGATATACAAAAACAGATAGAGGTTTTGTAACTGCAAACATAACAACATACACAAACTTGAATCAATTAGATTTTATCCGGTCGTTAATTGGTATCCACTCCAATTTAATCGATCTGAAAGCGTTCATACTCGTGACTTCTAATTGCTATCAGGATACCCTATTACCCCACATATACAACAAAGATCGATTAAATTCACAAGATGGCAGGCGAATCTGTACGAGATATGACATCAAAGTTTGTGAAGTTCGAAGGGCAGGATTTTCGAAGGTGGCAGAAGAAAATGCTTTTCTTGTTAACAACAATGAAAGTCGTGTACGTTTTAACAACACCAGCACCGGAGGAAGTGGAGGACGAAACCATTGATCAAACCAGGAAACGCAACAAGTTCTGGAATGATGACTTTATTTGCCGTGGAACAATCTTAAACGGTATGTGTGACACTCTTTTTGATATTTATCAAAACATAGAATCTGCAAAGGAATTATGGGACACACTTCAGGCTAAATACATGGCCGAAGATTCATCTAGTAAGAAATTCCTAGTTAGTGATTACATGAATTACAAAATGGTAGATGGGCGTTCCATTATGGAACAATATAATGAGTGTCTTAGTATACTTGGTCGTTTTGCCCAACATGGTTTAAGAATGGATGAATCCATTGCGACAACATCTATCATTGACAAACTTCCTCCTTCTTGGAAGGATTTCAAAACTAATTTGAAACATAAGAAGGAAGAATACAAATTGGTTGAGTTGGGAAGTACCATTAGTGTAACACCCCAACCCGACCAGGGGCAAAGGTGTCACAGATACGGATTCTTATCAGAACAAACACAAGCATATGACATAAATAATACAATAGGATTCTAAGGGTTACAAACAAAATCTGAATTTACAAGGTTACAAGTGAAGAATACAATAATCACTAAGTCTGAATATAACTCTTCAAATCATCTCAAATCCAATTTAGCTAGCAAGGTCTTCTAAGTCAAAGGCTCTCTCTAATGACAACCCAGCTTCCAACTAAAAACCTGCCGCACACGAAAAGAAAACGTGCGGCTGAGCTTACAAAGCCCAGTGAACAGATATATAATAAACGGAAACGAAAGCAACAGATATGAAAGTAAAAGGAAAAGAACAGATACAGTATAACGAAATATATAAGTCAAGGTACAGAGAGAGAATAAAGGTTTAGGACAGTAATCCACCACGAGCCCAGAAACATATCATATCAAATCACATACCAGGGTGTATGGAGGGGTGACCTCAGCATACCAAGACAAGGTTGAGGGGATACCTCCAGGGTTGGAGTTGCAAGCTCCCAGGGTTGTGAAAGGCATGTATTGCACACAGTACCAGTCACCAGACATACCAGATATATCAGAAACCAGAACAAATCTAGGATGCATCCATTCGCCCCCCCAGAACAGATCGGCCATAATAAATCATATAGTGTGCATGCATAATCAAAATCAGAATGGGGACGGTGTAACCAGATCACTAGGGCTACACACTAGTCATGCCAGTGGTGCATCACAGACACGGCCATGTTACCTTCATGGCTAGGGAACAAATTTTGGCTCGGGTATCAAACTGGGAGTCAAAGGTCAAAAGTCAAAGGTTCATATCATAATCAGGGTGTCATATCAGAAGGTTCAATATCAGAAGTCAATATCAGAAGATCAAATATCCCAGGTCAATATCCAAAAGGGTCAAAGTATTATATGGTCAAATCTTCAAAAGGTTCAATATCAAAATACTTTTCAAAAAGGTTTTCTCTTAAGGTTCAATTAAAACAATCATTCAAAATAGTTTTCATAAATGATCTTTCAAATAGTTTTCATAAAACGAACTTCAAAATAGTTTTCTTAAAGTCAATATATCATGCTTGAAAAATCCTTTCAAAATACTTTACTTAAAACGTTTCCATCTCATATCAAAAAGGTCTTCATATCATAGGTCCAAAATCCGAGATCAAAGGTCAAAGCAAAGGTGTCATAGCAAAGGATCGTAACAGAGTATCAAATCAAAGATTTAACGAATCAGAAAAGAATCATAGGAAACCTTACAGAGAAGGTCAGAATATCTGTACCTTATTCTAGAAGCAACCACAAATCAGGAATGGATGACACAGAGTGGATCAGGACCTCTCTTTCTTCACACCTAGAGGGGTAGACAAGAATTACAAACCCTTCCTTTTTAAGTAACTTTCCATTTTAGCTTTTAGATTCATCAAGTTACTCTTTTAGTCCTTTAGGTTTCATAATTTACACTTTATACCCCTTTAGTTTCAAAAGTTACACTTTAACCCTTCAATTGTTCGTAGTTACACTTTAGACCCTTAATTTATCAAAGTTTCACAATGGTCACTCATTTTATCATATTATAAGAATGTATCCTCAATTTTACAGAATTTACACAATAGGTCCCTCTAGTTTTCAAAGTTACATATTTAGTCCCTTATCTTACAATTTCAACTTTATATTATTAATAATTACATATTAACCCATTAAATCACCAAATTTACACATAACCCCCTGAATAGATTATATTACTCAAAACAGCCCCAAGTTTCCAGAAATTACAAGTTTAGTCCCTCCATTTAATTATTTTATAATTCGTACCTTAATTAAACCCTAGAAACATTTTAATCCTTTAAAATACAAAAATGACACTAGACCCCCCTCTTTTTATATTTTATACAGTAGGTACATGTTCCAAAATAAGTTCTAAAAATAACCCTTGAGTTTTAAAAGTTACAAAACTCACCCAAAACAATTTAAACCAATCGTATAACACTTTAATTAGCCAAAACCCTAACCCTAAAAATCATTCACAAATCATTCACCAATCATTAGATCATCATTAATCATCATTTAATAACTCAAAAACAGCCCCAAAAGTATAATCCCTAAATCGATTTACATTTTATTTCTTTTTCTTCTTTATTTTCTTTAAATCGGTAAAACTAAATAAATCAAGAATAATTATTTTAGGCCTTAACAATTCGAAATATAATTTTTCCCAGATTAGTATGATCATATGGAGTTCAAATAAAATAAATATGAAGCCTCAAAAATTCGAATTGAATTATTTGGGGTTTATACACGTTTTTAAGATTTAATTCACAAATAATTGTTAGATCATGCATGGATCGACTTTTACATTTTATTTGGTGTTCATAACATATATAGGGTCTGAGAAAAATACCAAATCAAGATTTGAACGTGTGGAATGAGGTGTACGAATTCTTTTATACGCGTATGGCCAAAATGGGTCAAAAATCACCACGGCTTCAAAAACGATCTAAAAATCATGAAACCAATTTTCACAGATCACATATGATGTGAGGAACACAATAAAAATAAGAAACGAATTTATCCATGATCGAATGAATTAAAGTGGAATTTTTACCTCAAAATAGGGTTCGACAATGAATAATTGAGCACGATCGACACAGGCCAAGAACACCACCAAACTAATTTTTCTTGCACTCTTTAGATGTCTAGGAACATGAGAAAAATGGGTAGGGATGCTGGAAAAATTCGTATGGCTATGGTCGAATTAATTTTGGTGCTAGGGTTTTGATATGGGTCGTATAATTGCTTTGAGAAGAAGCAAATGGTGAGATTGATTTTAATTAAAGGAAAACGTGTGAGAGGAGGGGGAAACTCACCAAAATTTCGGGATTGAGTCAAGGAGGGTTAATAGCATTCAATGATAATTTTAATGCCCTTAAATTTCCCTTAATTTCTTATTATAAATTCATAACTTTTGAATTTAAATTATATTAGGCGCCCAAGGGTAATTTGGTAATTTTCATGGCTTGTATAAAAGTTAAATGAAGTTGTTAAAATTATTTGGGATCATTACATGTTCATTGTTAGAAGTTCGGAATTTATTTTGTGCTTTAGAAACTCTTAAATAAAATTTTAACTTGCGGGGGCATTTTGGTCATTTTTCATGTTTTCAGATTTTAGGGTTTTACAATTAGTATTGAGGAAGGGTGTAGACGTATGGAGAAAACTTGGGTGAATGAAAAAGACAAGGATATTGGCGGATCAAATGTCAATATGGTTGAGGAAACTAATTCTAGTTTCAAAAAGGGTTCGAATAACAACAACCAGAAATGCAAGTTTCATGGTAACGATAACAAAAAGGGTTCTGGAAAGAAAGTGAAACAGTCCAACGATGTTGGCTGTTGGAAATGTGGGAAACCTGGACATTTCAAGCGTGATTGCCGTATGGGAAAAGGCAAAAACGAGGCTGGAACTAGTGGTGGATCCAAAGGGGATCCGAAACAAGCAGGTACAATTGTAACAATTAATAATAATTCGGTTATGAATTATGTGCCATTAATTTGTGAATCATTCTATGTACAGGATGATGATATTGCTTGGTGGTATGATTCTGGTGCGACATGTCATGTTTGCAAGGACCGAAGATGGTTCAAGAAATTTGCAACAATTGATGATGGACGTGTTCTTACTATGGGAAATTTCGCAACAGAACCAATACTTGGAATTGGACTAGTAGAAATAACTTTTACTTCTGGAAAAACAATTTCGTTATGTAATGTTTTATATGTGCCCGGTATCCGGAAAAACTTGTTGTCCGGTGTATTATTAAATAATTGTGGGTACAAACAAGTGTTAGAATCCGATAAGTATATCTTGTCGAAACATGGTTCTTTTGTTGGATTTGGATATTTATGTAATGGTATGATTATGTTGAATTTAGATATGCCTTCTACTTTTAATTCAATTTGTGTGGTTAATGATTTATCTAGTGTTCGAATTAGTAACATGGAATTATGGCATGCTAGATTAGGACATGTTCATTATAAACGAATGAAAGAAATGTCTAAAATGAGTATGATTCCATCTATTGAATTGGACCATAATAAGTGTAAAACTTGCATGTTAACTAAGATCACTAGAAAACCATTCAAAACAGCAAATCGTGAATCCAAACTGTTAGACATTATTCATAGTGATCTATGTGATTTGCATGCTACACCATCTCTAGGAAATAAAAAATATGTCATAACCTTTATTGATGATGCATCACGTTATTGCTATATTTATTTATTGCATTCAAAGGATGAAGCTCTGGATAAATTTCGTATTTATAAGCAAGAGGTAGAACTTCATCAAAAAGATTTGGTTAAAGTCTTACGTACTGATCGGGGAGGGGAGTATTATGATCCGATATATTTTCAATCTACCGGAATAATACATCAAACAACTTCTCCATATACACTACAACAAAATGGTGTAGCTGAAAGAAAGAATAGGACATTGAAAGAAATGGTGAATTCAATGTTGTCTTATTCTGGGTTAAGTGAAGGATTTTGGGGTGAAGCCATGTTAACGGCTTGTTATTTGCTAAACCGTATACCCGGTAAAAGCAACAAGAAAACCCCATATGAACTTTGGCATAAAAGAACACCCAACTTGAGTTTTCTCAAGGTTTGGGGATGTAGGGCTGTGGTTAGGCTCACGGAACCTAAAAGGAAAACTTTAGGTGAAAGAGGTATAGATTGCATATTTATTGGGTATGCTGAAAACTCACATGCTTATAGATTCTATGTATTAGAACCTAATGAGTATGTTTCTGTGAACTCGGTGATAGAGTCACGAGATGCAATCTTTGATGAAGAAAGATTCACTTCTATACCTAGGCCAAGGGACATGAATCATAGTTCGATGGTACCGGTTAATACCGAGGATATTCCATCAACTAGCACAGAACCAAGAAAGGGTACAAGATTAAGAAAAGCCAAAACTTTTGGTGATGATTTTCAACTTTTCTTAGTTGAAGGATCAAGGAATGAAATTAATTTTCAATATCAATATTGTTTTAATATTGATAAGGATCCTATGACATATAGTGAAGCAATGGCTTCAAGGGACGTTGCTTTTTGGAAAGAAGCAGTCCAAGATGAGATGGATTCTATCTTGCAAAATAAAGTTTGGAAATTAGCTGATTTACCTCCTGGGTGTAAACCATTAGGATGTAAATGGATCTTCAAGAGGAAGATGAAAGTAGATGGTACTATTGATAAATATAAAGCCAGGTTGGTAATCCAAGGCTTTAGGCAAAAAGAGGGTATTGATTATTTCGATACTTATGCTCCGGTTGCAAGGATATCTACTATTAGATTGTTATTAGCATTAGCTGCTATACACAATCTTGTAATTCACCAAATGGATGTGAAAACTGCATTCTTGAATGGTGAATTAGATGAAGAGATTTACATGAAACAACCCGAAGGGTTTGTTATGCCTGGACATGAACACAAAGTGTGTAAATTGGTTAAATCTCTTTATGGGTTAAAACAAGCACCTAAACAATGGCATCAAAAATTTGATGAAATTGTGTTGTCAAGTGGTTTTGTTTTAAATCAAGCTGACAAATGTGTTTATAGTAAATTTGATGATTCTAGAAATGGAGTCATTATATGCTTGTATGTAGATGACATGTTGATCTTTGGTACTAACCAAGATCAAGTTGATGAGACAAAGGAATTCTTGTCATCTAAATTTGCTATGAAAGATATGGGGGAGGCGGAAGTGATCTTAGGTATTAAGATCATATGTGAGAACAAGGGTATTTCAATCTCTCAATCACATTATATTGAGAAGATCTTGGATAAGTTCGATTTCCAAGAGAGTTCTCCTACAAGTACTCCCATGGATCCACAACTTAAGCTATTACCTAATAAAGGTAAAGCGGTGTCTCAACTTGAATACTCGAAAAGGATTGGATCATTAATGTATGCCATGATAAGTACTAGGCCGGATATTGCTTATGCAGTTGGAAAGCTTAGTAGGTTTACTAGCAATCCTAGTACATTTCATTGGCGAGCTTTGGATCGAGTATTTCAATACTTGAAAGGAACAATCGATTATAAGTTAACTTACATCGGATTTCCTTCTGTAATTGAAGGTTTTAGTGATGTAAGTTGGATATCCAATAAAGAAGATCATTCATCTACATCTGGATGGGTGTTCCTTCTTGGGGGAGGTGCCATTAGTTGGGCATCTAAGAAGCAGACTTGCATAACAAACTCAACTATGGAGTCTGAGTTTGTTGCTTTGGCAGCAGCTGGTAATGAGGCTGAATAGTTAAGGAATTTGCTTTATGAAATTCTATTGTGGCCAAAGCCGATTTCTTCTATTTCTATCAGGTGTGATAGTCAGGCTACTTTGGCTAAGGCTTATAGTCAAGTGTATAATGGAAAGTCAAGACACTTAGGTGTGAGACACAGCATGGTTCGTGAGCTCATTATGCATGGTGTCATATCTGTTGAGTGGATTGCAACTCATCGGAATTTAGCTGATCATTTAACCAAAGGGTTATGTAGAGATCTCGTGAAAGGATCAGCTGTGGGATTGGGTTTAAAGTCCATATGAAAGCTCTCATGTTGAGATACCCAATTCACCACCTAATATGACGTTAGGTGCTGAATTTTGAATGTGGAAAGCTTAACATCTAGAGTTTGGAACACAACATTAAATTATCCCAAAGGTATGTGTTCGGTACTGCAAGATAAGGAAGGTTGAAGTGTTCTTCTTAATAGTTCTTTTGAAAAATTGCATTTGCAGGTGCGAGATTAAAAGAACTACCTATATGAGTATGAAGTTTAGCTGCTTCAAGAAGTTGGGACTTGGCTTCGATGTACTCAAAGAAAGGATAGGGACATAGGCTAGTAAAATAATGTGTCAAGTAAGATATTGTGTATGCAAAACTAATGTGTATATTATCTTCAGGTATTCAATAGTGATATTACAAGGTTCAATCTTTCGGGAAACCTTGATATTCGAATATTTGGAATGTGTAATATACTAATATGAAATTCAATCGTCTCGACATTTCATTTATGCATTAGTTTGATTGTTTGCTGTGTATAGTTAGTTAATTTATGATTACACTAAAATGGGGGAGGTTTGTTGGTATTTTACTGTATTATAAGTTGTGTTTAATATACAAATAAGGGTCGACACTTAGTTGTATATTAACAGGTCTAACTGGGTGCTAAGATACTGCTTAGGTACTAAGGTACTGTTGGTTATGGGTTAGTACTGCTATGGTACTGCTGGGTTCAAAGGTACTGCTAAGGTACTGCTGAACGGTTATAGAAGGTACTGCTAGTATATGAAGGTACTGCTAGTATTTATGCAATTTCTATGATAACTGTTTTACAGTTATTTACTTCTTATAACCGTTTTAATAACGGTTTGGAACCCATAAAACTATCTGATATATTATCATTTAGATATACGAAAACATATAGAGGTTTTGTAACTGCAAACATAACAACATACACAAACTTGAATCAATTAGATTTTATCCGGTCGTTAATTGGTATCCACTCCAATTTAATCGATCTGAAAGCGTTCATACTCGTGACTTCTAATTGCTATCAGGATACCCTATTACCCCACATATACAACATTTGTTTTTCCCACTTCCCTTAACATGGTATACATCAGAAAGCACTTAACTTATAAAGCAAAACCTATTCAGTTTTGTATTATTTTACGTTTTTGTTTATGGCCTAACTGATGTGACGACAGGTAATAAAAAGGTTGCAAGTCAATATAAAAAATACGACTATTGATAATAAAAAGGTTGCATCGTCATCATGTGTCGTTCTTGACTCAGAAGTGTGTAATTCCAACCAACCAAGGGAATTATGCAAAGGATTCCATGTCACATGCATATATAAAATACGACTATTGATAATAAAAAGGAAATGGTAAGCAGAAACAGACAACAGAAAAAAGAAAAAAGAAAAAGCAAGAGCTTTTTTGTGAGATACAACAGCACAGATCTTAAAGGTGATTTGTAACGTTTGAATTGAATTCTTCAACTGATGATGTAAGCAAAGACAAATACGAGTGACTTATAACTAATTTGCTCAACTCTTTTTTAAGTGGTGATTTAACTATATACAGTTTAGTAAATTCCCATTCTATGAGTCATGTCTTTAGTTCTAGTTAAAACAAAGTAAATGAGACCCATGATTACATTTTCCTTGCTTCTAATACCATGTAAAAGGGACCCACAAAACGAAAATGTTGCACAATCGAAATGATTATTAACTTAAGCTTTTTAGGACCATGATTAAAGATCCTTGACAACAGAAGAATGATGGAGACGGATAACCAATGAATACTTCATGTGTTCTTTCTGCGGTATTTTTATTTGTATGTTTGCAGATTGGAGTCCCTTTTTTTATCATTTTCATTATTATATTAGTTGTTTTGAAACGAAGTGGTAAGTACAACGGCTTGAAATGTTAATCACTCTATTGTAGAAATGACATTACTATATAATAGTCTATCACAACATCACGTCACTTGCTTTACATTGCTTTTATTCTAAGACTATTTCACGCGTACCGAAATATTCTTTATCAAATTAAAGTATTACAGTAAACTTTAAAAAGTGTCATTTGAAATAAAGGCATTTTGTAGTAGTACTCCAAGTAAAGACCTCACAATCTGAATGTTGCATTGTTGCTTGCTTAACTTAGTCTTCAGTTACGTATAATTCTAGATGACTATGTGCATGTTCCACCAAAGTGAACCTTTTTGTATTGCATACATATTTATCCACTACTAAAATTTAGTCTAACTGATTTTGTAGAAAACATCTAACTGTGACGAGCAAAATATACATCACTATCACAAGCATACAAGCTGAAAGAATAGTTGATGGATACAGTTTTTGTTGCCCAGGTATGATTATAAATGAAGAACGAATTATGTAATTGAATCACTCAATTATATTGAATCAGAATATATGTTTACAATCACTGTAATGAAAACTGATTTACTAAACTGAAACTAATGTTCCTATTTATACTAGATGAATAGACACTTAAGAAGGGTTGTGTTGGTTCAAACTAACAGGTTTCTATGAACCATCGTGTCCCTTCACATATAACTACCATATAACCAACTTACTAACTAACAATAACCGACACTAACTAACTTTATATACTAAAGTACCCTTAACTTTGCTTCTATAACATTATTGGTCCAACATTCACCCCCCTAATGTTATAGACGGCAAAGAGTTTTCTTCTCTTGTCTTCATGAAATGAAGTTCCAGCCTTCCTTTTCTTGCTTGATGCTTCATCCCATTTCTTCTTGTAGTTCCCTTGATCAACAGCGGTATCATTATTTCTTTAATCTTCTTTTTCCTTGCTTCTCCTTGTTCATGCTCACTTTGTCTTGAATAAAACTTTGATGACTTCACACCATCTTCATTCTTCAACTTGATCATATCACATGACCTTTCTTTACTTTTCTTGATCATTCAATCTATCACAGATTATTTCTTCTTCGCGGTTGCTTCACACAACAAATTCTTTTGCACCAATTCGCATCACACAAATCAAAAACTTCCTCCACTTTAATTCTCTCACAGAATTATTTTGATCCTTCATGGATTGAAATCGTATCACACGTGTTTCCTTTTAATTCATTCACTGAATTGACTGCACCTTTCACAGGCTATTTTTCGCATCACACGGCTTTGCTTTGATCGTATCACACGACCAAGCATTCTAACTTTCTCACTAGTACAGATTTGGCCTACGGTCACACCAAAAATGTGTGACTATATGCATATAGTCACACACGTTTTTTTGGGTGTGTGTGACAAAAAGTCGCGCCACCGTAGGTGCTATATGGTCACATTGTTTAGTTTGTGACCGTTTTCATTGAAAAAGAGTGACCAAAACCCGAATATGTGTGACCAATTAGGCACAAGTTTTGTTGGATTTATCAGTATGTGTGACTATTTCTCATCCTATGGCCACATGAATATATAATAAATGTGACGTTTATGATGATTTAGTCACACAACGTGTGTTGTTTTTTTCTAGTTAGTCACATACAATTTAAAAAACAGTGGCAAAAAGTGTGAATAAGTGTGACCATATGCTGTTTAAAGTAAAGAAATGTGTATTTTGTGTGACTATTGTTCATCCAATGGTCACTTAAATTTTATGTTTGTGTGGCCTTTTGTAATATTTAGTCACACAAAACATGTTTGTTTTGGGTATTTAGTCACATACAATTAAGCAAAAAGTGACCAAAAGTGTCAATAAGTGTGACCATATGCTGTTTAAAGTGAAAGAAATGTGTATTTTGTGTGACTATTGATCATCCAATGGTCACATGAATTTTTTTTGTGTGTGGCCTTTTGTAATATTTAGTCACACAAAGCATGTTTTTCTTTCGTATTTAGTCACATACAATTAAGCATAAAGTGACCAAAAGTGTTAATAAGTGTGAACATATGTTGTTTAAAGTGAAGAAATTTGTATTTTGTGTGACTATTGATCATCCAATTGCCACATGAATTTTTTTGTGTGTGGCCTTTTGTAATATTTAGTCACACAACAAATTAAGCAAACAATGACCAAAAGTGTTAATAAATGTGACTATATACATCTTTTAGTCACATTTAAAAAATCAATATATATCAAAACAAATTCAAATACAATAAAATTGGAATGTATATAACTGAACCACTAATACATATCAGATAAGCAGTACTAACTATACGAACCAATAGTACTAACTTATAACTAACAGTTGTAACTAATACACTAGCAGTACTAACAGTTGTAACTAATACACTAGCAGTTTCAATGAGGGCTTCATGTTCTTCGTCCAACCTTTTTATCTTTTCTCTGCATGCATATTCACATCAGCATATTACCTGCATATTCTGCATGTTCTGTTTAGGAAGCAATAACATCTAATTACCTGCATATTCACATCAGCATTCCTGTTCAATAGCAAATCAGCAACACCGATATGGCCACGGTCAACAGCCCAATGCTTCATGTTTACGTGCTTGTACTGCCTCCATTCTTTGCTCAACCGTACCCTAACATAATTTTAACAAATCAATATCTAATCAAAAAATTTAAGTACAACTTAATCAGATTTTATGTTGATATACGAGCATAAAATAAATGAAAGAAGGTATACCTTCACAATAAAACGATTGATAGAAACGCTCTTCATTTGTCCAATCCTGTGGATGCGCATCACATCTTGTTCCTCAACAGCAGGATTCCACCAAGGATCCTAAGGTACAAAAATTGAAGAAAAAATAAAAAACAGAAACACAACCAGAATTTTATCTATAATCATGTTGGCACAATAATACCTATACAACTGTATATTTTAATAACCAGAGTGCAGCATACCATTACAAATGCATTAGATGCTGCTGTCAGGTTGATTCCAACCCCTCCAGCCTTCAATGACGTCAACAATAATGTCAAATGAAACCTTACTAGGCGACGATTTAAAAAAAACAAATATACAACAGAAGATTCAGCTGGAGTCGAATGAAAACTTACCTTTCTTTTAATGGGAACAGACGTGCTAGCGACTGGTTTAAAGAACGATTCCAATCTGGTAAAACAGAGCAAAGAGCCACAGAGAGAAAATACATCAGATATGCAGAGTAAAAAAATCAATTGAACAAGTAATTTGATTGATTTCTCACCGGTTCTGTGAAGACTTGTTCTTGGAAGATTTTATTTTCTCTACCGCCTGATGTTATAGTCCACAGTTAGTTAATTTACATGAACATAATTAGCATGTAAAAGCTACAATAATATATCATACCTGATCAGGTTCAGCTTTACTAGAACTAACAACTTTAACGCTGTTGCCCGTAGCCTTGTTCACAACATTCAGTTGTTTAGGTTGCGCGGCCAAAGTAGACTGTATAGTTGTAAACTGCTCATCCAGTTTTTTTATCAACTCGTCATTTTCTTCTTTGTCCCTAGCTTTCTCTGCCTGGAATTATACAGCAATGGAATGATATAAACAACCTCATGTACATCAAAAACTAATAACCACCATAGAAATGTTCCAAAAGTAACATAAAGTAGTTATATGATCATCACCTTGAAAAATTTGCTTTTGGATATAATCTCATCATACACCTCCTTTTTAGTCTTTTGTATCTGCGATTAGAACACCACCACATTAACTAATGAACAAGAGAGCATTATATGAGACAATTATGAAAGGTGAAGGGTCAGATGACTAAGTCATGATTTTTTGTGCAGGAAGAAAAAAAAACACGTATTGAAGAAACAAGTCAAATAAAAACACTCACCTCTTGCTAGGTGCCACAAAGGGTGCATATAACCTGAAAGAAAGACACATTATATGCATGTTTGATGTTTCATGTGTTCAGCAAAAAAGAAGTATAAAGAAACTTCAAAACTTTTGTAAGAAGCTACCTGTTGGACCTCATGGCGAGGGATGGTATGCCTCTCCTTTTGATCAACATAGATGTTATTCTATAGAACGATCAAAAAATTATCAGTGCTTTAGAACACTTTAGTTCTTAGCTACAATCCTAACAGGGTACCGAAAACCTTTGTTTGAATTTAACACACCTTAGCCTCATTATGACAATGGAGACAATCAAATATCTCATTGCAACAAGGAGCCCTAATTCGGCACAGTCGACGGTAGTGAGGACATCTGTCGAGGAACCAGAAAACATAGGTTACTAACCCGCCACACAAATTGAACTTCATAGATAAACAGGAAACAGATATTAAACGCCGTACCCATACTGGAGGGACCCATTGTCAAGAACTTCTGAGTTCACAATTTTTGCATCAATGTGCTCACTATCCTCATGCATATGCTGATCGCATGACTTTGGTTCTTCCGTACAGGTGATTGTTTGCGTTGTAGATTCTGCATTGCTTTCTTGAAGGCGCACACTTGGAAGATTAACCGGATGCTCCATTCAGACTCTAAGATCAAAAAATACAACTAGTATATCTGAAAGCACCTGCAATTAGGGACACGTTAGGCAAAAAAAATTAGTTTTACAGAAAGCACATCCACTCGCCAATGTGGCTTTCTCTCAAACTTCAGTACATCAGTTGAAATCAGCAACACATTATCCAAGTACCTGTCCATCAGCAGATAATCCATTTGCTTAATTAAGTATTTACTATAAATTATGTTAAATTGCTACAACAAGGGATGAATGCATACAAATCTTGCACGGGTTTCAATCAAGGTACCGGCTCCCGAGCATCAAATACCCAATAAGAATCAGCACCACAGCTGCAATACAAACGAATACACCTTACTTTTAGATAAACTCACATGCCATATGTTACATGGAACACAATGAAATAACTCATACCAATAATCTTACTTAACAACTGATAGCAACAGACATATGATTTTCCATCTAAAAATGATTTTCTTCACCAATAATCAACCACAATTCAAATAAAAACACATGAACAAGCATCTTACTTAACAACTGTTGTTGAATTGAGTCCTATATCCGACCAATAAGCAGTAATTTGGCTTGTTGACCCGCCTATGTTCCATAGAACTACATCAACTTTCTTATGTGCAAGAGGCCCAGCCCATACCTGCATTTTATTTAAGTTCGGATAAAAACCGGACATCACAACCAACCAGTAGAGGTGCCTAAAAATGTCAATCTCCCATCAATTTTTTTTTCTTTTTCTTTATTATATATATTTTTTTTAACAAAACCTACATCTCAAATGCACTGGTATGTTGCAATAAAAACTAGTATTATACATAAATCTATATACCTTTGCTAATGCCCAAATACTAAAATGTGAACGGTATTCCTCCGTCGTCATGCCTCCATTCCTGACTTCCAACATGTCAGGATCTAAGAGCAAGTCACAATAAAACACGAGATTAAGAACCCTTTTAACTGTACTGTAAGTAAAAATACAGTCAAAGAGTCGATAAATTAACTACCGTTCCATCCGCCAGGTCTCGCGTAAGCAGCCCATTTATCATTTTCATCTGCCCTTGAAGTCATGCTAGTGTAAAACAAAATATATTTATGGTGTGTTAGCTTAAGTACAAGCAACTTTATTTACTAGAACTATGAAATATAGTGTACAAGACAAAGATATAACATATAAATGACCTGTATCATAATAGAAGAAGACCAGATCTAGACATAAGTGTGGTGGTGGTGCGAGCAGTGGTCTTGGTGCGAGTGTGGTGGTGGTGGTGGTGCGAGCGGTGGCGTTGGTGAGGAGAGTGTTGAGGAGATAGAAGAAGACCGGATATAGTTTAATGAAATATTTAGGAATGGAGGGCAATTTGATTTGGGGAAAAATTTAGGCTATTTTGGGGAAAAATTTAGGCGGGGTTGTGAAAAGTTGAGAGGGAACTTTTACTTCTTTTTTTTTTTCTTTTTCTTTTCTTTTTTTTTTTTTTTTTTTTTTCGAAAAACTAAGTGCAGCAAAGCACATGTAAAATATTACTTACCACTTAACTACTCGTATATGATTTAGTCACTTTTAAATAATGTGTGACAAACTTGACTATATGATTTAGTCACATGTAAATAATGTGTGACAAACTTGAGCATATGATTTAGCCACATACACAATTACTTTATGTGACCATATATGAATTTTGGTCACACTTTTCAATTGTGTGACATATATTTGTCACACATGTATATATATAGTGTGACTAATCTTTCAAACTTATTTTTATCTGTCACACGTCCCAAATTATAAGTGACTAAAAAATCAAAACAAATTTTACCAGATACCTCTAGTCACGAAAATATTCAAATGTGTGGCTGTAGCCTCAGATGTAATTTTGAAATGGTCACACAAGTCGGATCAAGTGTGGCTGTTTATTTTATTCTGGTATATTTAGTCACTAAAAAAGTTACTGTGTGGCCGTTCGAAAAAATGCATGTGTGACTAAATCCCATTTTTGTACTAGTGTCTAATTTTCGTCAATTAGGCACATTAGAAGTGCCGGTTCATCATCACTCTCTACTAAGAGTGCCGCAACTTCCTCTTTTTTCTTGCTTGCACATTCATAAGCATAGTGCCCAAGTTTTCCACACTTGTAACAATCTATTTGCGACTTATCACCATTCCTTCGCGGTTTGTTGTCGGTTCCTTCCGAGTCATCTGAGGTGTGTCCTTCACCTCTATATTTCCCTCTTCCTCGTGTCTGATTACCACCTCCTCGTCTACCATTTCGATAGTTGCGTTCATAATTTCTGTCATTCCTTTGACGTGTGAGTAACAACTTCTCACTATTATCTTCCTGACTTCCTTTTCTAAACTTAATCCTTTCTTCATAAGTCTTAAGTTTCCCGATAATCTCCTCCAACTTTACAGTCTTAAAATCAACAATCATTTCAATGGTCGCTACTACTGGCAGAAATTTTTCTGGTACTGCATTAAGTACTTTTCATACTTTCGTTTGCTCATCAAACGTTAATCCACATGTAGCAGCCTTTGTAATAATATTCATCAACTTACCGGCAAATGAATCTATTGATTCATCTTCTTTCATCACAAGTCTCTCAAATTCTGATTTAAGTTGTTGCGAGTGTGCCTGTTGTACATCTTCTGTCCCAATAAATCTGGATTTTAGAGAGTCCCTAATTTCTTTCTCTGTTTCACATCCCGCAACTTGCATTTGCAAATCTTCTGGTAACCCTTGAAATAGGTATGCTGACGCATAACTATCCTTTTTTACATCAATCTCTTTTTTTGCACTTGTTCCTTCTACTAAATCCCATACTCCATTTGCCACTAGTATCTTTTTTATTCTTAATGCCCATAATGTATAGTTCGTATTGTTTAGAACTGGGCATTGATATGATGATAACAGTGTGGCTACTTCTCTATAAACAACTTTGTTGTTTTCATTTTTGTCTCCCGACATATCCTTTTGATTTGGTTTTCTTCTAAAACTAATATAAATCCTTTTTTTTTATCCTTTGTAGTGCGTGTGTTATTAGGCCCAAATCACTAATCGACCCAACACAACTCCTCCTTCTTCCTCTTCCTTCTGATCTCACGTTCCTCCCTTTCTCTCTTCTCTGGGGTTAACCGCCGATTATTATTGGCTGGTGTAACCGTTTCTCAATTCTCTCCTTTTTCTGGTGGTAGTTCCTCTCGAACCGTTGGAATGCCTCTGCCTTTCCTCTTGTGCGAAAATTAGGGTTTTTCAATGATTTGGGGATTCTTCGTACCGGTTCTAATCTGGATTTCTATGCGGTTTTCAAGGTATGTTTATCCTTTTACTTCTTCGAATCACTAGATTTCTGGGTTGTTATAATCGACTCACTCGATCTTTAATCCAATCTTTAACAGATTTCTGGTTGTTGTTTATCACAAACAATCAGCCCTCTCGACCTTCCTTCTTCGATTTCTCAACCTGCTCTGATACCAATGTCGCCCAGGTATGATTATAAATGAAGAACGAATTATGTAATTGAACCACTCAATTATATTGAATCAGAATATATGTTTACAATCACTTTAATGAAAACTGATTTACTAAACTGAAACTAATGTTCCTATTTATGCTAGATGAATAGACACTTATGAAGGGTTGTGTTGGTTCAAAATAACAGGTTTCTATGAACCATTGTGTCCCTTCACATATAACTACCATATAACCAACTTACTATCTAACAATAACCGACACTAACTAACTTTATATACTAAAGTACCCTTAACTTTTCTTCTATAACATACTAAAGTACCCATAACTTTGCTTCTATAACATTATTAGTCCAACAGTTTTATTATTTTACTTGTATCTTTTAGTAAAATAAGTGTAGAAGCCTCCAACAAAACTCACCATGGCGTCCATAAAAAAGCCTCCTAAGCAATAACTTTTTCATTCTTACATATTACATATACCGCCAGTATTACACTAGCTACCAGTATCCACAACTGATAAAGTTAAAAAGTACTGGAAAATATAAATCATGTGAAGTCTGCAAAAAGTTATCCATCCTATTATCTTTAACTAAAACAAAAAATCTAACTAGAAGTTTATGATATTAGGTACTAATATTAAGCTTTGATGTATACTATGAGAGTGATCCTACAGCTACAGACTAAGAGGGTAACATCCAAATTAGAGATCTAAGTTTTACCTTTGACGAGTAAGAAATGTTTAATTAAAAAAAATGGGTCGATACAGGTGAAAGTCACCTAAAAAGTTTATTTAATGCATACAACCTTCCATATTGTCTTATTTAAATAGTTGGAGCATTGATGTAATACTGTAGTCCTGTAACCATACTTGGGACAGCAGTTGTTTATTAAAGAAGGACAAAAATGTGTTGAAATCAATCGGACCCGATCCGTTTTGAACCCCACTAAAAATTATCCATTTTGACACATTACCCAACCCACCTATTTTGCCACCATCAATCAAAATGAGCAATGCCAAAGCCCAGAGAGACCATGCTAAGAGGCCCAATTAAGGGCAGGATGAGTCCTGAAGGTTGAATGCTTGAAGGTCCAACTAGCCATGAACGGCGAAAACTTCCAAAATACAAGTGGGACTGTGGGAGCAATAAACCTTTCGGGTCTATAAAAAACCTTAATATATCATTTCTCCAGAATTGAAGGATTCTGCATTCTTCTTTAGGTAGTGTAGAACATAATGGAATTTTGTTTCTCTATAGTAACCTAGCATCTGTCAAGCAACTAAAGTGTCAAATTAGCATCTATCAAATTTATTTATTAGTTCGTTTTCCTATTTTTGTATTGGGCTACTATTGACAACAAAATGGTAGGTCAATATACTTACAGAGTACACTAATTGCTCATCAATGAAAATAAACCTAAAAAGTTATAAAATGATCTGCTTTCCTTGAAACCCCCCCCCCCCCAAGACAAAAAAAACAAAAAACACAAAAAACAAAAAAGTATGAAATAATTCAGCATCGCCTGCTATGAAATCCTATATTCAAACTCCCTCATTTCCAAAACTAGATATGTATATCTTTTTAGTCGAAGCCCATCAATTACAAATTGGAATAATGTCATACAAATAACTATATACATATGGGCAAATGACAAAAAAATGCTTCGAACTTGACACTTTTTATCATTGTATGTAGCCAACTATTTTTCGTCTCATTGTAACACTAAACTTTTGATTTTTTGTCATTGTATGTACGATGTCCAGCGTGTCCAATGCCAGTATGTCCCTTTGTTACACATAAGCTGCTAGCGTGTCAAGCCCATTTTTTATACCGTTTTATTTCGTCTTTTTATACCCCACATATCCCAACCACACTTTCCATGACAAAAACCCTAATTCCCTTTTCACCTTATCCACACAAAACTAATTATGAGATCTTCACCATCTTTTTCAAGATCATCTATTTCAAGATCCAATCGTACCTTGCAAGAAGTGATGGATGCAACTCATTGTAAGTATCCTTTGAGAGGATTATAAAACACTTAGGATGTTACTCCCTTATAAACACATACTTTGAGTGTATGTAGTTAAGTATGTGGAATCTACTTAACCACACTTAAAGAATTTGTTTGTGTTTGATGGAACAGTAATACTTGAATGAAAAATGAACATAGTAAGATTAACACCAAACGATTCAATATTATTTCAAGAATAATATGAGTGATCTTGCTATCACTAGGGTTACAATGACCTTGAATCTTAACAAAACTCTATGACTGATGATCTATATAAAAGGTATAACCTAGGATCTCCTTTTATAGACTAAAGGAGTCCTTTACAAGATAAGTATTCTACCGTATATTTCTAACTAATTGTGATATACAAAAGATCCATTCCATACTTATCCTCTACAATATCGTATAAAGCAGTTATCCATGCAGCAGTACCTTCAATGTAACTAGCAGTACTAACTTGGCAGTTTGTACTGTTAGTTGTTTCTTCAGCAGTCTTAAGTCATACACTAACAGTTTGTACTGTTAGTGAAATTCTCCTGACAGTACTAAGTCAAAGACATTTAATTCCCAACAATCCTCCCCTAAACTTGTGATTTACCCAAAATCATCAAGTTTCTCTGAATTAAATGAGGATGTGAGGATTCTTCCAAACACAATCTTCTGACCTTTGTGTCTTCAAATTGCTGATAGACTTTTCTTATCAACTCTCTAGCCATTTCTGAGTATTCAGCTACTTCAAATCTAGTACCTATCAATACCCACAAAATTCCTACTCTCAGTGGATAATCTTTTTCTACTAGCATATAGACTTGTACTCCTGCTTTTGTAGCAACCTGATGAACACCACATTTATCAAATAACCTCCAAGTAGTAGCCAAATCATGAGCTTGAAATCTCCATAGTGTATCAGTAACATCTGGTTCATACAATCTTTTCAGCTCTACCCATAACTCCTTATCCTTGTCATCTGTAGGATCAGCAGATCTAAATCTTTCTTGAACTAAGCTCCACAGCTTATCCAAATCTTCTCTGTCAAAGGCTTTTATCATATCTTCAAAGAACTTATAAACTTCAGTCTGATCTCCTACCCTGATGATCTTCCACCCCTTGATTCTTCCATCTGAATATACTTCCCAATCAATAATAGGATGCTTGGCTTGAAGGGGATCAATATTAAGAGTTTCTGGTACTACTACCATCATTCCATATACCTGTTCATCAGTTAATAACTCCTTTTCTTTCTCAGCTGATTCTTCCTCAACTGATTCATCATGCTTTTCTTCTTCTATTCTCTACTTCTTGGATCCCTCAGATTCCAATAGCTCTACTCCTCTTTTCTCACCTTTACTGGGTTCAGTCTCAATAATTGCACTTTCATCTTTTAAAGACTTCTGAATTCTTGTATAAGCTTCAATGTATGCCTTCTAAATTTCTTCATTAGACGTTCCTTTGAAGTAACTTTCCTTCCAGTAATCCTGATGTTTCAAGAAATTCTTCATATACCTTAATTGTTCACTTCTTGAAGGAGTCTTCTTCTTATAAGCCTTCTTTTTACTTTACTTCTTACTGATCTCCTGCAACAAGTCATTAAGAGCTGAATCTTGTTCTACTCTGGTATACTTAGATCTTTCTTCTACTTGAAGTTTTGCAGCTAATTCCTTATCAGAAAGAATTTGAGAAGCTCTCTCTTCTTCTTCAGTTTGAAACTTTCTTTCAACCATAAATGCTGCCATTCTTTCTTCTTCACCTAATCTTTCTTCTTCTGCAACCCTTTTTATTTATTCTTCATGAAATTTTTGAGCTAGTTCTTCATCAAGAGCCATCTGAGCTTGTTCTTTCTTGGATAACTTCTTTGAAGATGGTTCTTCTTCTGTCATAACTGCTTTACCCTTGTCTGCTCTTGAAATCTTTGGTCTCCTTGTATATACTGCTCTAGCAGTACCTTGTGTGCCACCAGTGCCTTCTTCAAGTACACTAGTAGTACCTTTATCAACACTACCAGTATCATCTATAAAACCACTAGTACCTTGATCCATCTGCTCTGTTTACCTCCCCTGAGTATCATACTCTTCATGAACCAAAGAAACATATGGATCTTGATCTGTCTGGGCAATCTTCCTCCCCTGTTTGAAAGATTCCTCAGCTTTATCTGTACCCTGATCATCTGATGAGCTTGATGAAGAAGATGAACTTGGTGAAACCACCACTTATGCTGATCTTTTCCTTTTAAGGGACTTGACTGTATTCTCTAATTTCTTAACTTTTAAAACCAGCTTAGTGTAGACAACTCCAAAGTTTTTCTTGTGGCTTTTGAGATCAGCTTCCAAGGTGTTTACTTTCTCAGACAATTGTGTACAGATAACCATCAATTCCTTAAGTGTATGGCTGCCCTCAGCACTTCCTGATGTGTTACCTTTAGGGAGAGGTGCATCATGGGGCAAAGACTCATAATCTACCATAGGGTGAGTTTATGAGCCACCCATAGTTTCCATTTGGCTAGGGATTCCACCAAGAGTACTAGGTACTGTTGGTGTTGCCATGGATTAGGTCTTAGGAATGTTACTTCTGTCCTGCCCAGCTTCTAAGCCTGAGACAGTAGAAGTAGCCCTTTCCATACTGACGTAGTCAGCCTCATCTGCTACATTGGGAGGGGTAGGAGCTCTGTGCCGAGGTACATCAGAGTCCTGTCTGGATAATGACCTATCTGGTGATGAGGTTGGTTGTGAAGGTTATTGTTCTGATGTTGTAGGTGTGTGTTGGGAGTCAACTGGGCTTGTTGATCCTTCACCCTGAGCTTGTAGCATAGTATCAAAAAGCGGAACTGCTTCCCCACTATACCCTTTTGAAGCAATCTTCATGTTGCTAAAAAGTTTTTGGGTAAGTTTGGGTGTTGGATAAACAGTTTTGTGTGGAAGCAGTTGATGTTTCCTCATGTTCAAAATTGTTTGAACGAACCTGGGATACATCAAAATTTTTGTCTTGCTATCAACATTTTTAACCATGCCTTCAAAAATAAGTTTTGAAAAATTGAAGGTTCTGTCAGTAGCCTAGCAGATGAGAGCAGTTGCAATATGATGCGTGGTTTTGCAACCTTACAACAGGTTTTACCTCTCGAGGGATCTCAAGAGGCTTACAACCCCACCAGGCAGTGTACCTGACCGATGTAGTATAGTGTAGTGGTAAGTACGGGGGATTGATCGTTCTCCACAGGGAATAGTGTTCGTTAGGTATGAAAGACTACTCTAATAGGTCTAAGGGTTGAGGAAGATTCTTTTTTATGTTTTTATATTTTTTGAAAGCAAGTAAAATCTCGGTTTTTAAGGAGTGGGCGGAATTAGTTGCTAGTCAACTAACCCAAATAACTACAAATGCAAATAAAATAAAATAACAAAAATGAAAATGTTGGTGAAAACTTAAGTGTAGAGAAATGTGTTTACTTAGATTTCCTTACTCCCTAACTATCTTTTACCGGTCGATTAGTGTGTATTAGTCGCGTGGATGACGGGTGTATTCCTTAATACCAATCGTGGGGTGGCGTACGTACTTCCCCAACTCTACAAGCTCCTACTTCACTCCTATGTCGAGCCGGCTAGGAAGCTCCTAACATGGGATCACTAGAATTCGCTTGTGCATTAAATACAACCATAAAAACCTTTAGTACGCATTTGGTTCATGTTTCTTAAGACGTTCAAGCAAGTTACCGAATAGGAAGTTAGCCAGTTTTCTTAAGCCTAACATAGATAAACAATCATCCAATACAACTAACAACACACTAATAACCAATAATCAATAGCTAGGTTTCATTAGATCTAAGCAAACACAAGATAAATCTAGCCTAACATGTTAAACAAAAGACAAGAACAAGATAAAATCAAACAACACATAGACATATTGAATGATTAATTGATAACTTATCTTTCAATGTAACATGGAAGATCTCAAGGCAAAAATCCTTGAAAAAGATGCTAAAATCGTCTTAGGGTTTTCTCCCAAAAATTCCACACTAAGTTCTCCCTCTTAATGACAAAAAATTAGAAAACTATATATAGACTTTTGGATCTGACGGCGTCACGTTATGGAGTGTGACGCCGTCACCTCGCCGCTTTTAGGGTTCCCGGATGACCTTCTTGACGCCGTCCCTCTTTAGCTCTCTAAAATCCGTTCTGGCTTATCAAGGCTTGACGTCGTCAGACCTTGAACGTGACGCCGTCCCTCTTTGAATTAAGCCGTGACGCCCTTGATCAGGTTAAAGCGTGACGCCGTCATAATTTACATGCAATTTTCACTGGCTTATCATGAGTAAATTTCACGTCCACCTTTTCTTGCCAAGGCATGACGCCGTCTGGAGTAAATCCTGACGCCGTCAAAGGTAACTTTCAGCACAATTTTGAGACTTTGTCGTTTTCTTCACTTTTATGCTCCAAAAACGTCCAAAATGCCTCCTTTTCCAGATTTCTCTTCAAAAGTACCTAAAATGACAAAAGGAACGATTTAGGGCAATATTTGATCAAATAAATACGATTTAGGGCTTAAATGACCCTTAAAAGCGGTACACTTTTCGCTTCATCACAATATTACTACTGAACTGTTCCCATGAGGTTTTCTTTGGGCTAAGACAGTGAAGGATGGTGTGAATTAAAAACCTCCATTGAGGGGCAAAACTACTCTTTTGAAAAGTTAAAGCTTGTGATTGAGTGTTATACCCCATCCTGGTTAAGTTTTCAAAAATTTTAATGTTTGGCATAGCACTAATACCATTGTCATCATTCAAGTGGAGATGCCTCCTATGTGATGATTCAGTGATAGTGATAGATTTACCATCCACTTTAGCATTTAACTCTTTGTCACCATTTTCAAATGTTTTGACAGTAACAGTCTGCCAAAACTGCTTGATGTGGGAGACATAGATAGTGGGATTTAAGAGTAAAGAATGACTTATGTGAGTACATTTTAAAAAGTCTACTATCTGATGAAAAGTAGCATCATCCTCTGCTTTTTCCAAATAAGCGACCACATTGTGTTTGTCAGCAAAGGATAAAGAAGTCATTTAATTTTCAGTAAAAGATGATTTGACTGCTGTGAATAGTGTAATTTTAGGGTAGAAAGTAGAAGAAGAAAGTGAATTGAGATATTATGAGTGGCTTGTTAGGGTTTCAATTGTACCGACTTTAATCAAAAGATAACTTTTAATTAAAGATAAGGTTAATATAATAATTTAAAAGTAAAAATATCCAAAAAGGAAACCCTTAAAACAAGGAAACAATCAGTAAAAATCTCAACTAACTCTCAACGGCTAGTTTCAAAAAGTTGTTATTTCGCACCAGTACTAACGTATATCCAGCAGTACAAACGAATCCTACCAATACTAACTTTAAGCCTGGCAGTACAAACTTTTTGGAAAAATTTGACTCAGCATTATAAACTTGATTGTAATAAAAAACCATACTGCTAACAACCATTTTAAAGGGATTAAGTGTAAAGACAGACACTTAATCATGATTTCGGTTTAATGCAACCTCTGGTTGTGTGAGAATCAATTATTTCAGTTATAAATTACTGCCTGTGTATAGATAAACTCATTCAAAGAGCTTTCTCGACAGGGTTTCCAGCTCGTGGCAGTTGTTGCCTCTAACACAAGTGTTAGATTCACGTTTGCTCGCTGTTCTTTCTACCAGATATCCTTAGACTAACTTATTATACAAAAGTATAAAATGGTAGAAAGTGAGTTAAGTCAGTTATTATCTGACTAACTAGGCCATCAATTCTAATTCAAACTATCATAATAAGATTTCAAGAAAGAAGTTTTAATGAATCAATTAACTTAGGTAGAAACCTTAGTTAATGAATCTCCAAACTCTGTCCATCATAAACCTATTATGTCAGAAACTGAGCCACCATTTGCAATTCCTTTGTGCTCACACAATGCACTTGCAATTCCTTTGTGCTTAATCTCCATACCTGCAATCGTTAGTCCAAAACCAAGAAAACAAAGTGCAAAGTACTTTCTACTTAACAGTATAAACATATGACTAACAGTATTATCAAATAGTTAAATTTTGTACTACCAGTACAAACTATACTTAACAGTACTAATGACAAACCTAGCAGTACAAATCCATTTTATGTACAAAAACACACAGTTTGAGAAACTTTAAGGGTTAAGCATTCCAATACTTGCTACCAAGTATTGAAACCTTCCTACATCAAAGGCTTTTGTGAGAAGATCTGCAAAGTTTTGATCAGAATCAATTTTAACCAATTGAATCAACTTTTTCTCATTGCAGTCTCTAATAAAATGATGCCTAATTTCTATGTGTTTTGTTTTAGAATGTTGCACTGGATTTTTAATTATACAAATTGTACTGCTATTGTCAATATATATCATGGTGTTCATAAAATTATACCCATAGTCAAGCAGTTGATTTTGAATCCAAAGCACTTGACCACAGCAACTTGCAGCAGCTACATACTCAGCTTCAGTTGTAGAAGTTGCCACAATTGTCTGCTTTTTACACTGCCATGATATTAGTCTGTAACTAAGGAATTGACATCCACTAATTGTTGATTTCCTGTCCAGGCTTGCACCAGCATAGTCACTATCTGAATATGCTACCAAGTCAAAGGGTGATTCCCTAGGATACCACAGACCCAACCTAGGTTGACCCTTAAGATATCTGAAGATCCTTTTGACAGCAGTTAAATGAGAAACCTTAGAAGTCACTTGGAACCTTGCACAAGCATAAATAGCAAACATGATATCTGGTCTTGAGGAAGTTAGATACATCAAGGACCCTATCATTGATCTGTAAGGAGAGGTTTCTCAGGATCCATTGGTGTGCTTGCCACTTTAGAATTAGCAAACTGAAACTTCCTTAGTATCTCTGCCAAATATTTATCTTGGCTGATAAATATGCCTTCATTTGATTGCTTTACTTGCAGACCTAAAAAGAAAGTAAGTTCCCCCATGGAACTCATCTGAAACTTATCATGCATAAGTTTCTCAAATTCAACACACATTTCCTTCCTTGTGGATCCAAAAATAATATCATCCACATAAACCTGTACCAGCAAGATATCCTTCTTGATGAATAAAGTCTTATCTATCTTGCCCCTTTGGAATCCATTCTCTAGCAAATAGGAAGCCAAAGTCTCATACCATGCCCTTGGAGCCTGATGTAGTCCATAAAGAGCCTTTACAACCTTGTACACCTTGTCAAGATGTTCTGGATCAACAAAACCTGGAGGTTGAGAGACATACACCTCCTCTTCAATAGTACCATACAAGAAGGCACTTTTAACATCCATTTGGTAAACAGTGAATCCCATGAAAGAAGCATAGGCCAAGAACAGTCTGATTGCTTCAATCCTTGCTACTGGTGCAAAAACTTCTTCATAGTCTATACCCTCTTCTTGTGTATATCCTTGGGCTACAAGTATAGCCTTGTTTCTGATCACAATACCCCTTTCATCCCTTTTGTTCCTGAAAACCCATTTGGTGCCAATTACCCTCATACCCTTGGGTAAATCTACTAGTACCCAAACCTTCTGAATCTTGACTTGAAGAAGCTCCTCTTGCATTGCTTCTACCCAGCTTGAATCTTCTAAGGCTTTGAGAACATTTTTGGGTTCAGATTGTGAGAGGAAGCACACAAATAAACAAGTGTTGGCATCTTCATAATGCTTTTCTTCATAAATAGTACTAAGAAACCCTTGTTGGTCTGAAGTCATGAGTTGCTTTCTTGTCTTTACTCCAGATTGCATGTCACCAATCACATTGTCCAGGGAGTGATCTCTGTGAATCCTTGTGTGTGGTGTAGTGAGGACTGCATAGGTAGGTGGTAGATTGTTGATATCCACCTCATCTTCTGAGAAATCAACAGTATTAGTATCTGATGGGCCAGCAGTACCAACTTGGGGCTCAACAGTACAATCACCATTAGGACTGTTATCATGATTCTCTTGTTCCTCAGCTCCAACTACATTGTTTTCATCATCAATACCTTCCTTGGCTTCATCAGTAGAAGGCTCATCATTCTTTGAAGATGAATACACACTGTTCCATATTGGCATTAGTATCTGATCTTGATCTTTTTCCTTTCCCAAGTCTACTTCATTTGTTGCATCATCACCTTCTAAACCTGCAAAATCATTAGAAAAAGTTCCTGCAACAACTGGCACATAATTCATTGACTGGGTTAGAGTATCAAGGTCAAATAGCCATTTTGGACCTTCACCTACAACATTAGATTTATTTTCTAGAAATTGAACATGCAGGTTTTCCTCAACTTTTTTTGTTCTTGTGTTGTATACTCTAAAGGCTTTGCTATTTAGTGAGTACCCAACCAAGAATCCTTCATCTGATTTTCCATCAAATTTGCCTAGATGGTCTAAGGTATTTAGAATAGTTACATGACACCCAAAAGGTCTTAGAAACCCTAATGCAGGAGTTCTACCTCTAAAAAGCTCATATGGTATCTTGTTGTGAGGTTTAACTACCAAAACCCTGTTCTGCACATAACAAGCATTATTAACTGCTTCAGTCTAAAAAGTGATGGGTAACTTAGAGTCAGCTAACATGGTTCTAGCAGCTTCTATCAGTGTTCTATTTCTCCTCTCAGCAACTCCATTCTGCTGAGGAGTTCTAGCAACACTAAACTCTCTTCTAATACCCTTTTCCTTACAAAACTCATCCATAACTCTATTTTTGAACTCTCTCCCATTGTCATATCTAATGACTTTAGCTTTCTTATCCACTCAGTTTTCTATCTCAGTAATGAATGTTTTAAGAATGCTAGGTGTCTCATCCTTAGAACCTAATGTGAACCTACTATAGTCATCAGTAACTACAAGACAGTGCCTTTTATGCATAATGCTACTTACAGATGTTGGGCCAAATAAATCCATATGTAGCATAAACAAAGGTTGATCAATAGAGTTAAAAATCTTGGGCTTACAAGAAGCCTTGTGTTGTTTACCTTTGAGACAGGCAACACAAGTCTGGTCATTTTCAAATCTTTTCTGAGGCAAGCCTCTTACCAAACCATCCTTAACAATTTTGTTAATGGTTTTAAAATTTATGTGACCAAGTCTTCTATGCCATAACATAGACTCATCCAATGTGACCTTTGCAACAAGGCAAGTAAAGGCCTCTTTAGGAACAATCTTCTTTATATTAACACTGTACATGTTGCCCTTTCTTGGAACTTTAAGTAGAACCTGACTTTCATCAGGAAGCTTAAAGTCTGGGGAAAGCACAAGACATTCAGTGTCAGTAAAAAGAACTTTGTTCTTTTTGTCACACATTTGTGAGACACTAAACAGGTTATACTTAAGCTCTTGCACAAAGTACATATCTTCAAAGTCTAATTTACCAGTTTTAAGAGTACCTTTACTAGTAATTCTTCCTCCTATTCCTCCCCCAAAGGTAACATATCCTCCATCCATTGGTTGAAAGTCTGAAAGATAGGACATGTTGTCTGTCATGTGCCTGGAACATCCACTGTCTGAATAACCTTGATCTTCATCATCTTCCTGTGAATGTTCCTGCACATGAAATAAGGAAATTAGTTTCCTTGGGGTACCCAAGCCATCACTGACTTGGGTTTGCCTCATGCATCAATATAGTCAAATCTTTTCAAAACAATTGATGCACCATTGGGTTTGATTGGTCTGCATACCCAACATGCTGAGGCCTTAACAACATTTACCCTTTGATCCCTAGCAGTGTTTTGAGAGTTACCAGTACTAACTGTTTGGCTAGCAGTACTAACTGCTGGCTTTGCAGTTTTAGCCTTTGGTTTCCAAAATTATTTTTGTACCACTGCTTTCTTTTGAAAAGGCCTTTTAGCAGTTAGTTGTGCATATTTGAAAATTGGTTTTGCACTTTTAACTGCTAGTCTAGGGTAAATAGTCTTAAAAGGTCTGGCAGTACTAACTATTGGTCTAGCAGTATGAATTGGTTTTGGGCCAGACTTCACTACACTTGCCTTGGGAGTCATTCTATCAGTATTAGGGTGAGATTGAGACCTGTTTAAGTTCACCCTATGGTTTGAGTTCCCAGTTACCCTATTGTTACAAAAAGTCTCAAGATGGTCAAAACTACCACAAGCAAAACAAGCCTTTTTGTACAAGACAAAGTCACTTCCTAGCTGATGTGACTTAAGGTCATTCCAGTTCCTTTGGTTACCTCTTGGCTTGTCTGTGGACCTATACATCTCACAGTACCTAACTGTTTTCCTAACTGGTTTAACATTTATTTTAGGCTTAACAGTTTCATTATTAACCATCCCAGGAACACTGGTTCCTTCTATTTTAACCACATCAGGTTTAACCACAACCTGATCTTCCTCATCATCAGATGTCCAGTCCTCAATGGTTGGAGCATCTGAATTCCTATCAGTGGACACCTTATGTAAAACCCGAAAATCTAAAACATATTAATAGACCAAAATGCCCTCATACTTGGAAAATTAATTAAAACACATATAACTTACAAATAAATCACAAAACGTATGAAAACGAAACAAATGCGACATGAAATGATTACGAGGAACCATTATATAATTATACGAGCTACCAATAATATTGGTAACACATTACTTAGTTACTTGAACCGAAACCTCAACAAGTATATATTTATTTTTGTTCCAAAAATAGTTACGTGTAAGTAATGTTTAAGAAACAAGAGAATTAATGAAACTTGGACATAGACGTTTTGTGTTGGGCTTATAGGCCGACCCAATCCCTCTCCCCCTCATCCAAACCCACGACCAAACTACCTAAAAACAGCCCAATCCATTTGTTCCTTCCTTTATACACCGAACATCACAAGAAACACATCAAAAGAAACCCTAGAAAAGTTTCTGCTGCTGTCTTTTGTTCTGCTGCTGTCGAGACATATAGGAGACCAAGAGAGAGTTGTTTTTGTTCCATTCTTGTGTCAAACATCTTAAGGTAACATGTTCTTCAAGCCTCAAACCCTTGTGAATTGTTTTCTTACCAAAAACCCTAATGTTTCCTTGTTTTTGTTCTTGATCGATCGGCCAAAAGAGGAGAGGGAGGAAGAAAAGTTTCGTGTGGTGTTTTGATTCCTTGTGTTCGTGTTCTTCGTGGTCTACGAGGGTATTGTATCCCTTTTTCATGATCCTTGTTCACTTATTATTGTTCTATTAGAATCTTAGAGTAAAAAACTTATCACATGAAATCATAGAAAGTAAAGAAACCCTAAAAACTAGAACATGGATCGACTTACTGTTTTGGGTGGTGATTAATTCGATTTGGATGTGTAATAAACTGATATGAGATGACCTAAATATGTATGGACTCACATAAAAACGTTTGGTGTCAAGAACAAATGATTTGCATGACGAAAACCCTAAGATAATCATGGTTCTGTGATAACTGATTCTGAGCTGAATTTTTAGTCGACTTTAACCGGCTGTGGATTGATGATATGAACGTATATTTTTATGTTTCTAGAGTCTAGATTGTAGTTCAATGAAATAGCTACCTGGAGAAATTTAGTTTGTAATTTTTAGAGGCTTGTAAGGTCACTTTTTGATTTTTGGAAAATCATGTGTCCAGTCGTGTTTAAAAGTATGGAAAATCCGTTCGGGTTTTTTAATTTTAGTTTCCAAACCGTGTCGAGTTAGAAAGATCCCTTTGACCTGGGTAAACTTTGGGATGTTTATTAGTAGCTGGAATTTTTTTATATTTTTGTGAATTTTTATGAAGGGGTAATGAAGTGATAACTTATCGGGTGTTCCATCAGACATGTTTCTGGGACAGGTTGTAAAAATGGATTTTTCATTCGTACCAAACCAAATCAATAAAATCTGGAAAAATTATGATAAATACTAAGAATATTGAGGAAGCTCTGTGAATTTTTTTAGATTTTAATTCGGAGTTCTACTATGATTCTATAATTATATAAAACAGGTCCAGAACATGATTAAAACCTGAAAAAGTGCATTTTGTTGTTTTAAAAGTGTTAAGTGTTTACATTCAAACATTTGAGGGTCTATATGGTTATTTTGATTATACTAGAGGACTAAACTTGTAAGAACCTGTAACTTGACAATAATTACACTTTGTACCCTAAGCTTATGATAATTACACAATTGGTCCTTCAACTTATCCTAAATTCTTAATAAACCCTTAAAGGATTAAAACTACCATAATAACCTTATGAACCTTGAACTACCTAAAATGAAAAGACAAACTAAACATGAAGTTAAGAATCATTTGTAATTCTCTTCTACTCCTTTAGGTGTGAAGAAGGAGAGACCTTGAGCCATTCCTTGTTTCTGTGCTTTGTTCTATTTGTGCTTTCTTCATAAGGTACAGATACTCTGCCCTTGTTTCAGTAAGGGTTCTTATATTCTTATACATTGATTTTGAGTTATGATTCAGTTAAGATTTCCCAAGCCATTGCTATGTTCCCTTTTAAATGAACCTTTGATATTACTTTTGATATGACCTTGAGATGCACCTTTTGATATATGACCTTGTACTATGATTTTGAGACATGACTCTTAGTTTGATACCCGAGCCATTTATGTTACCTAGCCAGGAAGGTAACCTGGCCATGTCTGTGATGCACCACTGGCATGACTCCCGTGTGGGGGAGTGATTTCTCACACCGTCCCTTTTATGATTTTCTGCCATGGCTACTATGATGTTGGGATGACTTTGAGTTTGGGGGCGTATGGGTTGCAATCCTAGATTTATATGTTTAGTGGATTTAACTATGACTTTGAGTATGACTTTGAGGTGACTGGTACTGTGTGCAATACATGCCTTTCACATTTAGCTGGAGCTAGCTACTCCACTATTTTGATACATGAGGACACCCCTCATATTATCTGGTTGCCTGAGAGGTATCCCCTCTGATTGTGAGCTTATGACCTTGAGACTATGATTTTGACTTTGAGTTATGGGCTCGTGGTAGATAACTATCCTATATTTCCTTATTACTCTTTTGCTTTGATTATACCTTATGATATTTCCCAGTGCCTCATTATGTTTCGGTTTCGTTATCCTTGCTTTGTATTATGTATCTGTTCACTGAGCTTTGTAAGCTCAGCCGCACGTTTTCTTTTTCGTGTGCGGCAGGTATCTAGCTGGGAGATGGATTTTATGCTTGGGATGAGAGTTAGTGGAAGCTTTTACCTTAGATGATGTCCTACCCTAGTCTTGCCAGTTGTTTAGAAATTTTGATTTTGGATTCATTTCGTATGTATTTCCTTTGAATTATTCCGTTATCTTGTGAGACTTTTGTATTGGATTCAAGTCATGTTGACTTGGCTTATTTATTTATGATTTTTTATGGCTTCCGCTGTGTATATGTATGAATGCTTTGAAATGTCGCCATAATGTGATATCTCTACCCTTGTCGGGTTGGGGTGTTACACCTTATCCTCAGGGAGTGAAGCATCACTTGCACTCTCAAAAGGTTCACTAACTTCAACAGGTTTATTAGCAATTGTGTTTTCCTTAGGCTTACAACCACACTCTAACTTTGGTTGTTGGAACTCTGCTAACCCTGTATGCTCTAGGTCTATTCCTGGGGGTGCAGGCACTCCTCTGTGAGGAGGTGGACATGTTTTATACCCCAATCCAGATTTAGCCTTATTAACTATCTGACACTTTATGATTTTGTTTACACCTTTTGATACATATTCCAAAGTGTCTACAGTTAACTGGATATTATCTTTTGCCTTAGTAATTCTATCTAATTTAGTTTTTAGCAGATTAATCTCAGCATTCTCAAGTGACAAATCCCTTTTAAGAATAGCTATATCATCAGCAAAAGTAGTCTCATTGTTCTTATAATGCACTATTTGTTCCTCAAGGACTACTAAACCTCTCTTATGATTAGACAAATTGTAATTCGTTTTGTTTAGTTCAATCCTTTGTTCATCATAGTGTTTCTTTAGAGTTTCTAATTCTTTAAGAGCAGTGCATGTTTTAGAACAACATTTAGCAGATTGTACCTTAGAGTCAGAGAAGGCCATAAGTGCCATCTCAGAAGGTGCTTCCTCATCATCTGCCATAAAACTCCAATCAAAGCCCAGTCCATCAATAGCCACCATAGCCTTTGAGGTTGGCTCAGCTTCTTCCACAGCCTTGGGCTTGCTCCCATAACCTTTTCTCCTACCATCCTGTTGCCTAGGTCTTCTGCATTCCCTTGAAAAGTGCCCCAACTTGTGACAGTTGTAGCATTCTACCCTTGATTTGTCAACACCAGCAATATCATTGCTGCTGATGGTGATCTTCTTTCCAGTTCTTTGGTAGAATTTCTTAGCCCTCATGCTAAGAAGTGAGATCTGCCATTTGAGGTCCATCTCTGCCAATTGCCAAAAGGATTTCCCCAACATTTTGTCTTTTAAGGAAACATCCATCTAAAGCAATTACTGGTCTACATCCCCTCTTCCATCCCTCTTTGAGTCCATTTAAGCAAACATAAAATCTATGGCAACAATAGGTTTTCTCATCTGGATTCAATGTTACCCCAACCCTAACTGTTGAACCCTCATTAGAATCTAATAAAGCCTTAGCATATGACCTTATATAACCATAATGATCCTCAATAGTTGCTTGCCCTTCATTCAACGCCTATCTTTTTGCATACGTACATTGTGATGGACTTACAATGCAATTATATTTTTTAACACTAAATCTGTAATTTCATGTAACTTAGTATTTGGATTCATCCTAATCTTATTGCCAAATTGTTTACCAATCCACTTGTAGCTCACTAAAGTTCCAAACTTAAAATCTCTAACACAAGTATGATTATCCTCAAGAGAATTTACTTGAAATGATTTCTCACCTTTCATTTGTCTTCCGTAACACCTCCATGGGCATACAGATCCTTCACCTTTCTTCGCACTAGGGTATTTTTTTCCACTTACTTGTCTTCCCCTTTTCTGGATCCTTGAGCCTCTCCGGCCTTAACCCACACTTAGCTATTATGTGGGTTGTTAAGCTTCTTTCTAACCATAGAGAAAATCCATTTGCCAAAGAATAATAAGTCAGGCATTCTATGACAAATGGTAAATTTCCCTAATATTTACATATATGACAGTTCATTTTCTGTGACTAGAACACCTGACTAGACCGTTATATGTCTAACACGGATAACAGACCTGCACATATTGTCACCCAAAAATCTCACCAAAGAACAGTGAAATTATCACATCTTATAATTTACTCACTATATTGTAATGAGAACGGGAGGTTATCCCAGTTTCACTCAGACTGACACCACACGCCAACCAGAAATAAATCTGAGGTTCAAAAATTTTAGTGAATATTTAAAGACTCAAAAATACATTCAAGTATTACATAACGACTTTAAGAATGTAATCTCCCGTATTTGTGACGGTTCCGGGAAGGACCCGAATTTGACTCAGTTTAACGAAACGCGGGTATAAAAATACCACACTTTAACCAAGTATTCACGAAAATACTTAAACTAACACACCTCACCCACTCACATAAACTCCCACAAACCTGCTAACCCTGTCTCTTATTTTTGTCCGCCCCATCTCTTCCCCATAAACCTTCGTCCCATCCCCATCCTTCACCACAACAAATGCAATCTCTTTTGACCCATAACCTTTGTCCTCTTCACGAGTCTATATAAACACACAAGTCAACCTAGGTTAAACGTCCATTGAAATAGAGATAGCACACAAAGGGAAAGATTATACCTCCCAAATCCGAAAGCTCCCATGGAGCTACTCTCCAAGATTCACCATTTAAGCCGCACCTCTAAGGGTTATCGAATCACAAATCACCAAAAACACATCAAAGATCTGAGAAGTTCTCAAGAAAGGTTAAGAGTGGAGGTGTTGTGATTCGATTTGGAGGTTGGGATTGATCGGTATTGGAGCAGTGAGTTCTCGGATTTGAAGTCTCATTCAAGTTTCATCCTTCAAGAATCATTGTAAGGTTTGCAATTAGATTCGATTTTATTATTTATTTAGATTCATTCATGATAAGAAATTATAGGTCGAATGAATGAATAAGTTAAGTATTGATGTTATTAGTTTCTGTCGAATTGATTCCCAGAAACAATAATAGATTTTGAGAAAATTTAAGTGATATGATATTTAGTTGGGTCGAATAAGATTATTGAGAAAATTTGTTGTTGTTGTTAGTGTGGCGTAGGAGATAGTTTGATAGATTTAAGATGTTAGTTCATCATGGTTGTGTTGTGTTCAAAGCCACCAGGAACCCCAGGTTCACGATTTGAACCTGGAAATATTGTGGTAGTAGATGCTATGGCTAATGTAGGAAGGCTATGTACGGTATTGTGTTGTTGCTAAGTTAATGTCGATATCTCATTGAGAATGACCATAACCGAACCAGTGACCACCAAAGCGAGGCACAATGGTGGTCAGGATAGACTGGAAAGATCACCTCACATAGAGGAAGCTTTGACTCTAGTTCATAACTGGCAATTTGACCCAACCCATGAGGGTTACACCCACGGTTCAAGCCTTGGAAGGCTCACTCGAACCCCAAACCCAAAACCTCAACAAAAGATAACAACATTTCGCCCGAAACAAACCCAATGAGGATGGTTAGTAGTCGAATAGGAGACTAGAAATCTTGTGGGAAATACATCCCAAGAAACTAGCGAAGTAATGACATCTAGGAACCAAGGAGTTAGGCTCATGTGAGGAAAATCATTCCTCTTGTCGACCTATAGGTCGAGTCAAAAACCCAAACCTTTGTTACCACTTAGACCCTCAAGGCACAAGGTCGAGTAGTACTCAAACCTAGCCAAAAGGATTGAGTCGTGAGAGCTTAACTAATGACCATTCTCGGCCAAGAAAATGAATGCCAGGAGATACCACACCAAGCTATTAAGCTTAGGTGTTCTGTGTTTCTTTGCTGCAAACACCAGGTCGAAGCCCCATTGACCAGGCCCAACTAGGACAAACGATAGAGCCCACTCGACAGCCCTTAGCACAACCCACAACATGGGTCTGTAAACAAACCCATTCGGCCCACCAGAATAAGTATAAAACCCAACCCATTAATGACTTTATTTTTCCCCTCCTAGAAATCAATGGGCCGCAGCCCTATAGGTATTAAAATGCTAAATCGGATAACAGTTATAGTGAAAACTTGTCGCGAACAATTAACATATACATAATCCGTTCACTAAAATGATTTGACATATAGACATCTAAAAAGCTGTTATAGCCGAGTACTAAATGGAATTTCTTTTACATTAACATATATGTACGTAAAAACTTGAATCGCCAAAATGTAAAACGCGACAAAACTAATTAAAACATCTAGACTATATGTATATACTTTGTTATACGAGTGATATTACATACACTTTGGAAAAATAGAGATATATATTAGCATAAACTTGTGTAGTAAAAAGTGGTACTCAAATCTACGACAAATCAAGTCCATGATAAGGGTAGGCTATAACACACGTCGAGATACATTAACACTTACATTCGTTATTTTGGGAACTAAAATCAATTAAAATGAACGTCACTAGTAATGTATCAAACTCAAGTTGAATAAATTCGACGAAACATAAATTTCTAAACTAATATAGTGTAAAAATGATTTCTAATGAAAACGAGGACTTAGTTAAATTAACCAAGTTACTAAAAGTTAACATTATATATTCAACTACTCAAAACATACAATTAATAGGTAATAAACGTCACATATATTAAGTCCTACCTCTAAAGTCAACATAAACGGACATAACGAATAAATTACACAATTTCATATATATATATATATATATATAATATATATATTATATTATATATATTATATATATATTGTACATACCACGTCTCGATTTAATTCATCCGTACTTTACCGTACCTTTTGGTCAATTATAGAGTTACATCTCACCATCCCTTAGGAGAGACCTTAGTAACCACACTTGCCGCCACACAAGTGACAACAACATGAATACACTAAAACATTGAAATTGAAATGTGGAAGGACTTGAATTAAATCCTTGAACTAAAACATGGTTATTTAATCTAGGTTGCGTGTTGGTGCCGTGCACTCCTTAATTTCACAGCATTCACTGTTCAGACCATTAAAGGTGAGTTTATAGCCTCATTTTTACTTATACTTGTTTTACAAATATGGGGTGAGAAACATGCAAAATCTTTTATGGACCATAATGTTATTACTTTTTCTCAAAACTATTGCATAGTTAGCCTAAGCCCTAGAACCCACTATCATGCCCATTTTCATGAGCCGTTAGTTCCCTTTGGGAAGCGCGATTGCTTTAAATAGATCTATTGGGGTGACTCCCCCGTTTGGTTGGCCAGAAAGGTCAAGGCGGACGTATAGCAAGTCGAACTTCGAGTGTATTGGGTTAAGCACTCGCTAAGGGCCCCTTGACTATTATTTATGTGTTAGAGATTAGCACACTGAACTGTCGAGCTTCGGTTGCATGAACTTAGTGCTAGCGTGATAGATACTTTTGTATGACATTATATGTGTTATAATGATCATGCTGGTCCAAACTGATTATTTGATGAATTTATTTAAACCTATGAACCTCACCAGCTTTTTGCTGACATTTTAGCATATTTTTCTTAGGTGTGCAATTGATTTGGTATGGCATGATTTGGCAAGGCAAGGGTCATGGAGCTCTTACTGATAGACTGGAAAATTTAATTGAGACTTGTTTTTATATGGGACCACTGTACTTAATAGGCCTAAATTCTATCTAAACTATGAATTATCTTTTGTAAAACTCTAAATGTTAATTTAAAGCGGAGTATGTATTCCGTTCTTTGTTACCTTGTGTTGTGATCTCCAATCGTTGCACCCGCAGTAGCACCCTCGAAGTTTTATATGCTTCCGCGACCGTTGAAAATTTTAGGGGTGTTACAGATTGGTATCAGAGCCAGGTTATAGAGAACTAGGTACATATAAACCCTAAACTATAACCATTTTTATAAAAACAAGTCCCCATGACCGCCACTTGTCTTGCTTGCCATTTTACTTGATGTTTAATCGACTTGACTTGACTGCATGTTATGATTTGTGACTTGTTACTATAAGTATTATATGTATATATTTATACACACTTAACCCACACTAGTTATTATTACCGATATATATACTTACACACGTATACCATTTTGTCACAGACTATGTCTTCCCATTCTACCCCGCCGATCTTACCAAATTCAGAAGACCCGTACATGCAAGTGCTGCAAGCCTACAATGCACCGGATCCTGACCAACCCGAGCCTACACTCACAGCAGCATTGCCTACTACCGACACGTACTACTGATCACACTACACAGCTTGCTACACACACTCTTCCAGTCAGACGTACAGCTCGCATGAGAGTTCCTGGTTATCGGATGAGGTACTCGAATTTTCTGTCATCCTCTCAGAAGAGAGCTCGAGTTATCTATACAGGAACCTCTACCACCCTAGTATCCATTTCTCCAGCATCATCTCCAGAGCATTCACCACCTCATCAACAGCTTAGGAGGGCCGATGATTCCTACTCAGAAGAAGAAGAGGAAGAAGAGGATCCTGAGGAGGAACCAGTGGCAGACTCTATTCTTGAAAATATTGCACCAGCTGAGCCACGACACGGAAAAGGGGTTATGGAAGAAGTGCCTAGTACATTTGAGGTAGGACAGAGTTCCAGGGTAGCTCAGATTGTGGGAGAGGACAGGGATATGCCTCTCGGGTTAGGTTTGAGAGCTGCTAGCTTGCGAGCCAGGGATGAGGCTCCGGTCACCTGTGAGATTAATGGCAGAGTATGGAAGGATATTGAGTGTATTCATAGCACTCCACTCCAGGCAGGTAGTCCCACTTATGAGCCATCTTCACCTACTTTTGTGCCACCATCTCCATCCATACCGATTTCCCCTCCACCTGCTGTTTCACCAGTGGCAGAAGAGGAGGAAGATGATGTCACCAGGTTTTTAGTTCAGTTGGGTGCTCAGGGAAACTTGTTGGACGTTCATTCCGATCAGTTGGAGAGATTAGAGAGACGGGATGAGCAGGTCGGTAGAGAACTTACCAGAGTCCGACAGAGACTAGGGGACATAGGAAGAGACCAAGCCAGAGCTTGGGATGCTGAGTGGACGAATTAGCATCGGAAGCATGAGCTGGAGTCAGTTATGGATAGAGTTACGAGAGCTAAGCAAGAGGATCGTAGGGAGGTATTAGAGTCAAGGAGACGCATTGCATAGCTCGAGACTAGGGTAGGTAACTTGGAGATCATTATAGCTCAGATGGCCCAAGAGCTAGAGCAGCTACGCATCTGTCAGGATGGATTTTAGGAGTTGAGATGTATCTACACTAAACTGGGTAGTTGCCAGTTAGTGGTAGTAGTAGTCTTTTGTTTGTAATCGAGGAACCTATGTTATTTCTAAGATATTCAAGTTCGAAATTTTGTCTGCACAACCTTATTCTAATATATGACGAGCTTGATCGACTATTTTATTATGTTATCGTTCTTAGGAATTTACCTTACCCATATACATTACACTTGTGCAAATTCTTCAAACCTTGATTTTCTCTATCCTTCTTATACAGCAAGATGCCTCCAAAGAAAGTAACTAGAACCACCCGTGCACAGACAACAAACCAAGGCCCCGCTGGAGCTGCAGCAGCCCCACATGTGAATCGAGCCATGCTCGATCAGCTCGTAGAGGAACGAGTGGCAGCAGCACTGGCTGCGGCGAACAACTCCACAACAGACGTTGGCAACTCGAGACCTGCAACCAACAATGCTCGAGGTTATACATATCAAGACTTTCGAAAATTAATGACTGGAGGTTTTGGTGGTACTAAAGGAGCAGTTGTGTTGGTCTGATGGATTGAAAGATTGGAGATGGTGTTTAGGATTTGTGGATGTTTGGAGGAGGATCGAGTTAAGTTTTCATCGTTCACATTTCTGGATGCAGCTCTAACTTGGTGGAATAACTACTTGAAATCATCTGGCTATGACGCTGCATATGCAATGTCATAGGAGAGCTTTAAAGAGATGGTTCTCAAGAAATACTGCCCTAGGAATGAAGTGAAGAAACTAGAAGTAGAATTTTGAAATCTTAAGGTGCAAGGCACCAATTTGGCAGTATATAATCAACGCTTTCAGGAATTAGCTCTATTGTGTCCTGATATGGTCCAAACTGAGACTCATTTGTTGGAGAGGTATATTGGTGGATTAACTCAGTCTATTAAGGGAAACGTCACTACGTACAAGGCTGCGGATCTCCACGAAACCATGGAGGTATCCAACAAGCTGATGGATTAAGTGATCGAAGATTCGATCGAAGCGGGTGTGAACAACAAAAGAAAATGGGATGACCATCATCAGAATAACAACCATCCAAACAAGAAGCATGAGGTTGCCAAGGTGTATGCTGCCGGACCAACAGAGAAAAAGGTCTACGCTGGAAACTTGCCATTTTGCAATCGATGCAAGTTGCATCACAAGGGTCCATGCACAGTCAGATGCAATAAGTGTCAGAAAGTAGGACATATGACCCGCGATTGCAGAGCAAGAACTCTAGCAACAGCACAGGTTGTACCGGCAAATAACCCAAAGGCCCAAATCACATGTTTTGGCTGTGGTGAAACAGGGCATTATCAGAGCGAATGCCGGAAGATTAAGAACCAGGGAAACGGTGGCAACAGAGGCCAACTAGGAAACCAGGGTAATCAGAGAAACCCAGGAACTGGCATGAACCAATTAGCAGTGGTGCCCCAAGGGAATCGGGGAAATGATGCAGGAGCCCGTGGCAGGGTTTACGCGGTGGGCAAAGTGGAAGCCTAGGAAGACCCAAATGTGGTAACGGGTACGTTCCTTTTAAATAACCGCTATGCATCTATACTATTCGATACAGGAGCAAATAGGAGTTTTGTCTCCACTGCCTTTAGCCCCTCGCTTGGTATTGCCCCAACCACCTTAGGTAACGTGTTTAATATAGAGCTGGCAAATGGAAAAATAGAAAGATTAGATACCATTGTAAGAGGTTGCACTTTAAACCTATTGAACCGCCCATTCAACATTGACCTAATGCCTGTAGAAATGGGTAGTTTTGATGTAATTATCGGCATGGATTGGTTGTCGAAATACCATGCCACAATACTCTGCGATGAAAAGATCGTCCAACTACCTTACGGTAACGAGGTTCTGAACGTTGAAGGCGATAGAAGAGACCGACGAAGTACCTCGAGGTTAAATGTTATCTCTTACGCGAAGGTCCAGAGACATGTTGAGAAAGGATGTCTTCTCTTTTTAGCTCAGGTTGCTGGAAAGGAAGAAAAGGAGCCGGAGGGAAAGCGATTGGAAGATGTGCCTGAAGATTTACCCGGACTTCCACTAAAATGACAGGTCAAATTTTGGATTGATCTAGTACCAGGTGCCGCACCTGTAGTACGAGCGCCTTACCGACTAGCCCCAACAGAACTACAGGAGCTGTCTAAATAATTTTCAGAACTCTCTGAGAAAGGATTTATAAGACCAAGTTCCTCGCCTTGGGGAGTTCCAGTTCTGTTCGTCAAGAAGAAAGACGGATCATTCCGAATGTGCATCGACTATAGAGAACTCAATAAGCTGTCCATCAAGAACCGATACCCACTTCCCAGAATCGACGATCTGTTCGATCAACTCCAAGGATCGTGCGTCTATTCTAAAATCGACTTAAGATCCAGTAATCATCAGGTGAGAGTACGAGAAGAGGATATTTCAAAGACGGCTTTTAGGACACGATATGGCCACTATGAGTTTCAGGTTATGCCTTTTGGCTTAACCAACACACCAGCGGTATTCATGGATCTCATGAATCGGGTGTGTAAGCCGTACTTGGACAAGTTTGTGATCGTTTTCATTGACGACATATTGATATACTCTAGGAGTGAAAAGGAGCATGAAAAACATCTTAGGCTAATCCTAGAATTATTGAAAAGCCTTACGATAAGAATTACACTACCCATGACCTAGAGCTAGGGTCAGTAGTGTTTGCCCTCAGAATCTGGAGACACTACCTTTACGGCACCAAGTGCGTAGTATTTACCGACCAAAAAAGTTTGCAACATATCCTAGATCAGAAGGAACTTAATATGAGGCAACGCCGATGGTTAGAATTGCTTAGTGACTATGACTGTGAAATTCGATTCCACCCTGGCAAAGCGAACGTAGTAGCGGATGCACTCAGTCGGAAGGAGAGACCGAAACCCCTAAGAGTAAGATCGTTCGATATGACCATTGTCTCACCACTCCCCTCGAAAATTCGAGAAGCTCAGATTGAGGCTCTGAAGGAAGAGAATAGGCCTAATGATAAAATTTACGGAATGCCCGAAAGCGATAATGGGTTCGTAAGGAAAGAGGATGGAACTTTTTGTTACAAGGACAGGAGTTGGATTGCACTCTACGGAGGTATACGAGACCTCATTATGCACGAATCCCATAAGTCAAAATATTCCATCCATCCGGGAGCAGACAAGATGTATCTTGATTTGAAAAAGCTGTATTGGTGGCCCAATATGAAAGCTGATATTGCGACTTATGTCAGTAAATGTCTAACGTGTTTCAAGGTAAAGACCGAACACCAGAGACCGTCAGGTTTGCTCGTACAACCTAAAATCCCTGAGTGGAAATGGGAACGTATAACCATGGATTTCATCACCAAATTGCCCAGAATGTCAAGTGGTTATTACTCCATTTGGGTGATCGTCGACCATCTTACCAAATCCGCTCACTTCCTACCTATTAAGGAAAATGATAGTATGGACAAGCTTGCACGAATGTAAGTGAAAGAAATAGTTTCTCGACATGGAGTTCCACTTTCAATTATATCTGACAGAGATAGTCGTTTTACGTCAAATTTTTGGAGATCTTTGCAAGATGCCTTAGGAACCGACTTAGATATGAGCACAGCGTATCATCCACAAACAGATGGTCAAAGCGAAAGGACCATCCAAACACTAGAAGATATGCTGAGAGCATGTGTGATAGATTTTGGTAACGGTTGGGATAGACATCTACCGCTAGCCGAATTTTCTTACAACAATAGTTATCACACCAGCATCAAAGCTGCACCATATGAGGCATTATATGGCAGGAAATGCAGATCCCTAATCTGCTGGGCTAAAGTTGGAGAGAGACAACTCACCGGTCCAGAGTTAGTGCAAGAGACTACAGAAAAGATCGTACAGATAAAGAGCCGAATGCAAGTGGCCCGAGATCGTCAGAAAAGCTTTGCTGACAAAAGACGAAAACCACTTGAATTTCAAGTTGGAGATCGTGTCATGCTGAAAGTATCGCCATGGAAAGGCGTGATCCATTTTAAAAAACGTGGAAAGCTAAACCCTCGATATATAGGTCCTTTCAAGATTCTCACAAGAATTGGACCAGTAGCTTACCGACTTGAATTACCTCAGGAACTTAGTTCCGTACACAAATTGTTCCATGTGAGCAATTTAAAGAAGTATCTTTCTGACGAAACCCACGCCATTCCTCTAGAGGAAATTTAAGTTGACGAAAGGTTGAATTTCCTCGAAGAACTCGTTGAAATAATGGACCGAGAGATCAAACGGCTAAACCAAAGCCGTATTCCTATCGTCAAAGTCCGTTGGAACTCCTGTAGAGGTCCCCAGTATACATGGGAGCGGGAAGACGAGATCAAACGAAGATACCCACATCTCTTTACACACCCAGCGGGTAACCCTAAGTGAAAACCAAGGACGGTTTTCGCTCCTAAGACGGGGAGGATGTGACAAATGGTAAATTTCCCTAATATTTACATATATGACAGTTCATTTTCTGTGACTAGAACACCTTACTAGACCGTTATATGTCTAACACGGATAACAGACCTGCACATACTGTCACCCAGAAATCTCACCAAAGAACAGTGAAATTATCACATCTTATAATTTACTCACTATATTGTAATGAGAATGGGAGGTTATCCCAGTTTCACTCAGACTGACACCACACGCCAACCAGAAATAAATCTGAGGTTCAGAAATTTTAGTGAATATTTAAAGACTCAAAAATACATTCAAGTATTACATAACGACTTTAAGAATGTAATCTCCCGTATTTGTGACGGTTCCGGGAAGGACCCGAATTTGACTCAGTTTAACGAAATGCGGGTATAAAAATGCCACACTTTAACTAAGTATTCACTAAAATACTTAAACTAACACACCTCACCCACTCACATAAACTCCCACAAACCTGCTAACCTGTCTCATATTTTTGCCCGCCCCATCTCTTCCCCATAAACCTTCGTCCCATCCCCATCCTTCACCACAACAAATGCAATCTCTTTTGACCCAGAACCTTTGTCCTCTTCACGAGTCAATATAAACACACAAGTCAACCTAGGTTAAACGTTAAATTGAAATAGAGATAGCACACAAAGGGAAATATTATACGTCCCAAATCCGAAAGCTCCCATGGAGCTACTCTCCAAGATTCACCATTTAAGCCCACCTCTAAGGGTTATCAAATCACAAATCACCAAAAACACATAAAAGATTTGAGAAGTTCTCAAGAAAGGTTAAGAGTGGAGGTGTTGTGATTGATTTGGAGGTTGGGATTGATCGGTATTGGAGCAGTGAGTTCTCAGATTTGAAGTCTCATTCAAGTTTCATCCTGTCAAGAATCATTGTAAGGTTTGCAATTAGATTCGATTTTATTATTTATTTAGATTCATTCATGATAAGAAATTATAGGTCGAATGAATAAATAAGTTAAGTATTGATGTTATTAGTTTCTGTCGAATTGAGTCCCAGAAACAATAATAGATTTTGAGAAAATTTAAGTGATATGATATTTAGTTGGGTCGAATAAGATTATTGAGAAAATTTGTTGTTGTTGTTGTTGTTATGTGGCGTAGGAGATAGTTGGATAGATTTAAGATGTTAGTTCATCATGGTTGTGTTGTGTTCGAAGCCACCAGGAACCCTAGGTTCACGATTTGAACCTGGAAATATTGTGGTAGTAGATGCTATGGCTAATATAGGAAGGATATGTAGGGTATTGTGTTGTTGCTAAGTTAATGTCGATATCTCATTGAGAATGACCATAACCGAACCAGTGACCACCAAAGCGAGGCACAATGGTGGTCAGGATAGACTGGAAAGATCACCTCACATAGAGGAAGCTTTGACTCTAGTTCATAACTGGCAATTTGACCCAACCCATGAGGGTTACACCCACGGTTCAAGCCTTGGAAGGCTCACTCGAACCCCAAACCCAAAACCTCTACAAAAGATAACAACATTTCGCCCGAAACAAACCCAATGAGGATGGTTAGTAGTCGAATAGGAGACTAGAAATCTTGTGGGAAATACATCCCAAGAAACTAGCGAAGTAATGACATCTAGGAACCAAGGAGTTAGGCTCATGTGAGGAAAATCATTCCTCTTGTCGACCTATAGGTCGAGTCAAAAACCCAAACCTTTGTTACCACTTAGACCCTCAAGGAACAAGGTCGAGTAGTACTCAAACCTAGCCAAAAGGATTGAGTCGTGAGAGCTTAACTAATGACCATTCTCGGCCAAGAAAATGAATACCAGGAGATACCACACCAAGCTGTTAAGCTTAGGTATTCTGTGCTTCTTTGCTGCAAACACCAGGCCGAAGCCCCATTGACCAAGCCCAACTAGGACCAACGATAGAACCCACTCGATAGCCCTTAGAATAACCCACAACATGGGTCTGTAAACAAACCCATTCGGCCCACCAGAATAAGTATAAAACCCAACCCATTAATTACTTTATTTTTCCCTCCTTGAAATCAATGGGCCGTAGCCCTATAGGTATTAAAATGCTAAATCGGATAACAGTTATAGTGAAAACTTGTCGCGAACAATTAACATATACACGACTGTGTCAAAGAATTTTTTTATGGTCAGATATGCATGTTAAAAACATATAAAGAATATGTCAACTGGGATTATTTATGAGACATTATAAAACGGAGCGATTCTGCTAAATTCAAGGGAAAGGGTGTACTTAAGCAACATGTCTGTAACACCCCAATTCCAAAGGAACCGAAGGCTACACAAACGATGTGACAACCGATAATTTTAGAAGTGCTCTAGATACATGCGTTACGTTAGTTATGGTTTTAATATGTGAGAACCGTTTTAGGAATTTATTTTGGATTATATGGAACATTATTTGGATTATTGCTGTGTGATACGTGAAGCTTTCCCCATAGAATCTGAGGTTTAATGCAACGCGAGTCGGCACAAGGTAAAATCTAATAATACGCGAAATAATTAGTTAATAAAAACTCGAGGAATATAGACATATTAATAGTCATTTTTAGCATAAATTTTAGAATTATTGGCGCGAGTTAGAAATTCCAACGGTAAAATTTGTTAGCTCGCATAGGCTCGGGAATGATTATACGAGAAGAATAGAGAAACTACGCAAACCACCCCTCGCACCTAATTTAGCCGCGCCCCCTCTAGTTTATTCAGTTGATGTTTTTGGCCCCTAGGGTTAATATAAACCCACCCCTTACTCCTCATTTCCCACAAACCCTAAACATAACACTCCCTTTTCTCTCTCTATCCGGCCGCCGCACACCACCCACGAACCACCACCTCCACGCCATCACCGCCCCTCTCCACCATAAAACACCACCAACTACACCTTTATTTCTCCTTCGTGAACACAAATACGAGGTGCACGCGCCTTCGTTGCCACCTCCCACGCGCCGCCACCTCTCACCATCACTCTTTCTTGTTTCTTTCGACGGTAAGCTTCAGATCCGAGACTATCACGGTGGTATGACCACCAGTTCACGACTCTAGTGAATCGATGGAGACTAGATCTAGTAGTTAGGTTAGGGTTTCGTATAAAACACGTGGGGAACGATTCTAAAACAATAAAAACGTCTAGAAAACTATCGGTATCATCTTTTGTGTTGTAGTTCCTGTCTTGGTTCATTTGTGAGTCGCGTAACGCAAGGATAACCATGAATATCAGACTATGGTATTCCTTTAAATTTACACCCTGTTCTCCCTCCGGTAGATCTAACCATGAATAACTTACCGGACGATAAGATAGGGATTGATGTTTAGAAACTAAAACAAGGAGGAGTTAGGATTCCTTTTTCTACCTTCCTGCTGGTGGTGATAGGCTATTTTAGGGTGCATATATCTCAGCTCATTCCAATAGGCTTGAATAGAGTAACACTCTTCGAGATCCGTTGCTATAGCTTGGATGTTCGGCCAACTGTTCCCCTATTCAGGGTATTCTATTGGTTGTGTAAGCAAGGTCTCTGGTTTTCATTTGAGATCCGGACAAGAAAGAGGGAAAAGAAGTGCTTTGAAGAGGTTTTATCTGGATTGAAACATTGGAAATATCATTTTTTCTTAATAGACCGAAGGGCCATTTCGGACACTACGCCTTGGAGGCATAAAGATTCTAAGATTACTGATGACTTTCCGGAGACTCATTCAGATACCGATGCTGAGAAGATGGCTAGGAAAGTGATTCTTCTTCGGAAACCCACTACCAGTCTACTTTGGATAACAGGCCTGTCCAGCATCTTCAAGAATCCGGGGTAAGAGCCGATTCAAAAGGATGCCGAGGGGCATGGTAATGCAACCTTTCATTGACTTCATATCATGTATTGTCCTTTACTTTATTATTATTATTATTATTTTCACTCTTACCGCTCTTCTTTTTTTATTATGAAGTTTTTACTATGTTTGAATACCTAGAGCTTCCGGATTGGGAAGGAACTGTTGTTAGCAAGGGTGATTCCATTCCGGAGGGTCATGCACAGCCTAAACGAACTACTGACCCCTTATCTCCGGAGGATAAGATCCCTGACAAGACCAAACTTCATAAACTCGTTGAGAAGTCTGACCCCGATGTAGCAACCTGTAAAATTCCCCAGTACTTTTTAAATGTTAATCAAGTATTAATTTCTCATTATAGTTCATTTAACCATTTTTATGAGAAAATTTTAAAAATTTTGTTTATTACATTACAATGATTCAAATACGTTGATACGTGATTCACAATACTTTGGAACGAGCTCACACACGCACCACGACAATCCATTATATGAATAATAACCAAACGGATCCTTATTACATAGTTCTCGGCCCAACAGGCTATTCAAAGCCCACTACTATTCAAGCCCAATTTCCATATTTCTTTTATTTCATACGAGCCAAACCCCTAATACTTGGCCTCGATACACAGACAGATAATTCGACACACAATCTATACGACATTTTACACAGATCGATTCTTCACACTTTAAATATTCAGGAATGACAAACCTTATTATCTAGTTCGAACATTTGATATCAAAATGAGGCCTAAAGCAAACGCGACTCGACACAAGTACAAACTCATCCAAGTGATAACCAAATTGACTAAACTCATTTTTTTACCTAAGCCTTTGTGTTTTCCCTAGTCGAAAACAACTTCTATAAACCTTATCACACTTTTTCTAATTCATTTGGTCACGTCTTAAGTCGTTTGGACCTTTTAAAATGTGTTAAAACTATTAATTGACCATGCCACTTGATCCCTTGTGTCTATAAGCCGAAGCACCTCACAAGCACCTCTCTTAATATCTATTCACTCGAGTACCTAGCCAATACATATTCCCTAATCTTCTCGACATCAAATCAAGTCCCAACTTGATGTATTAAATACATTATATACTACCTACATGCATATACATATACGTATACACATTCACACTCTCATTCCTTCACAAACATATAACACACACAATATTTCCTAAGTCCTTTTCTCCCTAGCCGAGTCTCTCAAGTACAAGAACCATTTCCTAGGCATTCATAACCATTTTCCAAATGTTCAAGCTTGATCTTGATTCTTTTGTGGTGATCCTAGCGTGTTACATGCATAACTTTCGATCTCTAGTCCATTTCGACGTTTTCTCACCACCATTTTTGGTGTAGTAAGCCTTTCGAACTCATTTCTATACATACTTATGTTTTGCATTTGTTCATGCACGTATTTAATTCATTCGATTTCATTTACAAGCTTTCTATTATTATTTTCGATTTCTTGTTATTCATTTTTCATATAATTATGACCTCCTAATTCTATGGATGGCTAGAAACGAAATACTATACTCATTCGTAACATATTTCATCGTTTATATGCTTAACGAGACCTATTTTGATCACAAGTTGAATATCAAAAATTTATATGTCACTTTAATCTTTTGGATAATTTGGTCATGTCGAGTAGAAAACGCTTCATATAATAAATTCTAATCGTGTAACATATTGAACAAATTACTCAACTCGTTTCTCTATAAACTAAACAAATAAGCAGTAACAATAAGCTACCATGATAAGCTCACTAAGTACCTGTTACAACGTACAAGTTAATTGCACTCGAACCAGTTTTTAAAACATAATATATATCGAGTGGGCCTCAAAGCACACTAAGCTCAAAATAAGCTATTCCGAATAAGCAGATCAATAAGTTGTTTGAATATGTCAATAAGACCATGTTATAAGCCTAAAATCAAGCCCAAAACCATTCAAAACCCATTGGATCATAAATTGTTAACGGGCCTGTTTTAAAATCGTTAAGGCCCAAAAGCTAAAAATAAGCACTTTTTAGGTAATAATCAGTTTTACAAACTTAAATAAGCTATTGAAGACTTATGAAACTCTCGGAAAATTTAATCCACAAGTTTTGTGATTTTTAGACTTAAAATGCAAATTATTATGCATATCGGGTTAAAATTGTAACTTTCACATAAATTGGAGTCAAACTGCCATTTTTATAAGTTAAGGATAGAAAATGATTATCCAGTAACCAAGAGTCTTAAAATGTCATAATTGGATATTTTGGACTAAAAATGTAAATACAGTCTAACTAAGGACTAACGGTGTAAAAGTTTCACCGTTAGGGTTAAAAGTGTAAATTTTATATAACTTGAAGGACCATTCAGTAACTATGTTATATATATATATATATATATATATATATATATATATATATATATATATATTATATATATATATATATATATATATATATTCACATAAAATGTTTTATACATTTTCAACCTTAAAGGGTATTTTTACATTTCGTACGATATATTTAAATATCGATACGTTTATATATATTTATATAACGAGATTTCTAACGAATAACATAACGAATCATTCACTAGCTTTCGAGGAAACGATATTTACGGATTCAATAAACATAAAAACAAGATAATATTATATATTATTTTTGAACTTTAAGCATTTTAAGCATATCACCCATTCTCATCACAAACCATTTCGTTATCCGATACTTTTCCACAATCATTATTCGTATTAAGCCAAGCTTAAACTATCAAAATCTCAGACTTCCCTATTATTCAGGTCGTGTGTTTAAGCCGTTCCCATATTACATTTGAATTCACATTATCCTTGCCAACTACATTCAAGGTGAGCTCATAGTCTCAATTTTCATCTTTTATATAATTTCAAACTCGTGGGGAGATACATGCTACAAAACAGAACACAAGTATTTTCTGTATGCTATACCTGACTGATATTGCCTAAGTTACCACTACTATTGCCATTATTACAAGTCTCTCCCATCATGAGCCATTAATCAGTTGCGAGTGAACGCGAATATAGTGAACAGATCTGTTGGAGGCTGACTGCCAATTTGAACTATCCAGAAGATGGTCTTAGTTGCTAGCTGGATTAGTCAAATGCACTTTATTTAAAGAAATAGGTAGACGGCAATCTCCTATTGAGGGCCATAACTCGCACCATTAATTTGGTGTGTTCTTACCATTTGTGCAGTACTCGTTAAGGTTTGAGTGTCATGAACTTAGGGCAATATATCGAACTGAAATATTACTATTTCAAATATGATTGTGTTTCTATGTAATTATACAATTTGAGACTTGTAATCAAACAACAATTTTGATTACAATTACAAAAACTATGGATTCACTCAACAATTTTGCTGACTTTTAGCATGTTTATCTCAGGTAATTAACGGAGCATTCAAGGCATGGAGTGGGCAATTAAACTGATGGTTTTTGGTGTCAAATAAATTATATCATTCATTTCAAACTATCCTATCTTTTGTGAGATATTAAACATTGAAATTTCCTTTTTGTATTTGAATTATTAAATGAATGATAATTACATTCAAAAACGCATCTTTTGAGTCATTTTCTATGATTATGACTATGATCCTTCCAGTAATACCTCGATTAGTCTTCTGCTGTTAACTAGAAATTTAGGGGGTGTTATAGATTGGCATCAGAGACATGATTATAGAGAACCAAGTGTATTTTAAACATTGGACTATAACTATGCTTTCAAAATGGACCACTTTCCACCATACCACCTTACGCCCTCCGTGCCTGCAAATTTTACAACACCATGTATAGAGTGTTGCTTAACAAGATTATTTCATATCAACTTTCATAAACTTGATTTTATATTGATGGCTTACAATTACTAATTTCGGGGTTATTACAGTACCATGTCTTCAGTGTCTCGCCTTAGCACCTTACCATCTGACGTAGAGTCCGAGGATACTCTATCCTCTATCTACCTCACCCGTATTTCTTAGCATCTCTACTGCTACAGTGTCGAACGTTGCATCGGACGAAATGGAGCCCTTCGAAGAGGGTGAAGTCGTTCCTACACCACCTATGACACCTTTGCACCAGGTAACCCAAACTCACCCTTATCTGAGGACCCGTACGTACAAGCTAGACGGGCATATATTTCACCACCTCACCCGGAGAACCATCCAGTTTCTCCTACTTACACTCCACTATCATATGATCAGTATATGCAGTCACAGCAGTGGCTACCTGTAACTGACGCAGAGACTCCTTTACCTACACCCCCACCCCCACCTGCACCGGTATTCCGGCGCAGATGAGTCAGAATCCTACAGCCGTATGAGCCTGATCCTTTTATGACACCATTCAGGAGTCATCCAAATGGTCCTATCAGGATGCACACTCCTCGCAAGAGGGTACGATTACCACTAGTTCCGATTATACCACCATCACCACCTCTATCCCCTACATCACCATTAGACATGATCAGGATGACACCACCATTATCTCCTGAGCACACCTTACCACCACTACTATCATCACCTCCTCCATCGTCGGTCAGACCCGACTACCTGTTTAACCTACTTACTCAGTCCAACCCATTCGCACCTCACCAACAAGAGCCGACTCCTGAGGAGGATTTACCCCCTCAGAACCGGGCCCGCATAGCAAATCCCAGCGATTCGTCTTCCTCATCATTACTATTCCCTCTAGGTTTTACCCCTCCTGCCCGAGTCTTCGAGACTGGAGAGTGCTCCAGGGCAGCAGCTACCCGCACACCTACTCCCTCCACTATCATGACGCGACTAGAGCGTCATGAGGAGCAGATTGACACACTTCTGAGCATCGTTGACAGAGTATCTCTCGACCGCACCAAGACGGTCGATGGCACTATACATGACCTCGTATCCGAGAGGATGGACCTACAGGATGGTTTAACGAAGATTCAAAAAGAGATGTTTGAGACGCGCTCTCACATGACAGTTTTACAGTGGGAGAGACAGAGGCAGATCAAAGAAGTTCTGCAAGCTCGCCACAGGGCCGCTACATTAGAGAGCCTCATCGAGGACATGCAGGTCCAGCAGCAGACAGATATACAAAGACTTCTGGATCAGATTACAGAGCTCACGGGACACATGGATGAGACTTCCAGTAGTTAGACATATTGAACATCAGTTATAGTTTTGAGGCATCTTAGCCTGCCGCATGTGGCATTAATAAAGGACCTTGTATTGTTCTATTTTGTAACAAAACAGATCAAGTTATTAATATATGTTGTTGGTTATGGATTTACTATATATTGATGTTGATTTATGTTGCCGTGGTTGTTCATGTTTTTGTGATGGTATTCAGACATGTTGTGATGTTACTTATTATTTTTATGGTTCCTTGTATGTTATAACTGGACTATAATCACAGACTTTTAATAAGGAAAATTTCAGAAGAAACTTGATGAATGTAGAGAAAGTTGCTGAACTTCAGCTTTTGTAGATGATGAATCAGTTTGTTCCTTAGCAATCCTATACCAAGAGTTGATCATTTATTTACGATAATACCCAGACATGTCGTGATTTTATGATTCTCAGTTGGTTGTGATTTCACATTGTGACAGTATTATTAGGACTTGTATGCAATTACCTTGTTACTCGAATTATTCTAACATGGTCATTATGTGGATTCTAAATCTGTGTTTTCTGTGGTATTAATAGAATTATGGCTCGCACAAGAAAGGAAACTACCACACCCACACCAGCAATGACTCCAGCAGCTATCCAAAAACTGGCAGCCGATAGCGTTGCTACAGATCTCGAAACTCAAGCGGCTACCATAGCTCGCTCGAGTAGCAACAACAGGGCAACAACGGAAAGCGAGGCATCTGCATCTCGCAAGTGTACCAATAAAGATTTCATGAGTTGCAAGCCAACTTACTTTAAAGGTTCAGAAGGAGTGACTGAACTTGCTCAGTGGTTTGAGTGTACTGAGACGGTTTTCATGAGAAGCAGTTGTCCTGATAACTGCAAAGTTACCTATGCCACAGGGACTCTTATGGAAGATGCACTATCATGGTGGAACGCTACCGCCCAGACCATGGGTATTGAGGAAGTGTATCAGATTACCTGGGCCAAATTGAAACTGAAAATGCTAAAGAAGTACTGCCCGCGTACAGAAATTAGGAAACTGGAAGAGGAATTCCACCAGTTGGTTATGAAGGGGAACGATATAAGAACTTATAATAGAAGCTTCCAAGAACTGGCTGCACTGTGCCCAACCATGGTGTCGGATCTAGAAAAGACGTTGGAGAAGTACGTCGAGGGACTGCCTCGAAGCATTGAGGGGAATGTCACCTCATCAAAACCACTAACTCTAGAAGAAGCCATCACAATTGCTCAACGATTACTAGAACGGGAAATTAAACGGAGTTCTACCTCCGAAAACAATAATCATAAACGAAAGTTAGATGATCGTGGAACCACTACTCACAACAACAACAGGTACAACAACAACAACAACAACAACAACAACCACAACAACCGTAACCGTAATTACTAGTCAAATCACAACAACTACCACTACCAACATAATCGCAGACAGGAAGCTGTCAGAGCTTATATTACTGCACCAACTGACGAAAGAGGTTATACCGGAACACTACCCCAGTGTAACCAATGTATACTGCATCACACTGGGCCTTGTCCTGCCAAATGCGGAAAGTGCCACAAAGTAGGCCACAGAACTAATGACTGCAGAGCCACTGGCGTAAATTTACAACCGGTAGCAATAGTGTGCCACGGGTGTGGCGAGAAGGGGCACTACAAGAACCACTGCCCAAAACAGAATACTAATCAGAACAACGCTGCTCGTGGGAGAGCATATGTACTAGGTGACGGAAATGCACCACAGGACCCCGGCGTAGTCACGGGTACATTCTTACTTAACCAACAAAGTGCTAAAATATTATTTGATTCCGGAGCTGATAAGAGCTTTGTGTCTACTTCATTTGCTTCTCTACTTAACATTGCCCCTGTAGAACTAGACACTACGTACGAAATTGAAATAGCTAACGGGAACCTAATAGGCACCAATACAGTAATCCAAGGCTGCACCTTAACCTTACTAAACAAACCTTTTCCCATCGATCTCATGCCCATTCAGCTTGGTAGTTTTGACATCGTCATTGGCATAGATTGGTTATCCAAGCACCATGCCAGAATCATCTGTGACAAGAGAGTCGTCCAAATTTCACTCAATGGTGAAACTCTTATTGTTCGTGGCGATCAAAGTAGAACCCAACTTAGCATTATCTCGTATATCAAGACGGTGAAGTATATGAACAAGGGATGTCACGTGTTTTTGGTTCAAGTGACGGAGAATGAATCAAAAGAGAAACAACTTGAAGAAGTGCCAGTTGTCAAAGATTTTTCCGAAGTATTTCCGTAAGATTTGCCCGGTATTCCACCAGTCCGTCAAGTAGAATTTCAGATTGATTTAGTGCCTAGGGCGGCACCAGTTGCAAAAGCACCTTATATGTTGGCACCTTCTAAAATGAAAGAGTTATCTGAGCAATTGAAAGAGCTATCAAATAAGGGATTCATCCAACCGAGTTCATCACCTTGGGGAGCTCCGGTCTTATTCGTCAAGAAGAAAGACTGAACATTCCGAATGTGTATTGATTATAGAGAGTTGAACAAACTCACCGTGAAGAATCGATATCCATTACCCAGGATCGATGATTTGTTTGATCAGTTACAAGGATCGAGTGTCTACTCGAAAATTGATCTGAGGTCGGGATATCATCAGCTGAGAGTCCGAGAAGAATACATTTCCAAAACAGCTTTCAGAACGCGGTACGGACATTACGAATTTCAAGTAATGCCATTTGGTCTAACCAATGCACCCGTAGTGTTCATGGACTTGATGAACCGAGTATGCAAACCATACTTGGACAAATTCGTGATCGTTTTCATTGACGATATTCTAATCTACTCCCGCAACAAGGAAGAACATGGTGAACATTTGAGAACCATCTTAGGGTTACTCAAAGAGGAAAAGTTGTACGCTAAGTTCTCCAAATGTGATTTTTGGATTCCAACGGTACAATTTCTTGGTCATGTTATCAACAGTCAAGGTATCCACGTAGACCCTGCCAAGATTGAAGTGGTTAAAGATTGGGCATCTCCTACCAACCCAAAAGAGATTCGCCAATTTTTAGGTCTCGCCGGTTACTACGAAAGATTCATAGGAGATTTCTCAAAGATCGCAAAACCTCTGACAGAACTAACCCAGAAGAACAAGAAGTATAACTGGGAAGAAAAACAGGAGTCGGCTTGTCAATTCTTAAAGCAAAAACTCTGTGAAGCACCAATCTTAGCACTACCCGAAGAAAGTGAAGACTTCGTAGTGTATTGTGATGCGTCACATCATGGTTTAGGCGCAGTACTGATGCAAAGGAGCAAAGTAATAGCCTATGCTTCTCGACAACTCAAGAAGAACGAAGAGAACAATACAACTCATGATCTAGAATTAGGGGCAGTAGTCTTTGCTCTTAAGATATGGAGACACTAACTGTATGGCACCAAGTGCACGGTTTTCACCGATCACAAAAGTCTTCAACACATTCGGGATCAAAAGGAGTTAAACATGAGACAGCGACGATGGTTAGAGTTGCTCAACGACTATGATTGCAAAATTTGCTATCACCCAGGAAAGGAAAACGTTGTGGGTGATGCCTTGAGCAGAAAAGAACAAATTAGACCTATCAGAATTCGATCTCTGGGAATGACCATTTGTTCACCACTTCCATCACAGATCCTCAAAGCTTAATTAGTAGCTCTCAGGGAAGAGAACAGACCCAGCGAAAGAATTCACGGTATGCCAGAGAATGAGAATGGTTTTGTTAAAAGATCAGACGGAATGCTTTGTTTCAAAGAAAAGAATTGGCTTCCACTCTATGGAGGTATACGTGACCTTATTATGCATGAATCCCAGAAATCCAAGTACTCCATCCACCCGGTTTCTAACAAGATGTACCAGGATCTCAAGAAACACTATTGGTGGCCAAACATGAAGGCCGACATCGCCGAGTATGTTGGGAAATGTTTGACCTGTTCAAGAGTCAAGGCGGAATGTCAAAAGCCGTCAGGATTGCTTGTACAACCCGAACTTACAGTATGGAAATGGGAACGAATTACTATGGAATTTATCACCAAGTTACCAAAGACGTCAACCGGATTGGACACCATCTGGGTCATCATTGATCAGCTCACCAAGTCCGCTCATTTCCTACCTGATGATGTACCCTCCGAACGGGTCGAAGGACTCCCCTTCGAGCCTGTGCGAAGCCCTCTCTTCGGAGTCCTAGGTTAATCTCCTAAAACGTTTCATTGGCGTAAAACCATTCATCTATGAAGTGGTTACCATGTGGGAATCCACCAATCGAAGCCTTAACCCCTTCGGGGTATCTCCTACAAAGGAACTACAATGGAGAGCTACCTTGACCTGGTCACACCCACGTTCCTCCTTCCCGTAGGCTTTCCCGCTAAGGAGGATATCGTGGGCCACAAAGCCCTAGCGGTTACCACATTTCATGGGACACCCCATGATCTCCAAATCAAGTGCAACCGCCCTCTAAGGCCTATTTCTCCCATATAAATAGCTTAGATGGGCCATAACCATGGTAATGCCAACTGAACTCTTTCAACTCACTACAAACTTACCATATCGTATACTTACTCGCACGCCGGAGGTGGTTCGCAGGGTCCAACCCCTGCGCAATCACTTAACGTAGTGTTTTAGTATTTCTTATTTCAGGTTAAAGACAAGCTTGGCGCAACCTCAACACCCCATAAATCCTTTGATCATCCTCGAAGGCCTGGTAGTGCAATTTATTGTACAATCAGTGGCGCCATCCGTGGGACCGCTACAATTGGTCTCGTTATTTCCAAGCTTATAACCAACCAACTACTTTCACTATATATCCGGCATGGATCAAGGGAGAGCAGATACTCCCCCACCGGGTTTCTCGACCTTGGCACCAATACCAATCAACGACTCTAAAAACCTTCCCCCAATAACCGCTTCCACGTTCACTAAACGTTCTCACACAGAAGTAACACCCAACCATCATGCTTCGACATCAGCCAATCCGGAGCCTATTATTAGCCCAGCCTTTGGCGAAGCCAACCATGAAGCGTTGGAATATTTCTTAAGGGCTCGCAAAAGGAAAGTTAGGAGTGCTGAGATGCGAAGGGAATTGGAATATTCAAGTGACAAGTATGATGAAGAGATGGAAATGGAGCCTAGGCCTCCGACCCAGGGAGCAACACTCTCGGCCCTAATAATTGGGTCACCAGTTGGTCAAAGGTTAAGCCAAAGGTCCGTTTGGTTCGAAGGAGTCCCGGAGAGGGCTCCGACAAGGAGAGAAGGGGTGGTTACTGAAGGCTCCAATGGGAGGAGCCAGCGAAGGGAAGAAATGGGGGTGAATCTACCTCCATTATTAGCATCTCATCTTGGAAGGACTGAAGCAGGGGTTCCGTTGCAGCCTTCTCACGCATCAGGCGTAGAAGGCAATCCGCCTACAATTAATATAGGAGGAAATCTTCCTCCCAATGGTATGTACCCCTCGTTCCAAACTCAGTCTTATCCTTAAGGTTTATATCCTCCAGTAAATGGGCAGCCTAATAACCCAAGTCTCCCTCAACCTTATGGGAGCATACCCTTCGGGCATCCTATGGCGTACCCTTCGTATGCCATGGGAAACGGTTATCCGTTCGCCATGAACACACCTTATCAGTCCTACCCAAGTCAAACTCCTATGCGGATGCCCCCAAACAACAATCCGTATAATACTGTACCCATGTATGCACCACCTTATAATTGTCTATACTCCAACCCTATGGGTTCAGCTACGCCCTTCGTTAGGTGGATAGAAGACTACCCATTGCCTGATGGGTTGAAAATGCCTTCGCATATTGGGACTTATGATGGGAAGGGGGATCCGGACAATTTCGTACATTTGTTCGAAGGGGCTATTAAGATGCAAAAGTAGGTTATGCCTGTGGCCTGTCACATGTTTACTTATACCCTGCGGGATTCTGCCCATATTTGGTGGAATGGGCAAAAGCCTTGCAGCATTATCAACCTTAATAATCTCAAGGCTAAGTTCCGATCACACTTCAGTCAGCAAAAGAAGTTTACAAGGATCCATCTAACGGTGCACAACATTAAACAAAAAGAAAACGAAAGCACAAGGGCCTTCGTTACTAGGTACACCGATGAAACTTTACAGATCTTGGGTCTACATGAAGATCAGCGCATTTCGGGTTTCGTACATGGTCTTCAAAATCAGAACTTGGTGGAGTTCTTATCCACTGATCTTCTGACAACTTACAAAGGGCTAATGTAAAAGACGTATATTTGGATTGCAGCAAAAGAGGTATCTACTAACGGTGCTCCAATTGATAGAGATAGCAACAACAAGTTCTCAAAGAATTCTGTGTGGGAAGGGTCAAAGAACAAGAACAAAAACAGAGATAGGTTTTCTCTGTACAAAGGTCCTAACCATGGTTTGCTAGGAAGCTTAACTAGGTCTCCTAAGGAAATACTTGCAACAGAGAGGGCTGCTAAGGCTTTCAAAGCACCCCCTCGTATGACAAGCAAGGGCAAAAACTGGGATACCAGCAAGTATTGTCACTTTCATGAAGATTACGGTCATGATAAAAACAGTTGCAGGGAGTTAAAGAAGCGAATAGAAGAAACTGTAAAGTCTAGGCAATTGGGACATTTGTTGAAGGGTATAAAGATGGGAAAGGAAAAAATGTCTGACACTCAATTGGCCAAAGATACTACTCCTCTCGAAGCTCCAATACTTATGGTTCGGTGGGGCGAAGCAAGCTTAAAAAGAAAGGTAGTAGAGCAGGAGGTAAGCAAAGTAGGGGAAGTAACATTTCCTCCTATCACAGGCCAAGTCCCTTCGAACGATCCAGTGGTCATCAAACTTCTAATCTTCAACCGAGAAGTAAACAGAGCCTACATGGACTGTGGAAGCTCCTGTGAAATCATATACGAGCATTGTTTTCTTAAGCTCAAGCCTTCAATTAGATCGCAACGGGTTGATTCAAAGATACCTTTGGTAGGGTTTTTCGGTGAGCATTTTTGGCCTTTGGGAGAAGTACCATTGGACATAACAATTGGAGAAGGCAAGCTCGTAAGAACAGAAACCCTCACATTTGCTATCGTAAGGTCCGATTCTCCCTACAATCTGTTGATAGGAAGGACCGCCATGCAAAGAATGGGTATTGTAGTCTCCACCATACATGCAGCGGTGAAATTCCATACACCTTATGGGATAGGAACCGTATTCTCTAGTTACAATCAGGGGAAGACTGGAGATATTGGAAAAAAGATCAAAGAAAGTCTCGAAGAGCCTCCGAAGGCCATTCTAAGTTGTACAGATGACGAAGAACGTATTGTGGTAAATGAGCTCTATCCAGAGCAAACGGTGGTAATCGGAAAGCAACTCCCTGCCAACTTCAAGGCAGAATTGGAGAAGCTACTCAAACCCAACAAGGATGTTTTCGCATGGACATACTCAGACATGACAGGTGTTCCTCGGACTCTTATGATCGATGGCAAGCCCTTCGGCACAGAGCATAAGCTTAATGAGTTCAAGCACATAGAACTAATTAAGCAGAAGCGATGGAGCCTGGCACCTGAAAGGAACGCAGCCGCTTGCAAAGAGGTGGATGAACTTGTACGAGCAGAAATTCTAAGAGAAGTGAAATGCCAAACCTGGGTAGCTAATCCAGTTATGGTAAAGAAGAGTGACGGAGGGTGGCGAATGTGTGTTGATTTCACCGACATCAACAAAGCTTGCCCTAAGGACTGCTACCCTCTGCCAGAAATTGATTGGAAGGTCGAATCTCTCTCGGGGTTCCGTTTGAAATGTTTTCTGGATGCCTACAAAGGGTATCACCAAATACAAATGGCAGAGGAAGATTAGGAGAAGACAGCCTTTTACACATGAAAGGGAGTCTATTGTTACAAGAAAATGCCCTTCGGTCTGAAGAGCGTAGGGGCAACGTATCAACGGTTGGTTGACAAAGCCTTCCACAAGCAGATAGGGAGAAACTTAGAAGCCTACGTTGATGATATGGTAATAAAAAGTAGGACTGAGGAAGACCTACTCTCCGACATTCAAGAAACCTTCGATCAATTGAGGGCAATCAACATGAAGCTTAACCCCAAGAAGTGCTCCTTTGGCATGGAAGAAGGAAAATTCTTGGGGCATCTGATTACGAAGCAAGGAATCAAAGCTAACCCTTCGAAAGTCAAAGCCATCACTGATCTACAAGCTCCAAAGTCATTGAAAGAGGTACAAAGTCTAAATGGGAAGCTCGCAGCACTTAGCAGATTCCTGTCGAAAGGGGCGGATCGTTCTTTACCATTTTTCAAAACACTCAAGGGGTGTACAGACAAAAAGACTTTTGAATGGAGTTGTGATGCAGAAGCCGCTTTCGGAAAGCTGAAAGAATTTATGGAAATCTTACCAACACTTACGGCCCCAATCAAAGGCGAAGTGTTGTTCATGTATATTGTGGCATCCTTCGAAAGCATCAGTGCAGTTCTTTTGGCAGAAAGGTATAAGAAGCAAGTCCCGATCTACTTTGTTAGCAGGGTCCTGCAAGGGGCTGAATTAAACTATCCGGAGTTGGAAAAGCTAATCCTAGCCTTGGTTTATGCTGCAAGGCGTCTTCGAAGGTACTTTCAATCTCATCCTATCACAGTATTGACCGACAAGCCAATTAAGCAGATATTGTCGAAGCCTGAGAAATCAGGTAGAGTGGCCAAATGGGCCATCGAACTGGGAGAGCATGACATAGAGTACAAGGGTCGAAACTCCGTCAAAGGCCAGATACTTGCAGACTTTCTTGCTGAAACACCTTCCGGACCTAACCAAGACAAAGAAATCCCAAAGGAAAAGCCCCCAATGACGAGGGAGGGGCGGAAACTATACACAGACGGAGCCTCAAGCTCTGACGGTTCGGGAGCAGGTCTGATGCTGGTTAGTCCGGAGAAAAAGGAGTATACTTATGCATTACGTTTTGAGGTCGAGGCTACGAACAATGAAGCAGAGTACGAAGCTTTGCTAGCTGGCCTCCGGCTTGCAAAAGACATGGAGGTTCGTAACCTCTCCATTTTTATGGACTCGCAGCTAGTCGCCAACCAAATCAAGGGTTCTTATGAGGCAAGGCAGCCCACCATTAAACAGTATTTGGATAAAGCTAAGGAACTTCTTCAGGGTTTCGAATCCTATGAGATAGCCCATGTTCGCAGAAACTAAAACAAGAAAGCGGATACCTTGAGCAAGCTAGATTCGATGGCAATTGCTCATCTAACGAAAGAGGTTTTGGTGGAAGTCTTGGCCCAATAAAGGTGTACCTGATAAGTGGTATTCTGCCTGATGATAAAAAACTAGCACGAAGGGTCAGGGTTAAGGCTCCCCAATACAGACTTGTGGGGTGTAACACCCCAACCCGACAAGGGTAAAGATATCACAATAATGGATTCATATCAGATCAAAACAGAGCATACATCTACAGTAATACGAAAATCTCAAAGGATTACAAATGAAATACTGAATCTACAAGGTTACAACGAAAACTTTCAAAACTAATTCTAAAACATAATATCCTCTATCCAATTCTAATCCAGAATAGCTACCAAGCCTTCTAAGTCCAGAGGTACACTCTCACTCATTCCCAGCTTCCTACTAAAACCTGCCGCAGGAAAAGAAATGCGGCTGAGCTTCAAAAGCTCAGTGAACAGATATATAGATAACAGAAACGATAACGGATAGCAGTACAAAGGAAATCAGAAAATACAGATCATACAGAAACAAAATCAAATGAAAGAATAGGAATAAGAAATGGAATAAGTGAAACGAAATAAGAATAAGAAATAAATAAGGTTTAAGAATAAGGAAAATAGAAATCTATCACGAGCCCAGATAACAGATAATATCATAACAGTGTAAGCATATAAGCAATCTAGAGGGGATACCTCTCAAGTAACCAGATAATATGAAGGGTGACCTCATGTATCAAATCGGAGTGATCAGCTCCCAGATATATGTGAAAGACGTGTATCGCACACACCATCAGTCACCAGAGATATATATAACAGATAACATAATAACAGATAACAGAAATCAGATCAGATCTAGGATGCATCCATACGCCCCAGTAGGCCAGAATCTTCTCCTACATAACAGATAAAATCAGGGACGGGACAGGAAATCACTCTCCTGCCCTAGAGTCATGCCATCGGTGCATCAATGACATGGACATGAAACCCTCATGCCTAGTGATTGGCTCGGATATCAGACTGTAGGTCAAAGGTCAGATGTACTATCAAAATCAGAAGGTCATATCTTAAGGGTACATGGCAAAAGGTTCATGTCAAACAGTTCAGAAATAAATATCGAAGGTTCAAATCAGAGTTTATCAGATTAAGTTTTATATCAAAGTTTAAGTTCAGATTAAAAGGTTTATTTCCAATAGTCCAAAAGAGTATATCAAGGGTTAACAATTACAAGTTTATAGCAATAATCCATTTCAGAAGTTCCTGTCACAAGTTCATTTAGATCAATCCTTTAATAATGGTTTTCATTGAAATGATCTTACAAAATAGTTTTCATAAAAATGGTCCTCCAAAACTTTTAGTAACTTCCATTTCAAGTGGTATCGCTTCTTTTTTTTTTTAAATAGCTTTTCTTAAACAGTTTCATATGTAGTTTAATAAAGGTTCAAAATCAATTAGGTTCAGATAAGGATTTAACAGGTTAAGGTTTATAACAAAAATCAAATCAAAGTTTACAACAGATATATCAAGTTAAGGTTCAGAACAAGGTTCACAGATCATATTCAATCAAGATTCACAAATTCAGGGTTCAGAACAAGAGATCAAAACACAAAGGTTCAAGAAAGGTTCAGAACAGAAGAAACACATCAAAGGTTCACAAACAAGTTTACAATCAGAGTTCAGGAAAAAGGTTCAGAATAAAAGAATCATAGCAGAGGTTCAAACAAAAGGTTCAAGACAAACAGATTACAACAAAGATTCACAAACAGAAGGGAACATAGCAATGGTATAGGGGATCCTAATAAGGAAATGAAAAACTGAAAGAAAAGGGGATGAAAAACCCTTACTGAAAAAGGGCAGAATATCTGTACCTTATTAGCAAAGCAGAATAAGCAAAACAGACACAGAATAGAAATCAGGACTTCTCCTTCTTCACACCTAAAGAAGTAGAAGACGGAATTACTACGGATTTTAATTCAGATTATTACTTTTAGTTTATCTTTCCATTTTTAGTAACTTTCTATTTTTAGCAGGTTTCCAGAATTAACAGATTTCCATATTTAACCAGATATTGATATTACAGATTTAGTTAAGTCCTTAATTACAGAATATTATGGTATTAATGTATCTTTTATCAAGTTATAAAACTTTAGGGTTAATTATGACAGATTTCCATAGTTCAGGGTGTTAATTGTAATTTCAACAATTTCAGAGGTATAACATGAAAATACTTCAAGTTACTGATTTAATACACATTTTATTCAGAATGACATCATAATCCCTTTAGTTTCATAATTTTACAGCTTATACCCCTCAAGTTACAATATTTACAAAACAAACCTTATATTTACATAATTCATGATTTAATCCCTCTAATTTCCATATTTACCAAACAAGCACATTATTTTACCAAAATTCAGAAAGTCACATCAGAATATTCATATAGTACTATTCAGCCCCTCAGATTTCAGAATTTACACAATTAGTCCTTTAAGTTTACAAAACTTATAAATTAAATCATAATTTCATAATAATTACACATTAGCCCCATACATACTCAAAATTACACAAAACACTCTTAATATTATTATTTACTCAAAATGACTTCAAGTTTCCAGAAATTACATTTTTAGTCCCTCTATTTTATTTAATTGTAAATCGAATTATATGTTATTTAATTAACTAAAATAAATCTCTTAAATACCAAATTTACACATAACACCCTTTTGTTAAATTTTTTACACTTTAGTACTGATCTTAATAATATTCCAAAAATACCCCACAAGTTTCAGAAATTACAAAACAGCCCCTTTTCTTTTTATTTTCAATTCGTTAAAACATAAAGATACCACAAACCCTAGAATTAATTCCCAATCATTACACCATAATTATTAACAACCTTAAACATCATTTATGACCAGAATCTCACACCAAAACCCTAACCCTAACTCCTTTCTTTTTTATTTTATTTCTTTTCTTTATTTTCTAAATTAACGATTAGAACAAAAATTCACAAAATATGATCCAAGCCTCAACAATTAGAATTTGCATTTTTTTGAGATCTTATATATTATATAGAGTCCACATAAAATAGTGCTCATGCCCAGAAAATTCGTATATAATTATTTAGAGTTTTATTACGTTTTTAAGGTTTAATTCACAAATAAATTATAGATCATGCATGGTTCATGTTTATCATTTTATTTGAAACTTATATGATGTAAGGACCACGAGAAAAATACCAGACCAAGTATTGGACGAGTAGAAAGAGCGTGACAAATTTGGTCCTCAAACGAGCACTACGACACCAAAATAATCCCCACGAGCACACGAATGATCCCACGACCTTGTAATCATTTTTCACAGATCATATATGATATAAGAGACTCAGTAAAAATGGAAAAAGAATTTATAAAAGGTCGTATGAATTATGGACGAATTATACCTTATGTATGAACAAAATTCGACACCACTTGATCCAGGCCCTTATAAATCGAAGTACTATTTTTCTAGCCTTCCTTTGATACAGAAAAACTCCAGAAAAATACTATGGCAGCTCCAAAAAATCATATGGATCGTTGGTGAATTTGTGTGTGTGTTTTGATATATACGGCTATGGTTTTTGAAGAAATAATATGGGAGTAACTAAATAACAATGAGCCGTGACTTTTGGGGGGGGGGGGGGGGTTGGACCTAATCTCACACCAATATGGGTTGGCAAAATCAAAACTTCAATTTGTGATCTCTTTCCTTAATTATTTTGATATATATCCTAATTAAAAAGATTTTATAAATATATTTAATTTAATTTAATTATTTCGGATGACACATAAATGTATATGTAAATTAATAAACTTTTGTACATTCAAAATATTAAAATGTTGTCCCAGAAATTAATTTGCTTGATATGTAGTTCGTTTTCAGAGGTTTGGAATCGTTTCAGAATTTTATAAGTGATTTTATTATGTTTTATGATTTCAGGGGTAATTAGGTAATTTTACAGGTTATCTGAATTTCAGGTATTACAAATTCTTCCCCACTAACAAAGAAAATTTCGTCCTCGAAATTTGCAGAAAGCAGAACGAAAAGAGAGCAGAAAACAAAACAAAGACATAACAGACTAAGACAAGAATTAAGGTGAAACGAAACAGAAACACAACTGACGGTGAACAGACATATGAAAGATTTGTTTCTCATGACTCGAACTTGTAGATTCCAAAATTGTTTCAGATCCTCAGAACAGACATAACATACTGAATCCAGATCAGAAGAATAACATACCAAACGTAGTAGATGAAAATCAGATTCTCTCGGGAGAGACAAAGAAATACATAGGGTTTTGACGGATATGCCGTTCATAGAAATTGATTAGACAAGTCAAATTAGAACGTGCAGGAAATAGATTATTGATAACATCAATTGGCATCAAGTTCTACAATGTAACCTAAGATAGTTATCAGAAGTACAGAGGTCAGCAAAACGCGTGACGAGAATCCAGACGTATTAATTCGCATAACGGTTGAAAGCAGATTACGCGTATAGGTAGAATGAACTTAAAGTCTCACTAACGCAGACGATCTCAAACAGTTATCAGAATTTCTAAAGCTTCTAAGGCACTTCTCGAAATATCCTATGCCCACAACAAGTGCACGTTATATGATGTAAGTATTATCACGTTGGCCAGACGTCATAATACTGGCATCATATAAATATGCCCTCATGATGGTCATACTTTATCTCAAGTCATGAACAGAACAACTTATCTTAATCCACCTAATCCAACTACAGTCTCAGAGGTCATCAGAATCAACATCATAACTAAGAGGAGAAACGAACTACTCGAAAGAGTTAACGGAACAGGTCTAAAATGTCTATCAGAACCGGATACGTCGCCAATAGCGTCAATCCTTCATCACTCATCATAATCAACTCAGACAATACCAGAGGTTGCTTCAAAATCCTCATAACAAACCATCGGCCTACATACGCAGAATGAATGCATAACGGAATTATTAACAGAGGGTCTAAATCATTCAAAGGATCTTATCATCTGGTAACGAAAATTTAAGTAAGTTAAGTGAAGTACGTCATCCATAGTTTCATCCTTCACAGAATCAACTCTTCCAAACGTAAACGTTTGCTTCAGAATTATCATTCCTTCAATACATGATCTTCTTCCAAGTCCATGCAGTCTGTCGTATGATCATAGGGTGTAAAGGAATTATAAACTTGAGTCTGGCCCCTCAAGCCTTCGACACTTCTTCTGGACATTGTGGTGACGTGAACCTCTAACATAGTCAATGTGCATCTTCCTTTCGCGAGTCTGCTTCTGCTCTCAATTCATGTTAGTACAACTAAAATGAATAGAGAACAAGACAGTGTGTTTCTGACAGGTCTTCCGGCACAGTTCAAAATTCGCCAACTCAAACTGTTGTCATTACAGGATACGGGGTAGTGATACAATTAGGTTTACGATAGTTGACACGCTGACGTAGGATTTTCTCTTTCTTCTTCATAAATTAATAGGGTATTCAAAAGAAACACTGAGGTGAATAACATCATAATCCATCAACTTCTTCAATCTCTCAACTTCTATAGCACATGTGTCGTCGATTGAGGTCGGTTCAAAGTCAATTCTACTTTGCAAAAGGAGGGGAAAACTCAAGAGTTTCATCAGAAAACATCAGAATATTTGTACAATAAAACTTCCAATGCCCAAAACTTCTAAGGGTGGATATTAATGGTGTCAGGAGAAATTCGACAATCAAATGAGATCGGAGTATGTGCTTCCATAGCAACATTAATCTTAACAGATTCAAGCGGCTGAGAGTCATCATAATAAAAGTAAAACAGATTTGTTAAGAGTCATATTTCAGATACGGTAGTCTATGGTAGCTTTATGAAGAGTCAGGCAATCCATAACCAAAAGGCCTCAAAATCAAATATATCCAGAGTAAACGGATTCGTAGGATGAGCACGGTCGCCAAGCCAGACGGATAGTTCATATATCAAGGTCAAGTACATGATTCATCAGAGTGTGGAAATAAATAAGCGAACAATTCAAGGTGTTGGAGTCTTGTTCAGCTATTTAGCATAAGTGGCAGGTAGGTTGGATCAGCGTATAATTGTCAAAATGAAGCGTATATAATATCGGTTATTAGCATCATCATGCTCGAGTAACAATTCCATACAGAGATAGTATTTGCATCAAATCCTTCCAAAGGAAAACTGATGGGCAAATAAGATTCATCATTCAAGGGAGGGAACAAACTTCTATACCCAAGATTAAAAATCACCAGAGTTCTCATAGGAGTGGTATGGATTTTGCAAGACAGAATAGTATCAGATGATACATTTATATCCAGCACGGGTAATGAATTATAGAAGGTGTCAACCACATTAGGGTTAAACGGCCTTCGGGATGGTCGGAAAGATATCAGACTGTTTATCAAACAGATCGGAAGTGAAGGTCAAAATCAGGTAATGGCAGCAAAAGTTTAACAATTGGTAATCATGTCAGGGGGTTCCAAAATTGTTTCAAACGCCAAAGGTGAGACATAGGAGGATAGTCGTCACTATCGACTGATCAATCAATCAATCCTTATAAAATCAAGGTTACTATCAAGAAAGACGGATCAATAAAGAAAAAATCTTATCGTTCAGAATAAGAGGGAAAACATCTGTGTACTCGTGGTTAAAACACCACAAGGCTTCTCATGGGAACAGAGATGGTTAAGTCGAAATCAAATAGTGTCAGAAGATTCATAGATGATTATTAGAAACGAGAAACAACTAACAGAATGTATCAAGTGTATCATCGTCATGGGGATTCTCAGATTGCCCAAAGAGGCATCAGAATGATTAACAGAAGGTTCAGAGGTCGGAGTCGGAATCGGAAGGCAAGGATCAAATAGTGTCAGACATATATTACGTAATTTTCAATGCTTCAGGTTTTATTTAGGTTTCAATTCTTAGGTGGTGCAAGGCATAAGCTCTAAATTTCCAAATGTGATTTTAATCAAAAGCAAGACACGAATCAGAGTAGTGCGGAAGCAAGATACTTAAGCAAATGACTTATAGTCTACCCATTCCTCACTGGTCAGAATTTAAGTTCCTATAGGGAAATCCTACAGCAAATTCTCAAAGGTTGTCCTACGAGCGCCTACAGTGGAAACTTAGTGGTCCAGACTTCACAGGTCAAGGGTAAATGTATTACGAGTCGCAGCCTGTAGCTCTGATACCATAAATTGTAACACCCCAACCCGACAAGGGTAAAGATATCACAATAATGGATTCATATCAGATCAAAACAGAGCATACATCTACAGTAATACAAAAATCTCAAAGGATTACAAATGAAATACTGAATCTACAAGGTTACAACGAAAACTTTCAAAACTAATTCTAAAACATAATATCCTCTATCCAATTCTAATCCAGAATAGCTACCAAGCCTTCTAAGTCCAGAGGTACACTCTCACTCATTCCCAGCTTCCTACTAAAACCTGCCGCAGGAAAAGAAATGCGGCTGAGCTTCAAAAGCTCAGTGAACAGATATATAGATAACAGAAACGATAACGGATAACAGTACAAAGGAAATCAGAAAATACAGATCATACAGAAACAAAATCAAATGAAAGAATAGGAATAAGAAATGGAATAAGTGAAACGAAATAAGAATAAGAAATAAATAAGGTTTAAGAATAAGGAAAACAGAAATCTATCACGAGCCCAGATAACAGATAATATCATAACAGTGTAAGCATATAAGCAATCTAGAGGGGATACCTCTCAAGTAACCAGATAATATGAGGGGTGACCTCATGTATCAAATCGGAGTGATCAGCTCCCAGATATATGTGAAAGACGTGTATCGCACACACCATCAGTCACCAGAGATATATATAACAGATAACATAATAACAGATAACAGAAATCAGATCAGATCTAGGATGCATCCATACGCCCCAGTAGGCCAGAATCTTCTCCTACATAACAGATAAAATCAGGGACGGGACAGGAAATCACTCTCCTGCCCTAGAGTCATGCCATCGGTGCATCAATGACATGGACATGAAACCCTCATGCCTAGTGATTGGCTCGGATATCAGACTGTAGGTCAAAGGTCAGATGTACTATCAAAATCAGAAGGTCATATCTTAAGGGTACATGGCAAAAGGTTCATGTCAAACAGTTCAGAAATAAATATCGAAGGTTCAAATCAGAGTTTATCAGATTAAGTTTTATATCAAAGTTTAAGTTCAGATTAAAAGGTTTATTTCCAATAGTCCAAAAGAGTATATCAAGGGTTAACAATTACAAGTTTATAGCAATAATCCATTTCAGAAGTTCCTGTCACAAGTTCATTTAGATCAATCCTTTAATAATGGTTTTCATTGAAATGATCTTACAAAATAGTTTTCATAAAAATGGTCCTCCAAAACTTTTAGTAACTTCCATTTCAAGTGGTATCGCTTCTTTTTTTTTTAAATAGCTTTTCTCAAACAGTTTCATATGTAGTTTAATAAAGGTTCAAAATCAATTAGGTTCAGATAAGGATTTAACAGGTTAAGGTTTATAACAAAAATCAAATCAAAGTTTACAACAGATATATCAGGTTAAGGTTCAGAACAAGGTTCACAGATCATATTCAATCAAGATTCACAAATTCAGGGTTCAGAACAAGAGATCAAAACACAAAGGTTCAAGAAAGGTTCAGAACAGAAGAAACACATCAAAGGTTCACAAACAAGTTTACAATCAGAGTTCAGGAAAAAGGTTCAGAATAAAAGAATCATAGCAGAGGTTCAAACAAAAGGTTCAAGACAAACAGATTACAACAAAGATTCACAAACAGAAGGGAACATAGCAATGGTATAGGGGATCCTAATAAGGAAATGAAAAACTGAAAGAAAAGGGGATGAAAAACCCTTACTGAAAAAGGGCAGAATATCTGTACCTTATTAGCAAAGCAGAATAAGCAAAACAGACACAGAACAGAAATCAGGACTTCTCCTTCTTCACACCTAAAGAAGTAGAAGACGGAATTACTACGGATTCTAATTCAGATTATTACTTTTAGTTTATCTTTCCATTTTTAGTAACTTTCTATTTTTAGCAGGTTTCCAGAATTAACAGATTTCCATATTTAACCAGATATTGATATTATAGATTTAGTTAAGTCCTTAATTACAGAATATTATGGTATTAAGGTATCTTTTATCAAGTTATAAAACTTTAGGGTTAATTATGACAGATTTCCATAGTTCAGGGTGTTAATTGTAATTTCAACAATTTCAGAGGTATAACATGAAAATACTTCAAGTTACTGATTTAATACACATTTTATTCAGAATGACATCATAATCCCTTTAGTTTCATAATTTTACAGCTTATACCCCTCAAGTTACAATATTTACAAAACAAACCTTATATTTACATAATTCATGATTTAATCCCTCTAATTTCCATATTTACCAAACAAGCACATTATTTTACCAAAATTCAGAAAGTCACATCAGAATATTCATATAGTACTATTCAGCCCCTCAGATTTCAGAATTTACACAATTAGTCCTTTAAGTTTACAAAACTTATAAATTAAATCATAATTTCATAATAATTACACATTAGCCCCATACATACTCAAAATTACACAAAACACTCTTAATATTATTATTTACTCAAAATGACTTCAAGTTTCCAGAAATTACATTTTTAGTCCCTCTATTTTATTTAATTGTAAATCGAATTATATGTTATTTAATTAACTAAAATAAATCTCTTAAATACCAAATTTACACATAACACCCTTATGTTATATTTTTTACACTTTAGTACTGATCTTAATAATATTCCAAAAATACCCCACAAGTTTCAGAAATTACAAAACAGCCCCTTTTCTTTTTATTTTCAATTCGTTAAAACACAAAGATACCACAAACCCTAGAATTAATTCCCAATCATTACACCATCATTATTAACAACCTTAAACATCATTTATGACCAGAATCTCACACCAAAACCCTAACCCTAACTCCTTTCTTTTTTATTTTATTTCTTTTCTTTATTTTCTAAATTAACGATTAGAACAAAAATTCACAAAATATGATCCAAGCCTCAACAATTCGAATTTGCATTTTTCTGAGATCTTATATATTATATAGAGTCCACATAAAATAGTGCTCATGCCCAGAAAATTCGTATATAATTATTTAGTGTTTTATTACGTTTTTAAGGTTTAATTCACAAATAAATTATAGATCATGCATGGTTCATGTTTATCATTTTATTTGAGACTTATATGATGTAAGAACCACGAGAAAAATACCAAACCAAGTATTGGACGAGTAGAAAGAGCGTGACGAATTTGGTCCTCAAATGAGCACTACGACACCAAAATAATCCCCACGAGCACACGAATGATCCCACGACCTTGTAATTATTTTTCACAAATCATATATGATATAAGAGACTCAGGAAAAATGGAAAAAGAATTTATAAAAGGTCGTATGAATTATGGACGAATTATACCTTATGTATGAACAAAATTCGACACCACTTGATCCAGGCCCTTATAAATCGAAGTACTATTTTTCTAGCCTTCCTTTGATACAGAACAACTCCAGAAAAATACTATGGCAGCTCCAGAAAATCATATGGATCGTTGGTGAATTTGTGTGTGTGTTTTGATATATACGGCTAGGGTTTTTGAAGAAATAATATGGGAGTAACTAAATAACAATGAGCCGTGACATTTTGGGGGGGGGGTTTGGACCTAATCTCACGCCAATATGGGTTGGCAAAATCAAAACTTCAATTTGTGATCTCTTTCCTTAATTATTTTGATATATATCCTAATTAAAAAGATTTTATAAATATATTTAATTTAATTTAATTATTTCAGATGACATATAAATGTATATGTAAATTAATAAAATTTTGTACATTCAAAATATTAAAATGTTGTCCCAGAAATTAATTTGCTTGATATGTAGTTCGTTTTCAGAGGTTTGGAATCGTTTCAGAATTTTATAAGTGATTTTATTATGTTTTATGATTTCAGGGGTAATTAGGTAATCTTACAGGTTATCTGAATTTCAGGTATTACATGGGGGATGATCTCTACAAAAGGTCTTTCTCATCTCCATGGCTTCGTTGTGTGGGACTGAAGCAGGCTTCGAGCATTATCTATAATGTTCATGAGGAATCTTGCGGAATGCACGCAGGCCCTCGCTCCATTGCCTCGAAAATAGCGAGGTTGGGATATTATTGGCCATCCATACTGGAAGACGCAACTGAAATGATACAAACATGTGCGGCATGTCAGATACATTCAAATGTTCAATGACCATTAGAGCAAGACGTGACTTTTATCACATCAGCAAGGCCTTTCGGCCAATGGGGATTCGACATAATCGGACCTCTAGCAGTAGCTCCTGGAGGGGTACAATTCTTGGTAATAGCCATAGACTACTTCACCAAATGGGTCGAGGCCAAACCTTTGGCATCAATTGTAAAACCCCAAAATTTATATAATCCGAAAAGACTAAAATACCCTCCGAATTTGAACTTTTAAGAATCTATAAAATATATAAGTGATCTTAGTTGATCATAACCTTAAGTTACCTAAGTGTTTATGTTACATGTAAACCTTACATTATGTAATAAGAAGTAACGAATAAATAAAATCCTACATCTAAAGACTAGGTGAATTTCATTTTTTTTTTTATGCACTTGAGATCTCTAAATTTCGGCCCAAATTGCTAAATAAGAAGACATTGAACTTGGTAAAGCCTAGCCCAAAATAACCCTTTCATTCCCCACTTGGCCCATCAAAAAAAAAGTGTCGGCTTCCCTTATGATTGTCATAACCGATCTTCAAGAAACAAATAAAACAAACCCTAATCCTCTCTAAAAGTTTCGGGTATCTTCTTGTCCCTCCTGTATTCAATCAGCAGCAGCAGCATAAAGGAGTTTTTGGTGTGTTCATGATCTTGTTCTTGTACAAGGTAATCTTATCTCCATCAAAATCAATCCATTCGAATCATGAATCAAACCCTAATCGACTTGTATGTTTATCTCTTTTGTTTTTCTGCCATACGACCCAAAGAAGGAGAAGAAGGAGGTTCGTGGTAAAATAAACCTTGTTGTGTTCGTGTTCTTCGTGGTCTACGAGGGTATTGTATCATCCTCTTGTTGATTCTCATGTGTTCTTATTGTTCTTGTCAATTTTGGATCACATAAAATCATACAATCATAAAACCCTAAAGTCTAAAATATGTAATTCGATCCTGTTGTGTATGATGATTTTAATTGATTTGATTATGTTAAGGCCTATTATAATCGACCTAAATATGTTATGGACTCATCTAAAATCGTTTGTTGTCAAGAAGTAAAGGTTAGAATGATAAAACCCTAAGTTATACATGATTCTGTGAATAACTGCTACTGACCTGGAATTTTGTCCGACTTTAACCGGCTGTAACTAATTGATGTGAACGTATATTTTGGTGTTTTAAGAGTCTAAAACTAAGTTCAATGAAATGGCTACCTGGGAAAATTTAGTTTGTAATTTTTGGAGGCCTGGAAGGTTACCTTTTGATTTTTGGAAAATTATGTGTCTGATCGGATTTGTGAGTCTGGAAAATTAGTCCGGGTTTTTGAATTTTGATTTTCAAACAATGTTGAATTAGGAGGTGTCCTTTGAACTGGGTAATATTCAGGATGTATATTACTTCCTGGAATATTTTTAGATTTTTTTGAATTTTTCTTACAAGGTTTTTAATTAATAACTTTTCGTATAGTAAAATTAATCAGAAATCTGGATGAGTTGGTTTAAGTGAATTTTAATCCATAGCTATGCTACTTAATAAAATCTGGAAAAATTAGATAAAATACTTAAGACATTTGAGCATCTCTTTCTGCGATGCCGGAGGACCCCACGATCTTCAGTTCGCCACCCTCTGAGGGAGGGTCATCCGAATCAGCAATGTTCTCAACAAGCTGGGGAGTTTCCTCAGTATTTACAGGTTTTGGAGGATGGACTACTGCAAGTGGTACAACTGGTGAAGCATCAACATCATTGTTATTCACAGACACAGACGGAGATCCAACTCCGTAGCTCACATCTTTTGGGTCCTTGGGAATAAAGCTGACTTCCTTAGCACCTCCTGACACAACAAAGTTCCTGAATGTCATTCCTGCAACAACAAAAGAAAAGAGATAAATATCAGCAGATAAGTTATTTGTTTTATTTAAATGGGAATGTACATACTCTGTCCTTCACACACTATTTCAGGCTTTGATGGAGACCCCTCCCAACGGTCCATAATGCCCGCCATAAACAAGATTGGCTCAGGGAACGTTTGCACATCGACTGGATGACGTCCAAGACGCTGGTACATAGGACTGCTTCTTACTTCATAAGGTAATGGGTCATTGAATCTTTTCTCATCAAACATATATGCTTCATCAAGCAAAGCTGGATACTCAGGTGGTATGATTGTGCTCTCAACATAGAAAAACTGCCCTTTCCAATTTCTGATATTTGAAAAGGGTTTGGTCACTAGATAGGGCACATCATGTTCACCCCTTTTAGCAATGGTTATCCAATCCCCGCCAGGATACAGGTTGACAAAGCCCCTAAGCATAGTTAGTGTGGGCTCATAGCCATATGCTTTGCACATAACACTGTATGTGGTCAACGTGGCCAGGCCAAATGGATTCAACCTTGAAATATGAAATTTGTAATATTGCAAAAACTCCAAAATCAGAGGATGTATGAGTATCCTAAAGTTTGACTGAGTAAATGCATGCACGTATAAGCCTACATATCTAGGGGGAGCATCAAAAAAAAATTTTTTTTGCTCGGAAGCATGATTTTGAATTCTGTGGGTATGGGATAATCATGAAGAAAGTTGGATAGTGCTTCTTTTGACAAAGTACATGTTTGTTGCCTAATTATTCTCTTTGCAGCCATACTCATGTCGCTATTAAAAGAGTAAGAAATCAAAAAGGAATGATAGAATTTTTACCTTTCGTTTCAACTGAAGCACAAGAGCACAGTACGGTGTATGTGGATTTTGGGCGGAAGGTGAAAGTAAGCTAGGGTTTACTGTCCTAAGGGTTTAAATACCCATCGTATCTTTGATCCTGACCGTACACGTGTTAACTTATCCTTGACATGTAAGCGGACTTCAAACGGCTGGTAAATTCTGAAAAGACGTTTTACACTTACCGAAAACATAGCCATTATGGCTGTGACGCAAGTGGGCGGATAATCATGAAGTCGCATTTAATACGGAATTCAGTTAAATGCTTATCTTTTTGGTCGTATGTTTTTGTGGCAAGGAGGATAGAGTATATGTTAATTTTTTGAGTCGAATGCAATATAAACTCGTACGTATATATCACTTTCAACTGGGGGGGCTTGATGATGTACCCTCCGAATGGGTCGAAGGACTCCCCTTCGAGCTTGTGCGAAGCCCTCTCTTCGGAGGCCCAGGTTAATCTCCTAAAACGTTTCATTAGCGTAAAACCATTCATCTATGAAGTGGTTACCATGTGGGAATCCGCCAATCGAAGCCTTAAGCCCTTCGGGGTATCTCCTATGAAGGAACTACAACAAAGAGCTACCTTGACCTGGTCACACCCACGTTCCTCCTTCCCTTAGGCTTTCTCGCCAAGGAGGAGATCGTGGGCCACAAAGCCCTAGCGGTTACCACATTTTATGGGACGCCCCCATGATCTCCAAATCAAGTGCAACCGCCCTCTAAGGCCTATTTCTCCCTTATAAATAGCTTAGACGGGCCATAACCATGGTAATGCCAACTGAACTCTTTCAACTTACTACAAACTTACCATATCACATACTTACTCACACGTCGGAGGTTTTTCGCAAGGTCCAACCCCTGCATAATTACCTAACGTAGTGTTTTAGTATTTCTTATTTCAGGTTAAAGACAAGCTTGGCGCAATCTCAACACCCCGTAATCCTTTGATCATCGTCGAAGGCCTGGTAGTGCAATTTATTGTATAATCACTACCAATCAAGGAAACTAACGAGATGAGCACTCTCGCACAGTTGTATCTAAAAGAAATAGTGTCCCGATATGGAGTTCCAATCTCCATTATCTCAGAGAGAGATAGCCGATTCACTTCTAGATATTGGCAGACTTTACAGAAAGCTCTTGGTACATGTTTAGATATGAGCACCGCTTATCACCATCAGACTGATGGGCATAGTGAAAGAACAATCCAAACCTTATAAGACATGCTTCGGGCATGTGTAATCGACTTCGGGAAAGGTTGGGATAAACACTTGTCGTTGGCTGAATTTTCCTACAACAAAAGCTACCATGCCAGCATCAAAGCAGCACCATTCAAAGCACTTTATGGTCGAAAGTGCAGATCACCTGTTTGTTTGGCTGAAGTGGGTGATGTACAACTCACAGGACCTTAACTGATTCATGAGACAACGGAAAAGATATTTAAGATCAGGCAACGACTGCAAGCCGCACGTGACAGACAAAAGAGTTACGCCGATGTAAGGCAAAAACCAATGGAATTCCAGGTTGGAGATAGGGTAATGTTAAAATTTTCTCCATGGAAAGTAATGGTACTCTTCGGAAAGCGTGGAAAGTTAAATCCAAGGTACATTGGACCGTTCAAAATCCTGGAAAGGATTGGTCCAGTGGCTTATAAACTTGAGCTCCCAGAGGAACTCAGCAGAGTACAAAACACATTTCATGTATTGAACTTGAAGAAATGTCTGTCAGATGAAACTCTTGTCATCCCAATGAAAGAAATCCGACTTGATGTCAAACTCGTGTTTACAGAAAAACCAGTGGAAATAATGGACAGAGAGGTGAAACAGCTAAAGCAAAACTGTATCCCAATTGTCAAAGTTTGATGGAACTCTAAACGAGGACCAGAATATACATGGGAACGTGAGGACCAAATTCAAGACAAATACCCATATTTATTTCCATAGACAACCCTAACAACTACCTTAGACATAAATTCCGGGACGGAATTCTGTTTGACGGGCAGGTACTGTAGCAACTTGTAAAATTCCCCAGTACTTTGTAAATGTTAATCAAGTATTAATTTCTCATTCCAGTTCATTTAACCATTTTTACGAGCAAAATTTAAAAATTTTGTTTATTACATTACAATGATTCAAAAACATTGATACGTGATTCACAATACTTTGGAACGAGCTCACACATGCACCACGACAATCCATTATACGAATAATAACCAAACGGATCCTTATTGCATAGTTCTCGCCCAAACAGTCTATTCAAAGCCCACTACTATTCAAGCCCAATTTCCATATTTCTTTTATTTCATACGAGCCAAACCCCTAATACTTGACCTCGATATTTTGATAATTCGACACACAATCTATACTACATTTTACATAGATCGATTCTTCACACTTCAAATATTCAGGAATGACAAACCTTATTATCTAGTTCGAACATTTGATATCAAAACGAGGCCTAAAGCAAACGCGACTCGACACAAGTACAAACTCATCCAAGTGATAACCAAATCGACTAAACTCATTTTTTTACCTAAGCCATTGTGTTTTGCCTAGTCAAAAACAACTTCTATAAACCTTATCACACTTTCTCAAATTCATTTGGTCACGTCTTAAGTCGTTTGGACCTTTTAAAATGTGTTAAAACTATTAATTGACCATGCCACTTGATCCCTTGTGTCTATAAGCCGAAGCACCTCACAAGCACCTCTCTTAATATCTATTCACTCGAGTACCTAGCCAATACATATTCCCTAATCTTCTCGACATCAAATCAAGTCCCAACTTGATGTATTAAATACATTATATACTACCTACATGCATATACATATGCGTATACACATTCACACTCTCATTCCTTCACAAACATATAACAAACACAATATTTCCTAAGTCCTTTTCTCCTAGCCGAGTCTCTCAACCATTTTCCAAATGTTCAAGCTTGATCTCGATTCTTTTGTGGTGATCCTAGCGTGTTACATGCATAACTTTCGATCTCTAGTCCATTTCGACGTTTTCTCACCACCATTTTTGGTGTAGTAAGCCTTTCGAACTCATTTCTATACATACTTATGTTTTGCATTTGTTCATGCACGTATTTAATTCATTCGATTTCATTTACAAGCTTTCTATTATTATTTTCGATTTCTTGTTATTCATTTTTTGTATAATTATGACCTCCTAATTCTATGGATGGCTAGAAACGAAATACTATACTCATTCGTAACATATTTCATCGTTTATATGCTTAATTTTCATCACAAGTTGAATATCAAACGTTTATATGTCATTTAAATCTTTTGGACCATTTGGTCATGTCGAGTAGAAAACGCTTCATATAATAAATTCTAATCGTGTAACATATTGAACAAATTACTCAACTCGTTTCTCTATAAACTAAACAAATAGCAGTAACAATAAGCTACCATGATAAGCTCACTAAGTACCTGTTACAACGTACAAGTTAATTGCACTCGAACCAGTTTTTAAAACATAATATATATCGAGTGGACCTCAAAGCCCACTAAGCTCAAAATAAGCTATTCCGAATAAGCAGTCCAATAAGGAGTTTGAATATGTCAATAAGACCATGTTATAAGCCCAAAATTAAGCCCAAAACCATTCAAAACCCATTGGATCATAAATTGTTAACGGGCCTGTTTTAAAATCGTTAAGGCCCAATAAGCTAAAAATAAGCACTTTTTAGGTAATAAGCAGTTTTACAAACTTAAATAAGCTATTGAAGACTTATGAAACTCTCGGAAAATTTAATCCACAAGTTTTGTGATTTTTAGACTTAAAATGCAAATTATTATGCATATCGGGTTAAAATTGTAACTTTCACATAAATTGGAGTCAAACTGCCATTTTTATAAGTTAAGGATAGAAAATGATTATCCAGTAACCAAGAGTCTTAAAATGTCATAATTGGATATTTTGGACTAAAAATGTAAATACAATCTAACTAAGGACTAACGGTGTAAAGGTGTCACCGTTAGGGTTAAAAATCTAAATTTCATATAACTTTAAGGACCATTCAGTAACTATGTTATATATATATTCATAAAATGTTTTATACATTTTCAACCTTAAAGGGTATTTTTACATTTCGTACGATATATTTAAATAACGATACGTTTATATATATTTATATAACGAGATTTCTAACGAATAACATAACGAATCATTCACTAGCTTTCGAGGAAACGATATTTACGGATTCAATAAACATAAAAACAAGATAATATTATATATTATTTTTGAACTTTAAGCATTTTAAGCATATCATCATTTCTCATCACAAACCATTTCGTTATCCGATACTTTTCCAAAATCATTATTCGTATTAAGCCAAGCTTAAACTATCAAAATCTCAGACTTCCCTATTATTCAGGTCGTGTGTTGGAGCCGTTACCATATTACATTTGATTTCACATTATCCTTGCCAACTACATTCAAGGTGAGCTCATAGTCCCACTTTTCATCTTTTATATAATTTCAAACTCGTGGGGAGATACATGCTACAAAACAGAACACAAGTATTTTCTGTATGCTATACCTTACTGATATTGCCTAAGTTACCACTACTATTGCCATTATTACAAGTCCCTCCCATCATGAGCCATTAATCACTTGCGAGTGAACGCGAATATAGTGAACAAATCTGTTGGAGGCTGACTGCCTATTTGAACTATCCAGAAGATGGTCTTAGTTGCTAGCTGGATTAGTTAAATGCACTTTATTTGAAGGAAATAGGTAGACGGCAATCTCCTATTGAGGGCCATAACTCACACCATTAATTTGGTGTGTTCTTGTCGTTTGTGCGGTACTCGTTAAGGTTTGAGTGTCATGAGACTTAGGGAAATATATCGAACTGCAATATTACTATTTCAAATATGATTGTGTTTCTATGCAATTATACAACTTGAGACTTGTGTTCAAACTGATTACAATTACAAACACTATGGATTCACTCAACAATTTTGTTGACTTTTAGCATGTTTATCTCAGGTAATTAACGGAGCATTCAAGGCACGGAGTGGGCAATTAAACTGACGGTTTTTGGTGTCATATAAATTCTATCATTCATTTCAAACTATCCTATCTTTTGTGAGATATTGAACATTGAAATTTCCTTTTTGTATCTGAATTATTAAATGAATGATAATTACTTTCAAAAAAGGCTCTTTTGAGTCGTTTTCTATGATTATGACTATGATCCTTCCAGTAATACCCCGATTAGTCTTCCGTTGTTAACTTGAAATTTAGGGGGTGTTTTCACCCGATGTTGTCGCTGCTCGTGAAGAGAAGGAAAAGAAAGCCAAGGAAAAAGCCCTGCAGAAACCGGCAGGCAAGAAGAGGGCCTCAAGAGATCCATCCGGTGCCCCAAAAAGAAAAAAGAAGAAACAACAGGCCAAAGAGGAGATTATTTCCTCCGAAGATCACACGGTCGATGCCACACCTCTCAGCCAAGCTGAGCCTCAGAATGTCATAAATGTTGAGGGAGGTCAGCCGGGTGGTGACGGAGGGGTTGCACACCCTGTTGATCCCAGTTGAGCTTAACGATCTTGTTAATTACTTTAGATATAAACCTAAAGCAATCGGTATAGAAACTGCTTATGAACGATCTATTAATTACTATGCGGAAACTAGTAATTAATCTTAAGAAGAATAACAATAACACACAATAATTCTCTCAACCTTCACCTCAATATATTAATATACGGTTACTCAAAAGTAACAGGGTTACAACGAACCTTGAAGTGAATACAAGACAATACGTATGCTAAGACAATCGACTTCTAACCCTAACCCTAGATCCTCCTTTTATACACAAAAGGAGTCCTAGTCGGTTACAAAACTTTCTATACAAGAATAATATCTAATCGTATCTTTACCATAAACAAACTATACATATCCAATAAGCAGCAGAATCAAACTCTAGAAGCAGAATCATCTTAGGCTAGCAGCAGTTTGACACTTAGCGTATTTCATCATTCTTCAAATATCATCAGCAGCAGAATGAATATACTAGCAGCAGAATGATTATGCCTAGCAGTAGAATCATACTTAGTATATTTCCATTAGAACCATGAGCAGCAGAATAAAACACTTAGCAGCAGAATCTTCAAAGTAGTAGCAGTATCTTTTAAACCCAACACACCCCGAAGAGCAGGTGGTTGAAATCGAGAATGTTGTGTAGAGGAGTCCGAAGGGACCTCCTGATGAGGCAGCTCAGACGCATACCCAGCAACCGCCTTCCAATGGTAAAAACACTTACCATTTTTTATTTATTTATTTATTTTTACATTTCTCTTTTATAGTTCTTTCGGTCCACACCGAACACTCCCAGCACAATCCCCCCAGCCCAAGAGCACCTACTGAAGAGCACCATTCAGCCGGGCAAGGTATGTACGTTTTCCTATGGAGAGTCTATTGCCATTGCATGTCTTACTTTGTGACTTAACCATTTTATTTACACAGATGACAATTCTGCCGGAGGAGGTGGATATTTTATTCCGGCCTGGACGCTGCCAGATGATGTGCGGTTAAATTCCTTCCGCGCTTGCCGCGAAATGATGTCTCATCTTGCCACTCCCTCCGAACAGCAAGCACTTGACAAACTGAACAACAATCAGCTCGTTCGCCAAGCTTATGCAAATTTTGGTTCTGGGGTTGTCTTACAGGCTGAGCTCCTCCGTAGGTTTGCTCAACTTAACTCTGAGCATCGGGAGTTGGCCTATGCTCATCAAGGTTGTAGCATCATGCCTGAGAAGCTGGAGTCCGCTGAGCAGGATCGTGATATTCAGGTTGGTCTGTTTAATCAATTGATGAAGGATTTTAGGTCACTGGAAGACGATGAGCGTGCGGCTTCGATTCAGGAGAAAGGGTTGGTTGAACAACTGGAAGAGACGGAGAGAGACAGGAACGAATGGATGGGTGTGTCTGCTGTACAGGTTGAGAAGATCAAGGAGTTGGAGAAAAAGTTAGAAGAAAAATCCAGTGCTGTTGAACGACTAGAAGGGGAGAAAAGGCAACTGGTTACGGAAGTTGCTCAGTCCAAAGTGGTTCGCCATAAATCTGTGAACGAACTGCTTTCGGCAGCTTGTCGTCGGTTATTTGCTAGTGCCGAATATAAACAAGTTTGGGGAGGGTTTACAGCTTGTCGTACACCGCTGGGTTTCTGGATGGCGTTCGGGCTGAACGTAAGGAAGAGGATGTTCAGAAGATCCTCCAGAAGGCCAAAAGGCTAAACATGGAAGCCCCGGCTATATGGAGGGCGGAGTATCATAAACTGTTTGAAGCCGAATATCCATATATTCGGAAGCTTTCGAAATCTTATCGTCTTCCCCTTGGTGATAGTATGAATCTTTGCCTTGACGAACCCGCTCTCCGGGACAAGACTGCATCGCCCAAGGAAACCCCCGTAGTTCGGACAACCGGCAACTCCTCTAGTGTAAAAGACAATTCGAAATAAGTTGCTTAGCTTTTGTAATTATGGATGATTGTAACCGAACAATGTTCTAACTTTTGTGACTTGTAATTAGATGTTTCGTCTCTTCTGTATTAAATTGTTTATGCATGATGATAATATCCGTTTGTACCCTTAAAGTTGTTTGCACTATTTATTTAAGTGTTTAGAATTGTCGAAGCGTTTTGGTGCTTACATGTGACAGAGTGTTTTTCACTATCCGCTCCTTAGAGTCGGAGTATTTTGCACCCTCCGTTTTATTGATGACGAAGTGTTTTTCACTATCCGCTCCTTAGAGTCGGAGTGTTTTGCACCATCTGTTTTATTGATGATGGAGTGTTTTTCACTATCCGCTCCTTAGAGTCGGAGTGTTTTGCACCATCCGTTTTATTGATGGCGGAGTGTTTTTCACTATCCGCTCCTTAGAGTCGGAGTGTTTTGCACCATCCGTTTTATTGATGGCAGAGTGTTTTTTACTATCCGCTCCTTAGAGTCTGAGTGTGTTGAACCATCCGTTTTATTGATGACGGAGTATTTTTCACTATCCGCTCCTTAGAGTTGAAGTGTTTTGCACCATCCATTTTATTGATGACGGAGTGTTTTTCACCATCCACTCTTTAGAGTCGGAGTGTTTTTCACCATCCGTTTCGTTGATGATGGAGTGTTTTTCACCATCCGTTTTGTAGCGGAGTGTTTTGCACCATCCATCATTACTTAATCGTGATGTATAATCATGAAACATTTAATAATGCATTTTTGCTGGAAAATGGTTCCCCTTTGTCGCTGGGGAACCAAGGACTGCAAAAAACATTAATGAACTTAGAATTTTGGGTTACAATTTTTACATGAAACAATTCCGGAGGTTAATTGCATGCCACATGCGTGGCACTTCCCTTTCATCCGTTGTTTGAAGTTTGTATGAACCATTGTGGTAGGTTTCAACTACTCGGTATGGGCCTTCCCAGTTTGGTCCTAACTTTCCTTTTGTTCTCGACCCTGCTAGCTTCATTCTTTTTGTAAAAAAAGTCCCCCACTCTAAATGCTACCAGACGTACCCTCCGGTTATAATACTGTTCAATTTTAGCTTTGTACTTGGCTTCCCGAATGGCTGCCATCTCCCTCCTTTCTTGAAGTAAGTCCAAGTTTAAACGCTGTTGTTCTTCGTTATCTTTCAGATTGAACATCATGGTACGATGAGTAGGCATTCCAATTTCCGCAGGTATGACAGCTCCACTTCCGTAGGTTAGGCTGAAGGGTGTTTCTCCGTTACTCTTTTTCAACGAAGTCCGGTAGGCCCATAGAACATTGGGCAATTCGTCGACCCACCCGACCATTTCTCTACCTAGCCTTGTTTTTATATTGTGCATCAGGCTCTTGTTGGCTCTTTCCACCAAGCCGTTGGCTTAAGGATGTGCAACTGCCGTATTCATCTGCTTAATTTTCAACTTTGCGCACCAACTCTTGAACGGTTCGTTGACAAAGTTTGTTCCGTTGTCTGTGACAATTACGCCCGGCAACCCGAACCTACTAACAATGTTCTCCCACACAAATTTCTTCACATCTTTACCGGTGGTTCTAGCAAGCGGCTTCGCCTCTATCCACTTGGTGAAATAATCAATAGCAACGATTACAAACTTTATCTTCCCTGGAGCCTCCGGAAGAGGCCCTAACACATCCATTCCCCATTGGTTGAAGGGCCATGGTACCATGATGGATGTCATGATGGTTTTCGGCAGCTTTGGAACCGAGGCGTGAATTTGGCATGAGTCACATTTCCCAATCTCCTCCCGAGCATCTCTGTGCATGGTTAGCCAATAGTAACCCTGCCTCATAAGCTTGGCCACAACTATTCTCGGTCTGGAGTGCATTCCGCACGCTCCTTCGTGAACTTCTCGGACGATGTAATTTGCTTGTAGCGGACCCACACATTGTAACATGGGATTCAAGTATGATTTTTTGAACAGAACATCGTCTTCCATTACATACTAGGGAAGTTTCATCCGAAGTGTTCTTGCTTCATTCGGATCTTTCAGCCAAACACCCTCCTCTAGGCATTGGATGATCGGTGTCATCTAGTTATCTTCTTCTTCTTCCACAATGGCTCCCACCTAATTTTCTTCGGTCGAGCTTTCTCCAACACTTCAACAAGGATCTCTTTGGTCAGGTGGTTGAAAGCTACCGAAGCTAACTTGCTTAGCACGTCTGCCTTTTGGTTTTGCGTCCTCGGTATTTTGTGGATTTTGTATTTCCTAAAGCCACCGATGTATTCTCTCGCCTTTGCCAAGTATTGTATCATACTTTCTTTAGTCGCTGTTAAAGTGTCCGTTTATTTGGCTTGCTACTAGCTTAGAATCTACCCTAACTTCTAAGGCTTCTACATTCATTTTTCTGGCGATCCGCAGCCCTGCCATGAGTGCCTCATACTCTGCTTCATTATTGGTGCTCTTGAAATTGAGAGTGAGAGCATACGTGTGTTCAGTTTGACAGGGCCCGATCAACACGAGGCCTACTCCGGACCCCTTCTTGCTAGATGCCCCGTCTGTATACAATAACCATTCATCCGGCTCGGCGATATCATGGATTTCCTTCCCTAACCTTTCCAGATGTAGTTTTGCCATTATGATGGGAACTTCCGAAATGAAGTCCGCGAGCACTTGCCCCTTTACCGCATTTCTTGGCACATAAGTTATATCATAAGCCCCCAATTATATGGCAAACTTGTGTTAGGAATATAAATATTTACATGAAAGACTCGGTCACCCCGAGTATCTATTAGCATTAAGTAGCTCGTAGGATTATTAATATTAATTTTGATATCGTAACACTTTGGAGTCGGGTCGGGTCTTTACCCACTGTCAGCCCGGTCCATAGCCTACAAGAGGCATTTGTTTCATATGTATAAATACCCTCTCCCACCCAAGGAGAGGGTTGGACCTTTCACTAGTTTAATCTAATATCATTTCATTTTCTCTCAGTAAGGCTCCCAATCTCTCTTCTTCTCTCTCTAGAATCGGCCAACATCACAAGAACCATACGTGTTTGATCTTTGAGTATCCTACAATTGTTATCAAGAGCCATGGTTAGATCACTTAGGATGTGGATGCTCGGATTTTAGATTGGTTTTTGTGAGGTTACTTTTGGTTCGACTAGTCTTTTGGAAAAAATAAATTGGTTCGACTTTGTTTGCGGTTTGATTAGTTAAAAGCTTGTACTTTCATGTTTAGGATTGTTGTAATAGCTTATTTTGGTGATTGGTTAGCTTATTTCATAAGCTTGTTGGATATTTTGGGGCTTATTCGAATGTTTGAAGGTTTTTTCTAGGTTGCGATTTGACTCTCGGTAAAATTTCTAGGTTGCGATTTGTGTTTTGTTGGGTATGATTGTGTTGCGATTTGGTGTATTTTTCTGCTGCGATTTGGTAGTTTGCTAGAAAAGGGAAAGAAGACAAAATCGCAAGAAAGGGACATTTTTGTCTGGTAGTGAGTTGCGATTTGAGCTTGCGATTTGAGCCTGCGATTTGAATCAGTTGCGATTTGAGTCTCTGCGATTTGAAGCGTCTGCGATTTGCTCAAGTCTTGCGGTTTGAAGATTGTTGTGATTTGAGGACTTGCGATTTGAAGAATTACGTTTTGGAGTCTGCGATTTGGGGTGTTGCGAGTTGCCTTCTGCGATTTGCTCATTGAGATTTGCTCAAACCAATACGTTAACTCAATCACAACTTAACTAAACAACAATACATCTAATTTAACCAACCTTCATCCCTTCCATACAATTACCAATCCTTTAACCGATCCAACAACTTTCATCATAACACATTCAAGTAATCAAATCACGGTTTATTCTTGATTTTTGTAAAATCCCACGAAAGAATCTATTTCTCAGTTTAAATCATAGAATTTTAAAATCCCGTGCAAGTCTGCATCATGGCAAGCACTTCTTCTAATGACATTTAAGCTGTCGGGTCCGATATCCGCCCTCCTATGCTTGATAGGACGGATTATGAATCATGGGCACAAAGAATACGACTTTATTTCTTGGGAAAAGAGAATGGTGTTAACATTCTTAAATCCATTGATGAAGGACCTTTTCAAATGGGCACCACTAGAGATGTTGTCACTACAGCTGAGGATGGAGCTGTCACTCTTGGAAACGAAAGGCCACATAATTACAATGATCTTAATGAGGAGGAGAAGAAGCGTTATGATGCTGACATTAGAGCTTCTAACATTGTGATTCAAGGACTTCCCAAAGACGTTTACAAGCTTATCAACTTCAACACTGAAGCCAAAGCTGTTTGGGACAATGTTAAAATGCTTCTGGCTGGATCTGAACTGACCAAAGAAGATCGTGAATCTCAGTTGTATGATGAGTTTGAGCACTTCAAGATGAATCCTGATGAAAACATAACTGACTATTATACGAGATTTCACAAGCTTGTGAATGACATGAGGATCATCAGGATGACAATGCCAAATATCCAACTCAATTCTAAGTTTGTGAACAACATGTCACCCGAGTGGGATAGATTTGTCACAGCCGTGAACCTCAACAAAGGATTGGGAGAGACTAATTATGAACAGATGTATGCTTACTTACAACAACATGAAAAGCATGTTGTCTATGATCGTCAATTGAGGGAAAAACTCAATCCAACAACTTCTAATGATCCACTTGCATTTGTCTCAAATGTTCAGCCGTTCAATCAATCCTCACTTGATTAAGTTTATCACCATCCTTCTTCATCACATAATCAGACATCATTTGTCCAATCATCTTTGCACCCACCATCTGCTGCGAACACCCATCTGGATTCAGGATACTCTCACACTGACAAGATGATTGATAATCTCTCCAACCAAGTTTCTCTACTTGTCCAACAGTTCAGAGCAACACTCCCTCAAACCAACAATCAACTTCGAACTTCATCAAATCCACGTAATCAAGCAACAGTGGAAGATGGAAGGGTTGTGGTTCAGAATGTTCAGGGAAGGCAGAATGTGAATCAAAGGAACATTGGTCGGGGGTAACATACATAACAGAGTTGGGAATGCTAATCAGGGACAGGGAAGGCAAATTAAATGTTACCACTGTGGTGGACTAGGACACATAGCAAGGAACTGCACTCAACCAAAGCGTCCACAGAACTCTGACTACTTCAAAGATAAGATGCTGTTGATGCAAGCTCAAGAGAATGGAGCAGCTTTGGACGAAGAGGAGTTATTGTTTCTTGCTGGTGATGAAGGGAACACGTTTGATGTTGATGTGGATGATCAACCAGTTCAGGAATTGGCACTAAATGATCCCAACATCTTCCAAGCTGATGACTGTGATGCTTTTGACTCAGACGTTGATAATGAACCCACTGCTCAAACCATCTTCATGGCTAATCTGTCTTCTGCAGTCTCATCATCACAACAATCTGGTCCTTCCAACACATCTGTCATATCTGAGGTAATAAAGCTGCATGACATGTATAACATGGTCGATGAACAGAAGATTCCCAACAAAGTACAACAGACAGATGTTGTTGAATCAGATATTGCTGATATGGGAAATAGTAATGTTATCCCATAAGAACAATATGTGAATCACAACGACGTGTCTGTTGTACCAAGTAGTGCATCTTCTGTTGTCGATAATATTTGTGAATTGCATGAGAACACCGTGTTTATCCCTTATGACACTTTGACCACTAGACTTAACATCTATAAAGATTAGGTGGCCAAATATGAACAACGTGCAAAATTTGAGCTAACTGAACGTAAGCAGAAAATGGATAGTCAAATGCGTATATTCATAACAGAACGTAATTTAAGGGAAGAAACATTGAAAAAGGATTTATATTCTTTACAAAAACAACTTGATCAAACTGTTAAACAAAAACAGGAGATCCAAGAAAGTGTAATTACACTAAAACATGATTTCAAAGAAAAAGAAACAAAACTCTTAAATGATTTTTCCAAACTTAAAACGTTAAAGAATAAGATTGAAAACAAGTTGTACGCACAAGACCAGACCAGACAAACTGCTCAAATGATTCAAAAGCATAAAAAGTTGTGTGATGAACATAGTGAAATGAATGTAGTTGAACCTAAATCAGCTTTCCTTAGGAGTGCTAAAGTAGCCCAACCTTCCTTATATGATGGAAATGAACTGCTTAAGCCTGGTCATGCACCTCCTGATGTGTCATCATTTGAAGAGAGTAATGAGATAGAAGTAAGAAATAGAGAAAGATTGGCTGAAAAAATGAAGGATCCCAAATGTATAGCAAATCGAGTTATAATCAAACCCCATGATTACTCTCAGGAGAACCAATTGGCTATTTTTGTACCTCAACTATGTAGACTCCAGAACAAATATTTTGGTCCTTAGACTTAGAAAAAAGGAAAGCCGATGAACTTCAAGCCGAAACTCCACCCTTTAGAAAGATAGCTGCAGCAACGGTGTACCCACCCAATACACCCATGCACTTAGTTCCTTTAACTCTTCCCACAGAATGTAAAACTCTAATTAGCATATATGTTCTTTGTCAACTATTTGCTGATTTCGATAAAACATGTAAGAAGAGAATTACGCCAACAGGAATTACTGAAGGGGAAAGGGGCTTTGAACAAACAAAACAGTGCTACTTAACTGAGGTTATTCCATTCTTTAAACTCCTCAAGGAACATTTTGAGGGCATGCAAAAAACCCTTAAAACTGAAGTAAAAGAGATGAAAGAAGTGTTTAAAGATATGGAAAACAAAATGCTATTGATCTTAAATGCTGTGAGATTGAAAGAAAGAATATTCTCATCACCAATGAGAATTTGATTGCTAGATGTATTGCACAGGATGTATTTTATACTGCTACTGATTCTGCATTAACTGCTTGTCAATTTCATGAGTTGTCTATTGCATTGAATGTTACCCAGAATCGTGTTGTTGAGCTTGAGGGGGAGAATTTAAAATTGCATGAGAAAATCCAAAATGATGACCATGATAACATGGTCAGGCATTTTTCAAAACTAGAGGTTGATAATCTTAATTTGCAATTAAAATATCAACATTTAGAAGAAAGAACCAAAATCTCAAATGCCAAGACATCTTTGGATGCTCCTGAATTTGATGCATATTTTGAATTAAGCAAACGAGATGAAAAAATTCAAGCTCACACTAACACGATTCAAAAATTGAGGGCCCAAATTGCCCAATTAAAATTGAATAAGAGTGATGTGATTGGCACCCATAAACCATCGTCCTTAGATTCTCAGAATTTTCACTATCAAGACACCATCAATAAATTACAACATGTAAATGATTGTTTTCAAGCTGAAAATTCAAAAATCAAACAGCACTACAAAGAGTTATATGACTCGATTAAAGTTACACGTAACAATCACAATGAAAAGATAACTTCTTTGCTAAATGAGATTGAGAATCCAAAGACTCAGGTGAAAGGGAAAATGCCAGTCATCACCAGTGATAATGTTGTTCCAAAGGTTTCTGCTTGTAGTAAGTATGCAATTGATGTTGTGCCTATTCCGCTTCCCCTTAGGAACAATAGGTCTGCTCATCAAGTATATCTCACTCACCTTAAGGATAGCCTTGATACCCTTTGTGAGATTGTTGAAGAGGATAGGATAGATAGACCACTTGATAGTGCAGTTGTAGATGCCTGCTTCCTAACTAAACGATCTCAGGAACTCTTAGAATACGTCCTTAGCACAGGTCCTAAGATTGATATCAAGCGAGATAGGTTTATTGCTTCTTCCTCAATGACTAAGAACAAGCATGTTACCTTTGATGTACCATTAACGACATCTGAACCCAGCATATCCAAACCAGAAAAATAAATGGCAGTGAAACAAGCTAATGTTCCCATCATCACTTCTACAGGAATAAACAGTGTAACTAAAGCTAGCGGGTCAAAGCCTAGTCGCAATACAAAGAAAGATAGGACTGCGCCAGCTAAGAGTGCTCATTAGGAGAAAGTAGAAGACCATCTTAGGAACAATAAACTTGATTTGATCAAAAAGAATCGTGTTGATTCTAGTATTAGCTATAAGCGTACTGTAATTAATTCGAATTCTAATGCTATTTGTAAGACATGTAATGAATGCTTAATTTCTGGTAATCATGATGAATGTGTTGTGTCATTCTTGATGTCTTCTCAACGATCCCCAGTTAAGAATGTTAGGAAACCTAAACTGAGTAAGCAAATTTGGAAAGCAACAGGAAAAATGTTTGCTCATGTTGGTTATCAATGGAGACCCACTGGAAGAAAATTCACTTTAGGAGATCAGTGCCCCTTAACTAGAATGACTAATCATAAAGTAGTGACTGTTAAGGAATGGAAGCCAACGGGTCGAATTTTCCCTTTAACTAGGTCAATTGCTGCTACTAGTGAAGTTTCCACTGTGAATACCATGGCATCTATGAAACCTGTAGTTCCAGAGTTTGTTTGTGCTAACCAAACGGACCCCAGTTGCACGTGGGGATCCACCTTTTTCAGTTATCCATCGTTGTCTGTTTTCAAATGCAGGTCGTACAAATCGTCCTTTGGTATTTGGACTCAGGCTGCTCAAAACATATGACCGGGGATCGCTCAAGGCTCAAGAATTTCGTGAATAAATTTATCGGGACAGTTAGATTCAGGAACGACCATTTTGGGGCAATTATGGGTTATGGAGATTATGTTTTTGGTGACAGCGTAATTTCCAGGGTATAGTACGTGGAAGGACTTGGGCACAATTTGTTCTCTGTTGGTCAATTTTGTGATTCCGATCTTGAATTTGCTTTCAAAAAACACACTTGTTTCGTCAGAGAATTGGATGGTATTGATCTCCTTAAAGGCAGTCGTGGCACTAATCTATACACCATCTCTATTGAAGACATGATGCGGTCCTCTCCTATTTGCTTGCTGTCAAAGGCCTCAAAGAACAAATCATGGCTTTGGCACCGTCATTTAAATCACTTAAACTTCGGCACCATAAATGAACTTACTCGCAAGGATCTTGTACGAGGTATGCCCAGATTAAAGTTTGAAAAGGATCATCTTTGTTCTGCTTGTCAACTGGGCAAAAGTAAGAAGCATACTCACAAACTCAAAACTGTCAACACCATTATGGAAGCTCTTCATACCCTTCACATGGATCTGTGCGGACCAATGAGAGTGCAGAGTATAAATGGGAAGAAATATATTCTTGTGGTAGTCGACGACTACTCTCGTTTTACATGGGTGAAGTTTTTGAGAACCAAGGACGAGACTCCAGAGGTTATCATCAAACTTATCAAACAGCTACAAGTAAGACTCAACAAAACCGTCAGAATCATCTGCACAGACAATGGAACTGAGTTTATTAACAAACAACTCATTCAATTTTATGAAAGTATTAGCATAACTCACCAGAAAAGTGTTCCACGCAATCCTCAGCAGAACGGGGTTGTTGAAAGACGAAATCGTACTCTTGTGGAAGCTGCACGAACCATGCTGATATTTTCCAAGGCACCGATGTTTCTTTGGGCGGAAGCAATTTCTATGGCTTGTAACACCAAAAACCGGTCCTTGATACATACTCTTCACAACCAAACTCCATATGAGCTGATACATGGCAAGAAACCAGATCTTTCTTTTCTACGAGTGTTTGGTGCTCTATGCTACCCGACAAATGAGAGTCAGGATCTGGGAAAACTAAAGGCTAAAGCAGACATTGGATTCTTCGTTGGGTATGCACCAGATCACAAGGATACCGAATCTACAACAAACGAACCCGACAAATTATGGAAACCATTCACATGACATTCGATGAGCTGACTGATTAAATGGCTCCTGGACACACAAGTTCTGGACCCACTCCTAATCTTTTGTCTCCTAGACCAATTAGTTCAGGTCTTGTACAACATCCCACTCCTGCAGTTCCTTATGCACACTCCACCAGTGAGGAGTTGAAGAATTTGTTTGATCCGATGTTTGATGAATACTTTGAGCCACCAACTGTTGATACTACAACTGAAGTTCCACCTTTACCTCCAGTTGCTGATGCTCCAATTCCACACAACTCAGATGGTCCATCTGTATCTGTCTCAATTAGTCAAGACGCACCATCTGCCAGTCACTCACCATCTTCATCGAATGTTCAATCTTCTTTAGTACAGCTAGGCTCTGTTGTTGACAATTCTTTTAAAGTGAATCCTTTTGCTCCTGTTGATGATGCTCCATTCGAGAATATATTTGCTCCTGAATCTTCTACTGAGACATCTTCTTCAGGGGATCCTAACACGGCTACATCAGTTCCCTACCCTCAACCACATGATCATCTCAAAAAATGGACTAATGATCATCTGATTGACAACATCATTGGAAATCCTTCTCGTTCGGTATCCACACGAAAGCAACTTGCCACCGATGCATTGTGGTGCTTCTTTAATTACGTACTATCTAAAGTCGAACTCAAAGATTTCAAAGATGCTTTGTCTAAAGACTGCTGGTTTATTGCAATGCAATAAGAAATTCATGAGTTTGATCGACTTGAAGTATGGGAATTAGTGCCTCCTCCAGATTGTGCAATGATTATCACTCTAAAGTGGATCTTCAAAGTGAAACTCGATGAGCATGGTGATGTTCTGAAAAATAAGGCACGGCTTGTTGCAAAGGGGTATCGTCAAGAAGAGGGCATAGACTTTGAAGAATCATTTGCACCGGTTGCTCGAATTGAAGCCATCAGAATCTTTCTCACTAATGCTGCCAGTCAGAATATGACAGTCTACCAAATGGATGTAAAGACAGCATTCTTAAATGGTGATTTGAAAGAGGAAGTCTATGTCAGTCAACCTGAAGGATTTGTGGACCCTGATCGTCCTACTCACGTCTATCACTTGAAGAAGGCCCTCAATGGCTTAAAGCAGGCACCTAGGGCGTGGTATGACACTTTGTCTAAGTTTCTTCTGGCAAACAGATTCTCCAAAGGTGTTGTTGATCCTACACTATTCACTAGGAAAACGGGAAAACATCTACTTCACGTTCAGATCTACGTAGATGACATTATTTTTGCCTCCTCTGACCCTATGGAATGTGATCGGTTTTCTAACAAGATGAGTTCTAAGTTCCAAATGTCTATGATGGGACAAATTTCGTTCTTCTTAGGTTTACAAATCTCTCAAAGTCCCAGAGGCATCTTTATTAATCAATCCAAATATGCAAATGAAATATTGAAGAAATTTGGATTTGATTCAAGTGATCCTGTTGACACTCCTATGGTTGAGAGATCGAAGTTGGATGAAGACCTCTCTGGGATCCCTGTTGATCAAACCAAGTTTCGAAGTATGATTGGATCCCTAATGTATCTCACCGCTAGTAGGCCAGATCTCTTGTTCGCAGTATGCATGTGTGCTCGGTACCAGTCTAAGCCCACCAAAAGGCATCTGGAAGCGGTTAAAGTGGTTCTTTCGATACCTTCAAGGGACTATTCACATGGGTCTCTGGTATCCTAAGGACACCGCCATGGCACTCACGGCCTATGCAAGTGCAGACCATGCAGGGTGTCAAGATACTCGTCGAAGTACGTCGGGAGGTGCTCAGTTTCTGGGAGAAAAGTTAGTAAGCTGGTCATCTAAGAGGCAAATGAGTACATCTATATCTTCCACAGAGGCTGAATACATTGCCATGTCTGCGTGCTGTGCTCAAATCCTATGGATGAGATCTCAACTATCGGACTATGGCTTTGCATACAACAAGATCTCTCTGTATTGTGATAACAAAAGTGCTATAGCTCTTTGCTGCAACAATGTCCAACACTCCCGATCAAAGCACATTGATATCCGGCATCACTTTATAAGGGAACAGGTTGAGAAAGGGGTTGTTGAACTTTACTTTGTAAGGACTGAGTTTCAGTTGGCTGATATCTTCACTAAGGCACTCCCGAGAGAACGGTTCCAATTTATTCTCCCGCAACTTGGCATGAAGAGTTTGACGCCAGAAACCCTCAAGCGTCTTCAGGAAGAGAATGAGGAGTAATCGATTTGCTTCATATATCCTTGTATATATTTTAAACCAAAAAGAAAATAGAAAAATATAAAACCTATAAAAACCATAAAAATTAGAAAAACAAAAAAATACCAAAAATAGTTCCTCTAGGCATGTCTTCTGTTTATCGATAATATTTACGGTCCTAGAAATGTCATTCAATAATGAAACGGGACTTTAAATGAAGCTCAAGCAGAAGTTCAAACGAATTGTTAAAACATGTCATGTCGGCTTGCAGTTACTTTAGACTGTAACCTGTTCTTCATTATGGGGAAACCTCGTCGCCAAAAAGACGGCTGTTCCTCCCACTGGGTGAAGTTCACCTGGGCATGGATTACTTTATATCCATGTTTCTTCGATTTGATGTACGTTTCAGTGCACCATTTCTCGTATAAGAAGAGAAGTCTTCTTTACATCACAGATACTTTTCCATCTATGATTCTTCAGGAAAGTATTTGTGCTAAACTTGGTGGTACCATGATTTTTGAATATCAATCAGAATTGAACTTTTCATAAAAATCTTTAAATAGAAAATGGGTCATCGATTGATGGGGTGAGTGATTTCAAAAATCTTATATCATCAAAACAAGTCACTTTGTACTTAATAAGTAGTGAATTTAATGAAACTTGTTGTTATGTGTCAGTGTATGATTTTTTAAATTCAAATATCTTTCAAACTTATCATACCTGACACTAACATTCTCCCTCATTGATTGAGGGGGAGCATTAGTATGTTCCATTATCAGCACATATTAAACCTGACCACATTTTCTCCCATATTTTCTAAACTTATTTAAATCAATTGGGATCACAAAATCTCAAAAGGTTTGAAATTTCTGATCGGGGGAGAGAATGTGATTTAAATATGCAATCAGATAAAAATGTGATGTTTTGGACTTAAATGTAAGCTCTCCCATATGTGCTAAACTCTTTTGTATATCAATGCACATATTGAGGGGGAGCAAATGGTTTGTAGTGACAAAAAGAATGTGGCATCTCTGGTGGCATCTCATGTGAGCGTGACTCAGACTTCACCAATGAATTGACGAAACAAAAAACTGTCATTAATCGAAAGGACTTGTCCTGGCCGGGTAATAATTTCAAGCTGGTCTAACCAGTGATGTAAGCGTGTCTCGAAGAGGACTTGTCTGAGTAGAGTGTACCATTTCGAGAAACTTTATGTGGACTTGACCAGGCCGGGTAATAATTTCAAGCTAGTCTAACTAGTGATGTAAGCGTGTCTCGAATCGGTCATGTTCACTGAAAGTGGATCAATTCAAAAAGTGCAAACTCTACCCAACATGTGCAAATTTATAATAAAATCATCCGAGCACTTGTTAAGGGGGAGCATTTGAAAAGTATAAAACTCTCAAAGTGTTAGCAAAATGTGTTTCTTAATCATAAACACTTTGAGAGATTTTTCAAGGATTAGGTTAACGGCAACATAGGATAGTCATGAAGTTATAAGGTGGCTCAGGTTAGGAAAACCGTCCTATGATCCGCCAGAGCCGGAGGGATCTACCCAAGGACAATACCGAATAATTAGTATTAGAAAGTCCTTAGGTATGATTATGAAAAAAAGAGTAATATGAGAAAGGAGAAAGAAGGGGTTGAAGAATTAAAAAGAAATGTAATGAGAAAGGGTGAAAAGAAATAGCCCTCCAGTTATTCAACCTTAGGGCAAAAAATGGGTTCAATTCATATCCTACTGGTTGTTACTAAGGTGACGCCGATATTGAAGACAAGACGTCATGGACCCAGTGACACATTGCACTAAACCTTCTAGCCACTCAAGTTCTCTTAAAAGAACTTGTTTCATTCTCACGGGGAACCCTACATAATCTATCGACCACTCATTAGGAGTTATGTTGATATTGAAACAGGAGACACCGCTCCAGTCTCCGACTACCAAAAACTGCACTTATCGAGTCTAGAGCCGCAAGATACATCATAAGATCTCATAGGAACACATGTTACTTCTACACTAGTTGTTCAACATTTAGGACACCAGTTGTAAACTTATGAGTCCTACGCAGATCTTAGCAATCTGCCAGAACATTCATGAGTGAATTTACAAATGTAATTCTCAGTGATTGAATGGAAATTCCTGCCAGGGTCAACATCAAACAGCCCTGAAAGCAGGTCACTTCAGTAATTCCTTGTGGATTACGCTTAGTGGTCGCGGCGGTTTCAACCGGTCTACAGTCGTGGAGTGAACTCCAGCGACTCACCTAATCATTGATGTACTTCGGTAGATCTTGTAAGCCCTCTCGGTGGTATCCGATTCAGGAACGGCCTTGGCAAGGATTAGAGAAAGTTTTCACACTATGCTGTTAACAATCTTGAAGTCTGAACCTGCAAGTACCGGACGTTTTATTGCTAACTGTCGTATGCAGGAATCCCTGTCAATTGCAGCTGATTGCCGAAAAGATGCCGATCCATCACCTCATGCTCACACTTCCCCATCATAAACAAAGAAATCATGATAATTGAAAGGCCTTCAACACTGCTTTCGAAACCCTGATGCTGAAAATCATGATCCAGAAAAGTGTGTGCATGTCGGTTCAAAGATCACAACATCACATGGAAACAATACTGCTACAAGATGACTTAAAGACGTATGTTGGATGATGACCTCAAAGAATCCTCAAAGATCATCCAAGACAAATGAACAGTCATCAAAAGTCCATTGTTGAAAGTACAATGATTAAAGACTTAGAAGAATCAAAGACTACGAGCTAGGAACTCAAATCTATGTAATAGAATGCTAGAATTCGAAGTGTAATTTTCGGGGTGACCTCCCTTAGGGGGAGATTGTTAGGAATATAAATATTCACATGAAAGACTCGGTCACCCCGAGTATCTATTAGCATTAAGTAGCTCATAGGATTATTAATATTAGTTTTGATATCGTAACACCATGGAGTCGGGTCGGGTCTTTACCCACTGTCAGCCCGGTCCATAGCCTACTAGAGGCGTTTGTTTCATATGTATAAATACCCTCTCCCACCCAAGGATAGGGTTGGACCTTTCACTAGTTTAATCTAATATCATTTCACTTTCTCTCACTAAGGCTCCCAATCTCTCTTTTTCTCTCTCTAGAATCGGCCAACATCACAAGAACCATACGTGTTTGATCTTTGAGTATCCTACAACTTGGATAGCTTTCTGGACGCCTCTACCTTATTCAATATTTGCTTTATCGGTTGGTCCGTTATGACTTTTATTGGGTGATCTTTGAAATACCTTCTCAACCTTTGAGACAAGTGCAATAAGGACAATACCAGTTTCTCGATCGGAGCGTAATTTCTTTCGGCCTCTTGTAGCGTACGGTTTACATAATAGACAGGCAGTTGCTTTCCCTCCCTTTCGGTTAACAAAACCGCGCTGATAGCATCTTTCACCGCCGCGAGGTAAACATACAAGACTTCTTTCAACCTAGGCGTAGATAAGGATGGAAGTTCGAGTATTAACTTTTTGAGGGATTGGAATGCTTCTTCAGCCTCATTAGTCCACTTGTATTCAACTTTATTTTCCTTGGTAATATTCTTCAATGTCTCGAAGAAAGGAAGAGACCTTTCGGCGGACCTTGCCAAAAATCTATTTAGAGCTACCAACTCACCACTCAGGCTTTAAATTTCCTTCAGAGTCGCCGGGGATTTCATATGTGCAATTGCTTTTGTCTTTTTTGGATTCGCCCTTATGCCTTCGGATGTTACCATGTAGCCTAAGAATTTTCCTTCTTCAACACCAAAAGAGCATTTATTCGGATTTAACTTCATGTTAATCTTCCGCAAGTTAGCGAAAGTTTCGGAAATATCCGCCAACATCTCTTTTTCTCCCCTGCTCTTGATTACTATGTCGTCCACATAAGCTTATAAATTCCTTCCGATTTGAGTTTGGAAGGCCGATTCAACCAGACGCTGGTAAGTTGCCCCAGCATTTTTTAAACCGAACGGCATTTTTGTATAACAATAAGTTCCCCGCTCTGTATAAAATGTCGTTTTCTCTTCGTCTTCTTCTGCCATCTGGACTTGATGGTAACCTTTGTATGCATCCAGGAAACATTTGTACTTGAATCCTATTACTGACTCGATCTTCTAGTCAATTTCAGGTAACGGATAGTAGTCCTTCGGACATGAGGAGTTTAAATTTTTAAAGTCGATGCACATGCGCCAGCTTCCGTCACATTTCTTTACTAGTACAGGGTTGGAAATCCAAGTTGGGTATTGTACCGGCCTAACAATTTCGGCTTTCAACCATTCTTCTACTTCCTTTAACACTACTTGGTTTTTTTCCGCATACAGGTTATGCTTCTTCTAAGCAACCAGCGGGTCTGCAACATTTACATTCAAATAATGCCTAATCAAACGGTGTGGAACTCCGGTCATGTCCGAAGGTTGCCACGCAAACATGTCTTTGTTCTTTCTCAACAGCTCGACCAAGTGTTTCCGACACTCCCTTGAAAATCCGCTTCCAATGGTAACCAGCTGCTCAGGATACGCTAGGTTCACCAAGATTTCCTCCATCGTTCCTACTCTATCTGAGTCAATTTTTTCTGCTTCTTGCGGAATTTCAACCTCCGGTTCCTGCACCACTTGTTTTTCTTCCAGCCTTCTGCACTCCATCACCATGTATGGTCGTGCTACTAACATTGCTACCCCCTTCGGCATGGGAAACTTAACCATGGAATGGATGGTTGACGGGATAGCCCTTAGCTCCTTCAGTCCGGTTCTGCCTAGTATCACGTAGTAGGGAGACGGAGACTGCACCACGCAGAACTTCATGGTTGTCCTGCGGAACATACCATGATGGCCGAAACATACTTCCAGTTCAATCTTGCCTATCGATTTACTTGTTTCCCCGGAAAAATCGACGAGGGAGGTGCTTGTCTCCTTGAGTCTGGCTTTTATGGTTGAGCTGAGGTTTCTGAAGTAATGTTCGTACATAACGTTAACAGACGACCCCTCGTCAACATATATCCTCCGGACCAAATATCCATCTATATCACCTTCAATAATAATGGGTTCATCTGACAAGTCTCCCGTCCGGATAGGGGGAAACATTATCAGGACGTTCATTCATTCCTCATCGTGACCTCCATACCTTCTCTTCCTGCTCTCCAGTAGTCCCCTTATCATGTTGATTACTTTTGCCTTTCCCGTGTCATTTCTCTTCGGTGGATCTCTGCCCCGCCCGACGTCCCTTTGTCTGAAATATTTCAAAAGATGATCCAGTTTCCGTGATTCCAACGCAACCTTGAGCTATTTCTTCAACTGGTAGCAATCATTGGTTAGATGCCCTTTTTCTCTGTGGTAATCACAGAATTTGTCCATATTCTCCTTTTTTGGTCTGCCAGTAGTAGGGGGAGGGAGTGGTAGATTTAGGTGATGTTCCATAGCTAGGATTTCTCTGGGGGTTTCATCAACGAACCCAGGCCAGGACGACGAGCGTCTTGCCTTGGAGCTTTATTCCGGCAGTAATAAGTGCGATTGTAGTCATTATGGTTGTAGTTGCTTCTGGGAGCAACCGGCGCAACATAAGGGTGGTATACATCCTTCTAACGGTAATCACTTCGGCGCTCTCCCCATAGTTTATCATTTTTGAAGCCATGGTTCCCCTTCCTGTTTGGATCGGGGCCTTCACCTCTGGGCAACTCCATGTTACGGTATGCCTCCTCCGACCTTATAAAATCATCGACTCTAGTAAACATTTCTGTGACCGTGCGCGAAACCCAATCGGAGAACTTCTTGGCCAGGGTAGGACATTTGTGTACGCCCATAAAGGCGGAGATTCGCATGATCTCTGATACTCCGCTGATGTAACTAGCTTCGTCCGTCCATCTTTCTTTGAAATCCGGAAGAGACTCATGAGCTCACCGGACGATTTTCGTAATTTCCGTTGGGTCTTTCGTGCATTTCTTCCGAAGAGCAAACCTTGTTGAGAATTGCTCCCTCAACTCATCCCAGCTGTCAATACTACCGGGCTCCAACCGTTCGAACCACCCTCTTGCAGCTCCGTCCAAGGTTTGCTGAAACATACGACACCAAACTGGCATCGGCCATTCCCCCTGGTTTGCTGCTCCGGAAAACCTGGTGAGGTGATCACTTGGATCCATTGATCTATCATAAAATTTCATGTTCAGGGACATTATGTGATTCGGACCAGAGAACTCAACGATCCAGCGCGTAAAAGGTGATCTCAAGATCTCCTTGAACGGCTTATGCAAGTCATCCTCTCTCCTTTCATCAACTTTGTCTTTTCCCCGGTCTTTGTCACCTTCCCTGAAGTCAAGTCGTACTGGCTTGAGGAGGCTACGACCTTGTGCATTGTGTTCCTTGGTTAGTTCCGTTAATGACGTCACCTGACCGAGGATTAATTCCTGTTAACTGGGTGAATCATTGGCTGGACCGTTGTTGTTACTGTTGTTCGGATTACTATTATTGTTGGTTCCACTTCCCCGGCTTGGGTTTGTGGGGTTTCAAAAGGGGGACCAGTCATTCTGATGCTCTGGTAGACTGAATAATAGGTCCCACAGATGGCGCTTGTTGAAGTAAAAACCTGAGAGTTGGCTTGGATTAGCGTGAGATCCTTCAGTATGCATATTCTTGATGATCCGAAGCACCTACACACAAGAAACATGCACGTTAGGCTCGCCTTAGGTTTTATCCCAAGACAAAGCTCCGGCGTGAGAGTAAGTATTTGTGGTAATCCGGAGGGTAAAGTAATAAATGAGAGTAAATGCTAAGAGTGAAAGGTTAGTTGTGAATCATAAATGATGTGAGGGTATTTATACTACCTTCACCTTGATACTTGTGTTGCATGGGAACTAAGCAAGCCGAGCTATGCCTAGTCTAGTGAGTAGGTGTCAGAACACGCATGGGAAACAATCCTACGAAATCCGGGATGGCGGCGCTCTGACGGTTATTGCCATTGTCCAAAGGATAAAAGGTTGTTCTGGACAAAAAGATGAACTGCCTACATCCTTTGGTTTTGTGTCTTCAGCAATGCCTTCCGGAAGGTGTCATGTCGTCCAAACAAGACGTGCAGTCCGGACACATACACGAACAGAAAACAAAGATTTAAAGACTGTTCAAAATTCAAAAACTTGATTAACTAAAAAGCAAAAATCCTTCATTCGTTTTTGGGTACCGGAAAATGCGAGAAATTGGCTATTTCAGATGGAAATTCTGGGCTTGGATTCAAGAGGTCGGGTATGTTCAAAAGACGGATTTTGTATTGGATTCGATCATATATTGTTAGGAGTATCTACAAATTACTGTGACTGAAGCAACAAGTTTAAACTAGTTATATTTTTAGTCTATGACTAGAGATAAAATTCCAATTCCTGTGCTCAGAGTTATATATTCCAGTACTAGCAGAATAATCATATTCATGTTTAATAGCCATCAGTTGAAGGGTAAAAACGCTATTTCAGTTTAATGATTTGCTTTTAGTATGCACATGCTCCAATGCTCCCTTAGTTCCATGTTAAGTTGTAAATATGTCGTAATTCTTAGTGATGATCAAATGTATGTATATTATATATAATCATATATACTGTGTAGTTATAGATATTAAGCACTGCAATGAAATTAAAACAGGGTATCGAATTAAATTATTTATGTTTCTGTTTGTTCATTCTCCTTTGGACGAGTTATTTTTTAAACAACTATACTGGATTTTCCATTGTAGCACGCTAACTACTGTTCTTGCAAACACGTAAAAGTATGTGATAGCAGCCAGACACGTAATTTTTGGAAATTTATTAACTTGTGGTTCATCCACCGCAAGTCCTCCATTGATCCACAGACGAAAATGACTCTGAAGTCTTCAATGAATTAATTAAGTAGATTAAGATGGACCGAAAAGAATAATAAGAAATTTCTAAGAAAAAAGCCAATAAGAAAAGTATAGCACGTATCGACTTCCAAGTCTACCATGGTACTAAGTTATCTAAGTCTTTGCATTTGCAATTGCAGAAATATCTAAGAAAAAGACAATAAGAAAAGTATGTATAGCACATATTGACTTCCAAGCATGGTCACTAAGTTTACTAAGTCTTTGCATTTCCAATTGCTTGTTTAATTTATTAAAAATTTAAAACTATCATAATTTATATATTTTTGAAAATATACATATATTAGTATCATTTTTTTTTCCATAAGATTCCCATCTTTCATCTGAGTCACTTTTTTTGTATTTCTGCTTTCACCATATTTTTACAAAGCGTACTTTTGTTTGATTCACGGGGAATCAGGCAGGTATACGTTTCCATCTCATTATTGCAAGTATCTTTTTAGTTGCAACCACACATATGTGTTTGGGTGCTGAAAATACGACGATTTTCTCTGAACAAGAGAGATCAGTTCTTCTCAAGTTCAAACAAAGCATCATTGATGAATTTGGAATGTTGTCAACATGGGTCGGAGATGAGTGTTGTCGGTGGAAAGGAGTCGACTATGATGTTGAAACTGGAACCGTTGTCGGCCTTGGTCTCAGGGGACATGTTATCTGGAATTCTAATTATTTCCCAGAGTCCTATCCAGTTGACAAAGACTCCTTTGTGGCTCATGGTAAGGACTACTACAGACTTGACTTAGATTCTCTAGATAATGAAGACAGTTACTTAGTTGGCGACGAGGTGATGCCTTCTTTGGCTGAGTTAACACATCTAAAATCTTTAGACTTGAGTGGGAATAATTTTCGGAAGGCTCGGATCCCTGAGTTTATTGGATCCTATAAGCACCTAGCTTACCTCAATCGCTCAAATGCTGGTTTTAGTGGTATTATTCCTCCTCACCTTGGAAATCTTTCTAATTTGGAGGTTCTAGATCTCAGTTCTCCAAAGCAAGATCTCATGGCAGACGACATGACATGGGCGTCTGGCCTTAAATTTCTCAAGCATCTTGATTTGAGTGGAGTGGATCTTGGAAGAGCACAAAACTTCTTCATGGTATTTTACAATATTCCTTCATTGATAGATGTTAGATTGAGTCATTGTAGTCTTAATAATGCTCATCTTGGTCCTCATCTTAATTCAAGTAAAACACTTTCCAACATTGAATATCTGGATCTTAGTAAGAACTTCTTTAAGGATCAGGTGCCCGTATTTCTTCAAAACATGACATCCCTTGCATTCCTTGATCTTTCCAACTCTGATTTTAGTATGACATGGAATTTTGTAAATTTGCTGATCATGATCCCGTCTTTATCAGAGTTGCATTTTTCAGGTTGTGGGCTTCATAATGAGCATCTATCTCCCACTCATCTTAATGTCAGTACACGTTCTAACATCCAACACCTGGATCTTAGCTTGAATTCAATTCAAGGAAGATTACCTTCTTTTTTAACAAACATGAAATCCTTAAGAGTCCTTAATCTTCAACACAACTTTCTAAATTCTTCAATTCCTGTAATGCCTAACCTTCTAAAGCTTGACATTTCTAGTAATAACCTTACAAATATCAAGCATATTGGAATGTGGAGACAATGTCACCTGAAACAATTGATTTTGTCATGGAATTATTTAGGAGAAGAAATGATTGGCATGTCAACAAACATATCCGGTTGTTCCCATTATGCTTTGGAAGTTTTGTACTTGAATCGTAATCAATTGCGTGGTTCAATTCCAGAATCCCTTAGTAGATTAACCAATTTACGAGTCTTGGATATGTCGTCAAACGAATTGACAACTCCGATCCCTGAAGCTCTTTGTAGATTAAGATTTTTAAAGGTACTAGATCTGTCTTCAAATTCTTTAAATGGGATGATTCCAATCTCAGTTGGGAATCTCAAAAAAAGATCAACTTTTTGGATGTGTCTGCCAATTTTTTACAAGGAATAGTTTCTGAAGCCCATTTTGCTAACCTCTCAATGTTGAAGCACTTGGATATAAGTTCTAATAATAACTTGGCCCTTGATGTTTCACGTGAGTGGATACCTCCATTCCAGTTGAAAATTGCTCGACTTGGTTCTTGCAAAATACCGGAATTTCCACAGTGGCTTCAACATCAAACAAAACTTAAGATGCTAATGTTGTCCAATGCTAGCATTTCGGGACTACTCCGCTCATGGTTGCGAAAGATGCCTATTATTCCTCACATAGATCTTTCTCACAACAACCTTAGTGGACCTTTGACAAACCTTCCCTTCGGCACCCTTTTAATGGCTTTCGAGATGAATACAGAGGATCTCTACTTTTGCAGAATAATCTTTTCAATGAGTCAATTCCTAGGTCATTGTGTAAAAGGACAACTTTAGAAGTTCTTGATGTATCCAGAAATAGGCTAACTAGGAAAATTCCCAGATGTTTAGAGAATCTCGAAATGTTGCGTGCATTGATACTTAGTTCAAATGAACTCACTAGTGAAATTCCAAGTTCTATTGGTGGTAATTCATTGTTGTCATGGTTACACTTGAATGACAATCAGTTTACTGGGGAGCTACCTCAAGATCTAAGGAATCTACATGACTTATGGATCTTAGATGTTGGCAATAATGAATTATCTGGAAAGATACCCGAATGGATCGCAGAACTTACAGAATTGATGGTTCTAAGGTTACATGGAAATAAGTTCAATGGAAGAGTTCCTTCATCGTTGTGCAAAACCCATGTCTTCAAATTTTGGATGTTGCACACAACTACTTAAATGGAACCATCCCTCGTTGTGTTGGAGACTTATCAGGAATGGTAGCTGATGTTCATAACCACTGTCGTCATTATACATATTCTCGAGAGAAAATGGTTCAGGTCTTTAAAGGTCGTACCAGTACATTTTCAACAGTATTGGAATTGGTCGTTACGATAGACCTTTCAAGCAATGAACTGGCCGGGCATGTTAGGAAGAATAAATCTCAGCATGAATTTTATTAACAATGAGGATTATAATTTATACACCAAAAAAAGGACCTAAGAATGGAAATAATATATCTGCAATAATTACAATAAAAATGTAGAATAAATCAAGGATCTTGATTTATGTTACGCTATTACCCCCCCCCCCCCGTGTCAATCAAACAGGTGGGGGACTGACACGTAGTAAGTTACGAAATTTTTCAAAAAGAGGCCATGAGAGGCTCTTAGTGAAGATGTCGGCCACCTGGAGATTGGATGGAACAAACTTGGTGTAAAGACGTCGAGATGACACCAATTCCCGGACAAAATGGAATTCAATATCAATGTGTTTTTCCCTTTTGTGAGACACCGGATTTTGACTAAGAAAAATTGCGCTCTTATTGTCACATAACAAAGTTGGACGATCCATTGGCAAGGCATGAAGTTTACGAAGAAGATGCATGAGCCAAATGATTTCTGCAGCGGTGTTTTCCATTGCCTGGTACTCTGATTCACAGCTAGAGCGAGACACTTTTCGCTTCATCAGATAGTAGGTTGTTTCTAAGCACTCCATGAAACCAGATTTCCCCCAAGATAAATAGAATGGCCATAGGTGGAGCGACGTGTTTCAATGCAACGCGCCCAGTCAGCATCTGAGTATCCAACTAAGGTAGTAGTGGTGGGCTTGGAGAAAGTCAATCCAAAAGAAAGGGTGTCTTTAACATACCGAAGAATCCGTTTTACCAATTGAAAGTACGATGTAGTTGGGGACTGAAGATGTTGACTAGCTTGATTAACTGCATAAGAGAGATCTGGTCTAGTAATAGTTAAATATTGAAGAGAACCAACCAATGAACGATAGAAGGTAGGGTCTTGAAAGGGTTCTCCTTGGGAGTGAAAAGTGTCTGAAGTAGACAAGGGAGTAGCAACGGGTTTAGCATCCAAGAGACCGGCCCGAGCTAGAATATCATAAGCATACTTAGCTTGACTTAAGAAAATACCATTGGTGTTGTGAGTGACCTCAAGACCCAAAAAATAACTCAAAGCTCCCAAATCTTTAATTGAGAATTCCTTGTGAAGTTTTGTCACAAACGAATGGATGAATGTAGAGTCATTGCCAGTAATAATAATATCATCTACGTACACAAGGAGATAAACAAACACCTGTCCCTGTTTGAAAATGAATAAAGATGCGTCTGCTTTGCTGCAAAGAAAACCATGGTTAGTAAGAAAGGTACTAAGACGCTGACACCACGCACGAGAGGCCTGTTTAAGACCATAAAGTGCCTTCTGTAAGCGACAGACATGATTTGGGAAATGGGCATCAACGAACCCTGTGGGTTGTTCCATATAGACGGTCTCTGTGAGATTGCCATTGAGGAAGGCATTATGAACATCAAGCTGTCGTAATGGCCAATCATAAATGGTTGCAAGGGCAAGAACGACACGAACAGTGTAAGCCTTGACAACAGGGCTGAAGGTATGAGAGAAATCGATACCAGGTATTTGAGTGAAACCTTGAGCTACCAAACGTGCCTTATAGCGGTCAATCGTCCCATCCGATTTGTATTTGGTCCTATATATCCACTTTGAGCCAACAATATTAGTATTTAAGGGGCGAGGCACCAAAACCCAAGTGTTGTTATTTTTAAGTGCAGTAATTTCCTCATCCATGGCCTTAACCCACTTATGATGTTTAGCAGCTGACTTATATCCACGAGGATCAGCAACTGCTAGTAAAGCATGATGCAATCGGTTGGAGAATAATGATAAGTCGGCATGATGTTTTGGTTTAAAAATTCCACTTTTGGAATGGGTTTGCATAGGATGAGTGGCAGGTTGAGAAGATGGTTGTGGCTGGGTGTTATCGGATTGGGGTTGAGTGGTGGATTGAGGCTGGGACTGATGGGCCGAGGATTAAAGGAGTGGGCTGTGGTTGTGGGCCGATAGAATAGGGTTGGAGGGAGGCTCGGAAGGTGCAGTTTGGGCTGGAGGAAATATGTGGTCAGTTTGTGGAGGGATAGGTTGGGCCGAGGGAGTAAGATTTGGTGAGGAGTGAGTAGGACATAGGGTGCAAGGTGGAGAGAAATTGACGGATGTTGGTGTGGGCGGTGAAGGGGTGAGGATGGGAGGCGGGTTAGATAAGGGAATAACCGGAAGGGTTTCATCGAAATTGGAAAAGACCAGTGTGGCCTTGTCCACGGGCGAAATATGATCGCTAAAGGGAAAGGTTTCCTCATCAAACTGAGCATGGCGTGTAACATAGACACGATTTTTGGTGGGATCTAAGCATCGATAGCCCTTGTATTTTGAGTCATAGCCAATAAAGATACACTCGGCACTTCGAGGAGACAATTTGTGTTTGGCATAGTCTCGTAAGTAGGGAAAAACACGACATCCAAAAATCCAAAAATTGGAATAGGTGGGAGGATGAGCATATAAGGTTTCAAAGGGTGATTGTGATTGAGAACGGATGTGGGTAGGCGATTGATTATAAAAACTGCTGAAGCAAAGGCGTCATCCCATAATGTGGCTGGCGAATGAGAATTGAAAAGCATGGCTAAGCCTGTTTCAGTTATGTGGCGATGCTTTCTTTCAGCTCGACCATTTTGTGGAGGAGTATGGGGACAAGATAGACGGTGATGAATACCATTTTCTTGAAAGAATTTTTGAACACGCAAATTGGTGAATTCTGTGCCTCCATCACTCTGGAAAACTTTAATTTTGCAAGATAGTTGATTTTGAACATAAGTTGTAAAAATTAACAATACATCATAAAATTCTGATTTATGTTTAAGAGGATAAAACCAACTAAAACGCGAGTAATCATCAATGAATAAAGCCTAAAAACGATATCCATTAGAGGAAGTAACTGGTGCTGGGCCCCAAAGATCACAATGTATTAAATCCAAAGCATACAATGAACGTTTAGTATTCAAATCAAAAGGCAAACGATGCGACTTGGATAATTGACAAAGAGAACAAAGTTTGGGTTTTGGTAACAACGAAGTAACAAATAAAATACCAGTCTTATGTAATCTAGAAATTACATCAAAAGAAACATGACCAAGGCGACCATGCCATTTTTCAAAAGATGCTTTAAGATGATGTGAAGAATAAGATGCCACAAAAGCGTGTTGCCCTTCCCTTAGAATGTAAACACCATTCTCACAAGTCCCCTTTGCCAGGATTTGCTTCGTTTTTCGATCCTAAATGTTAAAAGAATTGTTAGAAAACAAAACATCATAGGGGAATCATTAGTAAGTTTACTTATGGAAAGAAGACGTTTTGTGAGATGAGGGACAACAAGAACATCATTTAAAGGAATTTTATTGTGAATAATGGCGGTGCCGATGTTTGCAACCGGTAAAGATTTTCCGTTCCCAAAGGTAACAAAGGTATTTTTGGGGTTACCATAGGGAGCGGAAACATCATTAGAATAAGGTGTCATATGGGCAGTCGCACCTGTATCACCAGCCCAGTCAGGGGAGTCATCAGTAACGTGACACTGGGCATGGAAAGCTTGGGCTAGATTGGCATTTAGAGTAGGCGCACGCTGAGCAAAAGAAGCGAGGTTGGGGCATGTGTTGGCATAATGCCCATCTTTCCTACAAAGTTGACAGTGTGGAGATCGTCTAGTGTGTCCACGACCAGAAGCACGGCCGCGGCCACGACCAAAAGAGTTAGAATGGTAAGAGGATTTAGAAGGGTTACCAGACTTTTGTTGCGCCACAAACGAAACCTTAGGAGTGGAGGTTCCATGAATAGATTGCAAGAAGATTTGTTGATTTTCTGCTTTGGCGAGAAGCTGCCGGAAAGAAAGAGAAGCAGAGATAGCCCTGTGATTAGTGGAAACATTTTCGTAGGCTGCACCAAGACCGCATAAGAACCAGTGACATTTGTCACTTTCCTCCACCGGATGGCCAATAGCGACCAATTGATCACAAACGACTTAAACTTGTGACCATAATCTGAAACAGTGGATGACCCTTTTTGCAATTGCCGAAGGGTGTCACGGAGTATATTTGGTGAGACCAGGCTAGGTAGTTAGAGGCTATGAGTTTGAGGGGAATGAAGTGGAGAAGGGTATGGAGAGGAAGCGAAGAGGGCTTATCGGCAGCCATGGATGATCGACTGGACCAGGAAAAAAGAAGATCAGGGGCGGCAAGGAGGTAGGGTTTTAGGTTCAAAATAACTCTGATACCATGTTAGGAAGAATAAATCTCAGCATGAATTTTATTAACAATGAGGATTACAATTTATACACAAAAAAAAGGACCTAAGAATGGAAATAACATATCTACAATAATTACAATAATAATGTAGAATAAATCAAGGATCTTGATTTATGTTACGCTGTTAGGGCAAATACCTGAAGAGCTAATGAAACTTACTGAATTGGTGAGTCTTAATTTGTCCCATCATCATCTCAGTGGGAGTATTCCTCGTAACATTGGAAACATTAGGGAGTTACAGTCTCTTGATTTCTCAGAAAACAGCTTGAGCGGAATGATCCTTCCAAGTATAGCTAAATTGAATTTTGTGGATTCTCTGAATTTGTCGCACAACAACCTGTCAGGTCAAATCCCAACATCCACTCAATTGCAGTACTTCGATATATCAGCATATGCGGGTAACGAGTATCTCTGTGGTCCTCCATTGCGAAAGACTTGTCCCACAACAAGCACCAACAATCATCAAGCTGTTGACGAGCGAAAGAATTTATGGTTTTCTTTGGACATAATGGGTGGTTTTGCAACAGGGTTTTGTGGTGTTATTGGAGTTTTATTCTTCAAGAAACAGTGGAGACACCATCTTTACAGGTTTGCCAAGGTTACCAAGGACTAGCTAGATACACGTTGAAGTCTAGGTAAAAGTTGCCAAGATGAGGACACGAAGAGAAGTGGCGTAGATCTTTTGGAGTACAAGTTATTTGTTGTGTATCTAATTATCTTTATCATGAATATATTTGTTTTTCAGTATTCGTAATGTCATTTTGCTTTTTTTGTTTTTTTTATTTTAAGGAATTTGTAATATGAATAGTACACTGAATAATTATGTACGACAAATAAAGGCGATTGGTATTAAGAGTCGGTTTCAGACTTTCAGGGTACATTTTTAGTAGCAAGAAGTTCCAAGTGTACCTTTAATTGTAACATAACAAAGATGATAAAAGAGGTATGAATCTCAAAATGTCATAAAATAAAAGGCTACTACATATAATGCAAAAATGATTTTACTTCAAACTTAAAATACTTAAAAATAATTTTTTTACATGTTTAATTGTTTTTGTGTTTATATTTTAATTTAACTTATTGCATTAGGAAGAAAAAGAAAAGCTAAACACAACTGAAGAATACCAATATTTTTTGAAGGTTTATTTCTGTTTGCTTTGCCATCGGATTTTTTTATCAACAAATCTTTTTTACTCTTGTTTTTAAAATTTTCTACTGTATAATGAGCTTTTGTGTGTATTAGATGATAGAATAGTAGGCTTAAACCCGATTGTAGATTTTGAGTTGATCAGGATATATAAGGTTACTTGTAGTTGTCATTATAGATAGGGAGTTCTTAATGGCATGTTATAGCTACGAACTTTCCCAAATGTTCACATGTCAGTTATGAACTTTTTAAAATACAACAATACCCATCAAACTTTCAAATTTTGTTTTATCAGTGTAAAAAATTTGAAAGTTCGTATCTGATAATGAAACAAAATTTGAAAGTTTGATGGGTATTGTGGTATTTTTTTTAAAGTTCGTATCTGATAATGAAACAAAATTTGAAAGTTTGATGGGTATTGTTGTATTTTAAAAAGTTCATAACTGACATGTGAACATTTGAGAAAGTTCGTAGCTATAACATGCCATTAACCATTATAGATATTTAGTTCTTATTGTTTAGCAGTATCCACCTGTTCAATAAGTGCATGTGTGTTGCATCTTCTCATTTTGTCCATATCATCAAAAACAGAGTCTATTACGGAGTAATATAGAGAAAATAATACTAGCTTATATAAATTCACCTTAGTCACAACCTACAACCAATACCAAAAATGAGTTTTTGCCACCATTAACCACTCATCTCCCCTCACTTTTGACTAGGGTTGGCGATTATCATACAATTCGATGGATATGCATCCGATGTGATCCATCAATGGAGGATATGTATGGATATCGATCATCTGGTTTGTCATCTACGAATCACTCGTTTACTACCCGAAGTGCATTTTTTATGCCATTTGCCCGATAATTATTGGTATCAATTAGAGTTCCTAATGATTGAATTGGTCTTTGAGCACAAAAGACTCATTATTTGGCTCTGTCTTTCCATATATATGTCCGCCCTTCAAACTAATCTCTATCCAAGAACAAAATTAGAATATACCACATCTTTTGTCATGTGATTATAAGGTAAATAATGGTTTCATTTCTTAACTTTGGGTCAACTTATATTTTAACCAATTTTTTTATAATGTTTATATCCTTAACTTTACATGATCAATTGATGAAACCACTTAACTTACTCGTTTATTTAATTTAACCCCCTTATGTTTAATGATCATTTAACTAATTTAGTCAAAGTTTTTATTTTTCTTACCTAATATGATCTCTTATTTTAAGCATTACGATCAACGTGTTACCAAAAATATTAATAATTGTGCCCACGAAGAATGTATCATGTTTACCAATCCGAACCGGACTCAAAGGCAGCGGTTTCGAACCAAAAATGATGAATATCGCGGTTAGGGCCACTGACAAGGCCGATAAAATAGGGTACTCGTCCCGTGACTTAGATCACCTATTTTTCTCGATATTTAAATTGACTCAATTCGTAATACATCATGTTTTTTTTAGCTTTTTGGTTATTATTATTCAAATCGTAATATATAGAGTTACCATGTGACCCTTTAAATCATTCTTTTGGCTTAGTAACATAAGTGTTGTTAATTATAGCTTAAAAATTTACTTATTGGTATAAAAGTTGGGTTCAATTAAATGGTTACTTAAAATTATGTGTTTTAATAATACGAATAATTTGGGTAAATGATTTAACTAAACAAACGTTTAAAGTTAAGGGTAAAAATGTTGCTAAAAAAATTTAACTAGTCTAATCAATTGGTCAACAAGTCAAGTATAAAAATATTGCTAAATCATAAGTTGACTCAAAGCTAAAAAATTAGACTAGCATTATTTATGCTTGATTTTTTTTATTTATTTTTGGTAACCATGGTTTCTGAGCTGGCTAATTCACGGGATTTTAACTAATCGCCACACAAACTCAAATCGGTAAAACCTTCTCTTTTCCAATATGCACTTTCGCGTTATCCTCAAATCTCGACCGGATTACAATAAACTTCTTTACACCACAAGCAAACTAATTTTATCCTATTAGTTAAGTAGATTTGCCATTCAGTAATCTTCAACACAATAATGTTACGTTTACTCGTCAACTATTTAAAATCTAGAGTACAAAGACACCATAATAATACACTAATAAGCCATAGGCGTGTCTCAACTGAGCTTTTATGTGGATGTTTGGGCTGGGTTAGTAGGGTTTTCATACCTTAGTAGGGTTTCAATTTTACCTAAACCTAAGTTCTTATTTAAACTCATAAAAGCTTTATTAGGCTAGGTTAGTAAGGTTTTCATATCTTAATCGAGTTAATTTGAATAATTGAATTCTTATGTGACCAAAGTCAGGTGAAAGATTTTCATTTTATCTAGTTTTTAACTTGACTTAAACGATTTTTTTTTTTTTAATAACAAATTTGTATGTTTATCATATTATTCATTTTTTAGTTCGTCAACAACATATTTTTCATATAGTTCCTTATCTAGTTTAACTCGATCTAGATTAACTCAACCAAATAAAACCTTTAAATCCTTTATTACAAAAGCCAACCCGACCTGAACATGGACCGAATTAAGTTTATTTGGGTCACTTATTCGGGTCAGCCAAAATAGCCCGAATGCTAAATAAGATCGAGTGTTGGGTTGAATATATTTAACTAACTCGGTTGACCTCAATACGGATACTTTTATAAGTTTCTATAAAACTTTTATATATTATCAATGTAAACTTATAAAATTGACTAGTTATGTATCATTTTAATTGTAATCGTATTCGGGTTGACACAAACCGACCGAGTAAACGACCATGTCCCGAAACCAGAAACCAAAATCACAAAATGAAAAGTTAATTAAAAAAAAAAAAAAAAAAAAAAAAAAAAAAAAAAAAGAAGAGAAAATCGAATCCAAAATCCTTATCCACTTTTAGCGTCATCACAGCAACAAAACACAACACTTCTCAAACACCAAATACACAAACAACAACAATGGCATCTTCATCATCTCTACTCACAACATCCCTACTACTCCACCCCTTATCCTCATTCCCAAACACCACCAAACCAACCTCCCTCCACTTCCAAACCCATATCCCAAACACCCACAAAAACCCATTTTCAGTGAAGGCTCAAACACTTGATTTCTAGGGACATTCTTTGAAGGAGGGTTAGGAGGTGAAGATGACATGAGTAACTCATCTGGGTCAGCTTCTACTGCTGTTGAAGAGAAAGAAGAGCCTCAGTGTCCACCTGGGTTGAGAAAATATGAAAATATGGCTGTTTTGAGACATGATATGTCTGAAGATGAAAGATTGTCACTTACTCAGAAATATGAAGAGGTATATATTATTTATATATTCTTTCTTTATAATAATAATAATAATAATAATAATAAAGTGTGTTTAATAATAATAATAATAATAATAATAATAATAATAATAATAATAATAATAATAATAATAATAATAATAATATATTCTTTCTTTATAATAATAATAATAATAATAATAATAAAGTGTGTTTACTGTGGGCGAATTTGGTGATGAACAGGGCGATATCATCATCTTCCTCGGATCATCGTCTCCCCCGTTCGTCTTTTCCCATGGCAACACCACCGATATGATCTAACATCCCTGTTACGTCATTTACTCAACATCTTGGTTGGGCTTCTTTTCTTTCTACACTTGGGTTCGGAATTTTGAGGTTTCTTTCTTGAAACCCTTCTCTTCTCTTATCCCTTTTTGTTGTTGGATTGGTCGTGGGCTGGTTGTTTTAACTCCTTGGACATCATCTTGTAAAGGTTCTTGTTTCTCTTGGTTGCGGTTTGTCCTGGTTTTAGTACGGCCTGGTGTTTTGTCCGCTGGATAAAAACAGGTTGCGGTTTGATCAGTGGGCCCCACGTCATGTGGTTTGGCCTTAAGTTGCGATTTGCTGTGTTGACTTTTGGTTTAGACAAGGTTGCGGTTTGCTTCAGGGGCCCCACACGTCTGGTTGCTTTTCAGAGTAGATAAGGCCTTGCGTGTTGTTTGCTTCGTGGACCCCACTTTTTTAGCTTAACCTTGCGGTTTGGTTTATACAAGTGAAGTGGGCTTTGCTTTTTGTGTTGGGCTTTGCGGTTTGAGGCACCATATGTTTTGACTGCGTTTTGAGGGGAAAAAAAAGGGATAACCTTTTCTATGGCAAACATACGGTTTCATTGTCCTTTCGCGGGTTTAAGTGATTGTCAGGATGGTAATGGAAATGGGCTCACCAAAACCTCGCTGATCACTCATCTTCGGGATCGTCATTTCAGTGAGGATGCGTTGTGTAAAACCCGAAAATTAATACAATCCGAAGTGACAAAAATGCCATCAAATTTAAAATTTTGAGAACCTATGAATATCCTATAAGTAACAGCTATTATACTTAACCTAAAGTGATTATGACTTATGTTATGTAATGAATTAAGCTACGAATAAAAACTTTACATTATAAGGATATGTCCAAAATAAAATCCTCTACACCTAACTATGCTAGTCGACTCCATATATGTGTTACAAGTTCAAAAATTTCGGTTAAGGTCCAAATGACAAGATAAGTATGAATTGTGAAAAAAAAATTGGAAGTAAATAATCACCCTAATTCTATCCTAATATTCGGCCCATTCATTCCCCTAAAAACCCTCACAAAACCGATCCATAACACTCCCTTATTCACAATTGTCGGCATAACAAAAAAAAAAGAACAAAACCCTAATCCTCTCACACTAGAAAAATTCCGGCTTCTCCTCTTGCTCTCCTTGTTCGATCTGTTGCAGCCACCAAAGGGAGTTTTGGTGTTCTTGATTGTGTTCGTGTTCAATACGTATCAAAGGTAAACAAATACACATAACTTAATCCATTCGAATTGTTGATCCTAAACCCTAATCGACCCATTCTTTTCTGTTTGTTCTTGTGTTTTCTGCCGTGCGACCAAAGGAGAAGAAGGAGAACTTCGTGGTGAATAATCTTGTTGTGTTCGTGTTCTTCATTAGTCTACGAGGGTATTGTATCATCCCTTTTCCTCGTTCGATTCTCGTTGTTTTTGTCAAATTATTAACACATATGATGACATAAAATTAGTTACATAAAATCATAATCTTAAAAACCCTAAGTAAACCCTAATACAATCGATTAGTGTGTATGTGATGTTTTAAATCGTTTTGAATTGGTTATGATCTGTAATTATTCGACCTAAGCATGTTATAACTCATCTAAAATTGTTTTGTGTCATGAATTAAAGATTTGATTGATAAAAACTTTAAGTATATGCTTGAAACCTAAAAACTGCTACTGGCCTGGAACTATATTACGACTTTGAACGATTATATAAAAATAATGGTAACGGGTATTTAGGTGGTTTTTGAGTCTAGAACTGAATTCAGGAAAATAGCTCTCTGGAGAAATTAATTTTGTAATTTTTAGAGGTCGGGAAGGCTACTTTTTGATTTTTGGAAAATTAAGTGTCTAACTGGATTTGTAAGTCTGGAAAAACAGTCCGGGTTTTTGATTTATCATTTGCAAACCATGTCAAATTAGAAAGTTTCCTTTGAACTGGGTACTACTTCATATGTCTAATAATTACCGGAATTTTTGTAGATTTTTATAAATTATTTTGATGGGGTTTTGAACTGCACACTTTTCGTATGTTAAATCTGAATAGAAATCTGGATGATATGGATAAAGGGATTTTTAAACTATAGTTATACGACTTAATAAAATCTGAGAAAATTATTTAAAGTACATAAGACATCTGGGTACGTGTGTGAATTTTTGGGGATTTTATTTCGGAGTGCTTATACAATTAATAAATTCTATGAAACAGGTCCAGTTCATGCGTAAAATCTGTTTAAAAGGGGTAAAAGATATTTAAAAGGAGTTAAGTGTTTATTTTCTATACTAAAGGGTTTAAATAGTCATTTTCCTAAAACTAAAGGATTTAACTTGTGAAAATATGTAATTTGATAATATTTATATTTTATACCCTTATCTTATCATAACGACATTATGAACCCGAAACTTATGTAAATGACATCTAGAACCTTGAGATACTGATATGGTCATCTTTAATACTTTAAGTTGATAAACGAAAATGATAATAACTAAAGTTACTAAATATGTAAAGTTACCAAAGATGGAGGAAAAACTAAAATGAAACCTTATGATTAAGAAACCATGAAATCATAAAACCATGAAACTTATAAGTAAACTTATAATTCGTGTAGATTCGCTGAAGATGGAGTTTACTTCCGATCTTTTCTTTTCTAGTGGTGTGTTTCACTGGCGATCTATGGTACAGATATTCTGCCCTCTTTCAGTAAGGGTTGTTCATTTCCCTTTTCATTCAGTTCTCATTTTCCTTATTAGGATTCCCTATACCATTGCTATGTTCCCTTCTGTTTGTGAACCTTTCATGTGATCTCTTGTTTTGTGAGCTTCCTATGACCTCTCTTTCATGTCCTGACCTGTTTAACTGCCGAGTTGATGTCCTTGTTATAATTCTCTTTGCTTTGAACCTTTTTCATGATTCCCTTTTGTTACGACCTCTGATATAAAAATCTGTTATGTGAAAACCTTTTTAATTATGACCTGAAAATGTTTTGAGAAAATCAGTTATTTTGAAAGAATGATTATGAATGGTGATATGATACTATTTTATATGACAGTTGTTAACTTTTGTGAAAATTAGTTTTAAAGAATGTTTTTATGAAAAACCGTTTTGAAAGATTATTTTATGAAAACTATTCTGAAAGATCATTTTATTGAAAATCTGTTATTAAAGGAATGCTTTAAATGAACTTTTGACAAGAATCTCTAAAATAAACTTTTGCTAAGAACTTTAATTATGAACCTGTGAAATTCTTTTCGGGACCATTTGATATAGTCCTTATAATCTGAACTTAACTTTGATATAAAACTTAATTTGATAAGATTTGATTTGAACCTTGACTTTTATTTCTGAACTATTTGACATGAACCTTTTGCCATGTACCCTTAAGATATGACTTTTGATTATTTTGATAGTACGCCTGACCTTTGACCTACAGTTTGATATTACGAGCCAATCACTAGGCATGAGGGTTTCATGTCCATGTCATTGACGCACCTCTGACATGACTCTAGGGCAGGAGAGTGATGACCTGTTCTGTCCCTTATTTATTACCTGCTATGGCCATTATAATTATGATTATTGATTTGTCTGTGGGGCGTATGGGTGCATCCTAGATTTGACCTGTTATCTGTGTATGTTATATGTTTATTGTTATATTTATCTGGTGACTGATGGTGTGTGCGATACACGTCTTTCACATATCTGGGAGCTAGCTACTCTATTTGGTTACATTTGAGATGATGTGATTTGGTTTGTTTCTGGGCTCGTGGTGGATTACTGATCCTTTTATTTCTTGTTTTTTTTTTTTCCTTTCTTTTCATTCCATCTTTATCATATTCTTTGCTTATGACTTATACATCCCAAAGCACTAATCTATGCATGTTCGTTCCATTTGCTTTCGTTTCCGTTTATTATATATCTGTTCACTGGGCTTTTTAAGCTCAGCCGCGTTTCTTTTCCCGCGGCAGGTTTTAGTTGGAAGCTGGGTATGAGTGAAGAGACTTTTGGACTTAGAAGACCTTGATAGTTATTCGGAAGTAGAGACTAATAGAAGGATTTGCAATGAAGACTTAGTATTTAGTTTTGTTTACTTGTTAGCCTTGTATTTCAGTATTTCATTTGTAACCTTTGAGAATTTTTGTATTACTAATGAATGTATGCTTTGTTTGATCTGATAAGAAACCATTAATATGATACTTCTACCCTTGTCGGGTTGGGGTGTTACAATTATGGTATCAGATCGACAGGCTGCGATTCGTAATACGTTTACCCTTGGCCTGTGTAAGTTAGGACCACTAAGTTTTTCCTGTAGGCGCTCGTAGGACAACCTTTGGAAATTTGCTTTAAGATTTCCCAATAGGAACGAAAGTTTGACCGGTGAGAAATGGGTAGACTATAAGGTATTTGTTTAAGTATCATTGCTTCCGCATTACTCTGATTCGTGCCTTTGCCTTTAGCTAAGCCTTATAGGAATTTTTGTTTCAGAAGCTAGAAGCTTGCAACCTAAGTTTAGTAACCAAGTAAGTTTAAAATCCCTCGAGAACTACATGGATACCTTTCCGACCATCCAGATGGTCATCCAACCATAATGTGTTTGACACATTCTACTAATTCATTACTCATGTCGGATATGAAGTGTATCATCTGATACTACTCAGTTCTGAGTGATCCATTACTACTCCTATGAGAATCCTGATAATTATCACTATTGGTTAGATCCTGTTGATATCTGATATCATTTTTGGAAATCAAAAGCTTATGCTTTGCACCACCTAGGTTTTGAAACCTATTTAAATCTTAGAGAAATTGAAAATTTCATAATAATTGCCTGATCCTATTAATCCTCATCTTCAGATTTTGACTCTGATCTCTAATCCTTTCATCAATCATTTTGATGCCTCTTCGGTCATTCTGAGAATCTCCACGGCGATGACGTACTTGATGTATTCTCTTTTTTCCCCTTGTTTTTGATAAGTATCTATAAATCTTCCGACACTAGTTGATTTCGTTTTACCCATCTCGGTCCCTACGAGAAGTCTTGTAGTGTTTAACCACGAGTATAAGAATGTTTTTCCCTCTCACTTTTAAAATGATAAAATGTTCTATGATGAGCTGTCTTTCTTTGGATAATTAACTCCGATTTTATTCCTTCAAGGAATTGGTTAATTGATCATTCAAATATTGACAATTTCCCTTTCTATGTCTCACCTTTAACGTTGGCAACAATTTTGAACTCTCTACCATGATTACCGATTGTTAAACTCTCTACTATCACTATTACTCTGGAGACTCGTGTGTTACTTTTGTGATTGTGAAGTTTTCCTAGAACCCATCTCGTGCACCAATGAATGAACCTCATCGTGAGAGTTATTGGGCACCCTGAGTGTTCTGAATATAATTCCTGGTTGAACCACCAAAATTTTCCATCGGAGCATGAAGAAGGATTTGACTAGATAGCGAGAGATTGTCTGGTCACCAAGCGAAGGTGTCTTCAAGATGTGTCCGAAGTCATGTTAGTTGGGTTGAACAACCGGAAGAGCAGCAACCGAAGACCAGGAAGTGAGTTACCTAAGTGTATTTCCTGGGCGTGTTTTAGTTTCGTTCGCGATAATGAAGGATGGTGACTGGAGATAGCTGAACCGTATTATTGTTAGGAGCCAATATTCATCCTCCCTGAAACGACTACGTGTTTGTTTAATTTCAGAGCGCGAAGTTTCCTTCTGATGAATTAATTTTATTCTTAGAATCGCCTTCCGAATCCATAAATGACTGTTATGACGGTTAGTAACGCTAATAGTATTAGCTAAAGCTCTGACTGCTTATAAGAATGATAATTAATGTTTTCTCGTGAGTACTGGGACAAATGGTCATTGTATGAATTAATAGTACGTTCGGAAACGAGGAAGAGCATGAAAATCATCATTGCACCTTGCTAGGAAATTCGACGATCACTTGTACCTTCCGAGAGATTGATATGGGTAGAGACAACGATAATTGAGGTTACCACTTTAAATTCCGCGAGCTTTGAAAGCTATCACCGTGTGGTCAAAACCAACAATAGAATGGAGAACTGAAACCCTTTAAACTCTGCCGAAGAATTCTGGAAGATGGTTGCAACTGATGATACGATGGAAAATTTTCATGAACAGATAGAAACAGCTTAGTTGAGAATGGAGTTTGGAAAAGCTAAATTAGAAATTAGCTGCCATACTTTCAGGCGGAACAATCTTTGGGATAAATCAGAAAGAGACTCGGTTATATTTCCTTACCGCACAAGAAGTTTTCGGATGCATCAAAGACAACTAGAAACATATCAGAAGAATTATTTCACTGCCTTACCTGGAGTTGACAACAACGGCGGCTACCCTGAAGAGTGAAGATATTCCTTACAAGGTAGAAGTGTTGGCGATGCAGAAGAAGAAATTTAGTCAAGATGGCGAACCTGGAGCTGATGAAGACATGCAGTCTAAGATGAATTGAGAGCGGAAGCAGACTGGATGTTGGAGAGATTCAAAGATCATGCCAGAAATCCACATTACTCCATCACATTCCAAGAAGAACTGTAGGAGGCTCGACGAACCAGACACAAGTTCCCGATTTTGGTTTCACTTTCCGATTGATGGACAAACGAAGACAGATTAACCGAACTTGAGGAGATTGGAGGTGTTGAATGGACGAAGCTTAGAAACAGACCTTTATGTTGGGAAGAATTGATTCTGGGAAGACCAAAGATTTTGACGACTAACTTTCACTTCCGTAGACTCTCTTAAGTTTCGTTATATAGTAATAAGATCCTTTAATGATTTAAGTTCCCTAGAAGCATTCTAGTTTCGTGTTTATCTTCGTATGTTCGGTGATGACATTGTTTTTAGAGATTTTGGCGAATTGTGGAAGATATGATACTGGTGACGACGTACCTCATTTCTGCTCGGCAATCTGGGATTTTGATACTCTTGCGAATAGTTTTGTTTTCCCTCTTGACTAGGGCATTCGATTTTGTTGACCTCGGGATAGTAGAAGTACTAGGTGGATTAAGATAGGTGGCTTTGTTTATGACTTGAGATAAAGTATGACCATCATAAGGGCATATTTATATGATGCCAGTATTATGACGTCTGGCCAACGTGATAATACTTACATCATATAACGTGCACTTGCTGTGGGCATAGGATATCTTGGGGAGTACCTAAGAAGTTTAGAATTTGAATCTCCGTTGGATTATCCGTGATTAGTGAGACTTTAAGTTCATTCTACCCATGCGTATATGCTACTTTCGTTCGTTAGATATCTGGATGAGTTTGGACTCTCGTTTTCATTCTGTTGACCTCAGTTATAAATCTTGAATTCTTGTAAAATTCTTTACTGTCGATACAATTAATTTGATCTGAAATCTTGTTCGTATTCCATGTGAGCTTTCCGGAAGATTCGCTTATCGTCCATTTTATGTTGCATGGACCTTTTGTTCTGAATCAATCTAATTTGTCTCTTTCTGCGGGAATTTGAACCCACTTCGTTTTGATTCGAGTCATGAGAAATAAAGTTATTCAGTTCGTAAAGATTCTTTGGAGGAATCACCCATAGCGTGAGGCTACCTGGGAAACCGAAGAATCGATACGAGCTAGTTATCCGCATTTCGTATTTTGATCCGGTACGTCTTTGTTTGTTTTCCGTTCTATTCCATTTCCGTCTCTTTGCAAATTTCGAGGACGAAAATTTTCTTTTAGAGGGGAAGAAGTTGTAAAACCCGAAAATTAATACAATCCGAAGTGACAAAAATGCCATCAAATTTAAAATTTTGAGAACCTATGAATATCCTATAAGTAACAGCTATTATACTTAACCTAAAGTGATTATGACTTATGGTATGTAATGAATTAAGCTACGAATAAAAACTTTACATTATAAGGATATGTCCAAAATAAAATCCTCTACACCTAACTATGCTAGTCGACTCCATATATGTGTTACAAGTTCAAAAATTTCGGTTAAGGTCCAAATGACAAGATAAGTATGAATTGTGAAAAAAAAATTGGAAGTAAATAATCACCCTAATTCTATCCTAATATTCGGCCCATTCATTCCCCTAAAAACCCTCACAAAACCGATCCATAACACTCCCTTATTCACAATTGTCGGCATAACAAAAAAAAAAAAGAACAAAACCCTAATCCTCTCACACTAGAAAAATTCCGGCTTCTCCTCTTGCTCTCCTTGTTCGATCTGTTGTAGCCACCAAAGGGAGTTTTGGTGTTCTTGATTGTGTTCGTGTTCAATACGTATCAAAGGTAAACAAATACACATAACTTAATCCATTCGAATTGTTGATCCTAAACCCTAATCGACCCATTCTTTTCTGTTTGTTCTTGTGTTTTCTGCCGTGCGACCAAAGGAGAAGAAGGAGAACTTCGTGGTGAATAATCTTGTTGTGTTCATGTTCTTCATTGGTCTACGAGGGTATTGTATCATCCCTTTTCCTCGTTCGATTCTCGTTGTTTTTGTCAAATTATTAACACATATGATGATATAAAATTAGTTACATAAAATCATAATCTTAAAAACCCTAAGTAAACCCTAATACAATCGATTAGTGTGTATGTGATGTTTTAAATCGTTTTGAATTGGTTATGATCTGTAATTATTCGACCTAAGCATGTTATAACTCATCTAAAATTGTTTTGTGTCATGAATTAAAGATTTGATTGATAAAAACTTTAAGTATATGCTTGAAACCTAAAAACTGCTACTGGCCTGGAACAATATTACGACTTTGAACGATTATATAAAAATAATGGTAACGGGTATTTAGATGGTTTTTGAGTCTAGAACTGAATTCAGGAAAATAGCTCTCTGGAGAAATTAATTTTGTAATTTTTAGAGGTCGGGAAGGCTACTTTTTGATTTTTGGAAAATTAAGTGTCTAACTGGATTTGTAAGTCTCGAAAAATAGTCCGGGTTTTTTATTTATCATTTGCAAACCATGTCAAATTAGAAAGTTTCCTTTGAACTGGGTACTACTTCATATGTCTAATAATTACTGGAATTTTTGTAGATTTTTATAAATTATTTTGATGGGGTTTTGAACTGCACACTTTTCGTATGTTAAATCTGAATAGAAATCTGGATGATATGGATAAAGGGATTTTTAAACTATAGTTATACGACTTAATAAAATCTGGGAAAATTATTTAAAGTACTTAAGACATCTGGGTACGTGTGTGAATTTTTGGGGATTTTATTTCGGAGTTCTTATACGATTAATAAATTCTATGAAACAGGTCCAGTTCATGTGTAAAATCTGTTAAAAAGGGGTAAAAGATATTTAAAAGGTGTTAAGTGTTTATTTTCTATACTAAAGGGTTTAAATAGTCATTTTCCTAAAACTAAAGGATTTAACTTGTGAAAATATGTAATTTGATAATATTTATATTTTATACCCTTATCTTATCATAACGACATTATGAACCCGAAACTTATGTAAATGACATCTAGAACCTTGAGATACTAATATGGTCATCTTTAATACTTTAAGTTGATAAACGAAAATGATAATAACTAAAGTTACTAAATATGTAAAGTTACCAAAGATGGAGGAAAAACTAAAATGAAACCTTATGATTAAGAAACCATGAAACTTATAAGTAAACTTATAATTCGTGTAGATTCGCTGAAGATGGAGTTTACTTCCGATCTTTTCTTTTCTAGTGGTGTGTTTCACTGGCGATCTAAGGTACAGATATTCTGCCCTCTTTCAGTAAGGGTTATTCATTTCCCTTTTCCTTCAGTTCTCATTTTCCTTATTAGGATTCCCCATACCATTGCTATGTTCCCTTCTGTTTGTGAACCTTTCATGTGATCTCTTGTTTTGTGAGCTTCCTATGACCTCTCTTTCATGTCCTGACCTGTTTAACTGCCGAGTTGATGTCCTTGTTATAATTCTCTTTGCTTTGAACCTTTTTCATGATTCCCTTTTGTTACGACCTCTGATATAAAAATCTGTTATGTGAAAACCTTTTTAATTATGACCTGAAAATGTTTTGAGAAAATCAGTTATTTTGAAAGAATGATTATGAATGGTGATATGATACTATTTTATATGACAGTTGTTAACTTTTGTGAAAATTAGTTTTAAAGAATGTTTTTATGAAAACCCGTTTTGAAAGATTATTTTATGAAAACTATTCTGAAAGATCATTTTATTGAAAATCCGTTATTAAAGGAATGCTTTAAATGAACTTTTGACAAGAATCTCTAAAATAAACTTTTGCTAAGAACTTTAATTATGAACCTGTGAAATTCTTTTCCGGACCATTTGATATAGTCCTTATAATATGAACTTAACTTTGATATAAAACTTAATTTGATAAGATTTGATTTGAACCTTGACTTTTATTTCTGAACTATTTGACATGAACCTTTTGCCATGTACCCTTAAGATATGACTTTTGATTATTTTGATAGTACGCCTGACCTTTGACCTACAGTTTGATATTACGAGCCAATCACTAGGCATGAGGGTTTCATGTCCATGTCATTGACGCACCTCTGACATGACTCTAGGGCAGGAGAGTGATGACCTGTTCCGTCCCTTATTTATTACCTGCTTTGGCCATTATAATTATGATTATTGATTTGTCTGTGGGGCGTATGGGTGCATCCTAGATTTGACCTGTTATCTGTGTATGTTATATGTTTATTGTTATATTTATCTGGTGACTGATGGTGTGTGGGATACACGTATTTCACATATCTGGGAGCTAGCTACTCTATTTGGTTACATTTGAGATGATGTGATTTGGTTTGTTTCTGGGCTCGTGGTGGATTACTGATCCTTTTATTTCTTGTTTTTTTTTTATTTTCCTTTCTTTTCATTCCATCTTTATCATATTCTTTGCTTATGACTTATACATCCTAAAGCACTAATCTATGCATGTTCGTTCCATTTGATTTCGTTTTCGTTTATTATATATCTGTTCACTGGGCTTTTTAAGCTCTGCCGCGTTTCTTTTCCCGCGGCAGATTTTAGTTGGAAGCTGGGTATGAGTGAAGAGACTTTTGGACTTAGAAGACCTTGATAGTTATTCAGAAGTAGAGACTAATAGAAGGATTTGCAATGAAGACTTAGTATTTAGTTTTGTTTACTTGTTAGCCTTGTATTTCAGTATTTCATTTGTAACCTTTGAGAATTTTTGTATTACTAATGAATGTATGCTTTGTTTGATCTGATAAGAAACCATTAATATGATACTTCTACCCTTGTCGGGTTGGGGTGTTACACGTTGGCCACCACCAAACTTTCCTTGGCTACTAATCTTGCCATTTTTGAGGCGGCTGAGGTCACGTTGAAACGTATGGGACTTTGGTTATGTGGGAATTGTTTTAAGACGCATACTCTTCGTTCAAAATGTCGGCATGGACCTGATTTTGTGCCACCCCCTTATTGTGGCGATGGTGTCGTTAGGTTTGTGCTGTTTGATCTTACCAAACCACAAGTCCCTTCTTCGGTTCAAATTGCTCGTGGTGAGGATTCGGTTTTGGCGGAGCATGATGGTTTCGATCTACACTTACTTGACACCTTGCTCTCTAAAGGGTTGCACACGGTCAAATCCATCCCTCCTAAGTGTCGGTTGGGATTCTCTCGCGTATTGAAAGGAGCCCTCGATAAGGTGATCTGCACACCTGAGGACATTTCTAGTTGGGTTAGCTTGTTAGCCCTGCCTATCGGTCTCCTTAAAACCTTCTGCCCGAGGAGTAACATGGAGTGCAGGTCTGCTTTTAAACGCCAACGCCAAGAAGAATACATCGCTAATTCCATTCGCTCTTGGGGTACGCCTGGGTGTAGTTTGCAGCTGGTTAGAGAGGTTTTACCCGAACCCTCCCCTGCATGGTCTAATCTTGATGAGGGTGCCTTGGATCTGGGTGAGCGTAATGTCAAGCAATGTAAGAGGAAGATTTTTTATGGTCATTATTCTGCGGCTGTCAGAGTTCTTTTCTCTTCAGGAGTTGCTCTTTATAATGATACCACTCTCGAGGACTTAAAAGCTAAACATCCCTTCAAGTCTGCTCCTGCTCGACCGGATATCCCGCTTGATCATCATAACCTCATTGCATCTCCTGATGTGGTCCTTGATATGATTAAGAGTTTCCCCCATGGTACCTCTTGCGGTCGAGATGGTTTGCGTGCCCAACACCTTGTGGACTGTTTAAGTGGTGTTGTTGTGGCTGTTTCGGATGATTTAATTGCCTCTATCACCCAAGTAGTGAATCTGTTTCTCGGTGGCCAATGCCCCAGGGCGTTGGGTGAATACATTGCTAGTGCTCCCCTCACACCGCTGATCAAGCCAGGAGGTGGTATCCGTCCCATTGCTGTGGGGACCATTTGGAGGCGCTTAGTATCCAAGATTGGTGCTTCCTTGATTGGTCATTCTTTAGATGGTTATTTGAACGATCTACAGTTCGGCGTTGGGGTGTCTGGAGGAGGGGAGGCTATTCTTCACGCTGTGACTTGATTATGGTGAACACATCTTATGGTCGCACCAAGGGGTGCAACAAGGAGACCCACTCGGACCTCTACTTTTTGCCCTAGTGTTACACCCCCTGGTTCGCAAAATTAGAGACTCTTTTAATCTTGCCTTCCAAGCGTGGTATCTGGATGATGGCACTATTATTGGTGATACTCTGGTTGTGGGGAAGGTCTTAGATCTTATTATGTCAGATGGACCTAGTTGTGGCTTGCACCTTAATGTGGATAAAACGGAGGTTTTTTGGCCAACCGAAGACCCCAGAAGCAGGCTCGCGGGTGTCTTCCCGCCTAATATTGCTCGCCCTTTACACGGTGTTAAATTATTGGGTGGGCCGGCTAGTGTGGACTTTGAGTTTAGTAGTGGGCTCGCTATGAAAAGGGTTGCTAAAACCATCGAGCTTATGGATGTCATTGCTAGGCTTAATGATCCTCAATGTGAGTTGCTCCTTCTCCGTGCTTGTGCCAGTATTTCAAAGTTATACTTCTCTATGCGCATATGTTCTCCCCGGGTCTTTAAGGTTGCCCAAACTTCATTTGATGTGGCGCTTCGTTCCTTTATGGAACGTATTGTCACTGCTTCTGGACCTGGGTTTGGGGATTGGCAATGGAGATTGGCCATGCTTCCGTTTGAGTTTGGGGGCTTGGTGTATATTCTGCAGGTGATGTCTTGAATTATGTTTTCCTTGCGTCAAGACTCCAATCTGCTAACTTACAGGATAAGCTCCTCCGACAGTCTGGCATAGTAAATCATGGATCTTCCTTTAATGACGCTCTGTGTACTTTTAACGCGAAAATGGAGTTCGACCTTTTAAGTAACTTGAATGAGATCGATGCCCCCAAACTTATGAAGAAATTGGCAGATATATATTTCACACATGTTACTAAAACGGTTGAATCCACTTTTGGCCTATCCGCTCGACAGATGGCGCTTTGGAGATCGCAACGGGAAGACTACACCTCCAATTGGCTTAGGGTGGCCCCGATATCTGGGTTGGGGCAGACTATGAATGCTAGAACTTACCGGTGTGTGTTATGCTGCCGCCTAGGTGTCCCCCTGTTCTCGGTCCAGGTATCGTGCTCTGCTTGTTCCATGTTATTCGCGGGGGACATATACGGGGATCATGCAGTGTCGTGTGCTGGTATTATTGGTATTAAGAACCGGGCACAACTTTGGTTTCGCGACCTTTGCTGAAAAATTTGCTCTCGGTCTCGGATCCGGCCCCGCAAGGAGGTTAAACTTTGGGCCCTTTTGTGGAAAAAGGGGACAAAAGCTTACGCCCAGCTGATGAAATTGCCCTATTCTTGGGAGGGTTGGGCAGGATGTTTGTTTTCGATTTGACGGGGGTGGCCCTCCTTTGACGCAATGGGGTAGGGTCGTTTTTGTGCCAGGAGGGTGTGGGGGTTGATGCAGCACAACGCAAGCGCGTCAAGAAAGAAACCAATTTTAAACCGATTTTTGGATATAGGTTTTTTCCCTTCCCCTTTCCCTCTTCCTTTGGGGAATTTGGGGAAAGGGAAAGAGTGACCTTACTTAAACGGATTTGAAAGTTCTCATTAACTCAAGACATCGGATTTGCGAGTCGCTGCTCATATTTTTTGTAGGATTAGCATTGCAATAGCTAGAGGAGTGGGAGCCCAGTTAGTAAACTCGGCTCCCCCCTAAAATTTTTTGTAAATCCTATGCTTTTCAAATGAATGATGTTTAAAAATAATAATAATAAAAATAAAAAATAATAATAATAATAAAAATAATAATAATAATAATAATAATTAATTTTTATTATTATTATTTTTTATTATTATTAATTTTTATTAATTTTTATTGTTGTTTGTTGTTGTTATTATTTTTTATTATTATTATTATTATTATTATTAAATTTTTATTATTATTATTATTATTATTATTATTATTATTATTATTATTATTTGTAAATTTTTTAAAGGGTTGTTTTTGAGTTTTTCCCGTTATGGGGATGTTTCGCGAAATTGGTTGTAGTTTTAAGGCTAACTATTATTTGGGGCTTTTTGGGTTTTTTTTTGGGATAATGTTGGGGTT